>OX454421.1:80196122-81396122 GCA_949715475.1 Microchrysa polita | reverse complement strand
AGAAGTGCAGAAAGAAGTTTTTCGAAATTAAAACTTATATGAACTTATTAGAGATCGTCAATATCGATTATGTCGAACGACCGCGCCCAAAATTAGCCTCGACGAGATGTCTTCAAAATTAAAGTTCACTGATCCACTGTTTAGAAACGATAAGCTCCTTCCATTGCATGCTGTGAATGTTTTTTATGATTTTCCATTCCCTCATATCTTGTGATTACCTAAGGTGACCAACCGTCCCGGATCCTGCGGGACAGTCCCGCATTTTACAAGTCTGTCCCGTATTGAAAATCCTCCCGGATTTATCCCGCAAAACATCCTAAGTGTCCCGCAAGTCCCACATTCACTAGTATTCCATGTCTCTCTCTCTCTTGATTACCGTAACTCCTAGTGGAGCATGGTCCGTTGATGACTACCGAGTGTAGTCATCAACGTTACAAAGACAACTGAATTCGAAGTGTGATACGGTTGTCAGCCATACCACTTCCTAGTCGCATTGTTGTTTATTATTCTACGATAAGAATATTTCTTATCATCTTCTTCTGAATAATAAACTTGCGACGAGTCGTGCCGAGTTTGGAAACTCGTTACTCTATGAGTGTATATTTCACAGAGTGGCGACCGAACCATCACGGCCACAGAGCAAGCAAGTATTCCATGTACGCATTGCCAAAAACATAATTTCTTAATTTTCAGCCAATATTTTAAAATCAGAGATTACGAATTTGCCTTTCATAAATATTTGAAATTATTTCCTATTCTAGTTAGGTATTAACTTTGCCAGGAGCAACAGACCACATTTTATATTCATATTTGATGGAGACCCAAAGCCGCTTTAAAGGAAAAAGTAGTGGTTGCTAACGCAAATACCGATTATGGAGGTGTCGACCGTAAGGCTCAGAGCAACATTTTCGCAAAACTGCAAGCGGGACTTAAATGAAATCATTAGTGTGCGCATATTGCGCATAATGCAATTCAAACGGCAGCAGATTTATTGACATTTGATAATTAACAAATAATTTCAAAGATGTACAATGGCCGGCAAAAGTCTACATACGATCCATATTTCGCCTGTATAACGAGCCCAAACAGTATTATTTGAAAAAGTAATGATGTGGTCTTGTTCATAATCTGATTTTATTAAAATGTCACAAAAAATCTTTTTTCGGACAAACTTCTTAATATATTCATAAAAAACTAAAAGAATCCAGTGACAAAAGACTACGTACGATTGTGATATTTAAACAAAAATGATTAAAAATTATTAAAAAAAATTCTTTTAATATTTTGTTGGCCCTCCATTGGCATCTATAACTGCCTGCAAGCGCCTTGGCATTGATGCGTCCAAATTTTCAAGCTCGTTAGGAGCTCACTCCTCAGTGAGCTTCTCTTTTAGAATTGTAGCGTTTCTAATATCGTTTCCGGATTTTTCGATCCAGGAGTTCCCAAACATGCTCGATAACATTCAAATTCGGACTTTGTGGGGGTGTGTTAAGCTGCCTTGGAGCATAATACAACAACTAATCCTTCACGACTTGAGCCGTGTGTTTCGGATCGTTGTCTTGTTGGAATAACCAACTTTCTCCGAGGTACAACTTATCGACCGACTCCCGTAAATTTTCTTTCAATATGGTCTTATATGGCGATCATACAACCGATAAACACTAAATTTTCGACACCCGACGCTGCGACAGCTCCCCAAACCATTACACTGCCACCACCGTGTTTGACTGTAGGAATAATATTTTTCGGGTCCAATGCCGTGTTTTCCTTCCTCCAAACTTTTGCGCTACCGTCACTTTGAAATATATTATACATGGGCTCATCTGTGAAAAGAACTTCCAAAACTCAAGTCCTTTATTTCGGTGCTTTTGTGCAAATTCTAAGCGCAATTTTCGATTCTTTTCGCTTATAAAGGTTTTTTCCGTGGCGGTCTGCTATGATAGCTATTGTTATTTAACGTTCTTTGAGTGCACCGTGTTCGCTGCTCATTTTGCGATATCTTCGGCCAATTTTGAAACATTTACTTTAGGGTTTTAATTCACTTCTTTTAAAATATAAGAAACGTCTCTGCGAAGCAACTTCTTTTGTTGACCGCTGCGAGGCTTATTTTCAACTGATAACCTATACTTTTGTAGTTGTTCAAAATTGTTTGGACGATCCATTTACTTAAACCCAACATTTTGGCGTTTTCTCCAAAAGATGTTCCTTCATTTCGATGTTTTGCCACCAAATTTTGGGCTTCTGCTGAAATTTCTTTGCGCGAACAAATTGTCAGATTAAGACTTCCAAAATTGCAGACAAACGCGAAATACAATTACCAAAACTTCACAAACGTACAATGATGTACAAAACAGACCCGCACAACATAATAGAAACATAACATAACATATGCTTACTTGTAATTTCTACAAAAAATGCATTCAATATCTCGAAAAGTACAGTTTTTAACAAGATACATTTCAGGCATTTAAATGGCTGTTATTAAAACAAGCTCATCTAAAATGGTCCGAGGTAGAAAATAAAATATTGGAGCAGACCAAGCAATATTATTACCGAAAATGAATTATATTTGAATGAAGTGCACAAAAAATTAAAGAAGCTCCTCAGGTAAGACCCGAGCAGCGCTGAATGGAAATTAATTAAAAAAGTGAAGAAAAACGTAATTATAAACTCGTACTGGACATCTTCAGAAACATCTTCAAAAATCGAAACGCTTCGAGCTATAACCGAAATAAAGTTTAATATGGGAACTTTTAAAAAATACCATTCAGGCGAAAAGTATGAATTTCAAAAATTCATAATTTCACTAAACGTTTTATTTTTATTTTTGTATACTTTGAGACCCCATTCACCCCCACAAAATTACCATAAAAATAGTTCATACACGTGTCTATCTTATCGCACTTGTGAATTTTCTTTGAATGAATCCCTTTCTAAATTTGCAGTTCAACGTGAAAACTGGAATTGTGAAGGCGCTTTAAAATTTGATTTTTTTTTGCAAATTGGTTGATTATAATTTAGACCCTGATTTAGACCCAATTTCACTTTTAGTTATCTTTGAAATGTTGTTATATGACAGTCTAAGCCCAATAAAAAACGAGAACGAGTTCTAATCGTGCGAATAGCACGATGAGTGTATACCCTATACCCATGTACAGACCTAGAAGGCAGGCAAAACCCAAAATATTCAATTTCATATTTTTTGTAGGGTAGGGAGGGGTAGATGGGTCGGATCTGACACATCTTTATAACCTTGTCAAGGCATCCAACGGCTACCATTTGATATTAATTTGAAGTTTTTCGTGACATTCTATCAAAAGATATGGGTGAATATAACTTTGTAGGGGAAGTAGGGGTAGGGGTAGTCGAACATACTGCACTTTCCATCAACTCAAAGTATATGTCAGAATGAGACATTGATCAAAATTTCAAGTCGATAGCGATATTCTACTGAAAGTTATGACCGAATTAAAATATCAAGGAGGGGTAGTTTATATGGGTGGTAGGGGAACCCGTGGTCCAATTTGGCCCATTTGCAATACCGTCCAAGATTTTAGCAAAACAAACATTTGATAAAAATTTCAAACCGCTAGCTTCATTATTTCGGAAGTTATCGTGCTAACAGACAGACACACGGACAGACAGACATGGCTTATTCGATTCAGGGACCGACCCTGATCATTTATATATATACTTTGGCATACCTCCGGTGGCTCCTTTGAGGTGTTACATGATATCGGCGTAACAAAAACAATATACCCTATACCATCTTATGGGTATAGGGTATAATAATATATTAATGTCCTATACCCTAAAGTACACATCATACTTAAAATGTCCGGGATTGGCATTTCTAAAAGTTGGTCGCCTTATGATTACCCCACAGTGGGGGTTTATTAGTACACCAAAAAAATCATTTGCTAAAAACAAGAAAAAAAATACAATAAAAAACAGCCAAGGAAGAATTTTTCCTGATTTAAGATACATATACATATTTTCTTGTTCCAAGAAAAGTCTTTGCTTAAAATAAATAAATAAGCAATATTTTAAGCGAAAACTTCTCTTGGAAACGAACATACATCTTAAATCAGGAAAAATTATTCCTTGGCTGTTTTTCATTGGATTTTCTTCTTGTTTTTTAGCGAATGATTTTTTTCAGTGTATGTATGTTTTAAAAAATAGAAGAATTCAACTGGTCACATTCCATATGGCCATTGACGCGTGATAATGTCAATGCATTTAATCTGTTCGATTGGATACTTCAGTACTCAGATGGCTGCATTGCCTGCACTCATTGTGCGGTATCTATTATTACCCAGCTACTTTGTTCGTTTGCTCGCCATTTCAATAATCATTCTCGCACATGATCAAACACATTCACAATTAATCGCATTGCAATCAAAACAATTGACAGCAATCTATGTTGTATCTTATTTGAGCTGTCTACTGACTATATGACTCGAAAAAGCCTCGCGCGAAGAAGCGCGTCTGATTACAAACAACTGTACAATTCGCGTAAATATAAATAAAATAATAAGCATTTTGTGTTGGGCTGTTTGTTGAACAAATAAATACAATGCGAGGAAATAGTCGAGTCAACACCCACCCCCTGTCAATATAAATAAAAATAAATACAAATAAATATTAGGCGAGCGCAACTAGAACGGGGCTCAACATTAAAACTTGTCACCTAGGCTCGCCCATACAGAAATAAAGTGTCGTCACCGACATTGGTGACACTGACAAGGTGGCAAAGTATATTTCATTGCCTTTTCCATTCACCCGGTGTACCTGTAAGTTACTCAATCAAATATTTAGAAATTTGTACGAAATATACGAAACGCAAACGGGGAAACCTTGCATTCACAGTGCGTGTGTAGATACATTTCGACGACACGACGTTATCACAAGAGAAGGTAAATAGCATTGAAGTCGCGTTTTGGAATGGAACGCTTTTTAGGAAGCTAGCTGACAAATATTTGAATTTTTCTGTGTACCGACTTAGAGAGAACACTGCTTTCGAAAAGTATGCAATCGGAACGAGGAAGTTACCAATACTTCTAGAAGAGTGATAATGAGTTCAACGCCTGCAATGTGAGTTACTAGTGGTAGTTATCCAACTGCATTCACATAATCCTAAAATTATCATCTAAACATCAGCCAACATACAATCAGGAAACAAGTCCTATGTGGCATATTACTTTCCAACTCCATTTTACATTCACGCGTTTCAGCAAACTTTTCAAGTAGGTACATATCTGCGAAGCTTGTTCAAATCCTTCTGTCGTCTCCCACACATCCATCTGAGGACAGATCCAATTCAATTGGAAACTGCGACGAGCCTCCGAGCGATGAGATTTGTATTCGACAGGTGCAATCAACTAAACACGGCATAGCGACTCGAGTGATTATTCAGCAAGCAACTGGATAAATATTTTACTTTTTCATTATATTTTTATTTATGTTTAAGCTCGGAATACACTTGCCGCCACTTTTGTGTTGTATACTTGCAACTCTCCTCCAATGTTTGCTGTTTACTCGCGCGCTTGTTTGTAGCTTTATCGCCCGGCCAATCTTCGTCGGCTTGTTGCTGTTGCCTTTACTTGCTTTGCTGGCTAAATATTGAGTGCGGGAAAAACGGCTCTCCAGACCAATGTTTTCAGCCAGCGAAAAAAAAACGAACTTTTCCATGCCTATTTCTGTGCCTCGGCAATCTAGTGTATGTATAGTTGAGGCTTTCTATTTGCACATTTGTATAGGCCCGGCTAAAAGGATCCATCTCTAGTCGTCGCGTATAAAGTCCTGAGCCGATGATGGCTTGCGTTACGCCATTTTACAGACATCGCTTCCGATTTCCGCTTCACGCTGGTAAGCTGCTTTTTTTTATTGTAGACAATCCTCCCAAATTGTCCAAGAGTGGCTGCACGTCTAGCGTGCTGTCTCGTATAGCGAAGCGCTTGATGATGTGCTCCCCACGGAGAGTGAAATTGATGATGGCGCGAGCCTGTCGTTCAGCAATGTGCTTTCTCGCAAATATTTTCATGGTAAATATTTCCTGTTCGTATTTGTTCATAAACAAGAGGAGGCAATGAAAAAATAACGACGAACTAACATTAACATTTCATTGTGAGTTGTGGAATTCCAATACAAATTATTATTGGATCTGCAAATAGAGCGGCTGCCACTTTCACTGGTATGTGGTATGAGAACTTAGACTACACAGACTGGTTGACTGCTTACTGGATGCGAATTGTTGTTGGAGGGCGAAATAGAGTGAGTTTTTGACATAAATATGCAGATTTTGTGAGTAAAGTTTCTCCTAGTTGTAGTGGTTAGTTCTGAAAGTTGTAGAAGAAGTGTGGTTTGTGGAAGTGTGAACTGAAGTACCTACAGATAAACATATGCCCGCTTTCATTGCATAGACAATCTAACCGTTGATACCGATTGGGCAATTGCCGAGAGTGATAAGATTCACCGCATGGGACGCTTGTATCTCTTTTTAAGCTGGACAGATTTTAGATTTCTCTACAATTCTAAATCCAAATGACAGGACGCTATAAGCAAGGATATGCCGAACAAAAAAAAAAGTATAATGATAATAAATCAGGACGAATTTTACCCACTATATAGCGCTCTCGGCAGGATCCAAAATGCCGCCCTTTGACAATGTACATGTAGAGGTCCATTTTCTAGCTTAATTTTTACCTCTTGTCAATATTGGTCAGGAAAGAAAATTAGTTCTTATTGCTTCCTTAGTTAATTTACTTTTCTTCTTTATTGGGTAAGTCTCCTACATTTGCGTAATCATGTGAGTGTACGCTCGGAACCTATGTCTCTGTAATGGTAGCGCTAAGGGCCGGATTTACCCTCTGTAGCGCCCCTGGGCAGTAGTCGAGTTGCCGCCCTTCGTCACTAGTTTAAGCTGAAAATAGATCAGTCGCATTCATGGGAAGTGTACAATGGTTTCCGGCGTTTCTGGAAGTAGCAGAACTTCAGTGAAAATTGCAGTTAATTTAATTCTTAGAAAAGTATTTGGATTGAACTTCTAACCAAAGCTAATGTTCAGAAATATATATATGCTCATCATGGAGGAGCGGATAGTCCTTGGAGTCTCCCGCTACAGCCCACTAAATTGATTGTAGTCAGTACGGGATGAGTTTCCGTAATGTTTAGTGAAATTGAAGTCAATCGAAAGGTCTCCCAAATAATGAATATTAAGTTATTTTTCTCTTAGTCACAACCATTCTCCAGCTGCAGCCCCAGAAATGGCCGTTTTAAATACTTAATGAAACCAGCCCGAAATTGCAGTTTCCGGGAGAAGGAGGTGGTTATGCTATACCAGGAAAAAGAAAGTGGATCCAGGTAACAGATCCGTTTATTGGTGGTCAAAACGTTTCGTTATAGTAGGGTAGAATTAAAAAAAAAATGTAAAAGTGTCCTGTGTTCTTGGTTCCGAGTGTATGTTACTTCTCCCACGCTCTGTGGTTCACTGGGTTGAGTCGCACAAGGAAAAACTCTAAAATGAAATATGAGGCCGGCATTTCGTTGCAGATTTTCAAAAAAATTGTGTTCTTGGCTCTTCACCAGTGTTGTCGATGGTCTGTGCCGGTTACAAAATCATTACCAGAATTTAAGAAACCTCTCCGTCTACAAACAAGCGCACTGTTTTGAGGTGATTAAAAAAATTGTCGCCGCCTGCTTCTTTAATCATTTTCACCGAGTTCTAAATATTTTTCACCGCAGACATTGTAAAAAAGCAAATCAACTCAAGACTTTAATTTTTCAGTGATATTTAAGTTTTTTAACCCTCATCCAGCGGGATAGGTACAGGTGTACCTTTTTCGTTTTTAAAATACCGTAACTTTTTTGCTATGGGTCCGATCTGTCTGAAATTTTCTGACATCTCTACGATTTTAGTTTAAAATATGTACTCCAAATTTCAAAAATGTGTGACCACATATCCCCAAGTTAGGGAGCAAAATTAATCTTACACCCTTAAACGGCGGCAAAGGTACATTTGTATATATGTATTGTATATTTTGTATGAAAGAAAATTTACAAAAGAGGAAAAGAAGATATTTTTGGTGAATGCTCATGCTTAGAGAGACTTATTATAGCATCAAAAGCTGAGAATCGAGTGATGTACAGAAGTATTTGATTTACGAATTTTATTTGTAATGATCAAGGTCCTTGAAGATATCGATATATAAGGACTAGGCTAACTCATACAGCATATTTTGGTTATTTGACATCAATTTGAAGACTTTTACTGGCATATCAAACTTTTTGAAGTAATGGCTTGGGGCAACCAATACAATACAATATTTTCCCCATAATATCTAGTGGTAATTAGGTTTGTAGCAAATGCTAAAATTTTGGATTTTAGCGGTTGATTTTCTTTATCACAAATTCCCATAATTTGTATTCTATCGCCTAATATGTGTAATTTGGGACGTCCACCCGAGTTCCTTTTGAAGTTTAAGCTGAAAACCAGCAGGAGCATCCAACCAAATTTCTAAAATTGGATGTTTGGGTGGTATATAAACTTGATTGAATTGTACCTACGTCGGTACCATATAGATATCGATAACTGCTATAGATTATGCCACATGTCTACGGTTTCTTGTTTGAATTTTACAAATGATCCTTAGATTTAATTACATATATGAGAAAATATGTTACAATAAACCAACAACAATCACAATTACTATTTTAGATATTTTCCCACTATAGGAATTGGCCTGAGTTTAGATTTCCAAAGATTAGAGACAGAAAATTGTCCTAATCGATTCTACTTGCTTGTTGACAGGACCTGTCTTTCGTATAAAAACACATTAACACATTTCTCCAATATATTTATTGCTCCAAGCATTGTTGTTTTATGAAAAATAACGAGAATGTGATAATTATTGATGCTTTTTCCGTTAGCGGTAACGGGTTCTAGTAACAGAATAATATATTGTGGGTAGGGGGGTAAATTTTAACCAAATTCGCAAATCAAACATACCAAACTCTTCTAAAATCATTAATGACTTAATTTGAACCGTTTTCTACTTTTCATTTGTAAATTAATTTAAGATTTCGTCAAATTAAAATTCCAAGAAACCCATTTTTTCAATTTTCTCTTTAAAATTTTGCCTATTTTTTAAATTTACCCACTCCAAAAATTAAATCCACATAAGCCCAACTTCTTTAAACATCCACTTCGGCAAAATTAGTTACTAATTTGTGACTATTCAACATAATGTAACGGTTTTACGGTCAAAATTCATACAAATAGTGAAGATTTTCATACAAAATGTACTAAGGTACAGGTGTACCTTTGCCGCCGGCAAGCGTTGTAAAAATCTGCCGCTGGATGAGGGTTAAAATTTTCGCTTCAAAAGAGGGTATAGGTATCTAAATGAAAAATTCATTTTACTTGTTCATAATTAGTAGGTAGCTCGCTGTACGTAATTAAGGTAAAAAGTAGAAGGCATCGGTAAAACCTATTTCTGTAGGAAATTTCGCAAAAATATACTATCATTGCTGTACAAATATTTTATAGTAAACGAAAATTGAACCAGATACAAGAGTAACATGAAGAACAATCATCGGTGCAATTCACATGCGAAATCACTATCTAATTCACACCTGAAAAGTTAAGGTTGCCTGAACCCATTAGAAAGGTACTAGCCCAACTTCGGTTCGGTTTTTGTTTGTGCCTATTAATTCAATTTTTATCTCGTGTAGTACCGCGAGCATTCACAAATTCTGCTCTGTTTGCGGTGGCAATTTCTTCCAATACCCTTCTGAACCCCCTGGCATTTACATTTATTCCTACGTATCACTAGTGATACCCAGAGCAATCCTTAGATAATCCAGATTCACAGTGATTTCACTCTTTCTGCACTGAACTCACCAACGTAGGAAGATCAAAATGGGAAACAAAAATGTAAGCCAAAATTAAAGAAAACCATTCGCTCTTACGGTATTCTTCAGAGCGATGATTGCGGAATCGAATGATGGTACTAGGACTTGAAAATCCACAAAAATCACGAACATGAAAATTAAAGTTTCAGTAATATGGCTAGCCTTAGCCCCCTCCAGGACAAGATCCTGCTCGAAGTAGACTATAAACGGCTGAGTCAATGCACCATGCCCGACCAAGGGGTTTCGTGGTGAACTGGCAGGCTGAACCTTACGGCGGCATTTATAACGCCCCGTGCACAGATTAAAAAAAATAGTTCAGTGACCAGTCTTTATTCCAATTTTAGAAGTGTTTGCTTAATTCATTAGCCAGCCTAATAGATACAATTTTTTAGTCGAGGATCAATCGATCAATCCTTGGATTGTAAAAATAAGGAACAAGGTCGGTAGGGTGGCAGAATACGAAACGCCTACTGACATCAGATATGTAAGTCCGCCATACTGACCAACGGAACGACTTTTGCAATGAATGCCCAAGTTGCCTTGAATCCGCCGCCAAGCTGAGTTTTACATGGGTTATGTTGTTTTCGAGAGCCTCTGTAACTTATTCGCATAGACCTGCGACTTACGAAAATCTCACAAGAAGAAGTCTAACAGAGTTTAATCGTACGAATTTGCATCACCTCTACGTGATCCATCCCCAAATCGCTCATGTAGAATGAGTAATGTGGCCGGTAGCGTCGTACTGTTGAAACCTGAAGCATAAAATTTAAGCAAAAGAAGTTGGTAATCATCTGCTTTCCGCTGAAAGGAATGGTCTAACCAATGCCGTTATGTACGAAATATGGACCGATGAGACGACTAACCAAAAAAGCACATCCAGCCTTGACGCTATCTCATGTGTGTGATCTCATTATTGCGTTCAAAATTCGACTATTTTATTTGATGCGATTTATTAGTCCAGAAGCGGGCCTCATCTCCTCGCTCATGATAATATTTCAATGAAAATTTCTATCATAAAAAATCATTTTGTAAGCATTCCAGAACAAAGTAAGCGGGAGGGACACCACTCATGAGTTTCGACAACTTTTTTCGGTGAAGCTATTGTATTTGACTCCTCTGCCGGTGCTGCCAAAAACGAAGATTGAAGCTTATTTATCATCCTAAAATTTCGAAATGTGTATATTTCACACAACATTAATTCAATGGATGAAAGTTTCAGAAATATGCCGCCTTTAAAATTGGGGGAATATGGGAAATCCGGTCCTGGATGCACGATATCTCATCATAAGATAAGACAAAGTAGTATAGAAATAAAAGAGACAAATAACATTTTCACTGACAACTATGATATCTCCAATTTTTTTCGAGTTGTGAATGCTAATATTTTCGCGAGAAAGCAAGTTTCAAAAATTTGCCGCCCCGGGCAGCTGCCCGGGTTGCCCATATGGGAAATCCGGCCCTGGTAGCGCTAGTCGCTCAATACCATGCAATAAGTGCAAGTCACTTTTTGGAGGGGGGCTAAGGCCATCTACACTACCATGCACTTGAATAGGGACAAGATTTTTGCCTCACTTGTTTTAATTTTCCATCCTAACTGTAAAATTTTCCGTTCTGTAATATATGCTATAATTTACTGCAGACTCTTAGATAGCATTTACATTCAAACAAAATTTCCGGAAAAGTTCCGTTGTTTTTAAATACTGTTTCATCTGAAAAGTATGGCGTAGTTTGATGCACTTGAATAGGGACAACATCCATAACTTCAGTCTAGTGCGTACCAAAGTGGTGATAAGCTTATTTTTATAATAGCTGGTGTTATTCAGATTGTTTATCATAGCGATTGGCTGAGGAAAAAATTTAACACCTATAAAGCGGCACCAAATACTTGCCTAGAAGGACGTAGGGTTGAGTTACAGAGATATCGCCGAAAAACTCGGTAAAAGTAAATCAGTAGTGGTTGATTTTCTTCGGAATCCAGCTAGCTACGGAAATAAAATAAAAGGGCACACCGAAACATCGACTTCTGCCGTTTGAAAACGATGAATCTTAAGGGAAGCGTCCAATTCACACTGTTCGGCGGCACAAATCCACTCAAAGTTACGGTCAGTGTAGACACAGTTAGGCGAATCATCAGGAATTCAAAGCACTTAAAACGAATGATGCTTAAAAAAACCACTACAAGGAAAAAGATTATCTGGTCAGACGCCATAGCCGTGAAGGTAGTGTAATGGTATGGAGATGGAGTGCTATTTCCTTTTATGCTACCTTTGAGCTGCAATTTGTGTATAAACGAATGAAGGGTACAGACTATCAGAGCCTTCACTGCTGGAAATTGTTTACGAATTTCGGTCGTCAATCTCGCTACTAAGCCATTTTGTTTCCTGGAGTGCAACTATATGCTCAGCTTATATTTTTCGACCTGATCCAAGAGGGTCCTTAAGGCCCCTGGTCTATCCAGGGAGCGTACATTCCAGGTTCCGAAAGAGTAATCAGTTGTTCGTTTGCGAAGTCGTCGTAAGGTTGTATCCGTGCAATCCGAGGCTCTCATTCCAGGTTTCTTGACGTTGAATTTTTTTTCCAAAGATGAGTTGTCGGCCCATCGCTTAACCATGATAGTATTCGTAAAACGAAAGAGGTCCATCATGGAGAAGCCTCGGAGGTGCTGCTTTGATGTTATTCGGTTTTAGTCACCCTATTACGTTTAGTAGCCTGAGACGCTGAAGTTGTTAGTACAGGACCCAGACGCAGCGGTTACTCGGATAATGCGGGAAAGTAACGCCCCGTAGAGAAACATAGGAATTGACCGGAGCCGCTCACCCTATGAAACTCCTCGTGCATAGCTAAGGGTCCGCAGTTATGCCACAACTGAAAACGATATACGAATCGGCCGGAGCCTTTCAACCTTTATATAAGTAACTAGATTATCTTTAATTAAAATTGCGTGAAATCAAGGGTACTATAAAATAATTTCAAGCAGTCTAGATAATCGGCGTTTTTACCTTTTTGCTTGCACTTCTCTGAGATTCGTAAAAAAATGACTTTGAACACTCAAAAGTCTTCCTAACTCACAAGCCACAAAGATGCAGGGTTACGCCACAAAGATGCAGGGCTACCCCTTGTCGAGATCTGACTACTCACCTATTTTGAGTAAAGCGGTAAGATTCAGGCCACCAAATCCCTTCATTCCAGGTAGCTACGCAGTCGTTAGGGCAAGTACATACTCGATACTTTTTAAGGTCGATCCACACTGTCTGTCATCACTCGCAGTCACAGTCACATTCTATACAAGTTAACAGATTGTCAGCCAATCAATTGGATGACAATTTGTCAACTTGTATGAAAAATGACCGAAAAGTGTGGATCGACCTTAATTCGATTCGAGTACTTTTTGTACTTTTCGGGTATCAAATGAGTAGGTGATAAAAAAATGAATTTTGTGTAATTTCCATTTTCATTGTTTAGTATGTATTTCCGAATCAGTAATGGATCATTTTGAAAATATCGCTTTTAAAAGCATTAAATCTAATTCGCCGAAAAAATCACACCGCAATCAAAAGTCGCACGAAATTAAATTAATTTATTGGAAAAAATTGATACATTCCGATTTGTGGACATCAGAAGAGAAAGAAGAAAAAAGAGAACTTTTTGCCTCCCATAAATGTCAACTACTAATTGATTTGCCCTAACTCTTAGTGAAGCATGATACGTTAACGACTACCGTGTGTAGTCGTCTTCCAGGGCAACATAACATTTTTTGTTTTTTTCTGAAAGTCCCCCCCACTATTGCAACTTATTTTCTACTATTTTACACTCAATGTTTTTACTGGGTTCTATGTACATATTTTCAATCATTACGTAATTTCTAAATTTATTACGTACTTCCAGTTAAGTTTTGAATACAAACCAAACAATATTACATCTACAAACAAACATTAATTGTATAGTAACAGAAATACGAGTATAAATACTTAGCCACACTTTAAAGTACAATCGCCGGTGTCGGTAACGCCCGTTTCTGGACCGGCAAGTCCTTGAAAATCAAACATAAGTAAAACCTATCTGCTGTCTGTTCTGTTGTACTTTCGCACTCTTTTGCCATTTGAAAAACAAACAGATTTTGTGCCATTGCCCTAAATACATATCCGCACGAATGTCCTCGAAGTCTTGACATGTAGACGAAAACAAGAGAGAGAAACGATAGAATAACATCAACAACGACACACAGTACCGCAGTAAAAGGATCCAGCCAAAACAAAACAAAACAAAAGTCCGTAACGCCAGGCAACAAAAAGGGCATCACCTACATCTCAATTAAATATCAACAAACATTACATGGCGCATACAAATTGATAAACAAATTCACAGAGTCAACAAATTGGCATAGTGAAACGATGAAGGAGCCCTTCAAAATGGAGCCATGTCGTCCTGAAGCTGAGGAGACACATACACTCGCTCGCTCGCTGAGTTGCAACCGTAAGCCGATGTCGGCGAAGTCGATTTCAACATCTATAGCACATGGGAGCCATGTTTGATTTCTCATCGTATATGTTCGAGCATCGCACTACTATATTTGCGGCAAGATGGATCCGGGCGCCATTTTGGGTGCACAGGAAGACAACAATTTCCACGACGACGCGACGGTCGGGGAGATTGGGGACGACAAGAGGCTGTTTAGTGGATCTGAGCAAACTCACTAACCGTTGGCATTGAATCGACACGGAGTCGATAAGGACGTTGATATGTGTGTATTTCTTGCAACTCTCAACTTTGTGGGTTTTCGAGAGTTTATTCTCGTCTTTGGATAATGGGAAGAATTGTGACGCCAGCCGCGGACATCCGACTTTCGATCAACTTGCCGCTGGGTATGAGAAGTCAACAATGCTGAGAGGCAGAAGTGCCTGTACGCTTTCTTAGACGAGATGCCGCCGTCGGTGAAAGCAACATGTCTTTGAAATTTAAAGCTTAGAAGAAGTACTAAATAGCTAGCAAAAGGAAATGATAAGGGATACTTAGGCAATAGCCAAATAATGTGATTATAATCCAGAAGCTTTATGTTGTCTTAAAATGGCCACTTCGTTTATATGAGGCAATTTTTGTTCAAAAGTCTGGCGAAATTAAAGCAAAATAAGCTACCAGAAGATATTTCTCCAGGCGCAGCCTACCGCTCAACTAAGCCTTATTTCGGAGATAATTATTCAGTTTTGTTCCACGGCTATAGAAGCTAGTGTTCCAAGTCTGCTAAACTTCTAATATTTGAGTTTATTTCTACAAAATCCACCCGGTTGAAATACATCCGGATACCATTTAAAATTCGAACTTTTTTCGTAGGTAATAACTTAAGGAGAAGTGAACTTTGAAGACAGATTAGTGTATTTACTTTTTCTAGCTGAAAAGTGGATTTATATTAAATGGACTTTCATTTGAGGCCATTGGCGACTGGTACGACAGCTGAAGGCAGTAACCACCCTCAACAACACCAAAAACCAACTCAAAATTTCACAATTTCTAGCTGCCCAAAATACAATTTTAAATGAAAGAATTATTTTGTGTAACCATAGCATCCATGTAGGACGAGGGTTATTGTATAGTTCTAATCGTCGTACTAGCATGCAGTTATGTCGGATTCTTACCGACTAAACGTAAACACCTCTTCCGTCACCGCTTGACCCTGCGGAACCACCTTTCAGTATTACTTCACAGGGTCACCTTAGGCTAATCAGCCATCACCACGGGTAGCAGACTTGCGTCTACCCTCCTCCCTGTGTAACTTCATGTGGACCGCACAAATTGTCCTGCATACTGAATCCCAGTTATTTGCTGATAGCAGCATCAGACCCACTAGGTTCTCGGGTCTAATGTTTTCTTCGAGTTCCGCTTCGAGTTCACTGCGGATATCTCCAAACCTGGGACAATCAAACAAGACATGTTTTGCATCTTCCGCCACTTCCTTGCATCTCGGGCATTCTGGTGAGTCGTTTAACTTAAATCGATGAAAATATTGTCGGTACCCTCCGTGGCCCGTTAAGAATTGGGTCATCTTTAAATTCATATCCCTTGTTTTCGGTTAACCCACATGGCTATGTCTGGGATAAGGGAATGTGTCCATCGGCCAGTAAAGGCCTCATTCCTTCGGATCAGCCACCTTCTCATTGATTCAAGCCTTTCAATGTTTCTACGCCCTGAGTGCAACTCAGGTGTTACGCCTTGGTGACTGCTGCACAGCCTGCTGATCTCTTCGACTAGTATCGGCAAGGGCATCAGTCCAGCTACAACGTAGGCCGCTTCATGTGATGTGGTGCGGTACGCACAACACACTCTAAAAGCGCACCTACGATAGATCGCAACGCCTACTTGTCCTCGGGCCACCTATTTTTGGCATCATTCTTGATAAAGCCGACATAACAGTTGCCGCCTTATCGCCCACATACTCTCAAAAACTTAGTTTCGAGTTAATCATAACCCCAAAGTACCTAACGGCACGCTTAGAGGTTATGACACACTCTCCGACTCTGATTTTGAGGTTACACTTTTTTCTGCGCTTGCTTATCAAGACCGCCTCCGTTTTCTGATCGGCGAGCTCTAAGCCAACGGTTTCCAGCCACACTTTGATGATTTGTTATCGCCTCGCTTGTATACATTTCGACCAATTCCGGGTCTCTTGCGACGGCTACGACAGCTATGTCGTCAAGAAAACCTACCACTGTCACTCCTCTCGGCATAGCGAGTTCCAAGATAGCGTTGTACATAATATTCCACAAAAGTGGGCCAGAACAGATCCCTGCGGTAGTCCTGCAGTATCCACGTATTCCTTTCGTCCCTCACTAGTTTCATAATTCAAGACGCGATATGAGAGGTAGCTCTCATATCGCGTTCAAGGTAGCTAATAATGGCCTCTACCGAGTTCGCGGAATTGAATGCGTTTTTGACGTCTAAAGTCACAACAGTTACAACAGCGCAACAAGTACTTTTACATAGTGATTTCATTCTGTCGCTATATTAGTTACCGGGTTATTGCGTCTACCGTAGGCAGCGCTCGTCTAAAACCATATTGGCGGTCTGATAGACGCCCCTGCACCCCCACTACTTCTAAAAATACCAGCGTACAGAGGGCTGCGCCCGCTACCCTCGTAACACTTTTGATTAGACCAATCCAAAAATAGAATTTCTATGTATCATGGCTACACATATTAATTGAATTTATTAGCTGTAACTCCGTTACTATTACTCCAAACAGGAAAAAAGGAACTGATACGAAATGTCCCAATCGAGTTCTTTGATTTCAGTACCCATACGTCCATGTCCGATAAAAACTAAAAAGTCGACTTTTTCAAATCTCCGGGACATCCTGTTACCTTTGTTCTACCAACGTCTAAGTATTTCGTGCTAAAGACTGTTACGATTCCACACACTCCTACCAAATTTCATTACGATCGATTAAGCCGTTCGCGAGTTATTTAGTGAACAAATTTTCAAATGTCCGGGACACCCTGTTATCTTTGCCATACCAACTTTTAAGTATTGTGTGCCAACTGTTACTATTCTACACATTCCTACCAAATTTCATGACGCTAGGTTAAGCCGTTCGCGACTTATTTAGTGAACAAATTTTCAAATATCCGGGACACCCTGTTATTTTTTTCCTACCAACTTTAAGGTATTTCGTGCCACAGACTGTTACTATTCTACACATTCCTACCAAATTTCATGACGATCGGTTAAGCCGTTCACGAGTTATTTAGTGAATAAATTTTCAAATATCCGGGACACCCTGTTTTTTTTCCTACCAACTTTTAAGTATTTCGTGCCAAAGACTGTTACCATTCCCCACATTCCTACCAAATTTCATGACGATCGGTTAAGCCGTTCGCGAGTTATTTAGTGAACAGACGGACGGACAAAATCGATTTCATAAGGGTTTTTTGAAAAATCTAAAAAACCCTAAAAACCGGTTAAATACAGGGTGTCCGAAAACTGCCGCATAAACGCACCGGATTATGATTTTTCAGTTGATTTCCAGCAGAAAAGTTTGTACGGAACATACCTCCTTAGCTTAACCCTTTAGCTGCCACAGGCATTTAAAAATTTGTGAAAAAATCATTTTCTTGCACGACTTAAAGCTTAATATCTTCAAAGCTAGACCAGAAAGAGAAGCAAAACAAAATGATTATTTCAGCCAACAAATTTACCTATAAAATGAAACTAACCACACTAAAATCAAATAAGATGTTTGGTTTTTACAGAGCTTCAAAGTCAAATTTGTGTGATTACCCAAAAACAATATGTATATTTTTCCATCTCAATTTTCTCCAACTTGTGCCAAAGTGAGGTGCGTGTACGATAGTTTTAAAATTGGCGCATAGTCTTATGATCTTATCTTTCTTACATCATTTTATTCTAGCTCTATTATTTCTAACAGTTTCTATACGTTAAGTGTAAAAAACTACGGTTAATATTAGCTCGAATTCAATACAATTCGATTCAGACTGCCCCTAAACATCTGCTATTGGTGAAATCTATTCAAATTATGTCGAAATCGAGCCAAAATTAACCCTAGTTTTCTGCACTTAAGGTACTAAAACTTTCGCTTCTCTAGCTGGTCTAGCTTTAGAGATATTAAGCTTTAAGTCGTGCAAGAAAATGATTTTTTCACAAATCTGTAAATGCCTGTGGCAGCTAAAGGGTTAAGCTAAGGGGGATGTTCTGTACAACTTTTTTGCTGGAAATCAACTGAGGAATCATAATCCGGTGCGTTTATGCGGCAGTTTCCGGACACCCTGTGTAATTCTTTCGAACACTTTTCCCGTCGTGTCGAATAAACAAATTGGGCGATAGGAGTTAGGCACAGCAGCAGGCTTATTTGGTTTGGGAATAAGCACCAATCTTTGCCTTTTCCGTGATTGCGGGAAAGTCCTTTCATCTAAATAGGTTTCAAAAACGTAAATGAACTTTCCGGGCATTGTCAGAATTGCTGTCTTCAACGCTCTATTATGGACACCATCAGAGCCTGGTGCTTTACCATCCTCAACTCTGGATGCTGTCTTTACAAGTTGAGGTCTGTAATCGGGGCTATGATGCCACTATTCGGTGTAAGGCGTTGTCTCGCAGGTTCCAATGCATGCTGGGGAAACAAAGTGAAGATAATATCTCTCACCATCAGTGCCGGACATTTAATTTGGGGAGCTCTCTGTCCAGTTTTCTTCATGACCACCCTATACGGTGTTCCCCATGGATTTGAGTCTGCGTCCTCACAGAAATGTTTGAAGCAGTTTGGTTTGCTCCTTTTAATTGCTAGTTTTAGGGATCTACGGGCTGCTTTATAAGCCTAGAGCAATTAATTGTAGGCTGTCGTTTGTGTCGAGCGTTGGCAAAGGCGTCGAGCTTTGAAGCATTCGTGTCACCTACTAGCGATCTCCTCGGTCTACCAGTAATTTTCTCTCCGATTAGATATAGAACTCTTTCTTCTTATGCCTACATGCGATCTATCCGCTATTGAGAATAAAATTCCCTGATGGTCAATGTGCGTATAATGCTCGCTAACTTGCCACTCTATGGCTCAAAAGGTATGTACTGAGTTAACCTAGCGAAAAACTTACATATATGTCTCCCGTGAAAACGATGCCGTGGAGACTTGCTTTTTATTCACTTAATTTAACCCTTCTGTCGGCACATAGGTCTGGCCAGACCTTTAGCACTATATTTTGGTCAAAAAAGTATAGAAGATGAAATCGCAGCGGCTTCATATTTGATGATATCCTAGAATAATATGCTTAGAAGCATTTTGCAAAAATTTAAAAAAATCGGTTGAAGTTTTGAGCATGTTTTTAATGATTTTCAATTTATAGTGCTTTTTGATACCCAATAGGTCTGGCCAGACCTATAGTTTTTCCCCCCATTTTCGTCTTGAGGTAAAAAGTGAAAATATTAAATTCTCTTAAAAATCTCCTATTTATAATGTAATAAAGTCATTAAAATTCAATTTGTACAATAAACGATAAGATTTTCTGAGATTTTGCTTTAAAAAGCCGTGAAGTTCGCAAATGGGTACGCCTAATTTTATCCCGTCTTATAACATCACCTAATCAACTGAGATTTGATTCTAGGAAAATCAAAAGAGTTTTATTTCCTTTGTAATAGTATGAACTAAGTATAAGTGACTTACGAAGGTGTTTATTAATAGATTTAATTGAGATATTTACGGAAAATTTAGAATTTAATGATTTTTGGGGTTGAAAATTCCCTATTTCTTTCTATCTATTTTCCCAAATCTGCAGACTAATATCGTGGTAAAATCTACCAACAAAGTGCCAAATATTTCCCCAAAGATATTGGAATTGGAAAATTTTATCAAACTTTCTGTGCGGATACGCAATGAAAAAAGAGAAGCAAAAATAGAAGAAAAAAAGGGAGAAACATGTTTGTACTAATACCACCTCAAAATATGTCTTCTTAAAAACGCCTCTAGTATATCTCCAAAAACGATTTTAATGCTTTTATTGTTTATAAATGGCTGTAAAGAATGGGTAGAATGATTATACCGATAAAAATTTCACTTTTTCTAAAAATTTAATTTTTTTTCTCAGTAGGTCCAGCCAGACCTATTGGGTATAGAATATGCATATTGTAGTAGGTGCCGACAGAAGGGTTAAGATAAATGTTTACTCGCGTTCTGATTGTTTGTCGATAACATCTTTTCCCTGTGAAATAAAGTGCAACTACATTATTTCCGCTGGCGAAATGTCAAAAACCGGTTTGGAGACTTTCATGTGAAGTGAGTACCACCAACCGAATTCGATTTCACGATCATCAACATATTTTGACAGTATTTGCATATGGATTTCACGTGAACTGACGATGTTAGTACCTAATTTAACCAAGAATTGCTCACAAATCAAAAAATGCATCAAACCACACGTTCTTCAACCTTCCACCAAGATTTTATTTTTTCTCTTAACACTAATTTCCTGAATAATAGAAAACTGTCTGCGTGGTGTGTCTAGTGCAGATAACACTTTCGACGACATCGGCGAAATTGTGAAAATGATTTATGGCACTCGAGAGAAGACGAGCCTGCTTCTTTTTTTCGGGCATTATATCAGCAACTTGCACCAAACTCCAAACGTTGTCTTTATGCCACGTCTCTTGAAAGACGCGAGGACGATGATCGTGATGATGATGATGATGATGACGCGACAAAGGACAACGACGACAGTAATGAAAAATTCAATATGCTCTCTCGAAAAGTTTCACATGAATCGTGTGTGTGTATGTCGAGCTGAATGATTCGAGAACGAAGGACATTTATATAGCTCAAGGGTTCACTCGCACTGTCGCCGCCTTCATAAAGCTATCCGTTGTTATATTTACAGGGATCTATATTTGTCCTTATACGTAGGATTCGACGGCGACGACGGACTTCTCATCTATTCGAAAACGTATTAGAGACACGTGCCCGCATATTGTGACGTGTGAATTTCACTCTATTCTTGGGATTAGCGATAATCTCCGATTGTAAAGACAGTTCATGCTATTGTTGCGCATTTTGTGCCAAACACACCACTTTGTGTTTACACGAACGCTATTCGCACTGCCACCCCCGTTATGCGACAAATTGCCCTTAGACAAATGGACAATGAAAATAAATTGAAATCGTGATAAAGTGTGCAGTGATTTGGAAGAATATAAATGCTGACTGCTAATTGTCCTTTGAAAGTAAGGATAAAAATGGAAAATCGTAAGGTACTGGAGAAGGAGTTGAAAATATTTAATTTGAAGTACGTAATAATAGTTTTACATCCATCCTGCGGCTTAATTTTTTTTAATAAATATGTAAGTAATAAAATATTTTTTCATTTAACGGAAAAAAATTTACATTTTTGAACTTTTGTTCTTTAGAGTAGAAATGCAAATTGGCTACGTATTAAATTTCACAAATTTAATTTAATACCAAAGTTGATTGTATTAAATGGTCCCAGCAAAACAAAATCGCATTATCCTCGCAGACTCCAAAATAGGTTTCGTTATCAAAAATCACTTTCCATAATCCACTTTCACATCGTTTATGACTGCGTACTTCGTATTAGCATTTTCTTATCTTCAAGTACCAGAGTCCCATTATTATCATATATGTGACGGATGGATGATACGTACGTTCTGCCACCCTCCTCTATACGGACCAATGTCTGATTACAATCTGAAGTTAAAATAATGGAGTCCGAGATTGAGACAAGATGGTAGCGAAATTGATATGCGTGCGGTATACTGTCATCCGTGACTTGATGTTCAACTCGCGGATTAAGAATTATTGTGCCCTTCTTTATAGGAATTAATATGGATATGATTATTCTGGAGATTCCAACACGTATCCTGTCAAAGGATAGATAGGCTGGTAAACTGGTAAGGTGAAAGTTCAGACCTAATTTCGTTTTTGTTTGTGAACCCTGGGATGGTTCATGTAGTTTTTGGATACCTAAATGGTAATGGTCTACTGAGCCCAAAAGCAAACATTTTCCACAAATTTTGATTTGCGTTTTTTGTATATTATTATTTTTCCTTTGGGGCTTATTGTGAAGCCTTAAGAGGAAGTAGTACAGTAGACTCGACTCGAAAACGTGATTTAATTAAAAACGCAACTGTTCGCACCTTATCGGGGTTCATGTAAACATATTATGCAGTTGTCCATTAAAAAAATATTTTTTTTTTATGATTTACCAGTTTAAAAATGAGTACTTAGAACTCAACGAGACTCCTAGCCGAATCCCTGGATGTGGGACGTGACAAGGTTGTAGATAGTCGAAAGGAAACAGATAAAAGTCTATATGACAATTTTCACAACATTGAAATCCATTATCGTTTAAAAGCTTGAAAATGTTGAAGCAAGCTGCACGAAACAGTAACTCAAACACCTTACACCTTATAGGGTATTCATTATGTGATTTGAGGTTGCAAAATGTGGTGAAGAAATTTTTTTGTTTCTTGTATTTTTTGGGGTGCTGAGCTTGAATCCGGAGCTTCCTACCAAAATTTCATTGCAAAACAGTGTCAAAACGCGAAAATTCCAAAATCTTTGGAGTTTTTCCTTTTTTTTTTGCTTATAACTCCAAAACTGTACATTTCTACGAAAACCTGTCCATGAACATGGTTGAGAAAACAAAATTTGCGGGTGCAACGCGCCATTAATCTTCAAAATGCTATAATTAATAGTCATTGTTTGAGTTTTTTGTTGGAAATTTTAACCCTGTTTCCCAACGCAATTTTTGTTGGGAAGCTGCGGATTCGGATTCAGCACCCCGCAATACAGGATGAACAAAAAAATGCAACTTTTGCGACCAAAAATCTTTTTCATATGCAGTGTTGCCAACTAAAAATTTAATTTCCGGCTACAAATCCGGCTGAATTAGTTTGAGCCATAAAAACGGTCAAAAACCGGCTAAAAACATACAAAACATAATGTAGATTTGCTTCTTCTTCGGAATACTACCCGTAAACTACGGCCTATGCTTTATGCAGACCTGGATGTCTTAGCAGTGGCAGAACAACTTGATTCGTCGCAGTTTTTCTGAGATTGAGGACGTTAGGAAGCGTAAATTTAGCAATATTATGTTATGTTATAGGCATAATAATACATAATGGATTTGGGTAACGCAATAGGCACAATCACAAACGGCAAATGGGGAGATTCAAAAATCGACCATCGTTCGAACTAAAGGCAAATAGGTCGTTATGTGGCTGAAATTCATAGTCTACAGTACAGGGACGTAGCCAGGAATTTGTTTCGGGAGAGGTCCAATTTTCGATTTCAGAAATTCAATTCTAAATCAATTTTTTTTGTGTTGCTAGTGAAGAACTATTTTACTGTGTTTTTGATGATACAGAAAAATACATTACTAAAAAAAATTGTTGGCATTCATGCCTTTTTATTCGATGTATACCGATTGATTTCATCCGCTTGCAAACAAAAGTGGATCAACGTATATATATCCCTGAGGAATGCCTGATGTTGGTGGAAATTGATTTGAATTAGTTAAAGTTATGGTTACAATCACGGAACGGTATTGTCTGGTTATTCTGTTAATGAGGGGCCACCGAAGTGAACGTTTTTTACTTTAACTATAGTAAAAGGTTAGATTTAAATTTATGAATCGGTTTGGTAAAGTTGGACCAATTTTTGAGAGACTTTAAGGTGTAATTTAAATATAAGATTTGTAGTAGTAGATTTACCTCTGACAAACCAAAATGAGTAGTGGTCGAACTAGAGGTGTAAAGGATGTAACTAGTGGCGTAACGTACGGTGTTTCATGTGTTCAGTGGAACACGGGCCCCCAAGCCACAGGGGCCCCCAAGGCCGAAAATTTATAGAATATATCCTTGGGTAACTTTTTTTTTTAAGATATTTATTTTTATTAGTTTGCAAGACAATAGGCAAACCAGCTGCAGAATCTAACAAAGAGACAAATCATTGCATGGTGTATGTAATATTTTTGAAAATATTTGTGTTTGAACTTCAAGCGGGGGCCCTTTCTTTGTGCAGTCAAATTTTCGACTTACATATTTGAGATCCCACTGTCCCCATGAATGTTTGTGTTGTCATTTATAAAGAAACCGCTCCTGCGGCATCCTGACGGCAAATTGACGAATTTCTAAATCAAGTTTACAAATTCCCATGTTCAACTGACGACTTTCAAAATTGTGTTGTGTTTCAATAAAAAAAAAATTAATAAATTTCCAGATCAAATTAACGAATTTTCATTTTAAATTGCTGGACTTCAACATTCAGTTTCATCACAAATTGGCGAATGTTAAAATCATGTTGATGAATTTCCATGTCAACTTTACGAAATGTCAAATCATTTTCACGAATTTCCAGATCAAATTAACGGATTCACATTTCAAATTAGTCTTAATTTGTCAAGATATTCGTCAATATGTGATGTTGATTCGTCATTTTGTATCGAAAATTCATTGACAATATTTTGAAACTCGTCAATTTAACATAAAAATTCGTCATTAGGACATGGCAAATCGTCAGTTTGTAACGGAAATTCGTCAACATCATTTTTAAATTTGTCATGGATATTCGTCAATTTGGAGCATGTTTGTGTCAATACTTTTAACTTAGAGCATAAGTATTAACTTTAACTTAAATAAAACAATCATCAGGGCAAGCAGTAATCAGTTTTAGTAAAGAAAATATTGAAGAGCTATAAAATTTCGACTTGCAAAAAGGAGTGGTTATCTTAGAATGCGTAAAATTGCGCCATTGTGATGCAGTTCGTTGAGTTTTTGAATACTAAAAGAAAATTATGTTCACAATGTTGGGGATCTACTTGTCGAAAGATCATTAAGTCAAACAGTTTTTTTTTTATCCAGGAGTCATAAAATGCAGAAATATATGCATACCGCTAAACCCTTCTGTCCAGATAATGGATCAGTCGTTTCTCCTACAGGACGCATTTTTCTTTGGAGGAACTCTACAAAATTTCATTTCAATTGATGAAATTCGCCATGGATACGCCAACGACCTAACTTAGCCAAGGTCATCTGAGCTGTAAGCTAGCTGACTTGATGCAGTTCTCGAGGTAGTGTTTTTTTAGTACCTTCTATTTAGCTTAGTGATAAATAGTCAAATAGGACATATATATATTTATTCAAATTTATATTTTTGTCTCAAATTATAAAATGTTGGGGCATGTTCCTTAAACGGAAGATTTTTGTTGCTCTTGCTTATTTGTGGACTGCTGTAAATGCGATTTCCGTAAATATTTCCTGCGGTTAAAAAGTCGTACGTGGTGGGGCCCCGCACTCCAATTTCGAACACAAGGAATTTGGAAAACGTTACGCCACTGGATGTAACCCTGGTCATCCTCCAGTTCAAATAATTGAAGGATTGCTAGTTCGTAGATAATTTTCAGTCTCAGCTTTGTCGCAATTTTTAAGTGTTGGCACGAGGCAAGACATAGCTAAAATTCCAGTGTTGAGAATATTGTGATTGGTGAAATAAGCAATGAAAGATGATACCTTATTTTTTTTCTGCGTAAATTTCTTTAAACAAATCGTAGAAAAATCATCTGGGCTGGTGTCATTAAAGATGTCAAATTAATTTATATATCTTTTTAGAATCTTGGTCTTTTTTCAATTAATCAGAGGGGGAAAACTTGGACACTTGAGAACTAAAAAATTTGAGGAAAATTAACATACATAACGTTTTCATTTCAGAAAGAACAGCGGTCGATCAAACACCTTTAGTGATAAAACATGAAGCTGTTCTTGAAAACCAATACTTTCAGCAAAATCGGACTCAATGTAGGTTTTCTCGGTTTTCTCCTCCGGGCATTGTAGAAATTTAACAAAATTTATCACTGACAAAGGAACAACTTTATCATATCTAAATTAAATTAGCTGTTAGAGAACTGAGAGAAGAGGTTTATTTCCAAAACGGGGTAATTTGTTGATAGAGCCAATTAGGACAAGAAAATCTAATGTTAACTGCGCGCTGACTCAAATAAACTCATTCCTAATTTCTAGCACACGTTGACTTCTTTGCAGCTATCGCTTCTATCGTGATTCATAGCCAGTATCCCTTAGAAAAAGTATTTCCAGCGAACGTTTTGACATGTTCATTATAACAGTTTTTATGTTATCATCACTAAAATTTCAAAGCCAATCGAAAACATTTCGGGAGGGGTCCGGACCCCATGGACCCCTCCCCTGGCTACGTCCCTGCTACAGTAGGGATGTCAAAAACCGGCCCATAACCCGGTTTTCGTTTTTTTTGCAAAGCCTGTTAGACCGTCCGGTTTTAACCGGTCTGTAAGTACCGGTTTTCCGGTTAACCGAGTCTTTTCATTGATTTACTTAGAATTCAAGTAAAAACATGCATACACACTCGTATTGCTATAGTTCGTATATGCAAAATTAAATCAAAGATACAAGGAGAAGTAATTTAACGAAGCGAGTAATAGCAATAAGGATAGTGGTCGAAAATATGTTTAAGGGCTGGAATTTGGAAACGAAATTTTTCATAGGAGACAAGTAATAGAATTGCATTCGGAAAAATCAAGAAAATATTAAAAATTGTATAAATTTCGAATGAATTTTTGTCCCGGTTTTAACCGGATGGACAAACAACCGTCCGGGTTAAAACCGGAACGAGGAAAAAACCGAAAAAAAAATCGGTTAACCGTTCTGAAAGTACCGGTTTTCGGACTAACCGTCCGGTTTTTGACATCCCTAGTCTACAGCACTCATCACAATATTTCTCTTTCGCACCGTAGTATAGCATCACTATCATTGCAAATGCAATAGGGTTTTACAGGACCGGCCTTAGCAATAAAGTGGCTCTGGGCCACATCGATTATGGTGGCTCCTACCAATACCCAAACAAATTTTTTAGCGATAAACAATTGGAAATTCAGCTTCTTTCGTTCAAATGTGTCTGTTTAATTGTGTTATATCATCGATTTTGGGATTTTAAATTTTACCAAAATAATGGGCAATTACCACTTCCTTAAATTTTGAATGTGAAAATAGCGGTTAATAGCCCTATATAAATGATTTTCAAATATCCATGCCAATCGTTAATAATTTTCGAAAAACCGATTTGAAATAAATGTCAACAGCTTCTCCGAGCAAAAAGTTGGCATTTACCTTTACCCTGAAAAACATTATGTTGGATACTTTGCATCTTGTGTACTTTCAACAGAGGCATACGCAAAAATCGATTTTGGAAGGGGTTTTTGAGAGTGAACTGGTATGCGGTTATTACCCTGATACAGATACAGCTACCCAAACAACCAGTTGTGGTTCTGCATGTGAAACAACTTGCATTTCAATCTACACGATCGAATCCATTATTGCACCTCAATGTGTCAAAATACTCTTATTTCTGGCAAAACTAATACTATTTTTAAGAAAGTATTTATTGTATCATCAATTAATTTTGGACGGGGCTAGAACACTATGCCTACATGTATACATGCAAATATATTTGCATGGAGCTATGTATTACTATAACCGACGAGTTCTTCGATGAATACGGCTAAAAACTTAAAATATGCAACCAATATCCCAATGGAAAGTTTCCCGGAAAAAGCAAGATACACGACCTCTCGCCTTGGCCAATGCCGTCGGCCCCTTATTTCGTGTTAATGTTTCACTTTGACTTTAGTTTTCTTCTTTCTTCATCAAAAAAATCGCCCTAATCAAAATAGTAAATATTTATTATCCTTAGCGTGCTGGCCCATTTTCGTCGATGTTACCACCAAGTTTTCCCCCGGAAATTCTTTGGTTTCTCGTTGTCTCATGAGTCATATGTGACTCATAGGCGTGAACGGAGAAAAATGCTGTGTACACACGTGACTTATTAACCGTGAACGTTAGTTCACAGCATTTAATTAAAATTTTTAAGATTTTCTGGAGGGTTGTACTAAAAGATATGGAGAACATAACCTAGCCTCGGTTGCCCAATAAGCAACTCCACTAATTAAACAATTACAGCATCGTTACAAAAATAAAATTTACCAATATTGAAAAAAGTTCATATTCTTCCACTTGTTGCGTATCAATCTGCGAACATAATTGTTGAAATTGATACATGAAAGTATTTTAAATATTTTTTTAAGCATAAAAATCGCAGCCTTCCCATCCCCATCACATCACTTTGAACAAAGTATCCTAATTAGGTCTAAGCGAGCAAATTGCCAGGTATTTTTAGGTTTTCGCCTTCTAGGGACTTTAACTAATCTAATCTATTTCAATTTTAAAAATACAGAGGGCTGCGCCCGCAATTCGAGGGTTTTGTAAAATTTTAATGCACAGTGAATATTTTTTGTACATATATTTTATAAGCAATAAATAAGAATTGTGCAAAACATTAATGCAAAACTGAATTAATGCAATGCTTTTTGTAAATCTATTTTTGGATCGGTCTAACACTTTTTATTGACCAATCCAAAAATAGATTTACTATATAACCAGTTTAAAGAAAAGTACTCTGCTTAAGACGCTGCCCTAGTATTGTGAAACGCCTTTATCATATATTAGATTCGGTATATTTCCGGTTTGGATTAAGTTAGTCGAATGAAAATTTTCAGACATGTTCCTTATGTCAATTCCTAAAAATCCTCATCAATTTTTTTATATTTGCAGAGCTAGGAAGGGCTATGCACACAAATTAGAATTTCACGAATTTACTGTTATTTACTTTTTATTAACCTTCCTATACCCGCGTGTTGGTCTGTTAGACCGTCAAAACACTTTTTTTTAGCTTACATGAAAAGGTAACGGTTCGAGTTTTTTGCTAGCTGCCGGATTTGTTCCTGACTTTATTTTAGTGCATGTCTTGTTCTTGTATTTCGCGAAACGAGCGTATTGGTGCATTTGGAAAGAATACTTGTCTGTGTGACCAACGCGGGTATAGGTGTGACTTTTTGTGTAAGTATAAAATTATTGTGTCAATGTTCTGTTTAGTGTTCTTTGAGTCATTCTTTGATTCTACTTTCGTGTGTTTATGCGACACGAAAGGATATTTTTGTTTTCTAAAAGGAAAAAATGTTTAAGTTAAGATTTTGTAGTTCCTAAGTATAAAAGTTGCAATGTTGAAGTTTTTTCGCAAAATAACTGACTAAAATAGAAATAAAGTTATTGAATGACATTGATGTTTCATTATACACTTTTGTGTTATTATTTATTATCCTCTACTTATCTTTTGTTATGGAAAAAAATAAACAATTTAAAAAGGATTGCAAATCATCGGTCTCTGAGACCGATGCGGGTATACGTGTAACAAAATTTGACTCGGATATAGGAAGGTTAAGCTAAAGTCACATTTGGCGAGTTACTATAGCGCTAGTAAAGTTGCATTCGAAAAATCACCATAGGCGACGACAGTGTCATGTAAATGGGTGACTACGCGTTGTTACGACGTCGTCACTGAAAGTGTGTCGCAACTAGACGCGTAACTAGTCACCCTATCTACAGGAGTTAGTTGCAAACGAGAAATTACTACGGTGACGACGTCGTAAATAATCAACAAAGTGCTGTGCAATTTTACTAGTAGCTAGTAAATAGATACATTTTACTAGCTACTAGTGGAATTGGACTTGTTCAATTCGACTAGCAACCAACCAGCGAGTGAATATACGCTACAATTATTTCTCGGTGGATTTGGAATTAACTGCTCAACCGATCGACATGAAATTCAGTGTAAATATGTAAAATGATATGGTATTTGCTACGAATATCTTTGAAGTAAGGAAATGTTAACAGGATGTCCCAAACGAGGTGCAAAAGTAGATTATTTTATTTGTCTTCGAAAAAGGGTGTATATTGACATGAAATTCAGTGTAAATATGTAGAATGGTAGGTTATTTGTTGGAGATGTTAACAAACTGTCCTAAACGAGGTGCAAAAGTAGATTGTAATCGGCAATAAATTTAGAGTGAATGTGTAATGTAAATGTAGGAGGAAAATGTTTCAGGGTCTCTCAAACGAGGTGCAAAAGTGGTTGTCATAATCGGCCTACCCAGCAAGCAATAGCTAACAGCACAATACAAAAATTCGAAAAAACTGCGGTTACAGAAACATTCACAAAAAGTGACTATTTGCTGTGCATTTCCGTCTAGGGGTGGCGCTATTTTTTCGATAGTCTGTATCTGCGACTAGTTCCATTTTAACATTTCAAATAGAAAAGATTTTGAAGAATACAATTTTTTTTGGTGGGAATACTATAGAAATTATATATAGCAAGAACCCTATGATGGGCTTCTAATGTCCTAGATGTTCGATCCTATCGAGGAGCCAACTGCGACAGTGATCACTATTTGGTGAAGACAACCTACAGGTGCAGAATCTCTTCGGTGCACCTAACGAGAATCAACCCTGCCAAGATCTTCGAGGTTGACAATTTGATTGATGATGCCACGGCGGCTGCGTATACAACAGCACTAGAGGAAAAACTGTCGCCCATGCTTGATGACATCAACAATTTAGGCATCCATGAGTTCTGGGAGGAGATCAAAGACAGCATCAAGGGGGTCGCAGAAGTGGTCGTGGGCTATAAAGTCCGGCGCAGACGAGCAGACTGGTTCGACGACGAATGCAGGGCCTCGATTGAGGCGAAAAATGAAGCCTATCGCCAATACACACAACGCGCATCCCGAGCCAAGAAAGAAAGATATAACGAGCTTCGGCGAGTATCTAATAAGTTAATTAGACGTAAGAAACGCAAACATTTTGACGAGCAGTTACAGCAAATAAACCAAAGATTAGCCAGTAAGAACATTAGACAGGCGTACAAACTTATAAATAATGTTAAGAACGGATATCAACCCAGGACAAGCCTATGTAAGGACAAGGATGGTAACATCATCAGCGACATCGAAAGCGTCAACAAACGATGGGCCTCGCATTTTGAAGAGCTCCTCAATGCACCATCAACATCCCCCGCGGAGCCAGCTCTTGAGCAGTTAGCCGAACCAGGCCCTCCCGTTCTACCGTCAGCAGTAGAGGAGGTGAGTCTTGTCATACAGTCGCTTCAAAATAATAAAGCGCCCGGCGCTGACGAGATCCCAGCAGAACTGCTGAAGCATGGTGGAACGTGCCTGACCAACGCTATACATGTGCTACTGCTGAAAATATGGAACGACGAGGAAATCCCCGAAGATTGGCGCAAAAGCATAATCTGCCCAATCCACAAAAAGGGTGACAAGCTGAAGTGTGAGAATTACAGGGGCATATCATTAGTTTATACAGCCTATAAGATATTATCTAAAATTCTTGAAAAGAGAATTAATCCGTACGCAGAATGAATCATTGGCGAGTATAAAGGCGGCTTCAGACCTGGTCGATCAACGACCGATCAGCTTTTCACAGTAAAGCTACTACTCCAAAAGTGCTGGGAATATAACATCGACGTATACCAAATCTTTGTCAAGCAGGCATACGACAGTATCGATCGAAGTGTACTGTATGCTTAATGCTGAATTTTGGTATACCGGCAAAGTTAGTACGACTCACAAGGATGACGATGACTAATACCGTCTCGCAGGTCAGAGTGCAGAATCGACTCACTGACCTATTTGAAACTCATACTGGACTCAAGCAGGGCGACGGGCTGGCGCCGACGCTCTTCAACCTTGCTTTGGAGTATGTAATTCGAGCCATGAATATGGACAGCAGCGGAACGCTACTCATCAAGTCGACTCAATTAGTAGCGTACGCCGACGATATCAACATCATGTCTCGAAGGTTGGGTGATGCAGAAAGCCTTCTGCATAACCTCAATAACGCCGCAAAGGAAGTTGGACTACATATCAACGAAAGCAAAACAAAGGCCATGATGCAATCGAAAACAAGGACGCCAGCAAATTCAAGCATCACAGTGGGGGACCTTAATATCGAGTATGTAGACAACTTCAACTATCTGGGTTGTAACTTATCAAAGGACGCCAACGAAACCGACGAAATTAAGCGACGGATACAACTAGCCAATAAGACATATTTCTCGGTCCTCCCTATAATTAATTCGAAACTTGCGCACAGGAATACGAAGCTCCGCGTGTACAAAACGATCATCCGACCCGTGCTATGTTATGGCTGCGACACATGGACCCTTACCCAAACCTCCGAAATTTTGCTAGACCGATTCGAACGAAAGGTCCTTCGGCGAATTTTCGGGGCCGTTCGCGAGCGAGACCAATGGCGCATCCGGTACAACCATGAGTTGTATCAATTGTACGATGAGCTGGAAGAAGCGAAAATCGTGAAGCTTCAACGTTTGCAATGGGCGGGGCATGTACAACGGATGGACGATAATCGCATGCCAAAGAAAGTGATGAACGCACAACGAATTGACGGAGCGAGGTTGCGTGGACGACCGAGAGCTCGCTGGGAGAACTCCGTAGGTGAAGACGCCCACCAGCTGCTGGGCTTCCGAAACTGGAGGACGAGGTCACGTAACCGCGACAATTGGAGGTCAACGATTCAGGCGGCCAAGGCCCGACGTCGGGCTATCGTGCCACATTGATGAAGAACCCTATTTAGATTTTAATTTCAGTACCGGCATCCATATACATACATAAATACATTTTTGGATAGTCCTAATTAAAAACGCCATAATTGGCTATCCATTTTTAACTTAAGAAAGTGAAACACACAAACTGTTTAGATTTCGTTGATATTTTTTTCATTTTAATATTTACACGATCCCATTATATGTGAAACACGACACCATTCAATTGTCCTCCACAGGATTTTTTGCAGGAAGCGATCCTTTTGACGTAATTATCGATTGCTTTTTCACATAACTTGGGTCATAGTTCGGCCATAACTTGTCGAATGTTGTTCCGTGAATGCTCCAGAGAATTGATCACATAGTCTTTTGCGTACCTACACCAAAAAAGTCTTAAGGCGTCAAATCGCATGATCTCGTTGGCCACGCGACATTGCCAAATTCCGAAAATACGCAATTGATAATTGACGATAACAGCGACGCCATAGCGATTTAAAAAAAAAAGCGCCACCTTTTGACGACAATGCACAGCAAACAGTCACTAATGTTTTCTGTAACCGCAGTTTTTTTGAATTTTTGTATTGTGCTGTTAGCTATTGTTAGTTTGTTGGGTAGGCCGATGACCTACCATTCTACACATTCATACTAAACATTGCCGATTATTATTTACTTTTGCACCTCGTTTTGGACACCCTATTACAATTCCCAATCTCAAATGTATTTGTAGCAAATACCCTACCATTCCACACATTCACAATCAATTTCGTGTCGATCCGTTGAGCCGTTAATTCGAAATCCACGAAGTAATTGTAGCGTATATTCACCCGCTGGTTGGTTGCTAGTCGAATTGAACATGTCCTATTCCACTAGTAGATACATTTTACTAGCTACTAGTAAAATTGCATAACACTTTTTTGATTGTTTACGACGTCGCGTGTAATTTCGCGCATGCAACGAATTCCTAGGTAAATATAGGGTGACTATTCACGCGTCTAGTTGCACACACTCTCGTTGACCAACGTCGTAACAACGCGTAACAACACCCATTTAGATGACACTGTTTCGTTGTTGATGTCGTCGTCACGTCATTGTGGAGATTTCCCGCATGCAGCTTACTCACTGCACTAGCAGCTAGTAACTAGTAGCGTCTGACTGTAGTTTTAGCAAATGTCAACAGTGTTAGTATATAGCGTATAAGCTCGTATTGACCAAACTTCATGCGAAGTTGCATATCGGTACCTATAACGGTTTACAAAAACCGAGGTAAAAACGTAAGCTTAACTTCAAACGACCATAACTCCGTTACCTTTACTCGAAACGGGAAAATGCACTTGTTAAGTCCTTTGATTTGAGTACGTATATGTCCATCTCCGATCAAAACTAAAAGAGTCGACTTTTTCAAGTCATCGGGACACCTTGTTACCTTTTCCCTATCAACTTCTAAAGTATGCGTGCCAAAGACTGTTATCATTCTACACATTCCTACACTCAGAAAAATGGGCCCCGTAAATTTAAAAGTTTTTGTACCATTATTTTAATTGGACGGCAATTTACCAGATTTCTTCACAAAAGTAAACAGATGCAATAATTAATATAACTGGAAGAATCCTATTGAGATATTTTGTATGGAATGAAATGTGTCCCGTAAATCCAATGGGACATCAGATTATATTTCAATCAGTTTGTCTCATTAAATTTACAAGATCTGATATGATTAACTAATAATAGGATGGATCCCATTTGCTTTATATGACGTTCTATTGCATTAATGGGATAGGCCTTTTAGTTGAATTGCAAGCATATGTATTTTGCAAGATAACCAACATCATGCTCCGTAGCCGAGATCGTTCGGTTGCCTACCCGTGAATTGGTCAGTTTTAAAGAGTACTAGCAAATCGGATGTTCAATACTCGGCCTGGCCAAATATCGTGATTCTTAAAAAATCCACAATGACGTAGCGTGTAATGTATGAAATAATATGGGAAAATATAAAAAGTATAGTTCGATAAGATTACGAGTGAAACGATTTTTTTATTACATAGGGTTGATCCTATTAATTCAATAAGATATATCCTATTGGAAAATAACTAGACCATGTGGTTATTTTAAAATGAGTCAACTATTAAAACAAACGGATATTTATCGAGTTGATGTAATGGTTCCTATATTTTTAAAGTAATCTGATTTTTCCTATTGACTAAAAATAATGGGACAAAATTATTAGTTTAATGGGATTTCCCATTGAAATTTTTCTGAGTGTACCAATTCAATTTCGATTCTTTATTCAACCATAATATGCAAAAATTGTTAACAATAGACAATTATTTCAGTGATTGAGCATTAACTCTTACAACTATGCTGATAATACCATAAGTAGTACAATAACAGACTATAATGAGATTTCTAAACAGACTTGATAATTTAGGTAAGAGGGAAAACGGGCCAAAAAACCTCTTATTCATTCGATCGATTAAAAACTTAACTTACGACTAACTTATATATACTAAACTAGAAGGTAATTAGAAGGTAAAAAATCAAAAATTCATTGCACAGAGTACGATTTGTAATTAATTGGCATGCGCATGCTATTGTAGTTACTACGTATCTAGAAATACGGCTGAGAAAACTAGTTAATGTTGTTAAGCAGAGGGTTGGAGGAGATAGAGCATGATATATTAAAATTTATACCCAGGTGTCTGATTTTGTTGTAAAGAAAAGAGACATTAGAAATTTCATGAAGGACTTTTGTCGAAAAACGTAAGGGTAAGTTAAGTAATAATTTTAAAATTCTATTTTGTTTTCTCTGTAGGGTATTAATATGCGAAATGGCGCATGATCCCTAAGCAGCTGCACCGTACAGCAAAGATGGTTGAAATATGCTTTTATAGATCAGGAGTTTGTTATCTGTTGATAGTGGAGATCTTCTGTGTATAAGTGGATATAAAGATTTTATTAGTGAGTCTGACTTTTTAATCAGTGCATCAGTATTGGGTTTAAATGTGAGCTTCTTGTCTAAGAGAACTCCTTGATATTTGATGCACTCTGCATTCCAATTAATATTAATATTTCCTATATTCAAAGGCCCATCGGGTAAAAAGCTAGGTTTACGTTTCCTTGAGAAATATATCGCCTTGGTTTTGGACGCGTTAATGATAATTTTCCATTTCCGGAAGTAATTGTCTAACACTTGATAGCCATTGGAAAGTGAGATATGAGTAGGGCACTCGTCACTACTTAGCAAAGCAGTGTCGTCTGCAAATAAGCAAATGTCACAGTTCACAGGAGTTGGCAGATCGCTCGTGTATAAGTTGTAAAGAATCGGGCTGAGTGCGGATACTTGTGGCACACCGGCCGGAAGATGGAAAAGAGTCGACTTGGAATCGTTGATACTCACATAAAAGAAACGTTCGTTGAGGAAATCCATAATAAGCTTTGTAAGATAAAGTGGAAAACCAAAGCTGTGCATTTTATAGATTAGCCCATTATGTCAGACACAGTCGAATGCCTTTCTAATATCCAATGCGAGCATTCCCGTGGAACATTGCATGTCGAAGCTGGTTTGAACTAAATTTTTAATTCGTGAAATTTGATGCGATGTGTTGTGGTGGCGCCTAAAACCAAATTGTTCATTTGGTACAATACTTTTTTCGTCCATTAACTCAACCACCTTACTTTTAATCAGCCGTTCAAAAACTTTACCAACATTGCTCAACAAGCTTATGGGTCTGTAACTATTCAAGGAAGACCTTTCACTATCCGGTTTAGCAATACATAACGGACGCAATTTTCCAAGCTTTGGGGAAATAGGAGAGTTTCAAACAAGCATTAAATATTTTATAAAGCAGAATCAAGGTTTTCCTATGCATATGTTTGAGAAAATACATTGCAATTTTATCTGCACCTGGTGTACCAAATTTCATTACGATCGGTTGAGCCGTTCGCGACTTATTTAGTGAACAGACAGATGGGCAGACGGACGGACAAAATCGATTTCATTTCATAAAATTAAAAAAAAAAAACACTAAATAAAAAAACGAGGCTAATTTCGGACGCGGCCGAAATTTCAATACCCTTCGCTCCCCTCGGCCAAAAAGTTTTTTTGGGCATACCTACGACTTGTATTTAATCCCCTCCCCAATTATTTTCCTTCTGTCTTCACAAAAGTTCCGTTGCGTCGACAAAACAATAGTTGTGTGTGGTTTGACTGAAATAAGTGGGCAAATAAAAATATGCACTCAGAAAATTTTATTGGGGGATGCGGGAGCATGGCCCCATAGTACGATTCCATTTGTTTTGACCTTTTTAGTTACTTTGATATAGACACATTAATTCAAGGTTTTGTGAAGTTGGTGTAAAAAATGTTTCTTAGAAGAACCAAAATGGAGGGTTGGGTTTGTATGGCAGCCCCATAATACACGATATACAGAATACCCATGGCCCCATCGTCCGATTTGATCCATTCTTACATATGTTTTGTGTCATCAACAGAAATACATTTGTGTAAAATTCGGTTAAAATTGGTGTACAAATAAAAAAGTTTTTCTTAGAAGAACCTAATTTAGGGAGTTACGTTTGTATGGCAGCCCATGACCCCGATTGTACCGATTCAAACATACTGCCTGCAGAAAAAGAAGCATTTGTGCAAAATTTCAGCTTCATAGCTTTTTAAATTGGCCGAGTAAAACGCGTCGCAACAGACAGACAGACGGACATCGCCCAATTGACTTCGCACAGTCTGTTGTATGGACATTTTTGTTGAAAACTACATAAAACATATATTTCTACCAACTCTGGTTTATTTGAACACGGCTAATGCCGTTATACTCATAAACTTCTTTCTACGATAGTTAAAACTGCTTCTCGTTGCCAGTTCAGTTCAATTTTAAAAAGGAAGCTATACGATTTACTATCGAATTTCCTTAATCCTCGAGAATCCAACCCCCATAAACCTTTAGTCCTTTACCTTCGCTTTATGAATTCCATTTTCCTATTGTACTTTGCGGTTCCCATATATGCAACTCTTCCGTATAAAATTTCCGCAGTAAAGATACCACAAATGTAGTCAAACCAGAATATCTAAGTCATATTTTCTGAATCTTTTCCATATATTCTTACACATAATACAGGATGTAGGTATCCTTTATTTGCCCGGCCGTATACTATGTACACCACACAATATAATGTTAAAGCATTCATTTGGCAACAACGCAAATATCCTGGCAGTGCAACATGGCCGCACTTCCTAGCCAGCTCAAAAGCTTCCTCCTCCACTCGCTCGCCAACATGCTGACGGTGGTATAGAAATCGGCTCCCTCGGCTAACCATATCTATAGTAGTGAAATCTTGGACGAAACCTAAAATGGGGGAGCCGCCACACGTCCTCATCATCATCGTCGTCGTCGTCGTCATAATGGGAAAAGTTGAATAGACACGCGAGTAGTGGGAGGAGGCGCCAGCCACCCTTGGGAGCCCTGCGGCATCATATAGCGAAAATCACTAGACTATTCCTTCTTAATATGGCTAAAACGAGTGTGGCAAAGCCCTTAATAGAAAACTAAAAGAAGCGGGTTGGGTGGAGGTTGCTTTGTGTGTAAAGTGGTTGTACCCGACCAAAAGTACATAAGAAATTCTCTGACATGCGCCCTACAACCGGTCAATATTCTTCCGTCAGCCCGTACGAGAGGATACTGTACCACGATGTACATAATACGCGCTCCCCCAAAACGGTTGGAGGGTGTTCTTTGCATGGCTGGTAATTGAAAAATTGAAATGTTTGAGCAATTGATCTACTACATGTGAATATGACCGCGTTCTTTCACCGTGTGCCGCGAAAAAAAAAAGAAGAATCAGAACCATGATTCTTCGTTAATTTCTCGTTGCATCAAATGCAATATATGTACACGATTGCAGTTAGTTGGTCCAATAAAAGTCCCCTCTATGTATACCGAAGGCCTTCAGGTTGATTGTGCTAAAATTGAAATTAAAGTTGCCTCCACAGCTTTTGTTCTTGGCCGTGCCGCCCGCCATGGACATGATGTATGGAGATGGACGATCATGTGGGACGAGCGCGCACGCAATATCAGGGAAAAAAGCAAGCGAAGGCTTTTGTCCCCGGGGAACTGGATATTTGAGAACCATCCCGACTGTATGGGTTGATGAATACTATACTTCCGCTTAGCTGACAAAAGGAACTTATATAACCGACTGAAAACCACTTTTTCTTCAAAGGATTCAAGCGCGTTTCACGTCAAAGGAAGAACTTGCCATATAAACCCTTCGAGAAACATTTTCGGTCTGCCGTTTCTGCTGGGCTCCAACCATAGCGTGGGTCTTACTTCGAGCAACTTTAGCGTTACGTTTTATGCTTTATAGTGCAAGGGTGTGTTGTACTGTGTATCTGGGGATATGATATGATGAGGATAGCGTGAGCCGAGTTAAAAATCAATAACAGGATATGTATGTGTACTTGTACCTAGAGAGTCATCTTTTCAGACTTGGAGCAAATGGGATATTATAAGAAATTTGTTCATGAATAAATTTAATCGAATTTTATTAACAAAAATATGGTTTGGAACTGAAAGCTAAACTTGGCGACATATAACGGTGTGACGCGTATAGTTAAACTCCATTCTTATGGGAGTGTCCATATGGTTTCTTTTCATTTTACCTGAACAGGATGTTTTACACCAAAAGGATGTTTTGAAGTTGAGCCTATACTGATGTGGACTTGAATTGGTGCGACGGGGTATGAATTAGCTATGCAATTACGTCAATATGATCCAGCTGGCTCTCGCTAAACAATCAACCAGGACACCGAGAGGTTTTCCAAATACTCTCTACTCTAGCCTTACCAGAGTGTCCCTTCTTTCAGATTCTAAGGCACGTTCTGCCGCTACTCAGCTTCCCCTTGACTTTTAATTAAATTTCTAGGCCAACTTGAAAGTGCATTCATCAACTCGATACGCATAACCGTATCCGTATCTAATATCTGATAGAGATAACAAAACATTTTTTTTTTTCGTTTCCAATAGTCAATTCAAATATCCCGAGTGCCCTCTGCGTACTTATCGTTTGATAAAGTGTAAAAGCCTATTTCCCGAGAAAATCAAAACACGAGAAAAAATTCCACGGACGTCCATTGAAAATCGACTGTGTGAAAAAATGCTCGAGTTCTGATAAACATACCCATCGTTGGTTGCTTATCGATTAAAGGCCCCGGATATCGGCAACAAGATGATGAAGAGTATATACCTACGTATACGCGGCGATCGATAGGATATTCGTTAAAATGCAGTCATTCAGGTAATCATATAAAAAAGTACACGACGATTCCGAATAATGCACACACAAACACACATTTGACAAATCACATACGATTTTACCTCGTTTAACATTTTTTTTTTAAAGTCTTCTGCCCCAAGTGTTACTGCGTCCTTGCTCCAAGAATCGTGCATGCATACAGTACCCACATAGACGGTGCGATATGTTTGCGGCAACACATTCCAATGAATTCACATACTCGAAAGCTTATCATTCAAGTCCTCATCGATATGGGTTCCCACCGTGTGTTATACTGTTGAGGAAGTGCAGTTATCGCTCATCCATCGAAGGTACCAATAAAGCCGCGATAACACTTTTTTTTTAACGTTGATTGCTATGCTATCTAGCCGAGCGATACAATCGATGAGTTCGATTTTTCAATCGACAGATGCATTTTATTCGGGATCTACGAATGCACTCACTATACTATAGGGTTAGTGTTTGTGAATTTTCATGGTGACAAATCCATCACATAATTCACATAATCTGAAGTATGTTGGTACTTCTGCATTTTGGAAAATTTCGCGGATTGTTTAAATAGTAAACTGTCAAAAACTTAGTAGGAACCATCTGAGAAAATTCGGATTGCGGGCAGTGTCGGAACAACTTCACTCGAGGCCCTCCCGCCAACTTCTTGAGTGGGCCCCCTACACTGATAGAAAAGCATCGAAGATATGCTTAAATCAACTCTTTTTAAACATGACTTTGACGTGACAGTGTTCCTACTAAAATACTTTAAATAACTTTGCTCAGATCTACCGTGACTCTTTGCATTCTTATATTGAGAATGGCGTTCTTGTTGTAACGTTTATAAAATCAATCATTGTTTTTATTTTTATTTGAAACTAAAAACGAGACCGAGCTCTAATCGTGCGAATAGCACGATGAGTGGATGCTCTATACCCATGTACAGACCTAGAATGCGCGTAAGACCGAAAATATTCAATTTATTTTTTTAAGGGGGAGGGGGTAGATGGGTCGAATTTCGCACATCTTTAATATCTTATAACGGCATCCAGCAGCTATCATGTGATATAAATTTCAAGTTTTTGGGGACATTCTATCAAAAGATATGACGGAATATTGCTTTGTAGGGGATGTAGGGGTAGGGGTAGTCGGACCTTCTCCACTTTCCACTAACTTCAAGAATATGTCACAATTGGGCATTGATGAAAATTTCAGGTCCCTAGCGATATTCTGTCGAAAAATATGGCCGAATTACACTATCACGGAGGAATTATTTGTATGGGAGGTAGGGGAACGCATGATCCGATTTGGCCCATTTTCAATACGATCCAAGCTTTTATCAACACAATCATCTCACCAAAATTTCAAACCGATAGCTTCATTATTTCGGGAGTTATCGTGCGAACTGACAGACACACGGACGGACAGACAGACGGACATGGCTTATTCGAATCAGGGACCGACCCTGATCATTTATATATATACTTTGCCATACCTCCGGTGGCTCCTTTGAGGTGTTACATAAATCGTCGTAACAAAAACAATATACCCTACACTGGAAAAAATTTTACTCCAATAATAGGAGGAAACTTTTTTTTCTTCTATTATAGTAGTAAATTTACACCACGATATGAACGAGAGTAATTTTACGCTTTAAGGTGTAAATATTTACTACAAAATTGGTGTAAATATACAAACGGTAATAAGTAAATTTGCACACATAAATAAGTAAACTTACTCTTAGATTTATGTTAATTTAAATCAGAGAAATAAGCAAATTTGCACTGGAAAAAATGTAAATTTACACCGACGAACATGTAAATTTACATCCGGGTTTATGTAATTAATTAATAATATTTATGGCAGCCGGTTCTTCGATGTAAATCGTCCTGGAGCTCTCCGTTATTCCAACGGCCAAGAGCTGCCACTCCCCCTTCGGTTCAAGAGCAAAAAAGCGCTACAACAGCAACCGTAATATGATGCTCACATGAAGGCACTTCGGACGGAACAGACTAACTCTACACAGAACAAGCCACTTGACAGATACAGGAAAATGCAATAATGCACAAAAGTATTGTAACACACTCAGTTTTACACAATATGAGTGTGATTTTTTACACCAAAATCGTAATATTACGATTATTATACACTGAAAATGTAAAGTTACACAAAAATAAAGTAATGACTCATCTTCACACCAAATGTGGTGTAAAATTACACCAAAATAGATTAATATTAAATAATCTGTGTAGTAATATTACACTATTTTGTGGGTTTTCTAGAAATTTTGTTGAAAAATAAACGTTTACTGTAATTTTGCGAGAAAAAAGGTGTAAAATTCAACGAGTTTTCGATGTAAAATTCAACCTTGTTTTTACAGTGTATGCCTTTTCCCCGAAACTCTATCCCGTGCAAGTTAGTGGCCCGCGTGAAACATACCTGGGTAAGTGTCAATTTTTTATATGGAGTTCGTTACCCAAACCTACACGGGATGTAGTAAAAAACGAACCTAATGTATATTACTCTAGACCATTGTTTCCCAACAGGAGATCCGCGGACCGTAGGTGGTCCGCGACAGACTTGTAGGTAGATTCAGAACCAGTGGCGTAACGTTTCCCAAATTGCCTGTGTTCGAAATCGAAATGGGGGCCCCTAACATTCAATTTATTTCATCAGGAAAAATGGCAACACATAACTCACATTGAAACAGTAAAAAAATTAGCAAGTAACGAAAATGTTCGGCTTTAGCAACATGTTTCAAGTCTTTTTTAAACAAAATTAGAATATGAAAAATTACAGGAAAGCTTGTGAGATCATCTATTTATCACAAAATCTACGAGGCGTAATAAAACCACCACCAGATCCTAGACTAAAAGCGATTGGCCTAGATATGAGGATCACATCAAATAGCTGAAGAGTTTTGACGATTCTGATAAAGTTAAACGACTACTATAGCATGTCCTGTCCAAATACAAATTTAAAACACTGAAATCAAGTTTGTGCTAGAAATTCTTCATAGATGCTTTACGTAGGGAATACGGCTAATCTAGTATCTGCACTCACTAGTAAATCGGCAGGGATCTGTTTTTGATCTATCGAGTCGCTGTTAACAAACTTTCTGACTTAAGCCTTATTGAACGATCTTAGTAACCGTGGTTAGTCATTTCGGTCAATAGATCAACAGTTATCTGTGAACATATTTTTCCTGATGATGTAGCATTGACTTCAAGATTCAAATACTCCAACAAGGGGATCATATAGGGAGGCTCAATTTCACGCAAGAAACTTCAGGAGAGGCACTCCTTCTAGCAAATTGAACGTTTATTTCTTTTCAATATTCTTGAGCAAAAACCCAGAAGAAATAGATATTGAGACAGATCCATACTCAACAAGCTTGTCGACTTCCTAGGGGGAATTTTAGGGAGATATATTTTAAGGGGGTAATTAAGGGAGGAACATAATTTTCTTTAATGGGATTTTGGGGTTTGTTCCTAAAAAGCCATCAAATTCCATCAAAATGTGTGTCTGCGATAGTCACAATGAGATTTTTGTGGAGGACGAAAGATAAGACACAGTGCCCCTTTTAGAAGGTATCACCTATACGAGTAACCTGATAAGCTAAGCTAAGTGGCCAGCTCTTGTTTGTCAACTAATCGACAGTGCTTGGCAGCTCTTGGTCGTCGTAAAAACAAGGGTTAGCTCCGGAACAATTTTATAGTTGAACCGGCTGCCACAGGAGGATTTTTTTTTAAAAGACAACACAAACATTCATGGTCACAGCGGGACTCGAACCCACGTTCCGCCAACTTGGAGATAGAGTGTCATCTCTCAATGAGCCACCGAATGTCCCAAATAGCTGAGTCATTCACCATTACCATTACCCTTAGGCTTCACCCCCTCGTCCACATATCACATTTGGTGTCCATAGTGAGGCTTTTCGGTAATTTTCTGTCCTTAAAGAAATTTGGTCTTCCCCCAATTAGGTCATCATTTTAGGGGAAAATCCAGTTTCTTTTAGAAGTCACAAGACCTACTTGGCAACACTGCTAGAATCTATGAAATAATATTTTTTTATGTTTTCGAATTTGGGGGCCTCTGGCTTGGGGGCTTGTGTTCCGCTGAACACATGGAACACCGTACGTTACGCCACTGTTTAGAACACTACTTATGAAAAGAACGTTGTATTTTCTTGTGAATATGTAATTAAAATTACATGCTAAAAGTGAGCCTTTAACGACATTAAATCCATTATATTCAGAACTTAAAAAAACTTTAAGCTTTAACTTTTAAGCTTTCAGTCTGGATTTATTTGGTAACGACAAGAAGTATTGTAGAGTAGTGCTTTTTCAATTCAATTGGGGAAAACCGTGGCGCCATGTTATTATGGTGAAGCCAACTGAGTAAAATACACACTCTATAATGTCAAATCAGCAACATCATCGAAATCATCGTATCCCAATATCAACCCCACTGTAAGCGTTCTAAACCGGTTTCTTCGATTGATTGTAAAACATACAAGCCGACTTCAATTGTTTGAATGAGAAAATAATTCAAATAATTTTGTTTTGATGATTTCTGCGCTTTGGCATACTTTGTTTCTTTATTTATATCCTTTTTCCTCACGATACTACGAATATAAGAGATAACGGCACGCGCATGTGTCTTCTTCCTCGTTGTTGATGTTTACGTCACTCAGAGACTTGCAGTTCAGTGAAAATTTTCAATGGTAAAGTATGTTCAACGGATTTTTCTCTGTGCGATTAGTGAAAATTAATTATATTTTCAATTCAGTGACTTCGCGAGTTTATTGTGTCATTATTAATTTACCTGTGTACATATATCAAATTGCGATGTTCGGTTGTGATTCGTGCAATCATAAAAAGTGCCCATCTGACGAGGATAAATTGATTCCGTTTTGCACCTTCCCGAAAGATGGTGAATATCGGGAAATATGGAAAAAAAAGTTATTATCCAGCCATCAGCAATAGGAATAGTTTAATACTAGAAGAAGATGTGATTCCAACTTCAAATCTACCATTAGCTTCGTGTGTAGACGCCGCACAGTGGGGCGATTAGTACAAAAATTGGGACATAGGCAAATAAGATAAATTTAAATATTGCAGATTTGACTACTATGGTTTTACACTTTAAAGTATAAGCTATCGAAAACCGTTGTTAGATTTTTTTTAATTGTAACGGTATTGATTGTACAGACATGTTTGTTCAATTAGAAACGCATTTTTAACATATACCACGAAAACTTCAAATACCCGTACCAACCACCTTACTTAATACAATGGCACATAAATATAATTTTCACGTTAGGCCTTTGGATAGGAAGGCCTTCTTATGGTAGTTGCGTATCTAACAAGGAACATAACGGTAAATTTTAAAATGAATTAAACCATATTATTCTGCAATTAATAAAGTCAATAAAACCACAGAGTTTGGCTGCGACCACCTGCGACCCCGGCTATAATAGCTATTTTTATCGACTAACCTCTTTTTTTTCATGTTTGAATTTTTGCATAATAACTTCCACTCTGATGTAGCTTTCAACTTTAAATTGTGTTTACATGTTAGCAATGTTATAAGCTTATCTGATTCTGAAAATGGGGTAAATTGGAGCAACGGGTCCCGCACCTCCCCTACATATTGTATGTAGAAAACATATTAAATTAGTAATAACTCTTCACTAAATTAAGCTAATTCGGTCAAGTTACTCTAATAAGTTTTTAATCGAATACCCTTCGACAGGACCAAATGTAGGGTCGATTGAATCCAATGCTCCACAAGCTCCCCTATAAAAGATCTTACTTTACAAGAAAAATGGTCTTCGCTGCTCGTAATTCGTGAAGGAGAAAAGTAGTTTGTCTCGATATTTGCATATTTTTGATAATTTGTTATAAACTCCTGAAAAGCTTACATAAAAGAGTAACTTTTGTGAATTATTCAGATTTATCCGTTCAAAGAACTGTTATGATATTAGCGTGCGCATTTTCTATGTCACATAAATTTTATAGTTTTTCCAAGTTTGAACTACTATATCTTCGAAATAACAGTGAATTTTTGAACGGGGGAGCAGTGAAATTACAACAAATGTATATATTTCTAGGACCCCAACCCAAATACTAAATTGCACAAAGCAAGACGGAATAACTTTGGGTTTTGTTTGGTATTTCTAGCTTTCCTAAAGATTTCATAAATAAGGGTGCAGTTTTGTAACGGTAAATGAGAAAGCAATATGGCCATATAATATTTTACTCTCTATAAGGTGTTCTATCTATTAGCATCATTTGTAACATCAGAAAGGAGAAATCTATACTATGGGGTTGGTAAAAGCATCCTTAAAACCGCTATATGTTCTTTCGAACAGGACATATTTGAAAACGGAGTCCACCATTCGATTCAGCTCAAACAAATTCAACTTATATTCCTTTACATGGTGCATTTTGCAACAGGACATCTTCGCAAATACGCGATGTCCGAAAAATCATCGATTTCGCCCCACTGTGGCCGGCAAAGCCAGGAATGAAAGAAAAGAACGAGCTGCTGCGACGGGTGGAAGTAGATGTTATTTTAAAAGATACTGGGGGGAAAGTGGGTAATAAGTACATTTTTATTGTCTATGTATGTCGCTTACGAAATATTTTTTTATTTTCTTCGGTTCAAGCTGTACTATGCGAGGATGCGAAATTCTCCTGATATTTCAGTTAAGATAAAAGTTGGACATGGATAAACCAATTAACCGCTCTGACCTGATACCACAAAAAAAAGGACGGAGCCAATGCATCGAAAGCCATGCAGACGAAGTTTAGGCAAGAAGATAAAACTCAAAAACGGCAAAAGTATACTGTAAATTTGACGAAGTTAGGAAAAATGTATAAGGTCACATAAAAATCTTTGGGTTTTTATTGTTAAACCAAATTTTAATGAATCGTTACATCACTGTAAATTTAGATTTTTTAGTTTGGCGACACCATTATCTTTTATGTCAATAGATCAACTGATAACTGCTATCTGTCATATCTTCTCAAGTAGCTATAGTACCCATGATAAATAATAGAAAAAAAAAGAGCTTCTGATAAAAGCAATTCAGATCTTTCATCTAATTTTCTGCTACTGAAGACTCTTGCCAAAATTTGCCAAAATAAAAATTGGCCATCTGGATATGACCGATGCGTACTCACTAAAAATGCCGTTTTTCGTGAGAGTAAGTTGAACCTAGAATTACACGAATCTACTAAAGATTGTATTTTCGAAATTGCAACTCTTAAAATTGTTGGTTTGGTGCTTTCATATTTTCCCAAAAGTTACCATATTGCAACTCATATTTCCGAAGACGTCAAACTCATTTGCATAATCGTAACTTGCAAAAATTACCATGAAATTCCAAAGGGATTTCAAGATGAGCATTCAAAGTGCCTCCCATCTTTAGAAATTTCTTCGTTTCTCTGTCGGAGTTTCTCAAAATTTTGCTTGAACTCGGTGCGGCGGCGATGACTTGCACGTAATTTCCAAAATAGTTCAGACATACTGGCATACTACTCAATCGGATCCATAATAAGAGTTTTAACAAGTATCTGTATACCCGTACTCGTATAATACAATTATATACAGATAGTACATGTATCTGGTTAAGTGGTGCGCCCCATGATCGCTTTTTTGATGTTTTTTAAACCACTTGATCTTCATATCCTAAGTAGACAGTTTCTCTGACGATAAGTAATAAAGTCCGTATAATGTGAGCAAATTTACATCATAGCGCAGCATCTTTAGATACACTCATCCAAAGTAAGTATGTATTTAAATGGTATATCCATAGAGCGGATTAAAGATGAATTTATACTTACTTGCATACGCACAGATACCATACACTTCTTCTTCTACTTCTGCCGCACCAGACCAAATTCATACATTTATGTATGACTTGGCACTTTTACATTTAACATGAAAAGCTCTTGGCTTTTGTAGTCATTGTAGTAATTGAATAAATATTTTTCAATCTTTTTATCTTTCTCCACACTATACAGTATGATGATGTACTCCCTGTCTTTTGCGACTCCTGAGTTGTTTTTTATGTGTTTGGTGGTGATGTTTTTGTGTGCAGAGAAATGAAGAAGCTGTCTGAGAATCGATGTAGTCAAACATTTGAAATAGTTTTGGAGGATTTGTGTTTTTTTTTTTATCGGATGATGATAGGCGCTTGAATGCCGGAATGAAACTTTCTCAAGTGATAGTGTGTAAATAGAGCGCTTTTCTTTAATTTCTTTGAATAAACATTTAATTTAGTCCACTTTTTGAACTATAGTCGATACTTGAAAAATTAAATAAATAAACTGGTTGGAAGGACTTCGCACGTGCATGACACGATCGCTTCTTGGTATATAGTAAGCAAAGCAGAAATGGAGTTTGAAGACGGAAAGGTGGTGGATTTGTCAAATCCAAGTATGTATGTACATACCTTTAAAATTCAAAACTGCAATTGCAACATTATTCCATGCATATAATCACCAATCGATAAATTGATAACTTCCTAAACAATATTTTTTCACATCAAATGTTTGCGCAAGTTTGTCATTGCGATAATAACATGTCCCCTTCAAAATCGAATACGTTTCTTTTTTTCGGGGTGGAAATTATTCAGAGACTGCCAGTCTATGCCGTTCATCATTTTTAAATTGCTGTTAGCAAGCACATAATCAATAAATTATTATCTAACAGCAAAAAAAAAAATATGAAAATGTTAAAGGATGGGCTCGGATAGAACGATATAAATAATATTTCGTAATTTTAATTCAATTTACTAATCCATTCTCGCGATATCGGACGTTATCAAATTGAACCGCGGCAAGACATCGACGACGTGCATACGATGAGCGCAAATCGATTTGATATGCGCGTATGTAGAATTATAACTGATAGTAGGATATGATAAGGGAAGAACGAAGAACATACGTAAAAGAAGATGTTGCTGACGCTATATACCAGCAAAAACAGACAGCGGCATAACAGCCCTCACGCAGGAAGGCTGTCACATTTGAATCATGGAGCGCATAAATTTGTATCTGACAAAGAAACAGCCTTACCAGGTAGGTTTAGGCAAAGAGAGATAACAAAGTGGGCTGAGAGTGTTATCAGAGCTGAGTATGCCGGTGGTTATGGACATAACGTGAGTAAACTGCAATGCGAAAGACAAGATTCTAGGGAATGTTAGGTTTGGGGGTAACTTTTTCGTATTTTTATAAAAAAGAAATATTGAAGAGTTTCTTTTGCAGGAATTTAGCGTTGTAAGCGTTCGATTGACAATCGGACATAGGAATACCAATCTATTGAAGCGTCAACGAATTCTAATGGTTTTGTTGCTTATCTGGACTTTGATTGTAGAACCCATTTTCTTGCGTGAAATAGACGCAAGGAAATAATTCTAATTCCAGGAAAAGCGAGTTATAAACCTTTGAAAGACGACGCGACTTTTTCAGATTAGAACATCATAAATTGGACTGAAAAATAAGCTTTTAATTTATGGTATTGGGATAAACAGATATTATTTTTTTTTTCAAATAATATCGTTAGTTTTTTTATGTAGAATTAGGACAAATTCAAGATATTTTTATTTAAAAATTAATGGGAACACGCCGTGTATATGCGCCGTAGGAACAACGCTATGAGCTGGATTGATGTGATGAAATTATTTCGCTTGCTTGTATCTCGACACTTCAATGTGCGTCATAGTTACGTAAGAATAGTTAAATTTAAACCATGTAATTAACTATACAAGAGCACTTTCAGATAAAATGATCGTCGCGTAGTAGTCATTCAATGGAGAGGGTGCAACGAAAGCTAATGCATTACATTATGGGCTCATGAAATAAAGATAACAGAATAGAGCTTTTCAAATATTATGCAATATTTTTGTATGGGTAATTTTGCTTGGAAACTCTGCAGCAACGTTCAATATCTTTGACTGTTATATAAACAAATTCAAAATACTCAGTGCATCAAAAACCGATTATGTACCTATATCAAAACAAGCTAGGAAAATTTTTAATTTATCTTGTATCATGTATAAGGAGATATTTGTATATTGTATATTTATAAGGAGATATTTGCATGAACGGATAGATAAGAGAAGATTTGTTGTCAGGACTATGTGTTTTGTCAAGAATATGGACAAATTAACAGGCGAACATACCTTCCAGAAAGCTCAGCGCGAAATTGGAGAACTCTATAGCTTTGCTATTTCGCTTATATTATTTTTAGTTTTTAAGCTGCAATCGATTCGATTAGGTCCCTGAAGAATATGTAAATAGTCTCATAAATGTGGCGTTAAATCACTTGATCGGGCCACTTAGTAACCTTAATTTTGTGAAATTAAGGTGACCGACGCGACGTCCCGCTTTAGGAAGGCTATACCCATAAGATGGTATAGGGTATATTGTTTTTGTTACGCCGATATTATGTAACACCTCAAAGGAGCCACCGGAGGTATGGCAAAGTATATATATAAATGATCAGGGTCGGATCCTGAATCGAATAAGCCATGTCATGCCTGTCTGTCTGTCTGTCTGTCCGTGTGTCTCTGTCTGTCTGTTAGCACGATAACTCCCGAAATAACGATAACTCCCCAAAATGGACCACGGGTTCCCCTACCTCCCATACAAACTACCCCTCTTTGAAATTTTAATTCGGCCATTACTTTCGGTAGAATATCGCTATCAACTTGGAACATTGATCATTGTCTCATTCTGACATATACTTTGAATTGATCGAAAGTGGAGTAGGTCCGACTACCCCTACCCCTACTTCCCCTACAAAGTCATATTCAGCCATATCTTTTGATAGAATGTCACGAAAAACTTCAAATTAGTATCAAATTTTAGCCGTTGGATGCCTTGATAAGGTAATAAAGATGTGTCAGGTCCGACCCATCTAGCCCTCCCTCCCCCACAAAAAATATGAAATTGAATATTTTGGGTCTTGCGTGCCTTCTAGGTCTGTACATGGGTATAGGGTATACACTCATCGTGCTATTCGCACGATTAGAACTCGGTCTCGTTTTAATTTACTTTTGCAAATTTTCGCTGTTCAAGATTTAAAAATGCATACTTGCAATGTTTCCATCCAAAATTTCCAACATGTTAGATCTATGATCTCCACTTATCTACGCCACTGGATGTCGCCGACACAGTTACTCATTGTTTGTTTTTAAATCAAAGCCTAGCTTCGTCCGATTTTAGTTGAAAAGCCACGTTCTCGACTTCGGGCTTCGGCGCCATTGATATTGCTCGCAAAAATTCGCCGAAGGACCTTTCGTTCGAATCTGTCCAATTAAGTTTCGAGGCTTGGGTGAGGGTCCATGTTTCGCAGCCATATACCTAGCATAGCACGGGTCAGATGATCGTTTTACACATGCGGAGCTTCGTGTTCCTGTGCGCACGCTTCTAATTAATAATTGGGAGGACCGAGAAATACGTCTTAAGGTACATTTTCCTCGGCACGACCCGAGCGGCTCTCGCGACAGCGACTCGCTCATTCCATATAAAAACTCGTTTTAGAAGCGCTTAAGGTACGTTGTGCTCGACACGACTGCATCGGCTCTGGCGACAGCGACTCGCTCATTTCATATAAAAACTCGGTTTTAGAATGAGAGAAAAATGAGTTTTTATATGAAATGAGCGAGTCGCTGTCGCTAGAGCCGACGCAGTCGTGTCGAGCACAACGTACTTTTAGCATTATTATTAAAACGAATTTTCATATGGAATGAGCCAGTCGCTGTCGCTTGAGACGTTGGGATCGTGCCTAGGTCAACAAACCTTTATTGGCTAGCTGTATCCGTCGCTTATAGTTAATAAAGTTAAGTAAAACAAATAAAATTGATGATTGATGAATAAACGCATAAGATGTAGGGTGGATACCACTTTCGGTGCCTCTCTTTGTATTAAATCGTTTTTCTATTCAACTATAAGATCAACTCATTTCAGGTCTTGTTTCGCTCGCGTTTGTTCGCTGTTTCTGTAATTTCAGATGAAGGAATGCAGGAACGTAGCCAGAATTTTGTTTCGGGTCGGGTTTAATGCTCGATTTGAGAAATTTTTGTAATTTGAAATTTGAACTTCGTTTTTGACTGTGTATAGATAGAAGTATAGTACATATTTTCGCCATAAAAGTAGGTACTAACATCGTCAGTTCACGTGAAATCCATGCAAATACTGTCAAAAATTTGATTATAGTGAAATCGAATTCGCTTGGTGATACTCACTTCACATGAAAGTCTCCACACCGGTTTTTGACATTTCGCCAGCGAAAATAATGCAGTTGCACTTTATTTCACAGTGAAAAGATGTCATCGACATTCAACCAGAACGCGAGTGAACATTTATCTTAAATTGAGTGAATAAAAGCTAAGTCTCCACGGCACCGTTTTCACGGGAGACATATATCCAAGTTTTTCGCTAGGTGAACTCAGTACATACCTTAAAGGTAAGTACTTTGTTCACCGAGCGAAAAACTTTCATTTCAGTCTCCCGAAAAAATGTTCCGTGGAGACTGGCCTTTAGTTCACTAAATTTAAGATAAATGTGCACTCGGGCCTGATTGATTGTCGATGAAGCCTTTTCCCTGTGAAATAAAGTGCAACTGCAGGAACGCCTTTTTCATTAATATTTACAAATATTAAAATTAAGTGAAAGACAAAGTGCTAGGTTGTTTAAAAATTATAATTCGTGTTGGGTTTCGTGGGTTCAGACAGTTAAGGAATATGTTTTCACCGTAAAGTACATTTCATCGATAATGCTGATACACCAGCGAGTCTGGATACTAATCGCATTACACTTTCAATTAAGATCACGATATGTACCGAATGAAGTTGGCAGAAACCATTTCCAATCCATATAATTCTCATGAATATTACCGAAAGTTCAATTTAGATCATCTAAAGACTATAATGCTACAAATCTTTCCCTGAAACGTCTCTTTTACTTCACTTATACCGAAAATATGAAACTGGTGAGTCGAATTCACTTTGAGAAAAACTTGAAGGTCTAATCTTAACTGCGAGCAGCAGTTAGCAAATGACTAAAAGCCGAACTTTTATAAAACTGGTGAGCTAAAGGCCGAAGAGATTGGCTTTCATAAAAAATCAAAATCAGCGGAGAAATGAACACCGGTAGAGGTAATGGAAGAAATCCATCCGCTCTGTATCTGTATACATCTCATAGTCGCTGTAGAAGCTTAAAAGCGGGTATGGGACATCGTCTTCCCGATGGTAGAAAGGCTTTGAAAAGAGCTTTTATGAAGCATTACGAAATGAGTTAATTTATCTTTTATCTTTTTTTAAGCTTTTTAGGGTTTTTAAATTAAAAGAAACCCTTATGCAATCGATTTGGTCCGTCCGTCTGTCTGTCCACTAAATAACTCGCGAACGGCTTAACGGATCGTAATGAAATTTGGTAGGAATGTGTAGAATCGTAACAGTCGTTAGCACGAAATACTAAGACGTTGGTAGGGCAAGGATAACAGGTGTCCCGGTGATTTGAAAAAGTAGACTTTTTTCGTTTTTATCGGACATGGACGTATGGGTACTCAAGTCAAAGAACTCGATGGGTACGTTTCATATAATTTGTTTTTTTCCAGTTTAGAGTAACGGTAACGGAGTTATGGGCGTTTCAAGCTAAGCTTCCTTTTTCATCCCCGTTTTTCTAAACCGCTATAAGTACCGATATGGAACTTTGCACAAATATTAATTAGCATGAGCTTATATACGTTAAATACTAAGACTTTTGATGACTACACACGGTAGTCATCTATGCACCATGCTCCACTAGGAGTTGCGGTAATCGAGAGAGAGAGAGAGTTTTGCATTTACTGTTCCCAACGGCTATAACATTGCAAAGTTACGTAATTATAATTTTAAAATACAACTCCAAAATTCTTCCCTTTTCCACCCCTGGGGGAGGATTAATGGACGTACAATCTAGAAATGTTATCATAGGGGGCGACCAGTGGCGTATCCTTTCCAAAATTGTTTGCATTCGAAATTTAAATCTGAGGATTACAGCTGTAGAAAGCTTTGACGACCCTTAGCAAAATTAAACGACCACCGGTCGTTGGTGTATCCATGTCCAAGCCAAATTAAATCGACTGAAATCTAGTAGATGCTAGAGCTCCCTCCAATATAACAGCGTCATGCAGAGGAAATTCTTCTTCTTCTTCTCTGTACCGTAACCCCTTGTGGGGCATGGTGCCTTCACTCAGCCGTTTATGGGCTATACTTCGAGTCAACGTTACATTGTACATAATGACGGAGTGTATATAATGTTGCATTGCAAGCACTATACATTTCCTATCCACAGATGTACAGAAATTTTGAACCACGCCGAGACTCGATCTCTGGACCTCTAGATTACTAGCATCGTAGAGTGCGACTCAACCACGAGAGCGTGATGCAGCAGAAATGGCGGATCAATTTTCTGGACAGAAGAGTTTATCGACCAGCATCTGTTTCTTGATTTCATTAATTCTAAAAACATTTTCTGACTTGGACATTGTTGAACGATATTTCTGCCGCAATGGCATACTCTTACATAAGGACCTCCAGCAAATTGAAACCTTATATTTCTTCAATGTAGTAGTAGTAGCAACCAAAAACCCAGAAAAAACTAATATAAGACAAATCGTCATTACGTTTTCCTTGCTAATTTAATGATTGTTCTGATGATTGTTTTTATGCTAGATTAAGCGAATTGGAAAGTAAATGCTCTCCCCGGTATACAGTTGGTTTAATATTACGAAGTTCAATCTTCTTCGTACACAAAAATGGTAGTTGTGGCTGGGGGCCTGTGCTCCACGTTACGCCACTGAGGAGGACTGAGGACTGACGTGTCCTTAGTCATAGCGACTCCAACTTTATTTACTTATTAATAGTTCCATAAAATATCTTGGCTGAACTTGCATTTCTTCCAGCGTTAGAGTAATTAATTTAAAAATTACTAGGAGGACTAGGAGGCTTCAAGGTTCAGATTTCTGACTCCGCGAAATTTCTTGGTCTTATTTTTGATAAGTAACTAAAATTGAAGCCCAAAATCGAAGAAAGGGTCAATATTAAGCTACTGTAACACTGTACTTGTGTGGGATAGCTATCGGGAAGACGTATTGTGCGGCATGTTTTGTTGTATGGAGTTAATGTCTGGTGAATGGCACACATCACCACTACTGAGGGCAGTGGCGGAACAACTTCACTCGGGGCCCTCCCGCCAACTTCTTGAGTGGGCCCCCCTACACTGAGAGAAAAGCTGAGTGAAATCAATCGAAAACACTCTTAAATCAACTCTTTTTAAACATGATTTTGACGTTACAGAGTTTTTACTTACATTAACTCGTACTTAAAATAACTTTGATAAGAGCTGCTTTGACTCTTTGTTTTCTTATATTGAGAATGGTGTCCTTGTTGTAACGTTCATTAAATTACTTTCATCAATAGTCCAGCATTGACCTTTATAGGGGTTGGCGACATTTCATTTACCTAATTACGCTTTTAAAAGCATAATTAATTACCTAAAGTGGGATGCGATCATGGGAACCTATGATTTGAAGACGAGCGCACGAGGTACACCAACCAGACTATACGTGATGATGCTAGACAATTTAAAAAAAATACACCAACACGTTATTGATTCAACTCTATTCCTTGCTTCAGTTTTAAAATTAAGTGTCCTCTAATTTAAATCCATAATTTTTAAGAACGTGTGTTCTTAACTACTCAATTCAATACAGCAATCTTGGCAAAACCCCATTACAACCAAATGTGGCCTCAGCACCGCAGAGCTAATGATCGTGTATATCTTCATGATTTACCCTAACTCCTAGTGGAGCATGGGTCGTTGACTACTAATGTGTGTAGAAAAGGTACTATCTCCAAAAATATTTTAAGATAGTTTATTTGTAGAGAAAACTAAAGGATTTTGGCTATATGGTACTTGTAACGAAGGGGAGTGGGTCGGATTTCAAATCGCGGCTACAGTTACAGCAAATATGTAGAACAGCCATACCAGGAGCAAATTAATTCCGTAATGGAGGCTTATAAGGTGTTCATAGAGCCGAAAGCGGACTTCACATTTTAGATACATTTTGAGTAAATTCAGCAGAACAATTTTAAAAGCGCAACTAACCTTTTCACAAAAACAACAACACAAAATGATGTGTTTTCATTCTACACATTTATTCATGAAAAAGCACTGATTTCGAGCTATTTTTATGTGAATTATGAAAGAAGGCCAAAGTTTCCTTGTACTATAAATGATTATAAAAATATCTCTGGGTCCTGATAACTCCTTGCGGGCATAGGGCATCTTATAAAAATGTAGAGAAACTTTTTTGAATAATGCAAGGGTTTTTTTTTTTGTAAAATTTGAGAACCCGGATAATCTGATGAACTTTCAAAAATAATCAAAATCAACTTTTTTAGCGTAGAGGCTTATATAAGGGACCTGCTGAAAGAAGAGACAATAAATTTAGCATTTTTGTTTGACTTCGAAAAGTGTACAAAAGTGTACAAAAAAATATATACGTCGTATTTTTCGCAGTCGTGCTGTTTTTATGGCTCAAGAAAGCTTTAATGTGGCTCTTGGGCCCCTAAATCTCGTGGGCCCCCCCCCCCCGCGACGCGGGCCCTGCGGGCCCTTATGCGCCGCCCCTGACTGAGGGTCTACAATCAATAACCGGCTATCTCCACCTGACCCAAGTTTTCAGTAGAACCATTTTTTCGATTACATTCAAAATAAACTACATTAGCTCATTATTTTTTTTTCATTGGAAATGTATATCTCAATGATATAATGATTTAATATGAAGAACATACCTAAAAACAAAACCTGTTAGAAATAACAGAATTTGTAAAATTGGAGATTGCCGGTTTTGCTTCTAACATATCACGAGATTGCCGCATATGGTACTAAAGAGTAACAAACAAGAAATTAGGTAGCTTCAAAATGTTACGCCTTGCATGCATGTTTGCATTTAGGGTTAACGGGGGGCTCCTTAGGAGAGTATCTGTATCTAAAAAAAAGTACAATTTTTATTCGAAAAAAGGAAAATCCTTTGAAGGTTCTTCATAAAACCAACACACATCTTCGATTTCTGTACATTCCTTTTCCACTTCTCTGGTCGCCTTATTCTTTTCCTTCTCTTCGTAGGAGAAACTGTTTCGGCATAACATTCCATTGCAAATTAAAACTTATTACTTTTGCAGGTAAACACTATACGCTCAAATCAAACGAATTATATTTTAGGTCATTTTGTCAAAAAAGTGGAGATAGCCGGTTTTGATTCAAACCCATTCCTATTATAATTTGCTCGCCAAAGTTCAAAGGTTGGCTTCTCTTCTCATAAAAGGAGCTTTTCTAACTACACCTTCAATCGGATTAGATATAGTGCTGGGACTGCTTCCATTGGACATTTTCGGTCAACGGACGGCTGCATACAAGGCCTTACGCCTACTTGAAACTAGACTGTAGCGAGCGCTGGACTATGGGCATTCAGCGATGAACTATCGTATAGCTTGATCCCACCAAGGGAATCTTGGGATAATAACAGGCATTTGGTCAGTAGATCCATTTCAATCTAGACCAGTGGTTCCCAATCTTTTTCAGCTCGCGCCCCCCTTGTGAGATCTGCTGATCCTGGCGCCCCCTAGAAAATATTGGCCAAAAACCAAAAATTGTCATGGGCAAGGAATGCTTTTAATTTTGGACATAAGTCCCAATTTAAATTTTTTGAACTTGAACATTTGATTGTTAGTGCAGCCCATATTTTGGAACTACTGGAATTTTTAGAAAGCATTATTTAACTTTCATGATTTCCACATCTTGAATTTCGTCGTCAGTTCGGCCGTCATTATGGCTTTAGTGATACGTCGAGCAGCAAAATTGATATCAATATTATTCGAGCGACCAAAACCCGTAATTTTTTTTATCAAAATTCATGCAAGGACTATAGCTGGCTGATGCGGTACATATCAGCCATATCAAGTAATTTTTTTTCTCGACCTAATATTCTCAGCAGTGTTTATCAAATGGCTAGTAGCAGCGAATTAATCGACGAAAATACAATCTTTGTCATTTTGCAACGCTTTGCAACAACCGATTAGTTCTGGTGTAATTCATTAATGGGAAGGAAACTATAATTTAGTGATGGAATCAATATTACAGTTGTGTCCACGCCCCCTTCCCTGATTGTCACGCCTCCCTAGGGGGGCGCGCCCCCCAGTTTGGGAATCACTGATTCTAGACCGATGGTTCCAAGACGGATGTAAGAGTCACTCGGATGAATTGAATATTAATTCAAAGCGGTAGTCTCTGCGATTTTGGAAGCCCTAACTTGGTTGGTTTGTCACGTTGTCACTGGTAGGACGTATTTTTATTAATTAATAGTCAGGCTGCAATTCGATCACTTCATTCAGTGCTGACCACTTCGAGAACTAATGAGAAGGATCGCTCAGTATTTAGAGAAATGAGATTAGCCTAACCTACCTTCTTAAATGTTTCAGCACGTACGGTAAATTGCTGGAAACTTTAACCCTCCTTCGTTTAATTTATATGAAAAGTTTCAAAATGGCATTTGATGTTAGCAAAATTCCTGATGATTGCCACTGGAACCCACGAAAAGTCCTACCGTGTTTGTAGAAATTACAAATTTATTTAGTTTTTGTAGTATGTTCATTAACTTTTAAGCAGAAGGCAATTAAAAAATCATATAATTTTTATTTGTTAATGTAATGGTGTCAAAGACGCAGTATTCAGCATAACTTCAGAAGAAGGATGCACACGAAACATATTAAAAGGATTGGATAATCTGGCTTTACCAAAAAGGACTTGCAAACACCCGAAACCATGAACTTTTACATACCTTCTCCGTAAAAAGCATTCTACTCTCAAGACTACATTTTCTGGGTATACATAAATGCAAAGTTTGCTCAAATAAAATTATTTTGTTCATAAAATTGCAAAAATTAAAACCTTTTTTGCAGTATATGTACATACGTATACGTCTAAGTTGAATGCCGTTTATATGCGGCGTGGAGGAGATGGCATGGCAGGTTAGATGTGCGAAGGCCTTTTTGTGTAGAGAGTAGTAAAATCGAATATATTGCCAACTCAGCAAAGCTTTTTCGCACCTTCTCCTTTACATTAATTACACGAACACTTTGTGCCATTTAATTACTTCGTGTATAATCTCACCTAATGAGAAGATAATCTTTGAGGTTGTTTCTGTGGTGTAATAAAAGTGGAATACATACGTACGTACACGTATAGCTATTTGTTCGGCAACTGGGACGACCAATAAAAGTAGAAAATGCGGTAGTCGACCGACCGTGTATCTTTTTGAGATGTGTGCAAGCAAAGTACGTATTAAACGGAGAATACGGTCTTTTTTCATTCGGATTTCTACTATATGGAACTCAAGGAAGAGGAGGAGGAGGAGGCGGTCCGGACGATGAAATCTGACTTTGTATGTATGCACAAGATAAGCTACTAATTACCATGTCTTGAAATTGAGATTATTTACTTAGTACAATTAAATGGGTTTTAGTTACAAAACACCATGATATTACGAAATGGAAATGGTTATTGCAGTGGGGATAAATATAAGTGGATTTTTTAATGATACCACCACCTTGCTTTTAAAATATGCATTTCTGGTCTCCTTTCTGAATGATTGTTGATTTTGCATTTTTTAATGATTGCGAGGGAATAATATCCCTTATTAAACTCTGAGAAGTCTCATTATGACTTGGATCAAAAACACGGTTGAATTGAAACCCTAAACAAAACATATATTATGGCACTCAAAAAAAAAGAAAAAAAAACCAACTAATCCACCATAAATTATTAATTTGAAAATCTCGTAAATATTTTTTGTTGTTGTCCCGATCAAAAGATACTGTAATTGAATTATAATTCAATAACACGAAAATCACTGTCTCAAGTGATCGTTGCATCGAAAACAAATCGCCACCGAAAAAAAATATCAGTAAAAGGAAAGTTATCTTTGAAAACAATCTTAATCTGTTGCCGCTAATTAGAGATTTTACCAATAGTCCCAATGCTAGAAGATATCAATCGAATATTATCGATTTATTGTTCAATTAGTTGATATTTTGATGGAAAGATTTATAAACTATATCGTTACTTTTTGGGCACACTTCAAAACAGATACAGATTTTTTTAGGTGGCAAGTGATAAATTCGCTAAATTTTGTTAGTACGAGTGTAGATAAGTTTTTTTTTGCTTTTTACTTTCGTACAGAAAGATTGAACTGATTTCTTTGTGGCAATATTAATAAAGTGACTCTAATTAGATTTACGGGGTTACACTGAGGTGATGGTTTGTATCCTATATGTAAGTACATACCTACTTTTATAAAAGAGCGTAAAGAGGATAATGATATGGATACAATTGAGAAGTAAATTTTTTACTATAGAATTCCATTAACACTATCTACTAAAACTACTTCCGACATTTAACTTTTCGAAATGGGCTTTTTTTTATTGATCTTCATTTATTATTGATAGAAAGAAAGATAAAAATAATTTCTAAGCCTTAAATACTGAACAATTTCATTTATACACTATTTGATTAATTTGTATATTCGGCTATTTAGTTACCATCGCATAAGCTTATCTCTGTGAAAGTGCACGTGAAATCTAACTTGGAAATTAGATCATTTTAATAAATTTTCTAGATAGTCAGGTTGACGTCGCTGCTGTCGTATAAAGAATAGATACCGAGTACCGAGACACATTTTTCCTTTTTTTTTCTAACCACACCAAAGAAATGTCAAACAAATATAATGGAGCATGTAATTACTTGGGTAAATAAACAGTTATTTATTAATTTTTGTTAAATCAAAGCACAATATGATAACAAAGGTAATAACTAATTGTCAAATAAATTTTAGAACAATGCGACCAGTTATTAATTCAATTAAGATGAATGATTAAGACTTGAACAAATATGAGATATAAGTATTTAATGTATCTACTAGTATGTGTTAACGAGTGTATCTGTACGATCGTTGCGATAAGATTACAGAATTAGATTTACTTAGACGATGAATGTATGTATTACCTTATATTTATGTACAAACGTTTCGATTCTCAGATTTAAATTTTGTTACCAATTCTAATTAAGTTTTCTTTATGAAGCGGTCAGAGTCAGAACGAAGTGACTGACAGAATTAGGTTCCGATAAAAAATTGGGTATGGTATGCTATTTTCCGCAGAGTAAAGATAGGATTTCCTTGCAACGCATTTACAGTCAAATGTGGCTTAGAAAAGATCAATATATTCTAAAAAAGAGGCACACCAGGCAGTGGCGCAACTAGGAATTTGTCCTGGAAGGGGCTAAGCAACGATTAGGAATTTCTGGCGCTGGATGGATGATGGTGATTTTATCCCGTAACGACTATGACTCTATACCTTCGCGTGGGCGATGCGAGGGAAGTATGGTCAAGACCAGTAAAATTATGTTTCGGATTCCGAATACAGACATAGTTGGTACGGAGGATCCGAAGCAGATTCTGACGCTCCTCAAGACCCAGAACCAGGGGCTAAACACCGAGGAATGAAACGCCGTTGCATCCACCAAGAATAAAACCGGATTAAATCTGGTCGCCTGGATCGACGAAACCAGCAAGACGGCGCTGGAGGCTAGAGACCACATAGGCTACTTTGGTCTAAATCAGATAACCTTCAAGACGTTATCAAAGCGGCCTAATGAAGCTGAAGGTGGTTCAGATCAACCTTCAACACAGTAAAGCCGCAACCGCAGCACTAAGCCGTCTCAGGGTTTGGATGTAGTCCTCATCCAAGAACCTTGGCTGCATAAAGGCAAAGTAGCCGGCTTAGGAACCACCGGAGGTAAGTAAATATATGATGTAGCTTCTGGCAATGCCACACTCAGAAAAATGACCCCGTAAACTTAAAAGTTTTTGTACCATTATTTTAATTAGACGGCAATTTACCAGATTTCTTCACAAAAGTAAACAGATGCAATTATTAATATAACTTGAAGAATCCTATTGAGATATTTTGTATGGAATGAAATGTGTCCCGTAAGTTCAATGGGACATCAGATTTCATTTTAATCAGTTTGTCCCATTAAATTGACAAGATCTGATATGATTAACTAATAATAGGATGGATCCCATTTGTTTTATATAACGTCCAATTTCATTAATGGGATTGGCCTTTTAGTTGAATTTCAAGCATAAAGACGTATTTTCCAAGAGAACCAACATCATGCTCCGTAGCCGAGATCGTTCGGGTGCCCCCCCCCCCCCCCACCGTGACTTGGTAAGTTTTAAAGAGTACTAGCCGATCGGATGTTCAATACTCGGCCTGGCCAAATATCGTGATTCTTAAAAAAATTCACAATGACATAGCGTGGATGGTACAATAATATGAGACTTATAAAAAAATATACTTCGATCAGATTGCGAGTGAAACGATTCTTTTTTATTACATAGGATTGATCCTATTAATTCAATAAGATATATCCTATTGGAAAATAACTAAAGGAGTCAACTATTAAAACAAACGGATATTTATCGAGTGAAAGTAATGGTTCCTATATTTTTAAAGTAATCAGATTTTTCCTATTGACTAAAAATAATGGGACAAAATGATTGGTTTAATGGGATTCCCCATTGAAATTTTTCTGAGTGCAGAATTTGCATCTATATCAATCCAAACGTTAACATACTGCCACTATACAACCATATTTCCAGGGACCTAGTAGCTGTGCAAATAAAACAAAATGGAAGTAGCAACCAGGAGCTCATTCTCGCTGCCGCATATCTCCCATATGACCAACAGAGGCCTCCACCTCCACAAGAGCTGGAGGAACTGATTATAAGCAGCAGAACACACACGCCGCAGTTCATCATAGGAGCGGATGCAAACGCACACCACACGCAGTGTGGAAGCTGTGATATAAACAAAAGGGGTGCGTATGCGTATCTTTATGATTTTATAATTAAAGAAAATCTTGAAATTATGAATAAGGATACACTGAACGAAAACAATAGTACCAATAACTATTTTCCATATTAACCTAACTATTTTACCCCATGATTCTCAGCCTATCATGGCATAGTCAGTACAACTATGAAAACTGGTTGATTTTGCACTTAATTACTTTCAAATTTTTCAGTTATAATCAACCATAGACCTAGTCAGATTTACTTGGAGTACAATCATTCTAACAATGTCCATAATTAAATGTCCCCCATTGAAAATCAACGCGTATTCATATTTGTATCATCATCATCAAAAATGCTGCATTGATATGGATCATGTTAATGTTTAACTTATCTATGACCCCACAGAAAAACTGAGGGTTTGGATAAAATATGTTTTTATTCAAATTGATGAACACTAAAGAATATTTCCAATTACATCAAAAGGAGTAATTCTCGATATTTTTATGATAAAAAAAACATAATTTTCCCAAGGAAAGAACATATAACTCATAAATCATATAACTCATTGACCTCTTCTATATTTCATTAACCTCTTTTACGCTCTAAATTGCATAAGAAATTACCTTCCTACAGTGGGATTCGATCCCGAGGTGATATGGATTTAAAGAAACTCATGCACAAATACAGCTTGAAAAGTATAGATAAGAAAATCGGGCACTTGGACTGTAATAATCGAACAGAGAGAATAAGGAAGTAATGCCACCGTATATATACACGAAATTCTGTGAAGCAGGGGCCATATGCTCGATATATCATTGCACCGACTTGTCAATCTGAAATTTCCCTTCGAACATATGACCGGGGATTTTTGCACCAGCACATCAAATTAATGTCCCAAATAAGTTGTATATGCATTGGCGCCGATGAAACGGGGGACATACATAGTTTCATTTGTTTTTTTTTTGTTCATAGGTTACATGGCAGTTCATAGTAAAAAAAAACATTAAACTAGATGTATGTACATATGTATATCGAAAAATATCGACTTGTACAACGTGATTTGCAGTAATTAGAATCAATACTGTTGTTTGAAACCAATGTTTTTCCTTCAATGAATGCTTTGTATATTAACTTTGCCATGAAGTTTGTAACACATTCAAGGAGACATCTGCGACCATATAAATAGTATAAACGTTTGACGTTTATCATAGCAAACACGCAAAATTTTTTCGCTAATATTAAATTTCTAATTTTTTTATCAAATTCATAAGATTTAATATTAAATTCATAATTTTATGATTCATTTGCTCGTTCACTTAATCTGTAAAAGTGGTTTCGCGGATTGGTGTAGTGATAAATCATAAATTTGTTCGAAAAGTGTTTAGTGGTTTGCATTTTTTACCTGCCGCTCGGACGGTCTTTGTTCTTTGTTTTCATTTGGTCCAGTAGTCATTTCAACTCGGCTTAACTGAGTTATCTGGGCATACATTTTCGTACTAGCATATAGCGCAGTGGTAGCGTGTAAGACTCACGCCCGTGAGGTCCTGTGTTCGAATCCCACTTTTTGCAAATTTTTTTCTTTTTGCTTTTTTTCTCTTTTTATTAATTTATTAGTTTAGTTCTTGTATTAAAATGAATTGTGTTTGCGAGCAATTTTACAAAGTCCAAATTGACGGTCTATCTCAGCTCGTTTCGTCGTTGCAGAGCCAACTTAGCAAGCTGAGATCCCTTATGAAATCTGTAAATTGTTGTGAAAACAATTCCGAAGCATTGCGAGATAAAAATGTAAATTTAAAAAATAAGAAGAGTAATATAGGGAAAGACACTAAGAAAAAAACTAAAAATATTATTTCAATATCTTCTGAGCAATCTTTCGTTAGCCATGAAGCGGGGACTTCCACTGTTATTTCAGATTCATCTTCTAGAATTCCTTCCAACGTTGACAAAAATCAATCTCCGATTGATAAATTTGTCACAGTTCGTAAGAAAGGGAAACATATTAAAAAACCTTCTCCTGTTGGTGATGTTATTCCCAAAAAGAGTGATAATAATAATAGGCGACACAAAAGAATCTTCGGTATCGATCAAGCTAATGATTCTCTTCGAAGTGTCCCCAGTTTCAAGGTATTCCATGTTTCTAAGCTGCATGCTTCGGTAAAAGCAGACGATTTAAAGGAATATGTAATGAAAAAGCTTAATTTAACAGATGACAGCTTTCTTTCGGTTTATCCTCTGATAAAAAAAGATTGTGATATTTCCAAATTAGTTTCAATCAGTTTTGGTTTGAAACTTCCTCATGAATATTCTAAGCAAGTGTTTTGTGCCAACTTCTGGCCCAAGGGCGTCAACATATCACCCTTCAAATTTTCAAAAAACGACAAACGCCAAAACAGTGTCCAGCAGAACACATAATTTCCAATTCATTTTTCTCGGTCTATTATCAAAATGTTGGCGGTCTTCGTTCAAGAACAAATGACTTTTACCTTGCAGCTTCACAAGAAGATTATGCTGCCATTTGCTTAACCGAGACTTGGCTTCACACAGACATTACAAATGAAGAACTTTTCATAAGAGACTATGATGTCTATCGTCGCGACCGTTATGAGGCTTCGACTAAGAGAGGAGGTGGTGTTTTGGTAGCTATCAAAACAACATTCCCATCTCATGAAGTTGAGCTTTTTCATAAGGACGTGGAACAGATATGTGTTTCTATCAATGTTTCTCGCAGCGAAAAAGTATATATTTTTAATAGCTATTTACCACCTTTGAGTTCAGTTGATGTTTATAACAAACATGTAGATAATATCTCCAAGCTATTTGCATCTTTTGAGGAAAAAGACAAATTGATTGTTGTTGGGGATTTCAATCTTGGTAATATAAGTTGGTACTGGAACGACGACGAGAAAAAAAATCTGCCGCGTGATTTACATCTTGAGTGTGAATCTGTTCTAACAGATTGTTTGTTTGCAATGGATTTGATGCAAATGAATCTTGTTAAAAATTCGATTGATAGAATTTTAGATCTAATTTTTGTTAGTACTTGCTTGAATGCTTCTGTAATTAAAGTAGATAAACCAATTTTGCCCAATTCAATCCATCACAGTGCTCTTCTTCTTGAGTTTGTTTTTTATGATTACATTGAAGAAGAGCCCGAAGTTATTCCTACTAGAAATTTTCAAAAAGCCCAATTTGAAAAACTAAATTCAACATTTTTTAATATGGATTGGGCTCCAGTTATATCGAATAGTAATCTTATTGAAAGTTATACAATTTTTAATTCAATTTTAAATAAATCTATTCGCAAGTACGTTCCTTTAAAAAAGAACAAAATAAAAGCAAAAAATCCTTGGGCTACCAAAGAATTGTTCAAACTTAAGAGAGCAAAAAATAACGCCCATAAATTATACAAGAAGTCATCCTCTCTTGCCAATAAAGAAAATTTCTTTAGATTGAGAAGAGAGTATGAATCAATGAATAAAAATCTTTACAAACAGTATATTGCGAGAGCTGAAAATAATATAAAGAATGACAGTAAGACATTTTGGAATTTTATAAACAGCAAGCGTAAGAATACGGGAATCCCAAAAAATTTAGAATTCAATGGCAATTTTTACAAAGATGTTCAATCGGTTTGTGACGGATTGCTAGATTTTTCAGTTCAGTTTACAAAGTGCCAGACTCCGTTTCATCAGAAATGAATGCTAACATCAATGGAAGTCAAAATGCATTGGTCCCTCGGATAGCTCAGGAGGACCTTACGAGTGCTCTTGAGATTTCTGAGGATGACCTATTGAATGCTATGCGTGATCTTGATGTTAGTATTCAGGCCGGACCTGATGGCATTCCTAATATATTTTTGAAGAATTGCATGCAATCGTTATGTCGTCCTTTAGCCTTTATTTTTAATTTGTCCTTGACTTCAGGTGTTTTTCTTGATGAATGGAAGGTTTCATACATAACGCCTGTTCACAAAAAGGGTCCGAAGCATCTTATTGATAACTATAGACCCATAGCTAAAATATCTGCAATACCGAAGTTGTTTGAAATGCTTATTAAAAATAAAATAGATGTTTTAATTAGCCGTTTGATATCGCCATGTCAACATGGATTCCTGAAAGGAAAATCAACTTCAACAAATTTGGTATCATTTACTAAATTTGTTGCTGATGGTATTGAGCAGGGAATGCAGGTTGATGTGGTATATACCGATTTTTCGAAGGCTTTTGATAGAGTAGATCATAATATTTTACTTAAAAAACTAGAACATTTAGGAATACAGTCAATTTTTCTAAGCTGGGTGAGATCCTATTTAACAGATAGGACTCAGTTGGTGAAGTTAAATGGCTGTACATCTCGCTCTGTTATAAAGTGTTCATCAGGGGTTCCGCAAGGAAGCCATTTAGGACCACTTTTCTTTTTAGTTTTCATAAACGATATCATCCAAAATTTTAAATTCGTGCGTGTATGGCAGTATGCCGATGATATGAAAATCGCTATGAAAATACGCAACATTGATGATTGCCTTAAGTTGCAATCCGATTTAGAAAAGCTGCAATTTTGGTGCCGCGATAATAATTTAAATTTAAATGTTAGTAAATGTAAAGTGCTTAGCATATATAAATTGAAAACTCCGGTCTTCTTTGAGTACTCCTTAACAGGTAGTGTTCTTGAAAGGGTTGTCGAAATATCAGATCTTGGTGTAATTTTCGACCATGAGCTTTCATTTCGACAACACATTGATTACATTATTTCAAAAGCGAATAGTATGTTAGGATTTGTTAAACGTAATGCGCGCGAATTTAATGATGCTTTTACTTTAAAAATATTGTATGCAGCTTTCGTTCGTTCGCACCTAGAGTATTGTTCTATTGTGTGGAATCCGTTCTATAAGGTGCACATCGAGCGTATAGAAAGAATTCAACACAATTTTACACGGTTTGCCATTTATCAAATTGGCTGGCGTTTCAAGCCAGATTATAAAACTCGCTGTTCCTTATTGGGTTTACAAGCCTTAGATTATAGAAGAACATTTTTAAACGCTATGTTTATAAGAGACCTGTTTTGCTCTCATATTGTTTGTGAAGATATATTAAATAACTTTCAAGTCAGAAATATTCCTCACAATTTGCGGCGGAACAACCTTCTTGTTCAGCCTTATCATAGAGTAAACTATGGGCTTAATGAACCAATTACAAGGTCAATTATTCTTTATAATAGTTTGAAGGACTTAGTTAATTTTAATTGTACTAATAAACTAATGTTTAAAAGAAGTTATTTTGATAAATTTCCTTATTAATATATTTTGTTTTCAGTTTTTTTTTACGATCTGCTAGAGTTTACACTCGATTGATTGATTAGTCACTTACGTACGGATAGTAAGTAAAGTGATGCCGAGAAGCCTAGTCCCGGGACAAAAGTTTCTGTGAGGCAAAAAAAAAAAAAAAAAAAAAAAAAAAAAAGTATACATATATGATCAGCCTGACGAGCTGAGTCGATTGGGCAACGTCAGTCTGTCCGTCTGTTGCGATGCGCTTTACTGGGCCGTCTAAAAAGCTATGAAGCTGAAATTTTGCACACATGCTTCTTTTTCCTGCAGCTGCGTTTGAATCGCTAAAATCGGATGATGGGGTCATGGGGCTGCCATACAAACCCAAACCCCAAAATTAAGCTTTTCTAAGAAAAAATTTTTTATTGGCGCACCAATTTTGACCCATCTTGGCACAAGTGTGTTTTTATGGAAAACACAAAAAATATCTGCGAAAAATGGAATCGGACCGTGGGGTCATGGGCTCCCATACAAACCCAAACCCCCAAATTAAGCTCTTCTAAGAATTGGTTTTTATTTGTGCGCTAATTCAAACCAAAACTCACAGAAACTTTGCAAGCTACAAAATATATGTCAAAGTCGTTGGAATCGGACCATTGGATCATTATGCGCCAACCACCCATAACCCCTAAAATTGTGTTCCCTTAAGATTTTTTTAGCTTAAATTCTATTCAAACCTGATATCAGTGTGTCTTAATCGAAACTACAAAAAATATGTACAAACAAATATATTCGCCCTAAAGGGGGGTTTCGGTCGACTCGAGAGCTGTTACTGCTTTGAATAGCAGCAGCAGCGGCAGCATTTCATAGCTTACACATATGCTGGTTATGTTCGCAATTTTTTCACTGCATTGTTCTTGCTTTTAATGACGTCATATGATCGTTTTTGTTGGTTGTTCACACTTTAGTAGGCAGCTTTGATGTAATTGATCAGCTATTGTTCGGCATACAGATAATTTCATTGTGATCATAACCTCTGTTTATATCCATCTCTTTAGTATTCAATGTGGGAACAAACATAGACAAGATCACAACTTTCAGATAGACGCGAAGATGCAAGACCTGAAGAGTGCATCTATCTGGACGGACCACGCTAGGAGCAGATATTCAGGTTTACTCCACATCATTTCTATCTCAAAAATTGTCGTAGATAACTTTACAAACATACATACATTCATATTTCCTTATTTTAATTTTTTGAGCATCAGACATATCATTAGTGTTTTATTTTCTATTTATTATTAACAATATACATGCAATATTCATCATCAATGTGGCACGATAGCCCGACGTCGGGCTTTGACGTTTGACCACCTAATGCAAATTAATCACACATTTTAAATTGCCCCCCAAGCCCATCTTCATAAGGCACTCAGATTTATACAGCGCCTATGCATAATTTCCCTTGTACTAACACTAACCAAACTCTTCAGGCAAAATTGCTTCAATTCTCTCACACGATATTACTTCCTTATTCTCTTTGTTCTGATGATGGCCCTTATTCAGTGGTGAAATCTCTTCGACTGTGCAATAGTGGTCTCAGTCATCCAGCAATATGAAAATTATGATTTCCAATAATGCGTTCACTAAAATTTCTGATATCTAACTTTGAACCCGCCCGAAACCTAATCCTGGCTACGTATCTGTACTATACCATTTCTCAGTCAAGTTCATAACTATGGAACATCAAATTCGTAACTATGGAACATCAAATTCGTAACTTTTGAACATCGAATTCGTAGCTGTGGAACATCAAATTCGTAATTATGGAAAGTCAAATTCGTAACTATGGAAAATTGAATTCGTATGTGATTTATTAGGTCCATTTTCTCGTTCGTTTTGATTAATATGTGTACGATAATATATATATGTAGGTACATATATATATTTCTTAATAGAGTTTCCTTAACAACTGTTTTCATCGGAAAATTAAATATTTCCTGCTTCGCGGTACCTTTTTTCCTTAGAAAAATATGATTGCGCTAATCCGAATGTTCCGCTGATTCGGATTACCCCTTGCAAATAATTGATCCGGATTATCGAGTCAAGACTGTATATGAGGATGGGCCCACTATTAAAGATGCTGCAACCGCAGGAGTTATTAAATATTCAACTGCTGCAGGGATAATTAAAGCATACACTCGTAATGGTGATAATATGCAATCTACTAGAAGAAATAGCATCGCAAATTAACGCAGTGCTAGACAAAATAGAAAAATGTGTCGGAGCGAATCACTGTATGACACTTAAACAAATTAAGCGTGAGGCTGCGATCACAGGGTGTATTGTGTATATATAAGTACGATAGCTCGAGGACTACACACGCTCAAAATAACTTTGAAGCTTGCATCAAAAGAGGTTGATCGAATGAGCGCATCCAGGACTATGGGTTTGCGAAAAGATTACGCAATTGAACTTTCAAAAATAATTGAGGAAACAGCGTGAAGATTATTTTTTGTCGACGAGTCTGTCTTTAATCTTCAGATGCGGCGCGGCGTAATCAGGCACGGTCAAACCATGAGACTCGACACAATGTTATTATTCCCACAGTCAGGGGTAGGAATATGAGTTTAATAACAGCTCTTTCAAAAGACGGAATATTACATAGTCAAATATTATCGAATTCGACGTATAATTCAGCAAAATTTTGCGACTTTTTAAGAGGATTGGTGGAGAAAGTGGATTCATCATGGGAGGGGGCTTTGATTATTATGGACAATGCTGCAATGCACAAAAGTGCTATTAAATTCCTACCACCATACTCTCCGATGTCGAATCCGGTGAAAAAAGTCTTCTCAAAAATCAAAATTCATGTTAGAAGCAGATCTTATCAAAGAGGGAATTAATGAAGTTACCGTTACGGAAGCGCAATTGGGTGCAACAAATGCTGCCCATATTGCCACTTTCCGCTGCAGGAGAGGAGCTGCATTAATTTAATTATAATTTACGCCTTTTTCATATATAACCTGGTAAGCGCCATACTTCTCTAATGGATTTTGCTTGCTAATTGATTAGTTTTAGATTGAATATTTTGCGCGAGCTAAATATTCAGATTTATAAGATCCAATAAAGCTTGTATACGGTAAGGAACGTTTTGCAAAGGAATTGTGATGGCTAATTATCTGGATTTCTGACTTACGTAATGAGAAAACAAGACGACCATACGAGTAAACGATGAATAAATATATTTCATGGTAAAACAATTTATTTGTTCAAAGGATGTTGATCGTTAATAATTCTATTCTATTTTCAGGAGTTTGTCGCTAGCCTTTATTAATAAATACTATTTTATTCTAGATAATAGATTCTATAAAAAAAATATGCAGTTATTTATAAAATATATAATGTTTTATTTATGAGCTTTGGTGTTTTAAATCTTCTAGCTACTTTGAAATAGGAAATATGTATTTAGTTTTCCGATGAAAACAGTTGTTAAGGAAACTCTATTAAGAAATATATATACCTACATATATATATTATCGTACACATATTAATCAAAACGAACGAGAAAATGGACCTAATAAATCACATACGAATTTAATTTTCCATAGTTACGAATTTGACTTTCCATAATTACGAATTTGATGTTCCACAGCTACGAATTCGATGTTCCAAAGTTACGAATTTGATGTTCCATAGTTACGAATTTGATGTTCCATAGTTACGAATTTGATGTTCCACAGTTACGAATTTGATATTCCAAAGTTACGAATTCGATGTTCCACAGTTGCAAATTTGATGTTCCATAGTTACGAACTTGATGTTCCAAAGTTACGAATTTGATGTTCCATAGTTATGAACTTGACTGAGAAATGGTATATACACTGCTTGTTGGAATGAAATGACATTAGGCATCCAATATTCGTACCTAGTGGAAACAATTCTGCAAAACTGGTGTGAACATCATATAATGCAGTGCGTTACAATTTCGACACCGCGGAAAATTCGTCGCATATAATTCGCTGACGCGCCGGTGTGAAGGACGCTTTCTAGTATCAGTAATTATGTGCTGGATGCTTTCATATAGCAGTTTGTTAAACTTCACAACGATAACAGTAGAATTCAAGCGCAGGATTGCATACTTGGGTTTAACACCCCTGTATTATGCAGATAACATTATAGCTCAGCTTCCACAGAGTTTAAGTTTGTTGTTTTTTTTTTCATATAAACCCAGACGTTCCAAACATCTTCAGCCATCGAATCCCACCGTGAAGTAAGGCCAAAGAACGACCAAAAAATGCTCAAACACGGATTTTAGTCCACTTGATAGTTATCACCTGTTCTTCTGTAACAAAATATTAAGGGATGGTGCTAATTTGTATACCCTTCGCTCATAAAGTGAAAGGGTATATTAACTTTGTCATGAAGTTTACACCAAACCTCATGAAAATGAATTTCTGCTGATGTCACAACACATATGCAAAAATGAATGAAATCGAACCATGGGTCATGGGGCTGCCATACACAGCTAACCCCCCCCCCCCCAAATTAGGCTCTTAAAAAAAACTTTTTTATTTGTTCACCAATTTCAACAAAACTTCATACAAATTTATTTCTATTGATGGCAAAACACTTTACTAATGGAAAGGTTCCATGGGGTCACGGGGCTGCCGTAAAAACCCCCCTTCCCCCATGTTGGTACTTTTTTAGTGTAGCTAAACACTAAACCTTTTATTAATGTGTCTTGATCGAAACATGAAAAAATGTAAAAGCAAGTTTAGTTTTACAAAGGACCATTTCTCCGCTGCCCCCAATAAAGTTGTTAAGAGAATTTTGTTCATCTGAAAAGAAAACCTCATTTTAATATTGATTTTGTTGGTGCCACAGAAGAACGGAAGAGGGAGGATTAAACACAAATCGCATATGTACGCCAAAAAAAAAAAAAAACGTTTAGCGCGAGGAGAGCGAAGGGTATCCAAACTTCGGCTGCGCCCGAAATTAGCCTCGGCCTCGTTTTCACTAAACTTTGGAAGTTTTTTCTTCTAGGTATCCTTCGCAGCAGATAAACTTCATTTCGTCCGACTTCCTCGCGATTGGATTGATCCATAAAAATAGGAGAAAGTTTTCCACAGGGATGTTTTTGAGGTTTTTAAGGTTTAGCATGCAATTTAGATTTTGCAAGACGTTTGTAAAACCGTCAGGTTCCCGCGTTCGATCCTGTACTCTATGCATTTACCTATAGCTTTGATAACTTTGGAAAATCTCACTAATGAGTATCCTCATTTTGGATATCATTTCCAAATTAATAAAACAGTCATTTTCAAAGATTTAAAGTAAAAACTTTATTCGTAAATTGTTTATCATATTTTCAGTGTTTTTTCTTTTTGTGTTTTATTATATTAATTTTATTTGCACAGAGTTTTTATTTATTCTTTTAGTTTTTTTTCACATTCGATTTTTCATTTCACTATTTATGAAAATAATCCATCATCATTATATAATAATAATATACAAATAATATAAAATTAATATTCCTGTTCTTCCGAACGTATGAAATCGCCGTTTTCGAAATAAACAAAACCATTAAAAAAAAAAATAAGAATTTGTGTACATATTCTATTATTCGGAGAAATATCTATTTATAATATAATAATAATAATAATTCATTCATATGTATTTACACATATAATGGTTCATTTTGTTTAATACCTAAGTTTACTTACAATTAAAACTTGCAACAAATCCAGTATTAGAAAAAAAAGACGAAAGAAACATAAAATATTTTAATAATAAATTTTTAGTACCCCGTTAATCAATTAAATTGCATCTTTTTGTTTTTTTTTGTGTTTTGATTTTTTAGATTTTTTTTAATGAGATTTTGGTAATTCTGGTTTTGATTTGTAAATTATATTGCTAACCGTTTTGGGAAAATAAGAAGAAAATTTAATCGAGTATTCACCATTTTATGCGATTAATGAAAATTATTTTATTTAATTGAGATTAAGAATTTATTTTATTTTTTTTTATTTAGTTTTCTATTGTTTCGTGATTTTTGGTAAATTTACTCGAAACATTTCAGTTTGTATCATATTGCAATATTCCGATTCTGTTTCTGTTATTTGATCATCACTAAATGATTTTGGAAAGTTTAACTTTTTTTTATTGAATTTATTGTGGTTTATTTTACGTTATGGATTTGCTGTAACATGTCTATATAAAAAGAAAGTGGTTGGGTGATTTGATTGATTACGTGATGAAGTTGAATTCATATATAAAAAAGAGAACAAAGATAGTATTTCTGTGTTTTGTGTTTGGGTGTTCATATACGGAATTTCAGTTTAGGTTTTTTTTCTGTATCTATTTATACATAAGTTTTTGTTTGATTTGAAATAGAATAGTATTCCTATGGTTTTAATCAATTCACATTTATATGATTCTTATAAATCTAAATCACTTTCATTGAAGCTTATACGACTATTCTTTATATATGTATATATATATATATATTTAATAATATTCATTTCATTTTTTATCTGCTTGGGGGATTTAACAAATCACCAATCAATTTTTATATATTTATGTAATAGATTATAATTAAGGGCTTTTTTACATTATTCCGTAGCTATTTTTTCTATTTTCATTTTTTTTTATCTTTGATTTAAATTTTATAATAATTACAAATATGTACAGAGTTTTTGTTTTGTATGGGTCATTTTTATTTTCTAATAAAAACAAAATATTTGTTTTATATTTAATAGTATGGTACGTACACTATACGATCCATTTTGGAATGTTTTGCATCGCCAGGAGTTTTTGGAATTCGCATTCACGAAATATTGCAAGGTTCTGGAACAGAAGAGAAAATTATTTTAGATTGGATGGCACATAAATATATGTATTAAAAGAAAAATTGAAATTTTAAAGGGGTGGGGCATACTCTATCCGTCATTTTTGGCATAAGATCCCTAGTTGTCGCACTTGGTTTTGAAATGTGTGAAATGTATATTTAGTTAGAAGTGACAAGAACATGACAGCTGGTTTCGCCTCATATACATATGCAAATACGTATTTTGCATATTTCTGGAAATGATATTTAATCAGACAATTGAGTTAATAGTCTGAAAACCTCCAAATAATCACCATACCGCAAGTCTATGTATACAAACTCTAATTTAGAACAATTCTCTTGCGTTCGATTATTCTAAAGTAGAGTTTCATTCAAATAAACCGTTATTGAGTTATGGTATCAAAGACGTCAATAACGCCGGAAACAATACGCAAAAAAAATTAAAGCCGTTAGAACTCAACCGAATTAGGGAAAATTCTTGAACAATAAACCATTCATATTGATAAGAAATCAAAATGGCAAACGATCAACAAAATCCACTTGAAATATTGAATTATGTTGACCAATAATTTTCTGTTTGAATATATTTGGACACACATATACATATATCACCGCTATGTAAACATACGTAGGTAAGCGTATAAACAACGCAACGATTATAGGTTTGACACGAGCAAAAAATCAATGTATCGACTCATCGAATGTTACAAACAAATTATTATCTTCTAATTGTGTTCTAGATACTAGTCGCATTAGATATTATCTCTATTAAGAATATGGTTTCATTAGGATTTGTTTTTTTTTAATACTATACATATTAAGGATTTTTTTAAGATTAAGGTGACTTCCTCACGGAATTTCCGGAGTGCATATCAAAACTTCGGGACTAAACAATTTTACAAGGGGCTTATTGTTTTCCTGTGCAAGAAGGTACACCATAAACAAATATACCTCAAATAGTCAGCAATTTTTTTAAGTACTTTGAAGAAGATTTCCAAAATATATAGGTACATACATAGTTTCAGCCAGTGGCGTAGATAGCTTTTCGGAGAGGGAGGGGACCATTTTGCAAGATTACTTGTTGAAATTTTGAATGTCAGAAAAACTGAGTCCTGAAAATATTGCATCGATAATTTTGTCTTTTTTACTACGGTGAGTAAATCTACAGTATTCCCATTTTAATACAAATTTTCGCTACTGTCATCAGAGCTTTATGTTGGGTTAGATAAGTGGTTCCCAAATTTTTCGGGGCTACCTCTAGCATCACCGCTTTTCTGGCCGGAACACCTCAAAACAGGGATTAAAATAAATCATACAGTTATATGTCTAGAAAACGGAAATTGTTTTCCGATAACTCAGAAATTCGTGAGTAGATATTTCTAAAATGTTTAAACTCGTAGGACACCGTCAGCTATTCTGCATTCATTAATGATGGAGGATATTTTAATGGTAGTGTGGCTCATTTGGGGAAAATTAATGTACAACGAGACCCCTCCTATTTTTAACCGTAGCATTTTTAGTAAATTGTGTCAAAATGCCCAACTTGCCGAACTAAATCGAAATTTGCAACACCACCAAACATTTCGGTAGTGTGGAAAATTTAGATTTAGTTCAACAAGTTGGCATTTTGACACAATTTACGAAAAATGCTATTATATTGTAACGGATATGATTTCAATTTCTGAGACTACATAAAATTTCCAATAAAACGACAACTCGCCCATTACGAAGTTGCACGTATCTTCCGAGAAACACCTGTTCAAACTTTAAAGAAATTTTATAATCGGCTTTTCATCAAAAATTCAAATGATAATTTTCGATGAAAAAGATTCTATCGATACGCTTCTATTATCTAAATAAAATTTGAGAAAGTACTAAATTTTCTATTACAGTGATGAAAATGATTTCACATCTTTTTATAACACACTACACGCTTTGAATAATATCTCCAGCAAAGTTTACTTTTGCTTTGTTTTACGTACTCAAAACAATAATAAAAAATGTGTGACAGAAGGGGGGGATTGATCCCCTTGACGCCCCCCCCCCTTATCTACGCCACTGGCACTCAGACTTTATTTCGATTATTGAAAGGTACAAACGGTGCATGTACTTCAGCAACAGAATTTGTATTAGAGTGGGTGATTATGGTTTCCAAATCGATAAACTGAAACGATCTAATACAAAACTGATTTATTGAAGATAAGTTTACTCACTTCCTTTTTATACCCGTCACTATGTGAAAGGGTATATTAACTTTGTCATGCAGTTTGCAACACACAGAAGGAAGCACCTCCGACTATATAAGGTATATATATTATGGATCAGTGTGACGAGAGAAATCGATTGAGCGATGTCCGTCTGTCTGTCTGTCTGTCTATCTGTCTGTCTGTCCGTCTGTTTCAATGCAAACTAGTCCCTCAGTTTTAATGCTATCGGGCTGAAATTTTGTATGCGAGTTTCTTTTTAGTGTACGCTGTATATATGTCAGAACGAATGGAGTCGGACCATGGCGTCATGGGGCTGCCCCTGAAAATTAGGTTTTTCTAAGAAAAACTTTTTTCTTTATGTACCAATCTTAACCAAACTTCACCCAAGTGTGTTTCTAGTAAAGCCTCAAACCATATCTAGGAACGAATGGAATTGGAACATTACGCCATAGGGCTGCTATACAAACGAACCATTGAAAATTAAGTTCTTCTAAGAAAAACTTTTTCCTTTTTAAGCCGACCGTAACCAAACTTCTTCCAAATATGTTCCTAGTAAAGCCTCAAAAAATATCTAGGAACAGATGAAATCGGAACACTACGTCATAGGGCTGTCATACAAACCAACCCCTGGAAATTAGATTCTTCTAAGAAAAACTTTTTTCTTAATGAACCAATCTTAACCAAACTTTGCGCAAATGTGTTCTTAGTAAATCCACCAAACATATCTAGGAACCGATGAGATCGAAACAATACGTCATAGGGCTCTCATACAAACCAATCGCTGGAAATTAGGTTCTTGCATGAGCAACTTTTTTCGTTATGAATCAGTCTTAACCAAACTTCACCCCAATGTGTGGCTAGTATAGGCTGACCAGACGTACAGCATTTTGCTGTAGAGTACAGCATTTTGACCTGTCGTACAGCATTAGTAAATGTACAGCATTCCCAACGCCACACCAAAGAAACCTAAATGACTGCATAATAACTTCCTCGGTGAGGCCTGTAGTCAGTCTGTTAGGTGTTATTAGCACGGTAATCTCACTTTCATGTGGCAAACGTTCATTTTCGATAATTTCGGAACTCTTTGGTCAATCGTTCTGAAATATAATGTACCTAAATGTAAGCGCCAGGTATAGCTCTACAACCTAGGGACTACATTTACTTCCATTTCTCCATATTTTATGTCCCCCTATCTGCGTTCGACACTTACAGCTGACCAAATCGCACCTTCGTCTTTTCTAATCGAAAACTCTATAAAATTTGTACAATAAATTTGCAAATTGGCAGACTTGTGAAAATTTTAAGGCTCTAGCTCACACTTGTAGCTGTAGAGCTATATTTGGCGCCCGCCGCTCACATTGTCTCCAAATTTCAAAGTCCTACCTATCTGCTTTCGGGAGTTCAATCGTTTCAATCGAAAATTGTCCCTAATTCGGAAATTCTGGAGCGGAAAATTTTGAAATTTAACAGCCATGTATAGAGGACCGCACTGCCCGTTTTAGGTGAAAATTTCAAGGTGCCAAGGTTCAGAAGTAACAGCCATGTAAAGATGCGATTTGATTTTTTCACAAAACGGTGGAGAAATTACTGTACTCCATCCGATTCTCCTGTCAACCTCTTTAGGAAAAAGAAAATGCAAACTATAGAACTCTGTAAGGATTTCCCCTATATGTCGACCAAATCCAATAAAGTAGCGATAAATCCCCCGAGGCTCGCCATCCGCTTAAGAATTCTCTACGCAATTAAGTATGAATTTATCTATTGTAATAAACAGAACGAAACTTTTAAATATATAGGTAGGTACAAGGAGGTGTAATTTTCGTACTTCAAATAAACATTTTCGTGATTTTTGTCTCAGGGTCACGGATAGTCATCCCTACAATGCTGCTGAGACTGCAGTTTCGAACACTGAAATTCAAAAGTTGAAAAGTCACTGAGTATCGACTGTCTAGAAAGCGGAAATCGAATCCGTATTGAAACAAATTGGATTATAAATTGTCCTTTCTTGAAATATGGTTTTAAAAAAATGCCTTTCTAAAAAAAGGGAACCGACAATTTAAACTGACACAAAATCCTAATCTTTGTCGTAGGTTTGAATTAAATACATATTCCTAACCCTAAAAAAAATCCGGGTTCATTGTGTCAAAAAATTGTTGGGTTTGCCCCTTTTAAACGAGATCCTGGCTACACTTCTCCTATGCCTGTTATAACTTTGCGTGTTAAAACATACATTTGCACTTCACATGCTGATGATGTTTTGTAAATGAGAACATTTACAAGTTGAGGGATCCTTTCTGGGTCTTGTTTAATACTAACATAACCTTGCAAGGACGTAGCCAGGATTTAGCTGGGTTTCAGAAATTATGACATTATTAGAATCTTGTTGTTAATTGTAGACGCTAGTTTCGGCGTTGCCCCAATGCATAATATGCCTCCTGTCCCACTGTTCCTGTGTCGAATCCAATTTATTCGCTTGACGAGGCTGGACGAGCACGATAGCACGCACGATTACTTAATTGCTCCGCTATCATCGGAAGCAGACAGAGCCACGTCTACAACGCCAAAGACTTCTTTTCTGTACAATTATTATAGAAGGGCTCGTGGGCCATGGTATATGCACGAAGCGGCAACTATGGAACTATGGAAAGTACGATCGCGTATTCGGTGCCCGCGTCGTGCTGCTTTTGCCTTCACTTCGCACGGTCAAAAGAAAATTACTTCATTCTTACAGGGAAATATTGTATTTCAAATTGTGTAGCCTGTATGAGGTCTTACGAAATTTGTTGAAGTTTCCATTATGAAAGACCATCCCAATTTTGGGTCACCAGATTTTTATGTGTTTCGAATTGTTTATTATGTAGTCACTACTTTTGTCCAGATGACACAATTTATCTGATTGCAAGCTTAATTTCGGCAGAGTTTTAGAAATGAATAAATTAGAAATACTGTGGGAAGTTAAATACTGCTGGACTGGACCCCTCCACTGGCTACGTTCCTGGAACCTTGCTTTCCTGTCATTCAAACCAACCCCCAAATATTAGGTTCTTGTAAGAACAACTTTCTTTCTTTTTTAATCTTAACCAAAATACATGCAAGTGTGTTCCTGGGTTAACCCCAACGTATGCAGGAACAAATGGAATCGGAACACGTCATAGGGCTGCGGTAGAAATTTTTAACACAAAAGGAACTTAAGTTTCATTCAAATGTGTCGGGTATTCAAATTTCGGCCGCGCCCGAAATTAGCCTCGGTCTCGTTTTTTTCTTGTTTTTAGCAAATAATTTTTTTCAGTGTATGATTCGATAGGCTTTGCCTGAATTAATTTTAATCACCTCTGTAGTATCTAGCAACCCAAGATATTTGTGAACTGTCAATAAAATAAATAAGCCGACACTCTATTCTAGAGACTGTTAGCATATACACGTTTATATAAAATTTTAGTGAATATTACAACCTCCATATGATTTGTTTGTAGTCTGTATCGGCTATTGGGCATTTTAACATTCTCCGTGGCTCAGACGGTTGAGATCTACAAACCTGAGACCAATTCTAGGTGAAAAAATCATTTGCTAAAAAAAAGAAAAAAATACAACAAAAAACAACCAAGGAATAATTTTTTAGATATATTTTCTTCTTCCAAGAAACATTTTTCCTGATTTAAGACATATTTTCTTGTTCCAAGAAAAGTTTTACTTAAAATAATGCTTATTTATTTATTTTAAGCAAAGACTTTTCTTGAAACAAGAAAATACATCTTTAATCAGGAAAATTATTCCTTGGCTGTTTTCTGTAGTATTTTTGTCTTGTTTTTAGCAAATGATTTTTTCAGTGTACAATTTCCATTTAACCCTTTCATTCCCATTGTAAACTGCAGTTTACATCAACTTTAAAACACTTTTTCCATGTTTTGGTTTACTTTAAATAAAAATGAGTGACATACACTGAAACTTACATATAACAGCTTTCGAATAGTAAACATTTAGTTAATGCATATCAGTGGCGTGGCGTCTTTGGAAGCAAGGGAAGCAATGCTTCCCTTCTTAATTCATAATAAAAAAAGCAAGAAAGCGTGACATTGTTTTTTGAATTTTTTTTTTTGCACATACGATTTTTATAATATGTACATATAAAATCATACGCAACCCTGTGCACCGTATAAATTTGCTTTAGCATGCGCCCTCTACAACAAACCCAAGTCCACAGCGGGATTGTTCACAATCGCTAGCCACGGCGAGACAGAAGCAGAGCGAAATAATGCCTGTATGAAAGATGAGAGCTTGTGGAGCAAATTTACCCGAGGATTGGGTGGAGGAGAAAAGTTAGTGCGAGAATGAATTCGCCGTTTGAGGTGGATTTTAAATTGCTTATTGTAAAAATTTCCGACTGATGTGTACAGCTCGTAGCAAAACTAAGTTATCTGATACCAATTTTTCGATTTCGGTTCAGTTTTTTTCAAGTTTAGTTCAAAAATTCAATTTGATGCTTGTAGGTATGCGTGTATGTAATTTCTGGAACGTGGAAAAGCTATTTTTTTAGGAAAACGAGTAAATTGTACGGAAGAATATTGATTTTCAAAATGTATAGTAATAGAGAGAGAGAGAGAGCGTGTCAGCATGCGTTCTAATAACTTTTCGACAACATCTTTCTCGTGAAATACATTTTCGGAGTTCGTAAGTACTCGTATGTATGTAAATACTTGAATAACGAATAATGTAATAGAAAAAAAAACTATAGACAAAACTTGCGTCTTCCTAAGACTTCAGAATATTTTTTGTTTAGTTTGCAGTCATTTTTATTCTATAAATTAAGATTTCATTCTCATGTCTGGGGGGATACTTGGACATTAATGAAAAGTCATACTTTTGAGACTGCTTCCCTCTACTCCAAAGTCACGCCACGCCACTGGCATATGGATTGAAATTTTTATGAACGCATTTAGAATTAAGGCCGTCATAATTCTAGGTGCAAAATCCATCCGTGAAAAAAATATTCCGTTATTCGCCAACATCAAAAGATACATTTGCCAGAATTTTCTGTGACAAAAATTTAATAGGGCGGCATTGGGGGACGTTGAAAGCTATGTAAACTGTGGTTTACATTGGGCATTTATGGAATGATTTTGTTCCCGGTATTGGAATGAATCCGATATGAAAAAGGCGGAAAAAGTAGCATAAAATCTTTCAGGTGGTAAAAATTGAGTGATTTCGACCTACTGGGCTATATTCTGGATTAATTGGGACCAATGCCCAGATTATCGAAATGTCCGGATTTCCAAAATGCACCGATAAAGACTCCAGCCTCGTCAATAATATATAATTTATGCTAAAATTCTAACTAAATTTAATAGATTTAGCACCAATAGATTCGATCAGAAAAACGTATAGTTTACAGTACAGTTTTTATAAATTTATTTTAATTTAAAAACTTTAATTTAATTTTGAACTTTACTGATAAATGGCCCTTAATCCGGATTATCAAACAAATAATCTGGATGTTGAGGTCCGGATTGGCCGGATTTTACACTATTGTTTTGTAAACATAGCTCCAGTAAATGGGTGGGACCTTAGTATTACTCATCGAGAAAATTTGTTTCCGTAATAAAAAAATAAATAACTCATATTACCGTCAACTATTTGTATTTGAAAAAGTTTCCACTCAATCCCATTGTAAACTGCAGTTTACATACTATTATTTCCCAAACCCATATTTTTTTCCTGGTTTTCATTGAAAATGTATTATTAGACACAAATAAAGACGAAATAACAACAATATTATTTTTTTGCCCGAAGGAATTTAATTTGGGAATGAAAGGGTTAAGCTTAAGAGGAAAAATTGCATCGCAATTATGAAATATAGTGCTTCGGACATTATATACACTCCGAATTTGTATGGAATGTAATGTCGTCAGTGGCGTGCACAGCCTTTTCATACAGGGTAGGCAGTCAAATAATTTTCAGTTAGTGAGGTTTTCAAAATTGGAAAAAAAAATCTACTAGAAATTATTGAAAGAAAATATATCAAATCCTTCAAATTTGCTGCTCCGAAGCCATACCAACAACCTATGATCGTTAATCTAATACGCATGTTAAAACAAATTACATTAGAGGCCGGTTATTAGAATCACTGCTTAATAGAATCAACCGTTTATTAGAATCAAATCATAAAGGCCGATTGAAATGTATGGGAATCGCATCTATGGTCATTATAGTCAGCAAGTGGTTAGGAACGTTTTTGATTTCTCATTTTAATTTGGCTCTTTCAACTAATTTTACTTACTCATAAAAGCAGTAAAAAAACGCAAGCGAAACAAAGCCTTAAATGAAAAGACCTTATAATTATTATTAGTTATATGTACCTATAGAAAAAAGGAGAGATTCTATACAACAAAAAAAAAGTTACCGAAAAGGGTACGGATCCCATAACTTATGTGTGTATTTATGTATATCAATTTAATTGATTATAGATACTATCCTCCAGAAGTGCAAATTTATTATACCGTGAGAATCAAAAGTGATGCCACACTTCGAAACCCTATCTTTTATTCAACATAATTTTATAATCGTAAATTTTAGAGAATGGGGAATTGTTTTATCTTAAAGCGATATTCATTACAAATTATATTTATAAAATTCATTCAAATACACACAATAGTTTTAATTTAGCAAGGACAAATTCAAAAATAGTCATATTTTTATGAATCAAAAGTAATGGCACACTTGCAACTTTCCTTAATAATAATATCTTTTTGAACCGTATTTGTTATTCACATAGCATGTTGGTGCATTTTTATGACAACGAGTTAAGCTATTTTGTTTTTTAATAATCCATACTGTCAATTTTACAATTGTTCAGTATAAAAGGCTTTTTAGAAAAATTATGACCGAAACGCAAGTGGAAATCTGAAAAATTATAATAAATTTATGGATGGAGAGAAAATTATTTCGCGAAATCGGAAAAATAGTTAAAAGGCGTTATTCGACAGTGAGAAACATCATTTCGAAATAAAAAAGTTGCCAAAAACTAGAAAATTTGCCGCGTTCTGGATGACCTCAAAAACTTAATCCGGTTCAAGTTAAAAACATTTTTAAGGAAGTGAAAGTTAATCCGAGGGCAAGTGCTGTAAAAATTGCTGAAAATATTACCCGTAATTTCGGCCAGCTAATAAGTGCGTGAACGATCCGTCGGGCATTAAATGCTAATGGCTTGCAGGACGAGCCCCAAAAAAGAAGCCTTTTATTTCGGATAAAAACAAAAAGAAGAGGAGACAGTATGCAAAAAAGTATGGAAATTGTGGAAATGACTTCTGGCGGACTGTATTTAGCGATGAAAGCAAATTTCAAATTTTTGGCGCTAAAAAGGCTCAAAAATTTGGCGAAAGAAAAATTCCGAGTTTGAAGAAAAAACATTACATCGACAGTAAAGCTTGGGGGAGGTTCAGTTATGGTGTGGGGGTGTATGTTGGCGGCAGGGGCAGGAAATCTCATGTTCATAGATAGCACTATGAAAAAGGAGCAATATTTATCAATATTGCAGGCAAATTTAGCTCCTAGTGCCCAAAAACTCGAGTTACCTAGGACTTGGATCTTCCAACAGGACAATGATCCGAAACATACCTCCCGTCTGGTAAGAGAATGTCTATTGTACAGGACACCAAAGCAACTTGATCATACTCCTCAGTCTCCAGACCTGAATTCCATCGAACATTTATGGGAAATTTTGGATCAGTGTGTTCGGAAGAGACAAATTTTCAACAAAGAAGATTTGAAGCGCGCTCTACTTGAAGAATGGGCTAGTATACCGCAAGGAGTAGCCATGAATCTTGCAGAGTCTATGCCAAGACGATTACAGGCTGTAATAAAAGCAAAAGGTCGACCGACATAATATTAGTTTTAAGCATAGTCGTTTTTTTTTCCTATAATAAAAACAACGTGTGCCATTACTTTTGATTCTTAAAAATTGCACCATTTTCATATTTTTATTTGCGATTTGTTAATTACTGTTCGAATTCTTATGAACATTTGTTAATTTATTTACAATTAATAAAGCTTTGATTTGAGACATTGAGCTCTTTTCAATTCTTGAAACTTACAGATATATTTTGAGTCAAAGGTCATATTTCAAAGTGTGCCTTCACTTTTGATTCTCACTGTACATATTCGTTTAACAGAGTCGCCCCCGGAATCGAAAATTGAAGAACCGATGTGATTCTGATATCTGGCGCCTGCTGTAATTTAATTTTTCTAGACGATTTCTTAGTTGATTAAAACTCAAAATTTCCTATACAAATCCTTTCTCCATGTAATTATACATTCGAAAACTGCACTAAAGAAAAATTTCGATCATTTATTACAAGAGTATAATCTCATCCACCACATAAAAACTGAAGCATCTGTGCAAATTTTAATGTTACTCACTGCATTATTTCCATCATGCACCAATTCAAAATTACGAATATGAGAACAAAGCGGAATAGACAACACACTCTCGCCGCAGTCGGACGAGTCGAGATAAAATCAAGCGAAAAGCATGCCTACTTTTATGTCTTCGTAATTTCTCAGTCTAATTCGCCGCATTCATCACCTACGTGAAGTTGGTGTAATTTCCCATTGAAAAACGCATACAATGTTGTATCATTGTGTGCGTATCTGAAAGGCAGTCCGAATTATGCCTGTTCTGGTTTTCTCGGCGATGAATTGGATGAGAAGAAAATCGCCGTGTTTGATAAACAGATAGTGTGTGTTTTTGTTCACCGTACAGTGATGGAAATAATTTTTGTGTTATGTAAGATACATGCAAAATGTAAGGAGCGTTAATAATAATTAATATTTTCACTTTTCGGTTAGGGTAGGCAGTGCTTTTATGCCTCTATGGGATGCACGCCACTGAATGTCGTCTCGATATGCATATAAGCTGAGTTGATACACCATGCACCACAAAGGGCTACGGTCTCCTGGGTGCGGGAATACATATTAACCAGGTTTTTAATTTGCCTATCTATCTCTGTATTTCCGGGGCGGGGGTTCGAATCCTACTGTGGCCATGAATGTTTGTGTCGTCTATAAAAATGCTCCAACGGCAGTCGGTTTTTCGATGTAAATCGTCCCAGATGTTACAACGGCCAAGAGCTGCAAAAAACCCCTTCGATTAAAGAGAAAAAATCTCTTGAGTCGCTACAACAACAAAAACCTTTCAACGTTGCTTAAATTTGGTTACGATAGATTGCAAGTACCTATACTCTAAACTGCGAGCTCCATAGATTTATCGATCTTGGTCGGCTGTTTTCAATGAAAAATTAGACTAATTCGGTTCGCTGTGCAATAGTGTACTGTTTCGTTTAAAAATCTCTCTTCTGAATAAAAAATTAATGTTCACAAACAAAAACAAAAAAATCTTTTTACATGCAATGTATCTACAAAAGAGAAATTTATTTGAGAGCACTGCGAAAAGAATTGTCCAAATGTAATATAATCGAGAAATTTATTTTTGTGGCGAAAGAACATCAAAAAGGGTCATTACCTCGAAATTGAGTGGCCTAAAAAGTTGTTAGTTTAGTTTAATTCCCGCGTCCAACTTATCAAGGATTTGTTAAACGCCCTTCTGATATCGTTCTAATTTTGGGAGCCGCTTTTGCTCTAATATCCGAATTCGTGATATTCAGCGGTATACGGCAGCAGACACTGTTATATTAGGTATATACAATTTTTTCTGCTTTCTTTCGCCCCGTTTTTGAGTTTGCCACCACTGCTCTACTATAGGTTCAGTTGAAGTATAGGTACTATAAAAATAAATTCGCTTTCGTATTCAAGCGTCTGAGCCAAAGAGGGTGATCACTGATCACATACACCCCCGTTAAGCCTTCCATGTGAATGCTACTATGGTCTGCTTTCAGACTTAAAAAGTGGCGGACGGCGACAATTCGACTACTGCCCAGAGAGGGTAAATCCGGGCTCTAAATGCTTAATAAACTACAGAAACCTTCTGGGTGATCAAAATGAATTCTTGAACTCATTTGCTCGAGTGAACTAAAATACTACACGGAAAAGAATTGAAGTTAGGATAGGCGATAGGTTCCAAAAACAGCATACCCTTTCTAATTATGTGTAAAGGTGAACATGAATGACAAATCATTGTATAAGGAAGAAAATGGGACCTATGGGACGAAATGTTTACATCTCATCGGTCATACCGGGATACTCAGTTAGTTTAGACACTCGTGCAGCAATTTTTCAAACTTATTTTTCCTATATTGTCGTCTTAAATATTTGTCTTTTACTGTTTAATATGGGAAACTATGTAACACTATTTACAAAAAGTAATACTTACAGGTCAAAAAGTTCGTTGAGTAGCGGTTGTGTGACGAGGCTTATGAGAAAACATCGGTGCACTGGTGAAGCTGAATTAACACAAACATACGGACGAGCATTTAGCATTAGCATATTACTAAGGACGAGATTTTTTCTGCTTTTCTTAAAAGCATCACTAAAGTGTTTGCTGTTGTTGTTACTTTCTGGAAGATATCCCGTTGCCGTGGCGATTCCCGTCACACATATACATCATCTTACAGATACATTTGCAAAGAATTCGCCGCAGGCGTCGAGAGCATATCGCGCCTTTATGCTAATGGATACTGATGTCACAAGCTCGTCGTACCGGCAGGCGCGTGATAACCTAAACTCTGATAGTAGGAATCTTGTCCTAAGGCAGCGTGTGAATTCGACAGCGGACTTAGCGCATTATAGCTGGCATACTGGCTCATATCGTACATCTTGATGTCGGCTTTCGACTCGGTTGGCAGGAGTCTGTTAATCGAGAACGGATGACTGGAGGGCGTATAGCCGGCCGTCGGCTCCTGTTTTAGATGATTCATCGAATGATATTCGCTAATTAGTGACGGGTGGCATCGATTAACCATTGCCGAGAGCTCCTCGTGCTGTAGCTGATGTTGATGATGTGCTGACGTGTGTTGGCCCTGTTGACCGAGACAGATTTCGGCAGCGTTTGCATGGAGCATGGCCAGGGTTTCGGCTTCCTTGCTATGAGCCGAGCCTAGTAGGCCGGGTGGGACCTGGCTTTCGGAGCCGGGTTTGTGCTCTCGATGATGGCTGTGATGATGATGATCGTCGTGAATATCTTTTTTCGACGGACTCACGGCTTCGATGCTGTTTGAGGGGCTTTTGTGCAACTGTCGGATGGCTTCCTTTTTGTCGTCCTTGAAGCGTTTCTGGCGACGAAGGTAGCAGCCGTTTTCGAACATATTGCCCGAGTCGGGATGCAACGTCCAGAACGAGCCCTTGCCAGGCTTGTCCGGTGTTCTGGGAATTTTGACGAAGCAGTCGTTAAAGCTGAGCGAATGCCGAATTGAGTTTTGCCATCGCTGTTGATTTTGCCGATAGAACGGAAACAGATCCATGATGAATTGATAGATTTCGGAAAGTGTGAGCATTCGAGTGGGGTTGTTTTGAATTGCCATTGTGATGAGTGAAATGTACGAGTATGGAGGTTTTGCGTGAGTGTAGCTGCGTCGATAAGTTGTGGGCTTTTCGACGCGTGAGCGTTGCAGTACGCTGGAATTAGGCGAGGCAGAGTCAAGATCACGGGCCGATGACATTGGACCGACGGACGAGTATGCTCCCATGGCGGCCATCGAGCTCATTCCACTGCCCATACACGAGCCCATATTGCCCAACGGCGATCCCATCGATCCGTAACCCATCGAACTGGGCGTCATACAATTGCCGCCCATTGAATTCATGGCGGCCGCTGCACCCATGCTTGTCATACCCGATGCAGGACCCAGTACGCTCGAGCCGAAACTTGCACTTTGAGGCGACACCGATGTCATACTGCCCACGGCCATTCCCATTGAGTTCATACTGTACGTTGGCGTCATGGGACTTATATTGCCGCCGGACATACTTACGCCCGCACTTGACGTCGTTTCAGGATATAATTTTTGCATGATGTTTCAAGAGCCGTGTTTTCACACGTCGTTTTACTTGCTGGCTGACGGTTATGAGTCGGCGTTTCGTTTTCCGCCCAAGGGACTTTTGGGCCGCCGCGAGGCTCTAAAGTGAAAACGTAAATTTATTCTTGGGAATTTGCGCCTTATGTATATGTAGAGCGCGTCCGTTTGGGAGCACAGAAATACAGAGCACACTGGTCCAGGAGCGAGATGTTGTCTGTGTTGTCTATTGTGTGTTGAAACAAGAAAACACTCGGGGGTCTTAAACACTCACTTTGGTCGTCAGTAAATATAGGTCGGGACGATTCCGTTTGTTTTTTCTTCGTATATATTCACTGGTTAAGGTTGGGCGTGTATTTGCACTTGGGAGCCTTTTCTATTTGCGTATTTCTCTAGAATTCTTATGCCACTAGAAGGAAATGCTGAAGTACACGACATAGGAACCAGAGGTTATTCTGAAGCTTGGACAAAAGAAAATGCATGACGTCAAACAACGAAACGGGGTCAAGAGTATCCAATTATGATTTGTTTTATATTCGGAGGACAAATAATATCGCAATCGATTAGCACACTGAATCGTTCACAAATAAATCGCGTCAATTCACTGATTATGCGTCGTTATTTTTTTTTAATTGATATTTGCCGAAGTTGCTAACGTAGTTCGGATGTTTTACTCGCTTTCACGTATAGCATCGACACCACGGGGGAGTTTGTTTTCACTAAGGATTTGCTTCGCGTAATGAGTGCTCAAACACAAATATAGTCGTAACACACCCTGCGAGTTCGTGTGCTGAGACAACAGTCATTCAGTCAGTCAGTCAGACCGTTCGGTGTATAACCGGAGGGATGGACGTTAGTCAAATCCACCCCCGAAACGCGTTGTTCTACCACTGTTCGCTGTACAGGCGAGCAGCATTGGTCACCAGGAGATACGATACACACAGCGCTCAGTTGGCACGTTAGGTTTGCCAAAATTCAGGCAACAGGTTCATCGCGCGGAAAACTTTCGACTTTCACAAAACTTAGGCAAAAGGACACACTCGCGTTTCGACACTCCGTCAATCCAAAAAATCCACAAACGTGACGCTAAATTCCGCACGTTCAATTAACACCGTGTATAGCGTAGGATCGCTTTCTTGTTTATTTGAAATACAATTTTTTGGCGCGTCTCTACGAGTCGAGGACCCCGAACAAATTTGCGAACTTGCCTAATGTAAATTTGAGCTCGACTTTAGGACTAATAAGAAGTTTTAATATTGTCCGTGCAAACACACTCTGACGACTCTGTGGGTGAACGACGCGCGAGACAACGAAGACACTCGATGTGGTGTGCAACAAGAGCAACAGCCCGCGACAAACACACACACAACACTCTCACGGGGCTCACGGGTGGTACACTATAGCTGCGGCGGTAACGGTCCAGAGGTTCCTCGCTATAAGGCTAAACCAAAAGGCGGTGTTTGTAGTAAAAAGATTCGTCGTTGTCGACACTCGAGAAAGACAAGCCGTTTGTCTTCGCTTTCGAAAAAACACACAAAAATTGTTCAATGGTTGTATCTCTTGTATCGCGGGCAGATGATGAGATGTGTACCGTGTGCGTTACTCGGTTATTCAAAATAAGATGCGACTGTTTGCAGAGGGGAATACCTACTTACTATTTGGCTTACTAACAAATACCGAACTCTCAAGTGTTCCCAAGTCGTTGAGTTCGTCCCCGCGGTCCCGCACCCGTTTCACAATTCCACAACGAACCAGTCCAGTCCACATGCCAAGCCCATAGTCTGAGAGAACCGTATACACGTAACGTATATCATCATCCACCCGATCCCCTCCCTTGTACGTTATAACCACACTGCATTTAGCTCGGCCTCTGCATCAGACCCGATCCCGATTGGAATACCAGCAGCCAACACATTACGACAACCAGTTCTCCCAAGAGACACGGCACTCGTGCACACCCTACCGAAAACATAATCGTCTGTGTCTTCTGATTTGTCATTCTATCTTTCGTACGCTCAGACACCTCCCCCACTCTCTCTCGCACATGAGACGAACACCTTCCAAACATCGGGTGACCGCGCCTGCGCTCATCACATGCATTCACCAATCACAATCGAATGCGCTCTGACTCGTTTCCAGGCAACCGGTTCGCCGAAGGCGTGGCCTCGCCTCAATTAATCATTCTCTCTGTAGCTGAGCAATATTCGAAACCACCGGTGGGGCGTGTCTCCGTGATTCCATAACTGGTTTTTCTCTTTTTCAAGTTGGCACGACACGAGCTGTTGTGTGAACTTTCGCCCGGCCAGGAGGCAATCGATAAGGCTGCGCCGAGTCGCGACAAAGGACTCAAAATCTTGCAACAAACCAACAATAACAATGGCGCGTTCAAATGGAACATCCGGGGAACAGCTGTCACGTTGAATGCCTGACATGACTGGTGGAGTCTCCAATGCAAACATTATTTGTGTCCTCCCGAGGCCCCTGGGTCCCCGTTTCCTTGCTTTTTTACGTTATCATCCGATACGAGAGTTATGCTGGTGCTGGTTTGAAACGTTTTTCACGATAATGCATTTTACTTTTTGGCCTTTTATGCTGGTTTTCGCGCGCCGATGCTCTATACGTTGCGGATAAATGGCGTATGAGGAATTTCGCGCTATAACGATGTCGCGTCATATTGCCGTGGCGTTTACGGAAAATTATGGAAAAATGTGCGTACGATTTGCGCAGTTGTTGTGGTTGTACGAAAAATATACGGATGCGGTTCGAAGTAGTAGTCGTGTTGTTTTTTCGCTATTTATTTATAGAGTGCGGCGAATGATGCAACTAAATCGAACCGCGTTTCACCCTCCTTTCTCGTTGGGTGGTTTTCATAGAGGTGGAACAAGCAAGTATAAACAGACGACAGTGACAATTGATTTCGCTCTCAAATGCCTGAATCCAGAGTGTCGTCCTGTTTGCTTTCAATTCGATTTTTTTTTCTCTATTTGTACTTTTTTTTTTCGTTATTTTTTGTTTTCCTGAATGCTTGCAAGCTTGCGACTCTTGGCATATTTTCTATCGAAGACAGCTGCCGACGATGTCTCTGTGACGACACGCAGGGGGTTGCTCCGGCTATATCGCTCTATATCGCAACGAATTGGAGAGTCTATACGCGATGAAGGTCCTGTGACAAATGTCGATCGCGCGATTGCAAGCAACCACAATCAGTTCGCGAGAATTTTTTTCGCCATCATACTTTTGCAATTTCATCCATCGAATATGGATACCATAGTCCGGCGCGACAAGACGTAAGCGAAAAAGTTTATCTTGCGGTTGATTTTTTGTGCGCTATTGTTTGGGGGATGTAAAATGTTCTGAAGGATTGTATGTGAAATCTATGCGCTCTTTATACCATATAGTGAATGAAGTGTAAAAAGTTAGTCGGCCGGGCTCTGTTTCGCTCATGAATTGTTTATTTTTGGCTAATATGGAATTAAGTGTGAAGAAAATTTCAGTGACTGTCTATGACTGTGTAAAAAGTTTCCCTTAAAAGTGACGCTGGACATGAAGAATTTGACTTTAGTGTTCATGATGATTTTGGCGCATGAAAAAGCTCTTAAGAAGCACTCATGGGGATTTCTCTCATTAGTTCCTCTGCTGTTTTTATCAATTTGGATGATTATATTTCCTCTACCAAAACGAGTAACCTTAAAACAATATGACACCTTTGCGAAGGATACGCAGTAATATATATTCACCTACGGCACAATGGATTTTTTTTTGTGCGCTGAATTTTTGACCATAACTACACGACCAAGGCAGAAAAAAGATGTCTGCAATATGTGAAGTTATTTGTTTCGAAATCAGCTACCATTGTTAACTTTGACTAATAAATTGTTAATTTATATAAAGAAATAACAATTGTCTTACCAATTGGAAAATTCAATCAAAATTTGGATTTACAAACATTTAATTTCGGTACTTTACAAAAAAAGCTAAAGCATAGCCGCAATGATTTCCAATTTCAAAGCTAATCATCTGGTAAAGAGTTTTTTTTTTGTGTTTAAAAATTTTAATGCACCGTGCATTATGTTTAATCCTTTTCTGGGAGATTTTGAGCGTAGAATGAAATAAACAAAATATATACAACATCTTTCTTCTTGCTTCTCTTCGCCGCGTTTCCACTAAGATTCTTTTTCTATCTGCGAGTGTTATACCGTGTTTTTGTTTTAACAGGATATTAGCGCATTATCCAATTATTATAATGGTTTGAATGGGCGTCCAGAAAAGTTTTGATACCAAATTGTTAAATACGCTCCGTTATACTAATTTGCGCATCGAATAGGGTTGAATTGATTGTAAGAAATTCACTCACTGTAATAATTTTCTAATTTCAAGGAAATTTAATAATATCATCACAAAGGAAATTTTATGTTGTTACTTTTGTCCAAAGGACATGGTAGCTCGACGCGCAAATTATTGCCAATTTTTACCGCCTATAGTGGGGAGTTTATTCAACAACTTGGGATCATCATATTTTTTAAATATTTGGGTTAACCGCAGGCGTGGACATAGAGGAGCGCAATAGGGGAAATTCAATCCGGAACCCGGGGCGAAAGGGACTCGGACAGGGCCCTCATTTTTTATATATCTAAGTAAAAACTACTAACATTCTTTTCGACAAAAAATAAAATACAGGATTTACTAAAAATAGATTTGATTAATATTTCTAGCATAATGTAGTGCAATTTGAATAATTCAAGTACATTTTACGATGCATTTTGAGTTTAGTGGCATACGATTCTATCTAGAACAGGTTCAGGTATCCCTCGACTTAGGACGCTTCGACTTAGGACATTTCGACTTACAACGCGTGAACAATTTAGACCACGACTCGAGTTACAACAATTTTTGTTTCGACTTACAACGCGATTTGAAAAAAAAAAGATTCGTAAAAACACACGTGCAAGCAGGGATTTGGAACGGAGCGGAGCGGAGCGACCTTAAATTTCGGAGCGGAGCGTGGAGCGGTTTTTGGCAGACTGGAGCGGAGCGATTTTTGCTTTGAAAGTCGCTCCGCTCCAAAGTAAAAAATCAAAAAAATTCCGAGAAAAAAAAATGAATTTTATCGACGAAATTTTTTATTTTATGGCACGATTTGGTGATTTTTGACGAAGAATTCGTTGAGAGACTTATAAAATTTCGGAATATCGTGAAATTCATTATGATAAAAGAGGTTTTGCATTTAGTCATAATCATCACTCTTCATTATTAAGAAATTCAAAATCATCCATGACAGAAAAGTCCTGTCCTGTACTCGATGAATGAACGCCCTTTTTAATTTAAATTAGTTATTAGGTTCGTTTTATTGAATGTAGCACAAGACAGTGCCATAACAATTTTTCAAAAATTTAATACTCATCCCACCTACCTACATATTTTCTTTCGGTCGTGGCCATCAATTTTTCCTAAGAATAAACCCATTAAAAATCGGATAAGCAGCTTAAGCTGTGAAAAAAGGTTCAAAGACAAAATTTTGTGCTCTTACTTCATATAAATTTTTTTCCCGACGGGGGCTTAGTGGTAACATTTTTGTAAAATCTTTAAATGCTTTTTGGCAGCTACGGAGTTAAGAATTCGGGATATTCCCGGTATACCTATTTTGCTGGAAATGACATTAATAATATCATATTTCGGTGCGCTTATGCACCGGACACCCTATCATTGGCGTAGCCAGGATTTCGGTCAGGGGGGGGGGCAAGCCCAACATTTTTTCAACATCATGATTTTCTTAGTAGTTGAAATTTCTGGTCGCAGAAATATTGTTAGCAAATTTTAGAGTAGCCTGGCTTGTGGTTGGATTGGTGCACAGGGTCATGGATTCCGGACTCACCGTGAACGAATTCATTTTATGGTTTTCAGGTTTGATTTTTGTATTGCCGGAATCGTTGCATTCAATGAAAGGTGCAATGTTGTATTGCCTCTATAGCGATTCGCGTTTTTTTAAATGAAAGTTATCATTTCCGTGCTAAACCAATATATTTCGGGCTAAAGTGCCCATCATCAGGGTTTCTATTTTCTATTTTTAGAAAACTAAACCATACAAAGACTTTTGAAACAAATAATGACTATTAATTGGCGGAAAAAATATATAAAACAGGCGACCTAGGCGACCTAGTGGACTGCAACGCATGTTATTTCTTTTTTTTCTAATTTTAGAGTCAAATTTTTAAAATGGAGATGAGAATCATTTTCTTCTGCATTCTGATTACATTCAACTGGCCTCCAATATCTGCCTTTTAGAGCGTAGTTTGTCTATTTTCAGTGCATTTTTTGCATCTCGGACTGCATACTCCACTTGCGAAATCAGCTTGTTTCGCCTGTCACTTTCATCTTAGCGAAGTAGCATCGTCAGAATATTTATAAATCCTTTATTGATTGAAATATGGTTAACGGTTTTAATAAGATTTCCTTTAAATTTATCAAAGTGTTCACAGTGGCTAAATTTTATTGCTGTATGATTCAGCTAAAAAATAAATTTTGATTTAATAACTTGAAAGACCCGCTCTGTGGCTCACTTGGTTGGGTCGCACTCTACGATGCTAGTAATCTAGAGGTCCGGTGATCAAATCTCGGCGTGGTCTAAAATTTCCGTACATGTGAATGGAAGTGCTTACAACATTATATACACTCCGAAATGATATGCAATGTAACGTTGACTCGAAATTGCCTATAAACGGCTAAGTTAACGCACCACGGCCCCACAAGGGGCTATATGGTACTGAGAAGAAAAAGAAGAACTTGAAAGACACTGAAATATGAGACCCGTTCTTTACAAGGTCCATAACCCTGGAAGGTCATGCTTATTTTTAGTACGGAAAGGTTATGCTTCGTCGATTCGACGACGCTCTACTTTGACGCATCATACAAATCACCCTTTCTCAGAATATTTATAAAATTTGACAGATTTTCAATCGTTAATTTATTTAGAATGGAAAAACATCGATTTTGGAGCCGATTTTTATGAGTTCGTAATGCAATCTTCCTAAACTGAGGAAGAATTTTGAGCCATTTTCCTGATTTGTCCTATTTTTGTCCAAGTAAATATTTTTTCCGTAATTTTTGAAAAAATTGGTCCCACATTTCAAAAATAAATAAAATAAATTTGTTACGAGCTAGCTGCATGAACACAGACTTATCGTCGAATCGACAACCAGCCATAAGAAATACTGGAGTTCTAAAAGTTACACAAAATTCATCGTTCGTCGTTTCGACGGCACCAATTTCCAAAAATCCAACTTACCCTGCTTACTTCGTCTAGCCGGAATGTACTCGGCAAGTACATTGGGACGGTAAGTGTTGTACGAAAACTCAGCTCCAAATAATGAGAATTGTCACGAAAAATTGGATAAATTTGATGATGCGTAGTCGATTCGACAAAGCATAACCTTCCAGGGCTAATAAAGCAAAGCTGTATACCAATCGTCACCATTTCAGATGGAAATAAGTTGAATTCCAATAACTTCCCGAAGGAACCTAACGGTTGAAATTGTGTACTCCAGCTCAGAGCCCATGAAATGAACCAGGAAATATGGGATCCACGCAGCCACAGTAGCACACTCACAAGTGAAATGTGTGTGCTAGTACGCAGCCTCCGTCAGTTACGAGAGGCCACTCGCTGTCATCTATTTGTATGCGCCTCCTGACTGCAAACTGTCGCAATCATGGCTTCTCCTGCAGCACTTGGAAAGGCAAAGAAGGCATTTTTTTGAAAATGTTGTATAGTGCAGCGATTTTTTTTACTATATCGATAAGGATTTTTTACCATCTTCATCGACCAAGGGGGGGGGGGGGCGACCGCCCCTCCCTGCCCCCCCCTGTATACGCCCATGACTTAGTGTCGTTTCCCCAAATTTAAGGGGTTCGAAGTTGGAATGTGGGTCCCTTATAATCGATTTTTTAACCAGAAAATATTGACAGAATCCGCACTTAAAATAGTCCACCAATAAGCAAGCCCAGCAAATACTTTCTGATTAATCCCCATATTCCAAAAAAATTTTGATTTTTTTTTAATTAAAATTGAATTTTCAATAATCATACGGAAACCTTTTCAGATCATGAGTTATTCTGACTTGGACCTTATTCAACGCTCTTTGGGTCAAAAGACCCACAGTTATCCTTTTATATAAATGTCGTGCACAGATTTTCATTGATGTAGCAGTCACTTTTTCTTCAAGAGTCAAACACTCAAAGAAGAACTAAATCAGAATGGGTAAATTTTCCGCAAAAACCTTCAAAAGATTCACTCCTCCTTGCAAGTTGAACCTTCTTATCTCTTCAATATTCTTATTGACAAAAACTCAGTATACGTAGAAACTGATATTAAGACGAATACAAATTCCCATTCAACCAGCTTGAAGGACGTTATGAGGTTATCCTTGAAATTTACTGATTGCTCTGATAAATATTTTATTGCAAGATCAGTGGCGTAACGTACGGTGTTCCATGTGTTCGATGTGCTTTGATATTTAGAGAGTTGAAGGAAGCTACAGTAACTTGGCTCTTTTTAGGCGAATGGTGTTTTTTTTTCATATTCTTCTTACAACTAACCCCTCAGCGGACACGTGGAAGCCACCGACAGTGTTTCTTGTAGAGACCCGTTATGTGTCAATTAAAATTAATATTAAATGAACCGAAATTAGATATAAATTAAATCTAACGACGCCAACATGAGCTAGTAGATCTGCTTTTTCCAGAAATTGCAAAAGTGGTTAGCAAAGATGACAAAGAAAATGACTCAAACATTTCTCGATTTTGGTCATAGTAACTGCTAGAGGCGAACTAATGTGATAAAAAAATAACAGGCGCGACAATCCAGCATTGGACTAAGGCCGCAGGATGTGTTAGTGACATCCTGTTTCCAAGATCTTAATCTGCTTTTAGTTGAGGTAATGAGATCCCGTAAGGGGGAAGATAAAGGTTGAAAGGCTTCGGCTAATTCCTATATCTTCTTCAGTTGTGGCATAACTGCGGACCCTTAGCTATGCAGGAGGAGTTTCATAGGAAAAGGACTTCGGCCAATTCCTATGTCTCTCTACGGGGCGTTACTTTCCCGCATTATCCGAGTAACCGCTGCGCCTGAGTGCTGCATTAACATCTGCAGCGTCTCAGGTTACTTAACGTGATAGGTGACAGAAAACATTTAAGTCAACCACTAAAGCAGCATCTTCGAGGCATGCCCATGATGGCCTTTACTCAACGATTAAACCCTATCATGGTTTAGCGATGTGCCGACAACTCATCCTAAGAAAACCTTCAAGTCAAGAAACCTGAAACAAAAGCCTCGGATTGGACGGATACAAAACAACGACGACCCCGCAAACGAACAACTGATTACTCTTTCGGATCCTGGAATGTACGCTCCCTGAATAGACCGGGGGCCTTAAGGGCCCTCCTGGATCAGGTAGAGCAATACAAGCTGAGCATAGTTGCAATCCAGGAAACTAAATGGCTCAAAAGCGAGATTAACGACCTCAATTCGCACACTATTTTTACGAGTGGTAAAGAGGAGGGCAACAAGGAGTTTGGAGTAGCTTTCATCGTGAACAAGCAGCTCAAGGACCACGTTATCGGCTTCAAACCCATCAACGAGCGGCTATGTGCGATCCGCATTAAGACCCGTTTCGCTAATCTCTGGCTCATTAATGCGCATGCCCCTACAGAAGTAAAAGAAGACGCGATTAAGGACGAGTTTTACAACGACCTAGAAACACTCTTCGACTCACTTCCATCAAACGACGTCAAGCTGCTGCTAGGAGACTTTAACGCCAAAGTCGGAAATGAAAGCTGGCATAGGGGAACTACTGGAGGTCATAGCCTCCACGACGAAAACAACAACAACGGTCAGCGACTTATCGACTTCGCGAGCGGCAGAAACCTGGTAATAAGCTCTACATGCTTCCCTCATCGACGAATCCACAAGCAGACCTGGAAGTCTCCAGATGAATACACCGTGAACCAGATCGACCACGTACTGACCAGCAAGAGATGGGCTTCTAATGTCCTAGATGTTCGATCCTATCGAGGAGCCAACTGCGACACCGATCACTATTTGGTGAAGACAACCTACAGGTGCAGAATCTCTTCGGTGCACCTAACGAGAATCAACCCTGCCAAGATCTTCGAGGTTGACAATTTGATTGATGATGCCACGGCGGCTGCGTATACAACAGCACTAGAGGAAAAACTGTCGCCCATGCTTGATGACATCAACAATTTAGGCATCCATGAGTTCTGGGAGGAGCTCAAAGACAGCATCAAGGGGGTCGCAGAAGAGGTCGTGGGCTATAAAGGCCGGCGCAGACGAGCAGACTGGTTCGACGAAGAATGCAGGGCCTCGATTGAGGCGAAAAATGAAGCCTATCGCCAATACACACAACGCGCATCCCGAGCCAAGAAAGAAAGATATAACGAGCTTCGGCGAGTATCTAATAAGTTAATTAGACGTAAGAAACGCAAACATTTTGACGAGCAGTTACAGCAAATAAACCAAAGATTAGCCAGTAAGAACACTAGACAGGCGTACAAACTTATAAATAATATCAAGAACGGATATCAACCCAGGACAAGCCTATGTAAGGACAAGGATGGTAACATCATCAGCGACATCGAAAGCGTCAACAAACGATGGGCCTCGCATTTTGAAGAGCTCCTCAATGCACCATCAACATCCCCCGCGGAGCCAGCTCTTGAGCAGTTAGCCGAACCAGGCCCTCCCGTTCTACCCCCAACAGTAGAGGAGGTGAGTCTTGCCATACAGTCGCTTCAAAATAATAAAGCGCCCGGCGCTGACGAGATCCCAGCAGAACTGCTGAAGCATGGTGGAACGTGCCTGACCAACGCAATACATGTGCTACTGCTGAAAATATGGAACGACGAGGAAATCCCCGAAGATTGGCGTAAAAGCATAATCTGCCCAATCCACAAAAAGGGTGACAAGCTGAAGTGTGAGAATTACAGGGGCATATCATTAGTTTGTACGGCCTATAAGATATTATCTAAAATTCTTGAAAAGAGAATTAATCCGTACGCAGAACGAATCATTGGCGAGTATCAAGGCGGCTTCAGACCTGGTCGATCAACGACCGATCAGCTTTTCACAGTGAAGCTACTACTCCAAAAGTGCTGGGAATATAACATCGACGTATACCAAATCTTTGTCGACTTCAAGCAGGCATACGACAGTATCGATCGAAGTGTACTGTACAACATTATGCTGAATTTTGGTATACCGGCAAAGTTAGTGCGACTCACAAGGATGACGATGACTAATACCGTCTCGCAGGTCAGAGTGCAGAATCGACTCACTGACCTATTTGAAACTCGTACTGGACTCAAGCAGGGCGACGGGCTGGCGCCGACGCTCTTCAACCTTGCTTTGGAGTATGTAATTCGAGCCATGAATATGGACAGCAGCGGAACGCTACTCATCAAGTCGACTCAATTAGTAGCGTACGCCGACGATATCAACATCATGTCTCGAAGGTTGGGTGATGCAGAAAGCCTTCTGCATAACCTCAATAACGCCGCAAAGGAAGTTGGACTACATATCAACGAAAGCAAAACAAAGGCCATGATGCAATCGAAAACAAGGACGCCAGCAAATTCAAGCATCACAGTGGGGGACCTTAATATCGAGTATGTAGACAACTTCAACTATCTGGGTTGTAACTTATCAAAGGACGCCAACGAAACCGACGAAATTAAGCGACGGATACAACTAGCCAATAAGACATATTTCTCGGTCCTCCCTATAATTAATTCGAAACTTGCGCACAGGAACACGAAGCTCCGCGTGTACAAAACGATCATCCGACCCGTGCTATGTTATGGCTGCGAAACATGGACCCTCACCCAAGCCTCCGAAATTTTGCTAGACCGATTCGAACGAAAGGTCCTTCGGCGAATTTTCGGGGCCGTTCGCGAGCGAGACCAATGGCGTATCCGGTACAACCATGAGTTGTATCAATTGTACGATGAGCTGGAAGTATCGAAAATCGTGAAGCTTCAACGTTTGCAATGGGCGGGGCATGTACAACGGATGGACGATAATCGCATGCCAAAGAAAGTGATGAACGCACAACGAATTGACGGAGCGAGGTTGCGTGGACGACCGAGAGCTCGCTGGGAGAACTCCGTAGGTGAAGACGCCCAACAGCTGCTGGGCTTCCGAAACTGGAGGACGAGGTCACGTAACCGTGACAATTGGAGGTCAACGATTCAGGCGGCCAAGGCCCGACGTCGGGCTATCGTGCCACATTGATGATGATGAATGAGATCAGCATCACGCTCAGCAGTGTTATTTATCCCCATAAATGGGTACTCGTTTAACATCTGAGTGAGATCATAGTCCGTCACATGCTCGTGAGTTCGAAAAACACCATGATCCACGGTGAGATTCGACCTCATGACCCTGTGCACCGAAGGTGTGCGCACTAACCGCTAGACCAGCCAGACTACTAATTTGATAAGGAAATAGATAATTTTAGCATAAGTATAGGCAACTCTTCTACGGAATCACCGTTCAACATTTTGGTCATAATCATAACGCCATGAATGTGAATTTGGATTTATTTAATAAATAATTTAGGGTTACTTCATATTTGTTCCTTTTCTTCAATTATTTGGATTCGGTTTCTATCACACGGAGTGGCAAAATATTGACAAACACCAGGAACACTTCCTTAGCAAATTCATGCTTCATGTTGAATGTATAAAGAGTCCATTGGAAAAGGACCACATTTAAATATTTATCAATGATATCGAATTAACTAGGCGTTTTCTAGCTCAACATTTAGGGTATAATGAAGTGCTTAAGCATGTATGCAGCCCATAGACATTTGTGTAATAATAAAAGAAAATTTACTGAAAGTCTAGAACATTATCCAAATTAAAGACAAATGTGATGCCATTTGATTGATGTCTGCCAATTGGAGGACATACAAATTAGGCCAGTCAATAAACCGAAAAATAAGGCGTTAGGTCTCAAAAAATTGCTCGGCTCTGGTCTTTTGGGATATTGTTAGGATAGATACCAGAAGTGTACCACCAAGTTTGCAAGTTCGAAAAACCTGTGCTAACCCCGTGACCCTCAAAAAGCCTCAAAATTTTCGGACTTTTTTCATATTTTTGTTTGTAATTTCTAAAAGGTGCTTCCTACAAGTAAGTTGTCCACTGCAATGTTAAAGCTAAGAAAATCTTCTTTAATTTGAGTGTAACCCGAGCTTTGTAGGCGCAAAGGATCCCAAGATACAGCACTTTGAACATTGTTTTTTGAAAAAAAGTTCGAAATTGTAATTTCAGTCATGTTCCGAGCTGAATATCGGCTAAAATGCGCATTTTACGGAGAAAGTCATGTGACATGAAGTTATAAACCAGTTTCTTAGCTAAATATATGTCGGAATGAATGAAATCAGACCATGGGGTCATAGGTAGGCCTGTTCGGTACCGAGATTTCAGTACCGGGTTTCGGTTTTTTTCAATACCCGGTACCACAAGCGGTTTCCCTGACTCAGGTTTTTTTTTCAGTACCGACGGTTTTTCTAACCATAAGCCGGTTTTTTTGAGTACCGGGTTAAAAACCGACTCAGGTTTTTTTCAGTACCGACGGTTTTTTTAACCATAAGCCGGTTTTTTGAGTACCGGTACCAAAAAACCTGAAAAAAAACCGGCTCATGGTTGAAATGAATCGTTCTTTTTAACTCGGTACCAAAAAACCGACTCGTCGGTCGGTTTTTTTTAACTCGGTACCAAAAAACCGGGATATCGGTACTTTAGAATATCGGGTCCGGTACCAAGTGAACACCGGTTTTGTACCGGGATCCCGGTTTTTGGAACAGGCCTAGTCATAGGGCTGCCCCTGAAAATTAGGTTCTTCTAAGAAAAACTTTTTTCTTTATGTACCAATATTAACCAAACTTCACCCAAGTATGTTCCTGGTTAAGGCTCAAAAAATATCTAGGAACTGGTGAAATCCGAACACTACGTTATAGGGCTGTCATACAAACCAACCTCTGGAAATTAGGTTCTTCTAAGAAAAACTTTTTTCTTTATGAACCAATCTTAACCACCCTTCCCCCAAATGTGTTTTTTAGTAAAGCTTCAAAACATATCTAGAAACGAATGAAATCGGAACACTAGGTCATAGGGCTGTCATACAAACCAATCCCTGATAATCAGGTTCTTCTAAGAAAAACTTTTTTTTTATGAACCAATCCTAACCAAACCTCACCCAAATGTGTTCCTAGTAAAGCCTGAAAACATATCTTGGAACGGATGGAATCGGAACATTACGTCATAGGGCTGTCATACAAACCTCCTAAAATACAATTTCGGAATTTTTCACAAAAAAACACATTTTTTAAAGTGCTGTATCTTGGGATCCCTTGCACCTACAAAGCTGGGTTTACACTCAAATTAAAGAAGATTTTCTTAGCTTTAAAAGTGCAGTGAACGACTTACTTGTAGGAAGCACCTTTTAGAAATTACAAACAAAAATATGAGAAAAGTCCGAAAATTTTGAGGGTTACGGGGTTAGCACAAGTTTTTCGAAGTTGCAAACTTGGTGGTACACTTCTGGTATCCATCCTAACAATATCCCAAAACAACAGAGCCGAGCAATTTTTTGCGACCTAAAATCGTTAAATGACTGGCCTAAATGTTTCCATAGGCCATTTGATGTATAGTGAAATCCGGCTCGTTCTAAAATTCAACGTAACTAAAGAGCTGTTTATCATTTTGTTTTCTTATCTAAACCAACGCCTAGGCCGACAGATCTGTGGAGGTTTCTCTCTTCACACTCTCCACTAGAATTTGAGTTTCAACCTCTAAAATAACACTTATTGCTGACATTTTACTTAAATGAACCTTATCGACTGTTGAGATTAGATAAATTATGGTATGGGTAGGTAGGGGCCCCCATTTCAATCTCGGGCACAAGAGATTTTGGCAACCTTACGCCACTATGCAAGATTAAGCCAATTGTAAAGTTGTGCCTCCACGATATGCTGTTCAACGAAGTTCAAGCTTCTTCTCCGAACACACAATTGGTATTTTCTGAATGTTTTTAAAAGAACAGTTAACCAAAGGATGTATCATAGAAAATAATCTTTATATTTCCGGCTCTGGGGACCCCTGTGGCTTAGGGCCCGTGTTCCACTGAACATATGGAACACCGCGACGGACACGTTAACTCCAAAACCACCCCGGACAGACAGCTTAAGCGAGAAAGACTTTGGCCTAGAAGTTCTCTACTATACAAGCCAGACAGCACTACTAGGAAATGTAAAGACCTAGCCTATATTTGCTGAGACGTGATAGATGCCAAAATGGTGTTCAAAGTATGTCATTAAGAGTAGACAATTCGTAGAAGTGAGTTGTAGTTCATAGCAACAAATCATGAAAAATTTATACGAATATTTTGACTGGTTTAGCACTTCACCCTAAAGGAAGAAAATGTTGACTGTAATGTCAGCAATTACATAATATGTAGTAAGGACTAGAGATCCGCTCTGCCTAAAGCATATAAACCATTGTTTACGGGATTTTTTCTAAGAAGAAATATATAGGTACATTTATCAATTTATATTGTTTTACTTCACAATCTATATATTATATTTATTATTATAACTTTGTGTGCTTTTAGTCGGCTTTATGCCGTTTTTGTGGCTGCAACCTAGTAAGCCAGATTTTTAGCTTTTTTTTGGAAAAATACAGGGTTCGATTAAATTAATAAAAACAATCATTAAGAAATAGATATCTTAATGCAGTTTTGAAATATACATACTTTAATTTAATTAAAAAAATAATGTCTTGGAGATGACGTCCTTCTTGCTGGATACACATTTGGACCCTCTCTTCAAAATTGCGGACGGCTCTCTCCAACATTTCATTCGGCACGGCTTCAAGCTGCTGGACGATCATTATCTTGTACGGGTGAATCTTAAGATCATCATGAAAGATGCGATGAAGCCAACGACGTGACATACCCAGCGCTACAGCCTGTCGTTTTCCGGTTTCCCAAATAAATTTAAATTTAGCCGCTTTCAAAATATTCAGTTAGCAACACTATGGTATCGGCTATAACAATATTTTTACAATCGACAATTTAAACCGACGGGAAATCTTAATTGTTGTATATTTTATACTACTCCCACCTTCAAGAAAATCATGATATTAATTTTTTTTAGGCTTTAATCCTTTCAATATGACTCGCACAATAGGATCCCGTGCAATACATGCTCTACTCCAGAAGCATTATTTCCCGTATGGGCAAAACTTCCCTCCCAGGTGATCACTGATGGGCCTACACGATCAACAAGGAATCGACCATAAACCAATCGAATTATATTTGTGTAATCTCCAGACGGTGGTAAGTCCTTTAGTGGAAAATTTTTTTTACCAATAAACTGTTTTATGATGAACAGCTTTTTCTAGTAGACAGAGCAGTTGGGACTTTGTCCGCAAATATGAAAGGAAATTCCAATTCCGGTTAACTGAAAAGTTGAATAGCCGAACGGGTTAAAAGACAAAAAGGCCGATCGGGTTGGTCGTCTGTTGTGGAAGTATGAATTTTGGGTCTAACCGTCTTGTTTCTGTATCCCTATTTCAATACACAAGTGCATGATATCCGTGGAGCCAAAAATCTTCAAAAAACAAAACCTAAATGCATTTTTGTGATCGTATCCAGTTTTCATTACTTTCAAGTCGACTAAAAATTGAATATGTGTCCTCTTACGGGAGATTATTTATGAGAAATGTATGTAGGAATAGTGTCCGTGTCCGGCCAGTAGAGCGTCCGGCTAGTGGAATGGATTGTTCTAAAATATGAAGGAAAAAATTGGGACTAAGAAAATTGTCCGGCTACGGGAGATGTCCGCCTGCGGGAGCTGTCCGCGAACGGAGCTTTCACTGTATATAGGTTTATCAATACTAAGAAGTCGATAAGCAGAAAACGTTAAAATTATTTTGCGAAAAATGAACTAAATAATCATTTCGACGCTATTTTATTCTAAAAAGATCTTTTACGTTATGAATTTCCTCAATTTCTACTTTTTAATCAGTTTTGTCCATACTAGAGTTATGACGGACCGGAGACTTGAGTTTTTCCTTTATAGAAAAAAAATGCACGGGGAGAAAAATGTGCAATGAATTCAAAAAAATCATACAATGAAATTCACAACATACAATTTCACTAAATTTGTAGTGAAAGTTATTAAAATGTAGTGAAATTGATTACAATTCAGTTGTTTTTACTGGTGCTAGCCTATAGTAAAAATGATTGCAGTGTAATGACAAAAATCATTGCATGCTATTTGTATGGATTTTCATTAATTTTATTAATTAATTTTCACCACAGCCAGTAATAATTTATTATTGCATGGTGTAATAGTTTTCATTAATTCGCACATGAAATTAACAAGAGCGCGTAATAATTATGAAACTGTCAAAATATAAGACGACTAATTTATTCGCATAACTTGTAATCTTAGAAAGCTTAGGTGTAGGACGTACACTGAAAAAAAAGGTGCCCTGAAACAATGAAATTGTTCATTAAAGTATAAGTAATGAATATTTACACCGATATCCCACCGAAGACGGATTTCATCAGTCCAATGAATCTGATTTTATCAAAACAATGAACAAAAATGTCATTAAAATTATGAACAAATTCATAAAATTAACAACTTTTTCATTGATATAATTACTGAGTTCATCAATTGAAAAAAAAAACTGGCGCAGGCCGGCATTTAGCTTCATAAGTGTTGACGGCATTCATTTTATTTTATCTCTGCTCTGAAAAGCCATCAAAAATTACCTACCTACCTACAGTGGGATTCGATCCCTGGACCCTATGATTTGCAGACAGACGCCCTACCTACTACACCACGCAGACTATACGTAATGAATGTTTATAAAATATACTTAAAGTGATAGTCAGATGAATATGTATTACTATGATCGATGTCATGTAATTAATGAACAATATCATCAATTATTTTTTTTAGTTACTATCGGGGCTAATGTATGGGTTCATAGCCAATGTACATTGTATAAGATTGAACTTGGAGGTTTATTGTGTTCATGACCACTTTTCATTCAGTTGAAATTTTGTTTTCGTTATACTAACGATCGGTGTATCATAAAATAGATGAACTCTGTATTATTTTAAGGAAGAGAAGGTTTATTTACTATGAACTAATTCATCATGGTAATGAAAAAAGTCTATGCTCCCTGTTCATTAATATTATTATGATTTTTTTCAGTGTAGAACTACGAAACGATAGGTCTCCGGTTCAATTCCCAGTAGAAGCAAATTGTAAAAAGGTAAAGTTAAAATAGGGAAAAAGAAGTTAATAAAAAATATAAGTAAAAAATAAAAAATTTAAAAATATAAAAACGAAAAAATGAAAAAAAAAACACTTTTTGTATTTTTTCTATTATCGCCAAATTATCTTCCTGGTAAATTTTATTATTTATTTATTTATTTAATTTCAAAAAAATTTCAAACGAATTGTTAATTTTATTACAGTGCAATGAAATTTTCATTACAGATGTAATCACTTTTACATCAGTTGCAGTAGGGTCAAAAATCATTGCAAATGCAATGGTTTTTAATACAGTTTTAATACCTTTCACTACATTTTTTCTCTCCGTGTGGTTTAAAAGAAAAGGAACCTTTTTTTATTTGTCTTTCGAATATCACTTGAGTTTCCTTGACGATTTGTTATAAAGGATGTCCTCAAACTGAATTTCTGCATTAAAACTACTATAAATAAATAACCGGCGCGACAGTCCAGCATTGGACTAAGGCTGCAGGATGTGTTAGTGACATCCTATTTCCAATATCTTATCTGCTTTTTTGTTGAGGTAATGAGATCAGCATCACGCTCAGCAGTGTTATTTATCCCCATAAATGGGTACTCGTTTAACATCTGAGTGAGATCATAGTCCGTCACAATCTCGTGAGTTCGAAAAACACCATGATCCACGGTGAGTTTCGAACTCATGACCCTGTGCACCGAAGGTGCAGCGCATTAGACCAACCAGACTACTACAGACTACTTAAACTACTGTAATGGATTTAAAATAAAACGAGACCGAGACTTTAATTTCGCTAATCTGGATACCCATGGGTTATGGCGTACCTAGTGGATTTTTTTTTCAATAATTTGCTGCTACGAAGCGTCCAGCATGTATTTTCCAAACGCTTGATAAATATTATATAACTCACAAAAGACGTCAACAAGAATGTATTCAAAAAAAGCACATAGTAGGCCAGTCAAAATCGACATTAACCTCGGAATAAATCTTTGAAAAAAAAAAACGATGATCGGCATTTGGTGAAAAATACCTTATTTTTAAAAACCTGTGATTCCGTCAATATTTGACCTATAAAATTGGATTGGAAATTCTGTCTACTTTCAAAATGTCAAACAAAGTTTTTATCCAAGATAATTATTTTAAAAAATATTGCTGAAAATGTAAAAAAGAGGAAAAAATGGCTTTTTTTCGCTCGCCAAAAAATTAGCACAGGGTCCCCAGACCCCAGGGCTGCAAATCTAGATTTATATAGCCAGTAATACTCTAAAACAGATAAGCGAAAGAACGGTAGTATTCCATTTATTCCGAGGTTAGGCCTTTTTTTTTTGTAAAGTTTTACTGGCGTATAGATTGAGTCATCCAATTTAAAATGCATTTTCATTCTCATTACAGACCGTGAAATATCCACTTTTTCAACTACCCACAACATTGGGACGCGGCCCTCTTGTAATCTGTCGCAATGGATCAATCAAGTTTGAGTAAACGTCCTTCCCACGTGTCTACACATCTATGTATATCCACCAGCCAGCTGAATAACTACCATATCTCACCGGAAAATGAAAGTACATACATTCAACAAACCATATACCGACTTGAAGGTAACACATCTGTTCACATTTCCGACATGTTTTCCGCGCTTATGCATTTGGTTCCGGTGATGAGGACATTATGGATCACCATGGCCTGGACCCTGACTACTATGTGGCAGACAACAATTTAATAATTATATTATGAGGTCTACTTTTCAACGCCAAAAAAACGTGTGTCTTACTTTAACAAGACAAATATTGACACCTTGCGTCGGAAACAATAATATAAAATTGTAACGCGTGGCTCAATTCAATTTGGCTGAAAGCCCGAGCCGTTTAGGTGTCTATTCGGAACAGAAAAATTAAATGAATTGTGCCAGTCATGGTATCGAGTGTAGAAGAGGAAGAGAACTAACGTTGTCCGGAACAGTAACTGACGACTACATTTGGAAAGGTATGGTATTGGAGTGTCTGAATGAATAGGTAAAAGGATCTCGAAATAAGAAGCGTTGAAGTTATCTATTTGTGCGAGTGGATACAAAGCTAACAGAAGTCACTAGTTCTACAGATTATTGACTTCCTAACCCAAGTATGGACCGTTACAGCGACGATTTCCACAACCTACCATCACATTTTCAGCTCACACAGTGTGAATTGTGAAAATATTCATCCACACCACGTCCACGGTCGTTTGTTTTATATCAAAGTCTCGCCTTCGCGTTTCAAGGGATGAACAACAATCCGATGACTTGCGTTTTAACTAACTTCTTGTCGCTGTCCGCCCTCCGAACAATACTGAAAATTGACTTCAACAAATATGATAACGTCATCAAGGACACAGGAGAATCATGATCGGTTTGAAAGGTGGGACGAACTGACTGCAGGCGGTCACAGAGCAGTGATCACGAATAATTGAATATCGAAAAGTGCGGTCCCTACTCGTATTTGAATGACACTTGATGTTGTGTTCGGTACAATTATATCGACAAAAGTATGATAGAACTACGCGACGTATTTCAATTCTTACCCTATCAACTTTTTCTTTATTTTGACGGTTTTTTTCCCAATAAATAAAGTAACGACGAGCAATAGTTTTAATTCAATATCTCGATTACACGATATTGTACTGATAAAAAGAATCTAAACATTGGCCGGAAATCGTATCGCGGGAACGTTGATGTTAGTTGGAAGCGCGATACGCGGTTCCGACCAATCAATCCGAGATAAAGAAAGACAGGCTGACGAGTGCAATGGTCGTCGGTCGTTTTGAATCGTACAATCGGTTGCCTATCGATGTCACTCATTCAAATATTGCTTCCAGCTCCCGTGTTTTTTTCCCGTAGTATTGTTTCGACAAATTGAGACATTTTGTCAATCGTATGGTAAACAATTAGATACCGCGAGTATCTGATGAAATACAGAAAAAAAGAAAACAATAGTAAAACACCGAGACGACAAGCTGTTAACACGACGCAATGTCTTTTTGACAGACAAGAAAAAACGTATTGTTCGCTGGACAGGTAAGGAGGTGGAGATGTCTATTTTTTTTTAGTTAGATTGTAGCATAATGTACAGCCTAGCCGCAGCGATAAGACGAAATCTTAATTAATAGAGCCATTAATTGGTTTTTGATTCGACAAATTAGTCGGGTCTGTGCCTGATTAGAGGTTTATCTATCTATGAGTGCTCATAAAATTGTTGACCTAAATCGCAGGGAATCACGGCAGAGTGGGATTAGTGCGGCACTCTTTTTGGGGATATGAATAAATGCAAATTTCGAGTTTATTACGATGGCGTATTGGTAATATGATAAATAAACTAAAATTTATTTTTTGCGGAAATTCTTGAATCTGGAGCCTACATATCGACTCATTGGGTGGTTTCAAATTGTAAGACGAAACCGGACGGGTAAACTTGGACGACAAGAACCATCGTTCTTACAATGTGAAATGCACAATGCTTGTCTGTTGGCCACTACAAAAGCTCTCGCCGTCCGTTTATTAGCTTTTGTAGTGGCCAGCCAGTGGCGTAACGTACGGTGTTCCATGTGTTCGGTCGAACACGGGCCCCCAAACATATGGGGCCCCCTAATGTAGTGAAGAGGAGTTGACAATTTTAGACTGTGATTAAAAAAAAATATATTTTTGCTCGACTTCTGGGTCATTGCAACATTGAAGCTAGATTTGAAGCGGAAAGGAGTGCTCTTGAGCGAAACGGTTTTCTTTGTTTCGAAGTGGTTTGAAGCCAACATTTCAAGGAACATTTTATTGTGGCGCTGAAGAGCTGCATTTCTATTACCAAGGATAGCCTTAGCTTTTGCGAGGCTCATACCTAATGCTCGCATATGTCCTGTTTTCGACACGGACCTGTCACCTGTTAACCTGTCATCCTGCTTTCCCTTTTATCCTATTTTGTACTATTTTTGGACGCCAAGTAGTAATAGCATAGCCCTCATTCTGTAAGGCCGTATGAAAGAGAATCTTACTGAAATTGCTGAATAGAATAGTGGTAAACATGGTTGATGTTTGGGGTAGGTATACGTACATAGTCGAAGCATATTGTAGACATTTTCCCTTGAAGTCATATACTGCCCTTCACGCAGCCTGGTATGGGGTCTCCATTTAGGACATACAGATGTTGAAGTTTTCGATAGCGATTACCAAGAACGTATTAGCTTCGATAAATTGTTACAGATCGTTTCGAAGCTAGGAATGCATCAAAATACATAGAAGGGATTACAAAACGCATGTCAAGGAGGGAGGGCAGAAAATAAAATTGTAAATTGTTCTCTGATCACACTACAATGTTAGCTATTGAGTATGCAAAAAATCCCTTAAATATTGATATTCCTGGATAATTTGAAAGTTGCGTCAAAATCATACAGTCCGATTTCTGAGCTATTTATATTTCTGGTTATCCTTTTTTCACGTCCTGATTTTTCAATAGCGTTGCCCTGCCGAACGATGATATTGGGAGCATTTGTCCTGCCTTTTCCATACAAACAAATATACGAGCGTTACCCATACCAGAAAAATGTAAAATGTAAAAATTTGGAAGTTTTTGATTTTCACTCTGGGTTGCTTTCAAAAGTATATTTATTAGCTGAATTTTTGCTGAAAGCCTTTAAATCGTTGCGATAAAAACAGGATTCACTCCAAAGAAATTGCTTCACCCATTTACAGCTGTGGTACAAAAAGAAAATTCCAATGAACAGAAAAAAATCCACCCTGTTCATAACGCGATTTCAACCAAAATCCCAAACTAAATCTATACGAAATCGTGGTAAAATGTAGTGAATGTCGCTGAGAGTATGCAACACACATGTATGAAAATAAATAATTTTACAGTAGCTCGTTATCAACCCTGCAAGAAATTGCCACCGAAACTACGAACACACAAGCAATTTTTTGTGTAGTCACAAACACAAGTAAACAACATTAAATAATGTACGCGCAAAAAAATAAGTATTGTTGTGGTATTGTTAACCGTACGCCTACCGAGTACATATGTAACGTTTCATATACGGTGATTGTTTTGGTAGTTATAACCGTATCAATACCTGAAAACTATTGCGGTATACTGAATAGTACAATATCGAGTGTTTGCTTTTGCTTTAGTCGTTCCGTCGTTACGGATCAATCATGTTTTGAAAGAGCGTCGCTACAACGGAAAATCAAAACTATGAAGGTATACAATGTGAAAACAAGATTCACTTATTTTTTAAATCAAACGATTAAAAAAAATGTATAGCCGAAACGCATTTATAATTTTTATTTCGCAGGACATACTACTTCAGAAGGAACTGCAGTATACCGAGAACTTTTGACGCCTTGAATGTACAGACTCTTCAAATGAGGGTAACATCATACCACGTTTATAATATACATAAATATGTACATATTATATTAAAAAACGAAAAATATTTATCTAAAATAAAACTAGTTTATTGCAGATTTTGTTAGTGTTTTGTTTTGTCTGTTCTAAAGAACAATGCAGCCTTTGATCATATGCATCAGCATTTAACTAAATGGATGCATTATTTTTTGATATTCCAAATTGGTATTGTACCAATTTTTGACTGAATTGGTCCGCGTATTATACCAGTAGTATTCAGGTATCAATACGAGTAAGCTACCAGTAAGTTTAGATAATTTATCTGGTTAAGTTACCTGGTACCAGCACTAGTAATAATTCAGTATCAAATTCTGTATTTTGCCAGGTTTTTACCTAATTTGATTAAAGTATTTTTTCAGTATCAAAACCGATGTTCTACCAGTAATGGTCCAGGTAATTCATGTGATAAATTACCTGATTCCCATCCGGCGTTTTACCAGTAATAATTAGGCATTAAATTGGGTATTCTACCTATATATTATCGAGACTACTCCACGAAAAGAAAGGGGCAGTGTATGTTTGTTTGCTAACGAAGAACGGAGATAAGAAATCACACACATGGGCTATTGTGAAAAGTATATAGGTGAACTTTTTCCCGACGCTCTATCCATTTTAACTGAAAGATTACCGGTAGCGTTACCCGATAATTAATATGATTGCTACCCGATAGTGGTTTTGCAGGGAACCTGTCTGATTTTCTCACACAAACACAAATCATTGACGTAGATTTTCATAATGCCGCACACACACGGTCAGTCCGAATCTATTTTTTGTTATATTCGTTCTTATTATTTATTATAACTATCCATTAGGTTTTTTCCAAAACATTTTTCCTTACTTGTTTAAAGCTAAGTTGCTGAAACTTACTGAAGGATCGTTCGACACGCTAAATTTCAACATAGAGTTAAGGCGGTTGCTGGTATCTAAATTAAGTTAATTGTAATATCTATGCGATAATAATAATGAATTAATAAAATAAAATAAAATAATATTCGTTCTGTCAAAATCATACATTTTCTTGGATTATGATTGAACGAAAATAAAGAAATAAAAATTATTCGGATTCTCCGTGTGTGTGCGACATAAGTCAGATCGTGTAACTGATCTGTATACAAAATTAGGACGATAGTGTGAACAGGATCCGAGATTTCATAATAATCCTAAATTTCGTTGTCAAATGTAAATCGCGTTTTACCAGAACCTGATAGCCGTTTATACAAACAAATCCTGGATTTTAACTAAATAAATTCATTCCAACCTGTTTACGTTATTATATCGTGAGGGTTTACTATATCCTGTCGCAATTATGACCAAAGCCCTGGATTTAGTTGTAATTTCAATATTTTTCCAAATAGGGCAAAAGAGTGGTTTCGACAATTTTTTATTTATAAATGAGGGGCCCCCATTTCGATCTCGAACACAAAATATTTTAGAAACGTTACGCCACTGGCTGGCCAGCAGACAAGCATTGTGCATTTCACATTGTAAGAACGATGGTTCTTGTCGTGCAAGTTTACCCGTCCGGTTTCGTCTAACAATCTGAAACCACCCATTATGTTTTGCATTCTTTCGCCCACTGAAGGGGCTCAAGGATATGGCTTTGAACATTTTTGCGGTCTTTTTTCATAACCCCTCTTCAAGGAGTAAATAATCTTTGGATAATCTGAATTACTATAAGAAGATCTGAATCAATCTAGCTAAATTTGCATACACGATCACGCCGGAAAAAAAATATTAGCTCGAGAAGAGTGAAGAGTATCCAAATTTCGACCGCGTCAGAAATTAACCTCGTGTTGATTTTTTTTCGTATTTATTAAAAAAAATCTTGTTAATTAAATAAAACTCGTATAAAAATTGTGGAAACGTTTACTTTGGTTTTCTCTTGGAACGACGTTTTTTTTTCTCTTTGACACGTAAGATATGCAATTTATCATATCCTAAGACCCTAATTTTTACATGTTGTTCGAAAGCTAACATTATGAGGCAACTTTTGTCAACTTTGAACATTTCTCACTTTAAAGTACCGTTACGATTTTACAACTTAAATTTTCAAGGAAATATAAATTTTCGAATTTCTTTAAAGTTTGAACGGTACTATCTGCTCAGCTGTTAAAATTACTTAATTGGGAAAACAATTATTTTATGTAGAATTTTGTGCAGTTTCAGAAATTAAAGTCAAATCTTGGATTAAATATGTGGGAGTGGGGCAAATAATGATTTTGGTCGGCAAGTCGACCTTTTTGACACTATTTACACAAAAAGCTATAACTTTATACCGGTTAAAGATAGAGGGGTCATGTAGAACATTAATTGTACCGAAATGAGCTGTGCTATCACCCATTATCGTATGTACCATGAGTCGTGGGACACCCTGTATAAATGAAAAAGTGAACGAATATAATATTTGGAATTGACTCCCTTCGTTCCCTTCCCATGGACCAATTTCGATGAAACTTATATTCTATCCAGAGTGGACGAAAACGGATTGATTTCGCCGTACGTTTTCAGAAATCACCGAAAAGTGTTCACAGTGCACTGTTTGTAATTTCATATGACAACCGACAATAATATTTTGCCTATACCTATAAGTCGTTCTAAGTTTAAAAATTTTCTAAAAAACCCTGAAAATGTGCTAGTGCTGTCATCGATAGTAATTTGCAACAATTTGGTCGGGTGTCAGTTAAAATATTGGAGTGAGCCGAAATGTGGGAATTTAGGTTTGATACCTGGGTGCTTATACGTTTTCATTTAAAAAAAATCAAGGTTTCACAGAAGACACGCAAATTAGCGTATTTTCAATGTGTCAATTTGTATGGGAATTGAAATGTTTTCGGGCTGTTTTCATACGAAAACATGAAAATAGCCCCAAATTACATGATTTCCCTCACTGTGAACCTATTTTATTAGATCAGTACTGAGGCGCTCACTATGTTAGTATATAGGTAAATTAATCACGTGGATGCATAATCATCATAAACTCCTTTCCTCCTCCTGTGAGAATGTACTAGTAAAGGTGGGTTTTGTTTAAGGTTGGTTGGGGGAATGCATTAAACCATAGTTTTGAAATTTTAATTTTCGGGACCAACAGTAGGTACGTAGAGGGTTGGTACTAGTTTGTTTCAACAGCCCATGAAGGACAATTTATGCAGGGAAACGTATATGGATAAGATAGATACCAACCAACCAAAAGGGAATATGTATTTGGAATAATTGATTTGATAAGTATTTTAAGAACTATTTAAGAAATCTTAATCTGTCAACCTCATCAGCCCTCGTCTAATTTCAATAAAAGCAAGGTAGGTACAGTGTTTTTCTAAGAGGAAATAGCGCTAATACGCATGTTATTAAGCCAAATTCAGTATGTTGTGAAAGGTAAACGGCTATGTTTTTTGTCGGTGCAATTAAATTTGTGCCTGTTTTAAAGAGTATTTCGTATGGTGCTGTTGAAGAAGTAAAACGAAATTCAGTTGCCGCACTATAGAATTCAGCAGAAAAGACCTAACTTTTCTAAGCGAACTGCGAGTCTGCGAATGGTGGAAAAACCTAAAATGCGTCGATTTTTCCTTTTGAAACTTTTCATTTAGTTGAAATGCAATTTCTCGTTAACCAATTAGCCTAATCACCTATAAATGTAAACGTTAAAGACATAAAATTAGAAACGTAACAGTAAGAAAATATTTTTCTAGCCAGATTTCCGAAATACACAATTTTCCAGTAATTACGACAGGTTGAGCAGCGCCCGCCATCTAGATATACAAGCAGGATTATCAGCTGATTAAAATGAATCTGTCATGTGGTCTTGACAACATGTATTACAAAAATAGCAATAGCCCTAGGAAATTAGAGATTGGTTTGAAGACATCAATACCTTATATAACATTGGGATCATCTACTTACGAAATCTCCATAAAAGGACCGAAATGCCCAAAGTAGTTTTGAATCAAGTTTTGTGGTATAAATGCATAAAGTTTCATCAAGAACTCAGCATTTTCGGATATATTGGAGCATACAAGGCTTATACTTCTCTCACAATCCCGAGTAAACTCAATTCAGAAAATGTAAAATTTCAACGATTGTTTGACACAGTGGCGGAACCACGATCTGGTCCTGGAGGGGGCTAAGGCCATCTAGGCATTTGAGTTTGCCTCCGGAAGCTGGGAGATTTTGTTATTTTCTTGTAATACGCTGCTGTTTAAAGCCTCCATTGCATTTTTCGATTTAATTTTATTTATAGCTCAGCGTCGTGACAATGCAAGTATAACTGAAACCCAATAAATCGTGAATCGAAACATAAGGCCAATTACATTTGATCAAATAGGATTTTCCTATAGACGATAATATGATGTCCCTGATAAATACTAACGGACTTTGACACCCTAGTAAATATTAAAACGAAAAGGCGCGGATGCGGATAGAAAGTACGCCAGTCACTATACGCTACAAGCGATTCTATAACAGAATGGATAGAAACCGCCCCATGGATTTATTATGTGGCCTTGGATTTTCGTCGTTATCACCCGTTCAGGATTCGAAATATAGAGGTAGGGTCATCGCACGACATTTTGCGAATAAGGCCGAGATGTGCAGCTAAGCAAAAAATGGCCCACCGAAATTAGAGCATAATTTATTATAGCCCGCGTTACTGCACGTGAAGTTGGGCTAATGTCGTTCAACACCTCCACAAACGCTAAGAACCGATAGATTTTAGATGTGAATTAATACGATGGCCGTATATTACGATATAATATCCAAAGATACAACGAAACTCTCCACAGAACAGCCCATTTTTATTTTATTATTTTTGCACAAAGATTTTTCTAAAATTCTGGGAAGGATGTTGCAACTTGTTTAGACCATCGAGCCTGGTGCATAAATTATCTATGCTCCAAAAGAACAATAACTCAAATTTTATAAAATCTTCAACAAAGTGCATTGCTTCATATTTCATTTTGATTTTTTTCATTTCCCATTTTTTTTTGGGTCTGGGAGGGGCTTCAGCCCCCTTAGCCCCTCCCGTGGTTGCGCCACTGGTTTGACATGCCGATAACCTGAAAGATGCCAACGTGAATTATAATGCTACCGTGACAGAAAACAGATCAGATCAGGCAAGTCAAAAATTTGTTTGTTGAACCGAATTTTGGGACAAAGTAATTTCACGAAGGGCTTAATATTTTCTTGCTCAGAAAAGCCCTCAAACCCTCAAACCTCAAATAACCGTCAGCACATTGTTTACCGAACATAGAGGGAGATTTCTAGAGAAAGCCACCAACCTCTTGACTTGTTTTAAACAATTTCTTCGACTGGAAATCTATATATATAGTTTTTTATTTTTAAGCTTTTGCATTGATAGATTTGGTGTTTCTTCGGCATGTTTCTTGTTTTCGATGACCACAAAGAACCATACAGATCAGGCATGTCAAAAAGGCGGCCCGCGGGTGCCAAGAGCTGCGAGGTGGACCCGCGGGCCGCCTTTTTGACATGCCTGATCTGTATGGTTCTTTGTGGTTATCGAAAACAAGTGAATGGGTAATGAAGCTTAACACCTGGAAAAAAACTAAGTGATGCGAAACCAGTATCAGAGGCCAGTGTCGTGTTTTCAATGCTTGTAATATGGGTACAAGGCATAATCCCTTCACTTTACCCTTGTTGCAAGGCATAATTCCTCCATTTTACAGTTGTCAAAACTGAATCGACATCTTTTTCTTCTAATTAATACAATTCTAATTAATTAATCTAGTAAAGCTAACCCTTACCCAGATAACAGATTACCAAACCGATTGCAAAAAAAATCCCACACGCTGCAAACAGGAATTTTTTTTCAACTTCAAAATGACGAAAAGCCAAATCAAAGGAAAGGTTCGGGAAATCTTTCATGTGGCTTTTGGGCCCCTAAATCTCGTGGGCCCCGTGACCACGCGGGCCCTTATGCGCCGCCCCTGATGTGTAGTCATTCTTACGATTGCCAAAGTTTCCTAACGCCTTTCATTCTGTAACGCTTTTAATTAGACCAATCCAAAAATATATTTACAAGAAGCATTTCATTAATGTTGATGTAACTCAATTAATTAAAATTGGGTTATTTTTGTGTTGCCGGGACCAATTAGTTACTTAGACAGTTTTGTATTGCCTCCTAGGTTCACGAAATAAATGAAATGTTCCTTTGTTTTAGACAACCGATATATTTCGGGCGTTAATGCCCATCATCAGGGTTTTTTTAATCTAAACAGAACATTACATTTATTAATTATAATAAAATCTTTAAATTTATAGAAATGTGGCATACCTTAAATCAAAGAGAACAAGATGTTATAAATTGTATAAAACGAACAACAAAATACACTGATATTGCACTAATTTATGGACAAAATTACAAAAAGTAAATTGGTGTAAATATTGCACATGAAAAGATGGATGTCAAGTGTAATGTATAAGAACAGTGTATATAGATATATAATTACGTCAAAATTTAACAAATAAATGTATGTATGTATATGTAAAGTGACAAATTTAAATTTAAATTGTTTCCTTAATTAAATTGATATATACGTCGGAGTAATGTTTCTTGTCTGTTTTTCTTTGCATACTTCGTCTTCATGTATAATAATATTGTGGCGGTCGGTTTAACGAGACATTAAACCTTCCACCCGTGGCATCTACCCAATGGTTGTGGTATTAGCCAATGTTTTAATGGACTTTTTCGTGATAAAGCGCTCCTGTTTGTCTCATCTGTGACAATTCTTCCGTGTTAACTTTTTCAGAGTGGGTACCCTCGATAAAATACTGGGTTTCTCTCGGCTATGTTGTTATTGTAATCCCATGTAGTTACACTAAACTAACCTACACTAGAGTGCAAAAAACACGCCTATTATTACAGCGATATTCTAATACAGTGATTCCTTACTCTTAATACATCTGTTTTATTAAACATATTTTAAGAAAAAGGGTAAACCCAATGTAATCTTATAATAAAGATAAAAATAAATATATTTCATTTTGTAGTTGTGTTGTATTAAAATACAGGGCGAACCGGAACCTGAAGATTTTGAAAACATCGTAGAAAATCGAAACTTCATGCTACACTACCACTAAAACACTCAGAAAAGTTGCGGAATTTTAATTTCTTAGCCAAATTTTTACTGGATTTACTGTATTTATGTATATGCAATACATTTTGAATTATTATTTTTTCAACCGTGTAGGTACTCTTAACGTGTACATATGATCTTACAAATTTACAAGCAATGTAAAGTCGCTAGTGAACTCTCCCAATGGATTTATATTAAATATTGCAGCAAAAACACTAAAACTCAAATCAACCACATTGACAGCTTCGGCTTCCTTAACTATACATATACAACTCGAGCCTTAATATTTCCCCTTTTTTATACAAAAGGACGATTCATGAAATATCTTCACCACACCAATGAATAACATAGTGGGCACAGATAAATTCGATTATCCACTACCATTTTTCGAAACACTTACTATATTTTATTGTATAATCACCGGCGGCACGGCGTGCAGAAACCTGGTATCTGGTGTCATTGTATACTATTTAATTGTTGATCCTTGCACAGAAGATTTTTTTTTTGTTGGGATTTTATATCTTGTTCCCTTGTCGTGTCGAAATAAAATCACCCCTGCCGGCTACGGAAATCGCCAACGGAATACTTTAATGCATGGCACATTTTTGATTTGGTGCATGTACGAACGAAAACGTTTTAGCACTAAGTAAACAAAAATAAATTTTGAATAAAAGATTGCCGAAGCGGATGGTTGATATTGCAAGGATGTATACGTTGTTTTGTTCGTTTTGTAGAATGTCGACTTTCTCCGACCCTTTGAGGATGATTTCGCTCGGTTTGATATGGGCAGGCACTTATTGTATACAATGCGGATGGGTATGTGTTACACGTTTTGACTGTAGTCGGGGTATTTTTTTGGGGAATATTCCTGTTTTGAAGATTTTGTCTTTGTCGAAAAGTTACTGTTATTTTTATGAAAATTTGCACTTTTAGACGATTTTAATTTAAATGAATGGATTTAAATTTTATTGTTATAAAAATAAATTACATTGGAATGCTTAAGTAGAAAAATAAAATAAATTTTAACGTTCATTATTTATTTAAAAGTGAGTATCGTCCAGCCCACACAGCAGAATCATATAAATTACAAAATATGGACAAAAATTACAATAAAACGGTACTCATAAAGGACAATTGGTTTTTTTCACATCAAGGCGCTAGAGTGTTCGACCTACCCGATAGCAGCTCATACCGTCCCATAAACCATTGCCCTAATTTTCAGGTGATAATGGACATGACTATGATTGGATAGATCACGCCGACACAAAGCGAAATTTTGTCATAGTCATAAAGCGGATTCGAATTGGAACCACATTCTCTTTGATGTACCCATACCTACCCACCACCAAAAAAGGACTGCGTGCATTTCAGTTTTAGCACAATAAACTTTGACCGTTTTGTTCTCGTGTAATTAGCACACTGGCGCAATCTTTCACTGAAAAATGTGATAAGTCATCAAAAAAGGAAAGAAGTGATTTAATTTCTACCGATCGTCCGTAAGAGCGCATTCCGACAACAGTCGAACTGAGTAACTTTACCCACTACCACACTTCAGCAAATCGATAAAAAAACAGTCTAAAGATATTTTGATGAAGATGATCTTGAGTGTTTTTGACAGTGGGTATCAGAGGTACTCAAGGTTTATCTGTATATGCCTGTGATGTAAAATGTAGTAAAATCGAACTGTATCATTCCAGCAAGCTCCACTGGGAGAACACGTCTTAAACGCATAGTGGTCAAGTGCGCTGTGCCTCGGCAAGGACCCCAAATTCGAAACGAAAAACTGACAACGGAATGAAATAAATGCTATACGACCAACGTGTGAATAAACCCCCAGATCTTTTGACGAGTAAAAGTTCAAGATTCATCTGTCTCTGGTACTACTCTAAACGAGAGAGAGACCCTTTTGAAGTGTGTGACGATGATGATGAATGCCAAGTCTTGAGCTCGCGATCAATGTTGATGATCAGTGGCGATGATAATCGTGATAACCATAATTCCGATGACCACCCAAGATGCCGAAATTTCACGTTCAATGCGCGGTCATTGCGTTGACGATGATTCATATGATGATTCCAATGAAAAATTGCTGTCTTGTTACGATTAAGCGCCACTTGAAGATATTTTGAACCGCGTATACTTGCAGCTAAATTTTGGAGGCTTTCAACAGAAGTGTATAGAATGAAGCAATTGTCCCGTTTGGGTAACCAGTTGAGTGTTGAGTGGTATTTGTTTTGGCAGTTTCATTGCATGACTTTATGCTTCTAAACCAAAGCCCAAAGCGTCTTTGGCAAATTAATGCAATTAGAGATTAGTTATGTTTAAACATTAGTAGATACCCTTGAAAAAATACATACGGAAAATTGTGCCAAACTTTTTGGGGTTTTTCTAGTCTCTTTAGGGGCAAAATGCCTTTACTTGTCCAGGACCGAATTTGCCATCTAAGGCGCCCCTGGGCGCCTTTCGTGACTATAATTAACTCTTGAATTCAGGCCATTTGGCAATATAATCGCATTTTTACGTTTGGCAATCGGTTATTTGCGACAGCTTTCTCGATCTTTTGGAAATTTGGTATACTTGTAGAGCTACCCAGCGCTCACATTTCCTCGAAATTACACGGTCTTACCGATCTGCATTCGGAAGTTACGGGTGCCCAAATTGCATTTTTTCTCATTGAAAATTGTCTATCACACAAAAATTCGTGAGTGATTAATTTTGGAATTTATGAAACCTATAGAGCACCGTACTCATCACATTTGGTGGAAATTTCAAGGCTCTAACTGTCAACGTTCAGAAGTTATAGCCGCCAAAAATGCGTTTTAAGCTAAGTTTGACCCGATATTTAGCGAGATGATAACACTTCAATCCTTCATTTTTGATAAAGGTATGTACTGAGTTCACCTAGCGAATAACTTGCATATATGTCTCCCGTGAAAACGGTGCCGTGGAGACTTGGTTTTTATTCACTCAATTTAAGATAAATGTTCACTCGCGTTCTGGTTGATTGTCGATGACATCTTTTCACTGTGAAATAAAGTGCAACTGCATTATTTTCGCTGGCGAAATGTCAAAAACCGGTGTGGAGACTTCCATGTGAAGTGAGTACCACCAAGCGAATTCGATTTCACGATCATCAAAATTTTGACAGTATTTGCATGGATTTCACGTGAACTGACGATGTTAGCACCTACTCTAACTCGGGAACCGATCGAAATTTCTAAAATTTGGCCCATTTGTGGAGCTACTTGGCGCACATTACCTCTAAGTTTACTCTAAGTTACAGCTGCTCACTGTATTTTATCCGATTCCCCTATCAACCTCTACAGGAAAATGCATACCAAAGAAAAGACTCCGCATGGGCCTTTGGATAAAAGTTCTTTCCCACAATATGTTCTTTAAATCCGTTCATATTTGTGAGCTCAGGGAACCGGGATGCGTATTTAGGAATCCTAGTTCAGTTCGTCTCCTCGCATGTGATGAAATCGATTAGCTTTTCTAGTGGCTAAAAACCGAAAAACCCCTCATCGATTTCGTCCCCTGAAAGTGGACGAGCATAGGATTTCGATTACGTTTAGCGTCGAAAACAGCCAAAAACCCTTGTACACCTCGTCTTCACGCAAGGGGACGAAATCGATTAGCTTTTCTAGTGCCTAAGCAGCCGAAAACCCTTATCGAAAGTGGACAGATAAATAACACTGCTGAGCGTGATGCTGATCTCATTACCTCAACAAAAAGCAGATAAGATCTTGGAAATAGAATGTTACTAACAGATCCTGCGGCCTTAGTCCAATGTTGGATTGTCGCGCCTGTTATTTATTTTTAGTTGTATGGAGACTGACTTATCGTCGAATCGACAAATACACTGAACGAAAACAATAGTACCATTGACTATTCTCCATATTAACCTGACTATTTTACCCCATGATTCTCAGGAGTGGCGGATTTACTCATTTTCTGCCAGTAGGCTTTTCACATTTCGCCGCCTTCACCGAACTGTACAAATATTTTTTAAGAGAAGTTTAGCTTGAAATCAAGTTATGCAGGAAATGTTCGAAACCCTGTTATAATATTTTTTTGTCGATAATTAATATTCAGGAGGGATTATACTTTATTTACTTCCAATATTTTGAATTAACCTTTTGTACTTTAATACGTATGTGATCATTGAGCTTTCAACTTCGTGCATCCTGAGTATTATTCAATCACAGAGTGAAAAGCGAATAATTATTTTGTTAGAATATGGATTTGAAGAGGTTATTATTGGGTTTGTCTTATATTTAGTCTTGCATTGGTTGGGGAAAATTGACAGTGTCGATTGTACGATTTGTTTAACCAAAAACACCACCAATGGTAGTTTAAGTTTCAGTTTTTCCGTTTTAAAATATCAACATCACGTCCAATTTACAGGCATAAAAACTTTTTTTCTGTTCAAAATTCAAAATACTTAAACTGATAAATCTGCAAAGTTGAAAAAGTTGTTTCAGATTTTAAAATGTTGCATTTATAAAAAAAAATCTTTTAGAATGTTCTCCCGAAAACATGGGTTTATATACGAAGGGAACCTTTCAGTAGAATAAGGACTATGAGCAGGACAACTGAAACCGGTAAAAATTAATATTTGTCTTTCATAATTTTCCTTGATAAAGCCTTTTTGGTGCGACCTGGGCCGATTTTTACTTCATACAACTGGCTTGAAACTGTAGTGATGCTAAGTAATTGATCAAAATTTCAAATAAATTCCGTAGTATCCTCTGGCAATCAAGCTGTCGCGCTTGACAGCTTTAGGATATCCACTCGTGGCTGACCAACGTCAATCTCTATTCCAAAATCTCTTCCCCAAAAAATTTTCACTGTACGCCCTTGTCTGAGGTAATAGCGATGAACGAGAATGAGTGCTATATCTGACATTTAAATATGTATTTGGAGACCAACGCGCTACCTACTAGACCAACCAGACTCTATGAGTGATGAAGTTTGCAATTTATACCATACATTGTGAGACATCGCATAAAAGAAATAGCAAAGCTAATATTCAAAAACAACTATGCCGTAGTTGTTTTCACTTGTGGAAGATATGACATGTAAACGATCATTTAATTGGTTAAAAGAACTATTTCTTAGTACAAATCAACCATTTTCATGGTAAATTTCAAATAGTAGTATTAACTTGGTTGCATAGTTAATGTTACAATAAGTTTTCTCTGAGTGTAGCCATAAGAAATACTGGAATTCTAAAAGTTACACAAAGTTCATCGTTCGTCGTTTCGACGACGTCAATTTCTAAAAATCCAACTTAACCTGCTTACTACGACTAGCTGCAATGTACCCGCCAAGTTCATCGGCACGGTAAGTGCTGTACGAAAAAACAGCTAAAAAAATGTATCAATAAATCCCGGGTAAATGTGAGCGTAGTCTAAGGTGACCAGAATCCCGAAGACAAAATGCTGTACACATACTTGCGGAATTCGGTTTTCGGCAAATCCTCAGCCATATTTGGATTTCTTCAAGAGTTGTTTTCAGATAGTGCGACTGGCACAAGAATAGATCACGGATTTACTAAGAACATTTTGTAACTCATCGATTTGTGTACCTCTTACCTGACTTTGTGTAAAAAGTGGCCCAATTAACCTTTGTTTGTGCTGACATTAACTTGTGTCGTCAATCTTTAATTGTCCCCTTTTCTTTTGCAATCATAATGAGTCACAAATGCTCTTTGGATAATTGCACGGCCTACGACAACAAATTCAAGGCTGTCGTATGTAAAGGTTTCCGCCAGCGGAGACTCCACGGTTCATGTATTGATGCACCTAGAGACTGGTTTTCACCTTATCTCGCTGAGCACTTTATCTGCTCAGATTGTCAAAATACGGAACACACGATTCGATCCATGTTCCGTAAGATCGAAGACCAGATTGACAATCTTAATGCGGATAAGGATGATATTGTGGCTAAGCAGCTTGCTCTAACCAAAGCCAACGGTGATAGTTTCTCTGAGATGGCGAGGTCTTTCGACGGGCTAGTGAATATAATTTCTAGCAACACTCATATTCGGACCATAGAAAAAAGTAGCTCAAGCCTGGATAAGAAACTCACCGATATTTCTTGCTACAATAGTGTACCAGCTACTGATGTGAACAACAGCAGCCACAATCAAGACCTAAAAACTGAATTTTTTGCAAAGTTGTATGATAAAATTCATAGTCTTGAACGCTGCCTCAACACAATAATAACACCGGCCACAACTCCTACAGTGATTGAACCCCCGATCAACGTTGACCACAGCCCTGAGAAAACTTCCTCCATTATTGTAACCGACCCAATAATTACAACACATTCCAATAATGATCCATCTAAGCCTCGGAGCACACAACCCGGCCCAGATAGAATGGGACCAAAGGCTTCATAGAATTAAAGCGCTAAATAACTCCGCTCGGCCAGTTAACGCAGCTCGAACCTCATTCTTCGTGAAAGGCGCTCCACATTTCGCAGACGAACGTTGGATATGTGAACTCTTGCGGAACAGTTTATCGATTGTTGATTGCGACTGCCAGTTAATAAAACAACGTTATGGCTCAAACAAAAGAGGTAAAACTTTTAAACTATCCATACCTTCACGTTACAGTTGGCTATTCCAAGCACATGACCCCAACGGACGCAATGTGTACAGCTGGAAAGGACTGCAGTTTACTTTATGGCGAAATAAGACCACGAAACAACAATCAACAAAAACTAACAATTTAAAAACTAATAATTTCAAAACTAGTAATTTAAAAACAGTTAAAAACAAAATGTCCTCCAATCATGTAACCTTTTCCCGAACATTTTCACACTCCACTGAAAACAATAATCAAAAATTGCACCAAACCTAACTCTTCACTTATTGAAATTTCCACCTCCGCCCCCCTAACCCATCGCCCCTATACTTACAAGATCTCCTACCAACCATTTGGATATTATATCGAAGCCAGTGGAATCTCGGGAGATAGCGGGTGCCCAAAAATATGAAAACTTTGTCCGCGGTGATTTTCTTTTGCCTTCTGCGTCTGGTTCAATACATGTTCCTAACGATAATGTCAATAAGCCCACCTCCCCAACATTTCTCGACCCTCTTGTCCCGCCTGTGGTTAAACTCACTAAGAACTCTTCGGAAGATTTGGATAGTCGGTATTTACTATCTAGATTTAGGGACCATGAAATTTATGAGAGTGTCCGACTGTTCCTTGCCTATATGCATAATGCTCATGAGAGTACCTGCATTGACGGTAAAACTAAAACGAACCTTAGATATAGTTCTGATTCAGCAGGAAGGTCTCCCTACTGATATCAATTCCCTACGCGCCTTTTCAATCGATACCATGAAGAACTAGGTATGATTCAAGATCAAGTAAAACGTGACCTAGAAACATATCGCTCTTTCGTTAGCGCAAAACATGTTTCACGCCTACAAAAAAAAAACACGAGAAGGCCACAAGAAATTTTACTCCTAACGACAATACGCCCTCAATTATTCCTAGATTCATTTACCATAATTGTAGTGGCATGAGAGGTAAAATTAGTACACTCTTTCTCGATGCCAAGTGTTGCCTTTTTAACATACTCGTAATCACAGAAACCTGGTTAAATGACTCCTTTAAAAATGAAGAAATTCTCGACTCTAACTGGACTATTTACCGTTGCGATCGGAACTACAATTATACAGGTAATTCTAGGGGTGGTGGGGTCCTCATCGCTATTCACAATCGCTTTTCAAGTGAAATAGTTCCAACCAATTCCAGCAAAGCATTCGAGCACATTGTCATCAAAATACAATTAGAAAAACACTACCTGTTCATTGGAGTTTTTTACGTTACGTTCTGATTTTTACTTAATCGACTCATTTTACAGCCATGACCTACACCAAATCATCCCGACTTCTAACCAGAATGGAAACTCGTTAGATGTAATTTTTACAAACTGTTATGGCGAAATAGCAGCTAGCCCAACTATTGATACTGAAAATTTATTTTGTAACACTTGTCAGCATTCGGCTATTACAGTTGAATTCTTAGGGACTCATTTTACTTTCAAACAATCATATAATAATGAAATAGTGAACGACTTTCTAAATGCTGACTATTAAGGCGTCAATAATTATTTAAGTTCAATAGATTGGGAATCTCATTTTGACAATTCAGATATTGATGAAAATGCATCAGCTTTCTACAGTATAATCTTCGGTTCCATTAATTTACATGTACCCAAAATCAAAAAGCGTAAAGCTCTTACTGAACCCTGGCTAGATAGGTATTTGAGAAAACTAAGAAATCAGCGAAACAAACTGTACAAGTTGATTAAAAATGATCCCGATATTATCGCTGACATAAGAGAGAATATGAAGAGATAGCTAGTGAATTCCGCATAAAATCCCGAGAAGCGTACGATCTTTTTGTCAATTTATTGGTGGAAAAGATTATCAACGACCCCAAAAAGTTTTTTGATTTGGTCAATATAAAACGTAAGACATCAGGTTTTCCCACTTCTATGTCCAATGGTACTCTTACTTCATCTTCCCCGCAGAAAATTTGTGACTTCTTCGCTGACCATTTCCAGAATTGTTTCAGCACTTCGAAGAATCAGAGCTCCACAGTTTATTCAACCGATACCAGCCTACCGCCCATTTTAAATGAAATTATAATTACACAGGAAGAAATAGCTATAGCGATTCAACAGCTTAGTGTTAACAAAGGACCTGGACCTGACCTAATAGCACCCTATTTTTTGAAGCAATGTTTAGATCAATTGCTCGCTCCACTGCATATACTCTTCAACAATTCACTCCAAACCGGCGTCTTTCCTTTGTACTGGAAATATTCACATCTCACCCCTATCCATAAAAGCGGCGATAAAAGATTGGTTGAAAATTATCGAGGCATCGCAATTCTATGAGCTATCCCAAAACTTTTCGAAAAATTGGTTTGTGACAAGCTCACCATTATCTTTGAACCTCGTCTCAAAGAGCAACAACACGGTTTTCGAAACGGCAGATCTACTTCAACCAATCTTATTATTCTAGTTTCTGATATCCTCTGCGAAATGGAAAAAGGCAATCAAATTGATGCTATTTATACTGATTTCAGCAAGGCCTTTGATAGGGTCGATCACCAAATTTTAATTACAAAATTACATCATTTCGGAATAAGAGGATCACTTCTCAGATGGCTTCAATCATACCTCCTTAATCGGACTCAATTTGTTAAATTTCAGGGTTGTATATCAAAAAGTGTATGTGTCCCTTCCGGGGTGCCACAAGGCAGCCACTTAGGTCCTCTCCTATTCAACATATTCATTTCGGATTTGTCACAACTCCTGTGGGATATTCCTCATCTTCTGTACGCCGACGATTTGAAGTTGTACCACACAATTAAAGTAAACTCTGACATTGATTTTCTTCAATAAAAGCTCGAGTCCCTCGAAAATTGGTCCAATCACAATAATCTGCACTTGAACGTTAGCAAGTGTCAGGTAATGGGTTTTTCACGTAAGAGCACAGTCTTATCTAGTTCCTATACCTAGTTAATGACACCGAACTCAAGAAAGTGGACCATATCAAGGACCTCGGTGTTTTACTTGACAATAAATTGCGCTTCAATCTGCATTACGATATGGTTATCAATAGCCAATAAACAACTTGGCTTCATAAAAAGACGTGCAAAAGAATTTAGAAATATTTGGGTTACCAAATCCTTATATACCACACTTGTACGCGCTATACTTGAATACGCCTGTATAGTCTGGAATCCATTTTACGAGTCGCACTGTGATAGATTTGAATCTGTTCAAAAACAATTTCTTCTATTCGCACTGAGAGATTTATATGACCCCACTGATTTTCTTTGTCTCCCATCCTACAAATATAGACTTTCTCTGTTGAACTTGACGACGCTTACCTCCAGAAGAACCTTGCTTTCTACATGTTTTACTTTTGAATTTGTTAGCGGGGCATCTAACAAAATCACGATTAATGATCAAATTAGACGAACTAGACATACACCTCTTTTAAAAGAATATCAGCATTCAACCGTATATGGTTACAACGAGCCTGTAAATAGGTGCTGTAGAACTTTTAATTCCTTTAGCATCCACTACTCTTCCGATATTTCTAAGTTGGTTTTCAAACGAAATGTTATGAAGTCCCTTACAACATCCTAATTTTCTCATTTGTATTTCCTTCTTCACCTTCCTTCCTATCTAATTATGTATTTGTGAAATTAAATTTTTTGTATAATTGTTTTCTTTCTTTTTTTTTTTGTACAATGGTAATCTACCTTGTTTGGTTAATAAATAAATAAATTTGGTGAATATTTTTATCCAAAAATTTCGAAATCAATGACCAATCGATAAATCGGATTGTTAAATAAGTGAACTTTTAGAGAGATGAGGTCAATAGAGCGGCGAAATTTGCAAAATCTGTCACCAAAGCAAGCGCTTTTGCAGAGTTTAATATTTATAGACTACCTCTTGAGATGTCGAAATATCTATTTCACAGAATGAATGGGAAGTATAAATTCCATAAATATGTCGCTCTTGAAAATCTGCCGCCCGGGCAGTTGAACAGGCTGCCCATATGAGAAATCCGGCCCTGTACTTGTGCCAAATTTCGAACAATGCAAATTAAGTATGGAAATTAGGCTAGTTCCTTGAAACTGTTAATTACGTTCTCGGGATAAATTTGTTAAAACTATTAATATTCGATAAACCTTAAATCGAAACCTTAAAAACCAATTAATCATAATTATGATTTTGTCAATATTATACACTTCCGAATTTTCTATTCGGTCCGCTGACATTCTCTTATTGAAAAAGCAAATGCTTAATGAAACTAATTATTGCTTATTTTTGTTTTTAATTCATCACTCAAATAAATAAAAGAAAAAACAAATTGTCAGCTACTTGTTATTGCTGTTTCAATATTTATTGTTTATCATTAGGTTAATTTTACTTTTCTCTTAAACAAAAAACAAACCCAAAATTTAAACATGTCGCTCGCTAACCATGTTTTCCTATGCTATAAGTATTATTAACTCTAAAAATTACCGCTGATCCACTTCAACTGACTTTATATCTATTTGTCAATGATATTAACAGAAAAGACATTATATAGCAAACAGAAAAATTTAGGTAAGATTTTATAAGACAACATGGCAGGTAAACTACTTTCGTATCTTTTTTTCTGATTTCTTTTCGTCAATTTTGGTGTGACGGAGGGAGCTGGCTTAGTCTGCATTTTATCGAAGTTTGTCTTTGCAATCGAATGCATAGGTGATATGGGGTCTTGCCAATAGTATTGCACAATTCGTATCATATCAGCCTCAAAGTTGGTCAAAATTCCACATAACCACATGAATAATAATTTTTTTTTTCGAATATGGAAGGGATCAAAAAACATGGAGACCGTAGTTGTCGCGCGCGACGTCTATGCTCGTTACCAACAATAGCGGATTATTTAAGTTGCCCAAAAATAAGTTAAATATTTGTTTGGCATTTAGAATCTCTACACACAATATTTTCAAATAGATAAAAATAATCGCGGTGAAGAAGCGATGTGAAATAAAAAACGAAAAGATAGGAAACCTGTGTGGTATATATGCATGCTATACTTTGCGAATTGAGAGAGTTTTTTTTTAATTATTCGTGGACATATATGCTTGGAATTAATTAAGAAGTCGACTGTTTGCAGAGGTATTTGACTGTGTCAGTTGAATATGCTTTGTATGACTATAAAATTGCCGAGAAAAAATACATTATGGATGTATGTAAAAAGGCAGGGTTTTGTTGTGGCAGTGAAATTGAAAAGCCTTCCGGTATCATGAAGCGAAAATGCATGTGCTGAGATGAAAGCTAACTGAATGTCCTGGTCTTCTTTACCTGTATATGTTTGCTCCCTAATGTAAGCAGGGACGAGGCTTGAGGTACATAACAGTGCTGAACAGTTTTCTCCTCGATTTTGACCTGTCAGAGCCATTATAATTACTCTAAATAATATGTGATACACAATAGCATGCCAATAAGTTAAAACTGATATTTTAGTAAATCTTGTATGTACCGTACCGTACCGTCTTGTATGTATGTAGTCTGGCTGGTCTAGCGGTTAATGTGCGCACCTTCGATGAACAGGGTCATGAGTTCGAATCTCACCGTGGATCATGGTGTTTTTCAAACTCACGAGCTTGTGACAGACTACGATCTCACTCACATGTTAAACGAGTACCCATTTATGGGGATAAATAACACTGCTGAGCGTGTTGCTGATCTCATTACCTCAACAAAAAGCAGATAAGATCTTGGAAATAGGATGTCACTAACACATCCTGCGGCCTTAGTCCAATGTTGGATTGTCGCGCTTGTTATTTATTTTATTTATTTGTATGTACCGACTCCGTGTTTTGTTACTATTATTTGTTCATTTTTTTTTAGACCACACACGGTGATATATAGGTATGTATGTAAAATTGACATCTCACTTGGCATAAGTCAAACTCTTTGTTCAATTAATTGTCAACATACAATTTGGAATAGGTAATTTTGAAAAAAAAATCCCTATGATCAAAACGGAGTTCATCATAAGGCGACCCAACATCTAAGTCAAAAATATTACCAGCCTGTTATTGGAAATTTGAGCCTTGAAGAACAAACGAATTTCCAGCAGGATTCCTATTTTAAGCTTTCTCCCCCAAAAGTAAAAGAGCACCCATTCCCTATAGCAGTGGTTCGCAATATTTTTCAGTCCGTGCCCCCTTTGCAAAGTCTGCTGAGACTGGCGCCCACCGAGAAAATTTTGGCCATTTTGATAATTCCGCCATTCGAATAAAATTCACTACGTTCTAGGCTGCGGAATTTAATTATTTTTTTCTTTCTTCGGTTAATTGCTGATATGATTCGGCATAAATTTATGCAATCATATACACTGCTTTTGGACAGAAGTACACATTAATTTTCTTGTAATCGAAATTATGTGCAAGTCCATTGCCCAGATTTTGCCTCGTTAATAATCCAAATACACTTATCTGCCCACACGTAAGCCAGAAAATTGTCCATCCAAATCTCAATCCTGCATAGAAAAAGCATAATTGTTTGATAGTGAAACCCAAGTTTTGGAACGTTTCGACATTTTTGAAAAGTACGCAACCTAAGTTTCGTCTGAAGTTCGTCTGTCGCCATGATTGCAGCCATAGACTTATTTTTGGTGTGGATTTGGACGCAAGGCACAAAAATATTTACTCACAATCGGCTTTTGAGAAAAAAAGTCATCTTAACACAAAATATTTACTTTTGCCTCAGCGATACGTCAATAAGTAAATAAGTGCTATTACTGGAGCTGCCACAATCTGAAGCTGTTCTAACAAATAAAAAGAAAATTATTTCAACACGAGCCTGGACGTCAATATCAATGATGATGATTTCGGTGAAAATGCTTTCAGCACTCTTTCGGTCAGTGGCTCTTAGGTAGGCTCTTAAGTATAAAAATAAATTTATTGTTACAGCAATTCATAAGTTGTACTCACGCTCCCCTTTCCCAACCGCCACGCCTCTCTAGGGTGGCGCGCCCACAGTTTTGGAATCACTGCCCTATATAGGATACGACCTCTTAAGCCGGCACAACACCGACCGAAGTGTGGCAAACACCGCGCAAAAGACCGGTCCAAGAATGATGCCTTGGATTCGTTCAACTACACTGCTGCACGACTTTGGTATCAATCTTTTGCACGGGGTTTGCCACACTCCGGTCGGTGTGGGGCCGGCTTTACTCAAACAACACCACCTTGAATGCAATTCTTTCGCAGCTAGTCGCGATTCGTCGGATATTTTCAGGCACGTACTGTGACAGATTTAAAGGAGCTATGGTACCATAATTCATTGACCCGTTCACCGTCTGACCGGTTTTCATTGTCACCACGTCTGACATCCAAAAGTCTATACGCAGACACATGTCACTCAAAGAGGTGGACGGGTGGGATAGAACTAGAACTCCATGGATACATGTGTCCCATAGACAGTGATCGCGTTAATCAAGAGGACTCTTTCTCTCTACCAGCTTATCTTGTTGAGATGACAGCGGAACTTGAAATTACGCGATAGGGAGGCCTCAAGTAAAATGATAGCTGCTCTGCAGACTAGCTTGTGTTTTGAAGGGGTAGACGTGTTCTTTAGCTTGCCGCAAACCAAAATGCCCCTATTCCTTATCTCAGATTAAGTCTCGAGTTCTCTGGTTTAGTCCGCAAAAGGGACAGTAGTTTATATTTCTCACAAGTTTTCATTGGCTGCCACGTGATCTGCTAGCTGCAAAAAATAGACAATGCCAGCGAATGTTAAAACTTAGCAGCTCAATCAACAAAAAAAGCACTCTTCGATGGGTGATAGTGCATCTTTTTCTATGCCACCCTTCTGAACAATATGATTACTCTGAACAATATTTCAGAAGGGCGAGAGTTGACAAAATTGAAATTTTTATTTGATTTGAATAAAAATTTGTTGCATTGAATAAGTACGAAAAATACAAGTTATGTTTTTTGTTTTATTAACGAAATTTCAGTTTTATTATTTTTCGCTTACAATTTCATCAAATTGAAGAAAATGCACTTTTTAAAAGTTTTTCTTCGTATAGAAGAAATTATTCAAACTAACGATTTGTTTTTGCTAAATTATTTGAACCAATTGTAGGATTGACAAAATTTAGTCAAAATATTAAATTCACAATTCAAATTTGTCAGATTCGTCAAAAGGATGAAAACTTAATCAAATCAAAATTGAAGAATAAGGCTATTCTTCAATTTTGTGCACCATATTTTATCACAGTGAATAAATTTAGTCATATTGACAAAATCAAGTTGTTCGTTCTTCCCTTTAACGAAATTTCTTCACACTGATGAATTAATACTAAAGCATTTTGTGTATCTTTTTGATTTTTGGAATTATTTTCGCTTCTAAATTTTCGTCGAAATGTTTATTCTAAAAATAATTTTTTTTAATTAACAATTTGTTAAGTACGAAAAAAAATCCAAAATTCCGTGACCGAGTCTCAATCTGGCGACCGCCGCGCCGTGCAGAGTGTATCAAGTACTGCAGGCCTTGAGAACATTGGTAAAATCATTGGTAGTATGTATTTCCCTTCTGGCGCAATGGCAAATGTGAGTGGACTGACACGCAGGCGGACCGATTTCGAATTCAGATTCTAACACAATGGCAAAATGGTTATTTGTCTTGCATGAAAAAAATGTTTAATAAATATAAAGAGTATCAAAAAAATATAATAATAAATAAAATAAGTTTCACTTCTAATAAGACAAGACGCATTGTAAATTTTTTAATATTAAACTAGGGGGCTTCGCCCCCTGCTCGCTTCGCTCGCCAACCCCCGGGGCGGAGGCTAATTTCGGGCGCGGCCGAAATTCGGATACCCTTCGCTTGGGCTAAAAGTTTTTTTCGGGCGTATCTATCACTTGTATTTAATCCCCCTCCTCATTCTTTTTCTTCCGTCTTGGCAAAAGTTTTGTGCTTGGTTGAAATAAGTGGGCAAATAAAAATATTTACTCGGAAAATTTTATTGGGGTTGCGTTAGCATGATCCCAAAGTACGATTCCATTCGTTTTTAACTTTTTTGTTGCTTTGGTAAAGACACATTAATTCAAGGTTTTGTGAAATTGGTGCAAAAAATGTTTCTTAGAAGAACCAGAATGGGCGTTGGGTTTGTATGGCCACCCCATGATCCCATGGTCACATTTGATCAAATCTTAGATATGTATTGTGTCATCAAGAGAAACACGTTTGTGGGTAATTTGGTTGAAATTGGTACACAAATAAAAAAGTTTTTCTTATAAGAACCTAATTTGGGGGGTTAGGTTTGTATGGTAGCCCCATGACCCCACTATCCGATTTTATCCATTCTTAGACATGTTTTGTGTCATCAAGAGAAACACATTTGTGTGAAATTTAGTTAAAATTGGTGCACAAATAAAAAAGTTTTTCTTAGCAGAACGTAATTTGGGGAGTCAGGTTTGTATGGTAGCCCCATGACCCCATTATCCAATTTGATCAATTCTTAGATATGTTTTGTGTCATCAAGAGAAAAACGTTCGTGTGAAATTTGGTTAAAACTGGTGCACAAACCAAAAAGTTTTTCTTAGAAGAACCTAATTTGGGAGGTTAGGTTTGTATGGCAGCCCCATGACCCCATGGTCCGATTTGATCCATTCTTACATATGTTTTGTGTTATCAATAGAAACACACTTGTGTGAAATTTTGTTGAAATTGGTGCCCAAATAAAAAAGTTTTTCTTAGAAGAACCTAATTTGGGTAGTTGGGTTTGTATGGCAGCCCCATGACCCCATTGTCCGATTTTACCGATTCAAACTACAAACTGCCTGCAGCAAAAAGAAGCATTTGTGCAAAAATTCAGCTTCATAGCTTTTAAATTGGCCGAGTAAAGCGCGTCGCAACAGACAGACAGACGGACATCGCCCAATCGACTCCCCAAGTCATGCTGATCATATATGTATACTTTTTATATGGTCGGAGATGCTTCCTTCAATGCGTTACAAACTTCATGACAAAGTTAATATACCCTTTCACTCTATGAGCGAAGGGTATAAAAAGGAACTTCATATTGACAAAATATTCATAAATTTACAATAATTTCGAATCATTCAATATAACTATGATATTCTTCAATCCAAATAACAAATAAATCTTCATTGGCCGTATTTTGATGAAAAATTCTTCATATTACATGCAGGTTCGTGAGATGCCTCTAATGTTTATTGTAGCATATTTCATATTAGCAACCAACAAAGATAAGAGAAAATTAATATTCGTACTTCGATCTCTTCAATGCCCCAGCAAATTTCATACACCCAGAAAAAAAACGTGTGTTAAAACCATTGAAGTTTTTACTATACTTCTAGTAAACAGAAGATTTCTTTAATTAAACGTATGAAGTTTGAATATAATTAATCAAAAATGCCATTGGGTCAAGTACCTACATTTTCATAGAATGTATGATTTAGTAATAGAATAAAAACATGCCCACATACAACTAATGCAACAAATGACTTCGAATGAAGTAAGTCAAATTCTTTCATTCATTCATTAGGCCAGTCAATAAACCGAAATACATATAAGGCGTTATGTCGCAAAAAATAGCTCGGCTCTGGTTTTTTTGGGATATTGCTAGGATGTGTACCACCAAATTTGCAACTTCGAAAAACCTGTGCTAACCCCGTGACCCTCAAAAAACCTCAAAATTTTCGGACTTTTTTCATATTTTGGTTTGTAATTTTTAAAAGGTGCTTCCTACGAGAAAGTCGTCCACTGCACTTTTAAAGCTAACAAAATCTTCTTTAATTTGAGTGCAACACCAGCTTTGTTGGTACAAACGATCCCAAGATACAGCATTTTAAAAGATGTTTCTTTTTGTAAAAAAGTCCGAAAATGTAATACGACGTACTCTATGACGTGTTCCGATTCCATCTGTTCCTGGATGCGTTGAGGCTAATCCGGAAACACAGTTGGATGAATTTTGGTTAATATTCAAAAAGAAGAACCTAATATTTAGGGGTTGGATTGTATGACAGCCCTAAGACGTAATGTTCCGATTCCATCCATTCCTATGTATGTTTTAAGGCTTTACTAGGAACACATTTGGGTGATGTTTAGTTAGGATTGGTTCATAAAGAAAAAAGTTTTTCTTAGAAGAACCTAATTTCCAGAGGTTGGTTTGTATGACAGCCCTATGACGTAGTGTTCCGATTTCATCAGTTCCTAGATATTTTTTTAGCCTTAACCAGGAACACACTTGGGTGAAGTTTGGTTAATATTGGTACATAAAGAAAAAAAGAATTCTTAGAAGAACCTAATTTTCAGGGGCAGCCCTATGACCCCATGGTCCGATTCCATTCGTTCCGACATCTAACTGGTTTAAAACTTCGTGTCACATGACTTCTCTGTAGAATGCGCATTTAAGCCGATATTTAGTTCGCAAGAAGATTACTAAAATTACAATTTCTAACTTTTTTACACAAAACAATGTTTAAAGTGCTGTATCTTGGGATCCTTTGCACCTACAAAGCTGGAAGTAGACTGAAATTAAAGAATGTTTTGTTAGCTTTAAAAGTCCAGTAGACGACTTTCTTGTAGGAAGCATCTTTTGGAAATTACAAACCAAAATATGAAAAAAGACCGAACATTTTTAGGTTTTTTTAGGGTCACGGGGTTAGCACAGCTTTTTCGAAGTTGCAAACTTGGTGGAACACTTCTGGTATCTACCCTAACAATATCCAAAAAAAAACAGAGCCGAGCTATTTTTTGCGACCTAAAATCATAAAATGACTGGCCTACATGGGAACTATGATTATTTTGCATAGCATCTATACAGGGTGTCCCGCAACTGGTTAGCTATAGACCAATGGTAGACTATACAGGCTGTTTTAGGAAAAATGTCGCCAAAATTATTTCTCTAGCTTTTACCGTTAAGGAGTAATTGCCTTTTTTGTGATTCTTGTCAAAAAAAATACGACTTTTTTCGAAAAACTCATATTTTCTAGCTTCCACTTTAGGCAAATCAATGTTTTTCATATTCTTCTGAAAGTACACAAAATTTCCAATAAAAGGACATATCGAACGTTTCGAACGGTTCCGTATCTTCCGAGATACGATGTTTTGAATTTTGCAGAAATGTCAATTTCAATTTTTAATGTCAAAATTAAACCCGAATTTCGTAACGGTACATTGTAGTGGCAAATCTGCAAAGTTGGCGTAGTATCTTAGCTTTCGAACGGCATATAATAATAAGGCACATTTTGATTTGTCAGGTATTAATTAGTGTCCTTTTATGTCCTTTTTCGGAGTTTTCCGATCCAATTTTTCCTTAGCAAATTTAATGCTAGAATCTTAGATTCTAAAAATACGGAAAACACGAAAATTTTCCATTCAAATGCGATTTATTCTGTTGAGGGTCCTTGAAATAGGAACCAAACACCGGATATGTAATGTACTCGGCGTCCCCTTTGATATGATACTCCGCATGCCGACCTCCAGTCAAGGATTAAATAGTGTCCTTTTTGGGACCTTTCCGATCAAATTTATTTCAGCAAAATGCGTCTTAGACTCCTGGGACCCCACTGATTCGAGACCAAGAAAAAAATAGTCTTACTGTATTTTTTCTATTGGAAATGCTTATACCTATGACTGAACTATTTCCACGTAAAAGCAAGATTTCTTCCACTTACGGATTATGTTTTTTTCCCTTTTACACAACATATTATTCACAAACTGGATGATTCTGTGCTTTATTCTTATATGCCGTTCGAAAGCTTAGAAATCGGGCCAACTTTTTTGAACTTTGCAGATTTGCCACTTCAATGTATCGTTACGAAACCCGGTTTTAATTTTGACATTAAAAGTTGAAATTGACATTTCTGCAAAACTCAAAACGTCGTATCAAGGAAGATACGAAACCATTCGAAACGTTCGATATGTCCTTTTATGGGAAATTTTGTGTACTCTCAGAAGAATATGAAAAACATTGATTTGGCTAAATTGGAAGCTAGAAAATATGAGTTTTTCGAAAAAAGACGTGTTTTTTTACAAGAATCACAAGAAAGGTAAACGGTAACGGTAAAAGCTAGAGAAATAAGTTTGAAGACATTTTTCCTAAAACATCCTGATACAGGGTGTCCGGAAACTGCCGCATAAACGCATCGGATTATGATTCCTCAGTTGATTTCCAGCAAAAAAGTTGTTGGAACATACACCCTCAGCTTAACCCTTTAGCTGCCACAGGCATTTAAAGATTTTCGAAAAAATCGTTTTCTTGCACAACTTAAAGCCTAATATCTCCAAAGCTAGACCAGCTAGAATTGTGAAATAAAATGATTATTATAGCCAACAAATTTACCTATAAAATAAAACTAATCGCACTAAAATCGGATAAGAGGTTTGGTTTTTACAGAGCTTCAAAGTCAAATTTTCGTGATTTGACCCAAAAACAATATTTTTTTCCATCTCAATTTTCTTCAACTTCTGCCAAGATGAGGTGCTTGTACGATTCTTTTAAAAATTGGCGCATAGTCTTACTATCATATCTTTCTTACATTATTTTATTCTAGCTCCATTATTTCTAACAGTTTTAGTACCTTAAGTGCAAAAAACTAGCGTTAATTTTGGCTCGATTTCGACATACTTTGAATAGATTTTATACCAATTGCAGATCCTTAGAAGCAGTGTGAATTAAATTGTATTGAATTCGCGCTAAAATTTACCCTAGTTTTCTACACTTAACATATAAAAAATGTTAAAAGTAATGAAGCTAGATTAAAATGATGTAAGAAAGATATGATTGTAAAACTATGCGCCAATTTTTAAAACAATCGTACAAGCACCTTACCTTGGCAGAAGTTGGAGAAAATTGAGATGGAAAAAAATATTGTTTTTGGGTCGAATCACGCAAATTTGACTTTGAAGCTCTGTAAAAACCAAACCTCTTATCCCATTTTAGTGTGGTTAGTTTTATTTTATAGGTAAATTTGTTGGCTGTAATAATCATTTTATTTCACTATTCTAGCTGGTCTAGCTTTGGAGATATTAGGCTTGAAGTCGTGCAAGAAAATGATGCCTGTGGCAGCTAAATGGTTAAGCTGAGGGGGTATGTTCCGTACAACTTTTTTGCTCGAAATCACATGAGGAATCACAATCCGGTGCGTTTATGCGGCAGTTTCCGGACACCCTGTATAAACATTTTAATTTTGTATTGCACTGCGTATCAAGTAGCAAGGATTTTAGAAACGTTGACAACATTCCACATCTGGTCTCATAGCAATGTGAACGAACTGGCTCGCAGGCGAACCGGGTTCGAATCCAAGTTTCGGCATAAGGTTTTTTATGAATAAAAAAATATAAGAATTTGAAATAAAATTAGATCACAATAAAAAATAGAAAAAAAAATAAAAAAAAATAGAAAAAAAATAGAAAAAAATATAAAAAAAAATTTTTATTTCTATTTTTTTAATAAAATTCAATGAAACTTTTACATAGAATCGATGAACAATCTCATTGTTATAATCGAATTTTCACTTGATAATTTCGATGATATTTCTGTCATTGTCCCAAAAAGGCTATTTCATCGGCTCCAAATCAGAGCCAAAATTTCATACGTCCTATGCAATTTTTCTTTAATAAAAGTAATTTTTTTCCTGGATGTACAATACAATAGACAGAAGTTTGAATAAATTTACATAGAATGAGACCGAGGTTAATTTTGGGCGCCCGAAATTTAGATACCCTTCACTTTCTTTGGGGCCAATAGTTTCTCGGGCGTCCTTATGGGTTGGATGTTGGATTGAGTTTGTTTCCAGAGATTTTTACATATGTATGTTTTGTGACATTAATTAAATTACATTTGAGTGAGGTTTGGTTGGAATAAGGAAGTTTTTCTTGGAAGAACATAATTAGGTTACTGATGAATTATAGTACCTACCAATGTATAAAAAACAGAAGAAATCGCAAGTATCTTCGCCATTACTGCAACATCTATCTGTTCCCATAATAACCAAAAACAACAGCCTGGAATGATTCATAGGAAGATTTATTGACAGTCCAAACTCTACTCTGATAACTCAATGGTTGTGGTTGTTTTGAACAATACCCACTTTTATTGCTGCTGATATACATACTTGGAAGACACTTCACGTAAGATAATTTCCATCCAAAATGCCATCCGTTAACATGATCTTATCATTGTGCAAACATGATCATGAAGTTGAAGATGATTACGACGGATAGAACAGAAAGAGACGTGAACTTTGCAAGGTTCTCTTATCGTCGACAGAGACCAGATAATGAATTTCCATCAAAACAAGTCTTTCTATGTTCACAAATGTTCACCCACTAGAACTAGTCAAACAGCTAATTATGATTTTTAACTGATTTAATGTTTGACTCTTCTTCGTTCAAGTCTATCTCTGGTGTTCATCCCCCGAATCTCGAGACGGTTTCCCATGGTGGTCCATACCCTAATCCCGTGCACAATCTGTGAAAGACCACTTAGCATTAATCAGATACAATTTAATAGATTTAAGTTTTCAGAGACTATAGCACGGAAAAAAAATAATAATACGAGGAAAAATATATTAGAAACATTTCGATGGCGACTATAGTTGATAATTTAAAAATGAATGAATCTTGCAGGAGCCACACTATAGAAATATGTAGATAAGATATAGACGCTAGATGTAAACCAATCTACGTGGGCATAGCACAAATTTGTCGTACTGTACCTGTCTACATGTTTAGGCGATGCGATATGCATAAGGTGTTAATTCTGTTAAATGACTTGGTAATTAGCGCATCCATGTTAGATTGTCCAAGTCAGAGAAGCGTTTCACCATTCGGTGCCAAGTTTTATTTGAAGAAAATTTTATGAAAATGGAAATTGATGAGATTCGTCATATAATATGAGCAGCACAGCACACGTAGTTGACTATTTCAAATATCGAAACGTGCGTTAACGAGATATACAAAATGTATCCCGGACGCGCTATATTGCGCATGTTGTAAGTAGGCACCTTACCTACTTGTCGAGAAATGGTCAAGTTATTTTTAACCTTTGTAAATTACGAAAAAGATAGACAACGTCAACGACAAATGAGATGCAGTTACACCTTGCTAAGTTGGTAATGGAATTCAGTTTCATAAGATTACATATCACATCGCTTGTGATATACGAGTACAAAAGAAGCAACAACAAGTTAAATGGTAATCCAACTGAACCCTACGTTTTTTTTTTCGATTTTCTGAATATGTATTTCTTTATTTTACGCGCAAGTACAAATTTTTACTTAAATTGAAATATTTTACGTGAAACTCATTGCTATTCATTGGTTACTCTGGCCGTGCAGTAATGTTTCCTCACATCTTTTCTAACAACAAACAATTTATTTTTATGGACTCCCTATCATCCTCCTACCAAGTAACCCATATAACCATCACTAAAAAACACTGCAAGGATATTAAGTTTGTGAAACTGAAAATGTTTCTCTACCAAGCGTCAGCCCATACATATAATCAAAGATAAATCAATCTAATTCCCCATATTATTCCCAAATTAATATTTTCCTACAAAATTGCATAATATTTAATAAAATTCTTTACGGCGGCGTCCACTTCAAAACAATAGTCATTAACCCATTCACCCTCTCTTAAATCATAGTCCTGTCGATTTGACACGAATAATGTCATCCATTCATATTTTCGCTTTATACTCCTTCATATACGATGGGAACAAGGAGTGCATCCGCGTCATATCGAGGACGATATTAATTCAAAAGTACTGTGTCAGCGTTATGACTGATATGCAATGGAAATGTCATTAGTTGTCGATAGGACGGAAGTACTTTTTTCGAGTCGCGTGACCGGCATTATGCCTTGCGACAATTTAATTGCGGTCAAAGTGCTTTGTGCGGCCGTCGGTCTTGTGGACAGGACATACTCAGGTAATCATATGATTGTCATTTGCGTATATCATTGAGAAGATGATGATCAGGCGATGCTTCCGCGACCCTCCCACATTAGTGTCGTCCTTTTGTTTTAGCTGATAGTTTCAAGAGGGTTGCGTGCAACGTGCGAAAGTGTATATGAATTTGAGTGTCTTGCCTATCGATCGTATGAATAATTAATGAGAAATGAGGTAATGATGCAATTGAGGTACCTACATAATTTAAGAAGTGTGGGAAAAGGTGAAAAATCATAAATGTCATCGATGCCACGTGATCAGATTGAGCATGAGAATAGGAATTCTACAAATTTATTTTTAGCGGTAGGCAGACATAAATGGGACTGTAAAAATCGAATGTTCGATTTTGTTAAATATCAGATACCTACACAAAGGCTTTATGTTAACCTTCATTGGAATAATCTAATACAGTCGAGAAGGCTTAACTGCAAAGCGCATTTCTGCTAGATTTTTGAAAGCCCTATGTTTTTTTCACACGGTGAAGCATACGCACACGTCAACTGCAACGGATAAGTGCAAGTTACGATTTTCGAAGTCGTTTTCGTCGCATTCGAATTGTACAATTGTATTTTTTTCTCTCATTCATGAACAGTGTTGCCAACTGAAAATTTAGAAAACGGCTAAATTTAGCCGGAAAACCGGCTATATTTTTTCCAAAAACGGCTAAAAATCCGGCTAAATAAATTTCAGTCTGAAAAACGGCTAAAAGACCGGCTAAATCATACAAAACAATGACATTACGAAAGAATATAGTATAAAACTAATTTAAATAATTTTATTTCTTTTTTTTTTAGTATTACCCGTGAACTAGGCTTTATGCAGATTTCTATGTTTTATTACATACATGCTCCAATCCTCCAATCGCTGGTATTTACACCTTGCGTGCCATGTGCCACCGGTGAACACACTAGACTCGATTCCACACAGGCCAATGTGTCACGGGGGAACACTACACAATTATTCCTCCCAGGCTAGAAAACGTCAATCTACAGTTCTATTACGAAAAAAGAACTTTAGAGTGCTATCTACAGTGTAAATCGAAGTAAGAACGACGAAATTACGTTGTCCATCTTTACTCAAAATTATTTTTGAGTAAAATGTAAATTAAAACGAGACCGAGGCTAATTTCGGGCGCGGCCGAAATTTGAATACCCCTTCACTCTCCTCGGGCTAAAAGTTTTTTCAGGCGAACCTATGACTTGTGTGCATCACGAATGATGCATAAGGTGACCATTTTTCTTTCAACTCAAAACGGGACATCGGATTATTTTGTCAGTAGTGAGGTCACCGTAGAAAAAACACAATGATTATTTTATTAAGTAAACACATTTTTCTATTGGGACAATCGGATTCAATTTTTTTGATTTGACGTGTAGAACGTATTGCCAATGCAATTTTCCGTACAAGCTGTCATGCCAATCATATTGCTGATTTTTTTTATATAAACCAATGGATGTCCATCTTCCATCGCCAAAAATGGTATAATTTTCGCTATTTTGTGGTGTCTTGTGGACCGTGAGACTGTCAATTTCAGATTGCCCGATAAATTGCCTAATGTATGTGCTGTACGGGCGGCAGATCAATTGTGACCAATCGATCGGCCGAGAAATCGTCAGGTTTGTGGCGGCCTTAAGATTGTTGCTGCGAAAGTGTTTGAATACTTCCACCCAACGGGTTTCTGTGGGAACATTGACATCATTCCATTCGGTTACTTTTTGCGAGGTACGCAACGTATTTCGAAATCATCGAAAATACTTCTGTGTCTTTATTGCAATCAATGTCAATCGTTACATCCAATGCTTTTTGAACGTCTCCCCATGCAGGTACTTTTTTTTAAATATTCCCAATAAAATATATACACTTCTTTAGTTAAAAAGCTAGTCCACTGTTCCAAATATTCACCACTTGTTTTATAAAATTATGTAGCCTAACATTTTACAAACGCTTCGTCAATATCAGTGCCACTATTTTTCAATTCCATCATCAAGCTACGGACTGCAAATGGAAGAAACGGATTTGTCTCTTTCTGAGCCAATTTATCTTTCAGTTGGTTAATTTCTCTTGCAGCTTCAGTTCCGATAAAGTCTGACCTTCAATTTTCAATGTACATAGTTTGATGAAAGCTTACTGAAAGACTGAGCGTGTAAAAATGAGGCCACAATTCTGATGTGCGGGCTTCAAAATTTTTTTTTTATATTTGAGGGCATTTTTCAATGCTCAAAAAGTAGTTCTGCAATGGCTGATACATTTTTAAAACCCTTTCCACGGCACGCATGAGCCCAAGCCACCTGGTTTTGCTATAGACCAGTATTTTCTGGTTTTCTGTTTCAGTTTCGGCACAGAACTCCTTTAGAGCCTCAACTCGAACCATATAAATATAAAAAAAAATGATTATATCTGTAATCCGTTGGAAGCCAAAAACCGGATGCGTTTCGTGATACGAGCGTTTGTAATATGAAATGTTGTGAAAATAATTTTTATCTTTCCAAAACGGGACAGTAGGGCGTCCCAAAGCAGTCTGTCGGGACAACGGGTCACATCTTTCAAAAACGGGACTGTCCCGTTAAAAACGGGACGTCTGGTCACGTTAATGATGCACCATGTGACCGCATCATACGTGATGCGGTCACATGGTGCAGGTAGCTACTCTGCAGTAGCTGTCTAGGCCAACTCGCACGATAGCTCGCACTGTGTAACCAAGGCATAATACACGACAATAAGTGTGTAGAAATAATTTCACGGCGATTAATTTATTTTGGTTGTGAATATTGAAAAATTGATTCTAGTTTCAAAGTAAACAAAAATTCAAAAAATAATTTTACCCGGAAAACCGGCCGAAGAAAATCAATACCGGCTAAAAATCCGGCCTGCCGGAATTATTAATTTCTTCCGGCAGCATAGTTTCCGGCTAAATTTGGCCGGAAAACGGCTAAATTGGCAACACTGTTCATGACACACACTAGTAGTGGCAAATTTATTTACACAAAAAACACCCATAAAATAACTAAATTCGAACGAATAACAAAAAGAAGTACAAGAAGGAGTGGTAAATTTTATTATGTATTTATTATTTATTATACGCCTATTTCTTGGTTATTTTTCACTTCTCTAAGAGAAAAATGGAAATTAAAAATTGGGGCCTTCTTAGCCCCGACTTTGATATTGAATCAATTGCATTTTAACGAAAATTATTTTACATTCAGCTTGGCTTGGCAATTAAACTTAATTGTTTTTGCTCGTTCATACATTTGATATATGTATGTACAAACATCTTGGACAATTTGTAAAATTTACTATTCTCGTGGGGCTAATTAAAATTTAAACGGAATTTTATCGTCTTAATTTTTTTACTAAATCCCCAAAACAGGTATTTTTTCCAATCAAGTTACTGAACAATCCTCATGGAAAAGTCAAAATTTGACACTGAATATCTGGGTAAGTACTATGACCTCGCTAAATGGGATTGCTTTATTTCTATCGTAAGGTTTTAAGGTTTGCAAGGGTGAATTTATCGGCGCTTTATCCTGTTTCCAGACGAAATTAGTCCCGATAACTTCTGATTTGGTGCGGCGATCGGTGCAACATCATTTGTATGATATGAGAGTCTTACATGTGGTTCTATCTTCTATCTGGTTCTAAGTTTTCTGCATTTGAGGCATTAAAACTGTTAGAAATAACGAAGCTAGAATAAAATGTTGTAAAAAAGAAATAATTGTTAGACTATGCGCCAATTTTCAAAAGAATCGTACGATCGCCTCACATTGGAAGTAGTTGGAGAAAATTGAGATGGAAAAACAGATTGTTTTTGGGTCAAATCACAAAAATTTTACTTTGAAGTTCTGAAAAACCAAACCTCTTATCCGATTTTAGTGCTGTTAATTTTATTTTTTAAGTATTTTTTTTGGTTGTAATCATCTTATTTTGCTATTCTAGCTAGTCTAGCTTTTGAGATATGGAAGTTTTAGTCGTACAAGAAAATGATTTTTTTCAAAAATCTTCAAAAGCAGCTAAAGGGTTAAGCTAAGGGGGTATGTTCCGTACGTATGTATAATATGCAATCACATACTCTATCTAATAGAATTTGCAGAGTGCGTTTCTTTCCAAGGACAAGCATTTACATCCGAGGGAAAAACATGACTGAAAATCATTGATGGCTTTGAAATGTTCTTTCTATAGTTAATCGTAATCGAGCTTAGTTGTTGTTGTGTGTCTTATTTTGTTGTTGTTGGCTAACCTTCCTTGTAAGAATCTTTTAATAATGCTGTTATTTAGCTCTACCAGTATCTTCAATGCATAATTTAAGATGATTTAAGCATGGTTCTTCGTGCAACGGAAACCTGATTATAGTGTGGAATTACAAGGCGACAAAAACAAAATATTCCATTGTGTCGATACATTTTCCACTTATAGTTCGGGGAAACTAAATGTAATTAATTTAAACTGGAACGATGGGAGCAATTTAGATATTGTAATTGTTTGAAGAGACTAAGTTCTTGCGAGCACATATCCAGGTGGGCAAAGAGAAATTTGTATTTCAGGACAGGCAGTCGAAAAAGTTGATGAATTTTGCTATCTCGGAAGTGTAAGCCTCAATCGCAATACTCCGTTCCGTTCCATTCCGTCAACCATCCAATCCGTTCCGTTTTGTCAAAATATTAGTGCAAAGCACAATGCTCCGTTCCGTTCTGGCAGTTGTCATACGTTTTGTCGGAGTTTCTTGAAATGTTAGAATTGTTTTATCATTTATACTTACTGTACCTAATGTACGGCTTCGATGTACTACTCGTCATCCATATCCATATCCGTTTGTTATGCTCCTGAACTGTCATTTTCCATAAAGTGAGGTTATGTGATCCATAAAAGTTGAATTTTGGTCAACTCTTCCGATCCGTTCCGTTCCGTTACAACCATTGTGTGCATTTACATGCCCAGTCCGTAAGGTCTACATACTTTTGACAGCTGAACGGAACGGAACGGAGTATTGCGATTGAGGCTGTAGTTGCAGCAGATGGTGGAGCGGATGCTGATGTAAAATCAAGGGTTAACCAGGCTAGGGCGGCTTTCTTCAATTTGACTCCTTTCTGGCTAAACAACAATATTTCCAGACGCACCAAAATACGTGTCTTCAATTCTAATGTGAAATCCATTCTGCTATATGGCTGTTCAACCTGGAAGGCGACTAAAGAGATCACTGATAAGTTGCAAACTTTTGTTAATCAGTGTCTACGGCGCATTCTAAAGATTCGTTGGCCGGAGATAATTTCGAACGAGGATCTCCTTACTATAACTGGCCAGGAAAGGGTAGGCACTTCGATCAAAAGGCTTAAGTGGCAATGGATAGGTCACACCTTCCGAAGAGGGCCCAAAAACGTTGCGAAAAAGGCTCTAAACTGGATTCCACAGGACTCCGGAGCAAGATGCCTTGTTGGTCGGCCAAGGAACACATGGAGAAGATCGGTAACTAGCGAAGCGAAAACGCTTAATCTTACATGGTCGCAGCTAGCGCCGATGGCGCAAAACAGAACGAGGTGGAGAGTAGGCGCAGTTAATGCCCTATGCCCAGGGCCGGCTCTACTATATGAGCAGACTGTGCACTTGAACAGGGCGCAAATTCACAAATTCAATATGACTCTAAGATCAAGACTTTAGATTAAACGAACTAGAACTGATTCAATTATAAGGGTGTGTTTTCCCAAAGATGCGCTGCTATCGCGGCTCTAGAAATTACATAGAAACCCCACTAACAACTAAACTCAATTCGCATGCTAATCGTATTCCATTCCATTTGACCGATCTATCGACGCAGGCGCAACTCATGAAAAAAGTCACATCTGCAAACTTTTCCGCATTGTATCTACGCGAGAGGAAGAGCGAGCGTCTTTCCATCCGTTCGCGTTCAAAAATGCTTCGCATATCTCGTAATTGTGCATCACTGCAAACATGCTCCAATTAATCCATATACTTCATATGCGGGATGGGCGCCAGTTTCATAGATTGTATGCTTGGCAGAAGTGAAGAATTGTGCATTGCAGAAATTGTGCACATAAGAAATTGTTGTAGAGCAGTGCGTACACCCCTATATTCTGCAAAAGAGGGGAATAGCTGCTTTGCAGGCTCGTTGTAGGTATAGATGTGCGTCTTTACTTGATGGCTCATTCTCGTAGTCTCAGCTCGTAGTACATGTTTCAATTGTATGAGACTGGGCGATAGAGGACTTTTGTAGGATGTATACCGTATTGTTTGTAGGAAGGGATTTTACCCCGTAAAATTCTCTATTGCAATCCATATTAAGCGCAGGTTAGACCTCGAGAGTGAGATGTTTGTCCGCTGCGATTTTTTCAATGAAAATGTATGCTTACGGTCGTGGAATATGTGCAAATACAGTGTAATTCCATACGCTACAATCCAAAAATTATTTCATAACTTTTCTCGGCCTATTCATCGTGAAAAATATCTAATGACAGGGGAATCGAAAAATACTTTAAATGGCCGAGAAAAATATGGGACCATTTTCGGATGTAGCTTATAGAATTCCCCAGCATTTCCTACATATTCCCGTAAGTAAGCATACATTTTCATTAAGAAAAGCCAACCTCTTTTCCGATTTTAGTGCGGTTAGTTTTATTTTTTTATGTAAATTTGTTGTCCCTAATATTCTTAATCTTAATTTGCTATTCTAGCTAGTCCAGCTTTCGATATTTTGATGCTTTATTCGTATAAAAAATGATCTTTTTCAATAATTTTCAAATGCCTGTGGCACCTAAAGGGTTGAGAATTGGGGTACAACTTTTTTGCTGGAAATCACTTGCAGAATCACTGCGTTAATGCGGCACCCTGTATAGAAGGGCGACTTTTCAGTATATGAACAGGGCGCCATAATACCTAGGACCGGCGCTGCCTATGCCCCACAAGGGGTTGACAGGAACTAGAGAGAGAAATGTTTGAAGAGAGCAACTTACTAAATGATTAAGCACTACTCAGCCTAACACACACTTTAATACACTTTTTGCACGCCTAATATCCTTCAATCTGCAACTATGTTCTTTTTTTTCGGAATCTGCCCGGAAACGGATAAGTGCGATTTTTCTTGCTGCCGGAGACGATTGCACTTATCCGTTCTCGACTGTACACCTTTTTTTAAATCGACGAAGTTTATTAAAAAAAATACTCGATGCATATCTTCATATTTCTAATATTAGTATAAGGCTCTGCATTGGTTGCCATGAAGTTTGATTAAGATTGGTTGACAAAGAAAAAAGCTTCGCTGAAGCGATGCGAAGGCCATGCTCCCGGGACAGAAGCTTTTATAAAGCGGGACATATGCACATGGCGCATCCATGGATTTACTTGCATTAAAACGTAAATCTGGCCGTGCATGGACTCATTAGACCAGGGGTGTCAAACTCTAAACCTACCATGGGCCAAATATTACTTTCTGCAGGATTGAGCGGCCGCACGATACACATTGCGAAATCGCCCCTAGAAAATTATTTTTTAAATTTCATCACAGAATATTTCTTAAAATATGAGTATAAATCTAACACTAACGACCTCGGGATTATATCCTTTAGAAATGCTTTTTCCTTGAAAATGTTCTTCAAACAAATTTTGAAACTGGAGATAAGAAATTGAAACACCAAAATTTGGTTGACCATAATCAACTGTTTGTGGAGTAATAAGTTTCGACAGAAATGTGGCTAAAAATGGACAAAAATGTGCTTGTGGTGTGGTCTGAAATAAAGGGATGCACTAGTAAAGCTTAATAGGCTGAAACGCGAAAAATTGGGTGATATGCTAAAAGTGTTATGTTTACGATAGTTTCATATTAATGTGATCTCCTCGTCAAATACAAAATGTCTGAATCTTTAAGGCTTTATTTCAATTAAATCTAAATCCAAGATGTTCTCGTCTCATAATTTGAAAAATGCAAACGCCAATTATGCAACCGTACAAGAAAACTATCAGGCAAAGCCAACCACTTCTTTCTTCGAGAAATATTTTTTTTTTGTGCACAATAAAGTCCGCCTTAAACAAATGTACCTCGAATAACCGTAAGCAATTTTTTTTTGTAAAGCTGAGATGAAGATTTCTAAAACACATAATTTAAGCCTGATTTAGCCACGAATTTCTTGACGAGTTTTAGTAAATTTCTTAGACTTTAGTTCAACACCTGCCTGTTTTTGCGCTTCTGTGCATATACACATTGTGTATCTTCGACCAGGCCGCGGCCGCACAAAACTGCTAGGTGGGCCCACTGCCTTATACATTTAGGTGGGCCCACTGCCATCTAGATAGACAGGCCGGATTATCAGCTGATCTGTCAGTCGTTATGCAACACAAGTACTGCCATAGTAAGTCATGGTCCGCGCTCAGTACTGCCAAAGTACCGGTCAGTACAATCCACAAATTGTCCACAATCCAAATATCAGTGGCTGTCAGCCTGTCATTTCGTATCACTTGCTATTATATACACATGCCAGTGCGGTGATTTTTGAGATAAATATGGTAAGTACAATGTTGATGTACACTATTTTACTAATTGCACATCAAAAACACACTGAAGGGCACCGCAACCTTTGTTTCGTAATATACGCTCGGCACATTTAAAATTTTGGGTTCAGAAGGAGTTTGTGGGCTTTAGAAATGTCAACTGTCACTGGTCACGAACGCACTTTGTCCACTCGTGGAGGAACTAATTTCTGCAGTTTGGCCTGTCTATCTAGATGGCAGCCACATGCGGCATGGTCAAAAGCCGCGAGTTTGACATGCCTGCACTAGACAGAACTTTCTTCTTTTCAGTACCGTATAGCCCCATGTGGGGCTATGGTGCGTTAACTCAGCCGTTTATAGGCAATTTAAAGTCAACACCTTGCATATCATTTCGGAGTGTATATAATGTTGCAAGCACTATATATTTCCTATCCGCACATGTACAGAAATTTTGGACCACGCCGAGCCTCGAACTCCGGACCTCTAGATTTCTAGCATCGTAGAGTGCGACTCAACCAAGTGAACCACAGACCGTGATATAGAACTTTAATGAATTTGAATTCATTTAAATTAAATTTAAATGTATTGATTCAGTGTAAATGTGCGGCAGAGCCGAAATAACCTCATGGCAGAAGGTGGCAAATACCACGGGCCTCCGCCCTGGCCTTAAAAAAATTTAATAATAATCAAATTGTAAAAACAAGTGGTTGTGTTGTCAATATTATACGTACGTATAGTCAGTCATACAGACACCCAATAAGGTTTCTCTATGATAATAACTCTTCACACAAAATTCCTCTTTTGAGTCATAATTTTCCATGATTACTTTGCATGGATTGTTGATGATATCACATAACTTCAACTTCCGTGAATTGGGAAGTCGCGATCTTTCTCCCCTCCATTAGATTATAGTTATGAGAGGAATATGTACATTGATTTCAATAACTGAGGCAAACTCAAAAGAACCGGCTTATGGTTAAAAAAAACCGTCGGTATTTTTGATTTTCCTTTGAAAATATTTTTTGCATTTGAACACAAATTTTCAATAATTTGTTTTTGAAAAAGTCGCTCCGCTCTTTCGCTACGAAATTTAAGTTCGCTCCATAACCCTGGTGATATGACTTTTAATTTTTCTCCGAATATTTTAATTTACTAATTTATTCGGAGAAAACGATTGTCCCAACAGTTAGCGTGGCTCTCAATTTGTAATGTAATACAAAACCTTAAGAAGTTCCTATTCCAATTCTAAATCATGAGTTTGAAACGGATTGCTTGTCTAAATATAATTTTGTAAGTTCCATGCGACACTTTACGAGTATACACACCTATTTATTTGAAAAATTAAACGTTTTTGAGTGTTCGTGCATATTGCATAAAACATGAATAAATATTCTTAAAATGAGATGACAATATAAACCATACGTCTCAAATTACCTTTTTAATGAAGACCCGCGATATTACCATTAGTAAATCGACCTGAAAGCCGATGATGAGCATCCATCCAAGTATCTAAGTGCCGGTCGATCGACGTGACAATGGACCAGGTAATAGAAGACAACAGTGTCCAAATATTGACATTCATCATTTCGGCCGTACATTTTTAATGAAAGAACCTCGTTCAATTACCGAGCCTTTGAGCCGAGCCGCACCGCCTAGAAACCAAAACATCTCATATGTACCTGTGTGTCGCTAGGCCATGCCGCCATCCATCTATCGCCGCAAGAACCAGTGCATACACATCCTACAGAACAAAGAAGCAGCATCCTCTCGTGTATGGATGCGGTTGATATCCTCATCGTGCGGAATACGTGCATGATGGCCGCATTTATGATACCATTTATATGCGTCCTAGAGAGGACCACGCACGAAACCATATTCCTTCTTAAAGTCGCTTCGGTTCATTTCCATTCGACTTGAAGTTTTCTGTTTATTTTGCTTTTGCAGCAATGATTATTTTATCACTTTACCTGTACCTGTCGCATCCTATAACATCAGTCGGTGCATATTGCACCTATACGTGGTCCAGCCAGGATCTAATAAATTTTCCCGGCGGTTTTCCGTACGTGTGTGTTGTATAAACGCAAACGCGCTATCAGGTGGAAAAACTCGACACAAAATCCACTCGAAAATTTGAATGAAAATTGCCGTGTTGTATGCGGGCACTAGGACGAGGACGATTAAATCCTTTTTGAATTGTTTACATATGCGCCGCGTATTAAAAACGATGGAAAAGCCGCCGGCCGGCAGGTTTGATCTCAGCCCGAAACCTTTTAAACAAGATTTTTTAAGGAGTAACGCAACGTGTTTTGTGGGTGGTCGCGAAAAATCGCTGCCCAATTGGTTTTTATTGAAAGGAGAGTGGCACAAATTTTACTAAATATATACTAGTGCTCGGGAAAAGATAAAAGAGATTAGTCAAATTTAATGAAATAGGCTTAAAATCAAATAAATGTGTGTGTCTTTGGAAACTGAAAACTGTTAGGTATCTTATATTGAAGTTTATAATATCCTCTCCAATAACAACAAGAATAAAACAGGTACCTACATTATGTCGAAGAAATCTCAAAACGGTATATTGTAATGGATTTATCGAAAATATCGATTCCCATCTGTCCAGATTTTATTTCGACAGGTCCATTTTAATTGGTTCATCTGCTCATCGCTATCATCATGCAAACTAACACCTTAAATGCAGACGTGTGAAGGATTATTTTGTTATCGTACATTAAACAATCCATTGAGTAATTATTATTACCGCAATCCATTCAGGTAGTCTCGCAACTAAGTTGCGACCAAACGGATAACGCACTTTATCTCTACGCAAACCTAATCCTTTTATTGCATTCGGCTGGTGCCACATTTTACCACCAGTGTTTGTTTTAGTGTTCGCACTTATGCAAAACAGAATCATAACGAGTAATTATGTAATATTGTTTATGGACTCTATATTTCCTAGTCATTCAATACTTTCTATTATTTGTTTTGTTGATGGCGGCTGTCTGGACGGACAGGTGCCTGTGTCTGCAATTTGGGTATTGAGCCAATATTCCTTTTGAGATGCGGTTTCTTCGGTTTTGTATTCAACAAGTAGTAACAACAAAGTTCATTATGATGAGTCCAGAAAGGATTTGTAATTTTTCAAGAAGATTAGGAGAACTTTAGGTATGGGAAATTGAGCAAGCTTCCATTCTTGATCTGAATTTTTCTTCTTTAGATTTCCGAAAACCCAAAAATGCTAGCTTTAGCTTTCTCTCCCCTCCCGTTGTTAGTTAATCGTTATAAAACTAAATTGCTTTGAGATCACCCCTCATCACTGAAAAAGTCAAATATAAATTATTGAAATACTTATTTGTTTGCGTATTCCAGGATACAGTGAATGGTTATAATTTTAGACAGAAGTCTCGATTCAATAACAATTCATAACTTTATCGCCACAAATTTAAAGACGCACACCATGAAGTCGTATACCACATCGGATTTCACGACCTGATCAAACTCCCTTATATTGGGTCTTTCGACAACAAAGTGGAAAACCTATGGCATAGTATTGATTCGTAGGGTTTTTGTGAGTTCAAATCACCTCCGAAATTTCTAAATGTCCATATTAGTATTTCAGACATATTGATTTCAAACATGGTTTTTTTTTGGCTCGAGTACAGGACAGGTTTTATGGGTAACTCATATACTAATTTGAGAGGATTTGTTGTGCCGTACTTGAGCTAAGCCATTGAGCTAATGTTAGGATACAAAATCAGATTCATAGAAAGGATTAATTAATTTAATTTAATGTTGGTAATGTTCTCAAAGCTCCTAAATAAATTTCTTGGTGGTTTTTGACAATCATATAGTAATTTGGTCTGGCTTAGTAGCTCGTCCTGGAATACTTGGCCAAGGTGAACCGTTTTCATAAAACCCCTCCGAAAATATATTTCTGGGTATGCCACTGGTTTCAAACATCGTAGGAAAGCACCAAATTTCCGCCTGGTATTGAAACAATTTTAAGTTGAATTTTCTTAGGCACACGCACAACAGTTCAGTCGATCCACGCTTAAAGATCAACTACAACTAGTCGTCAGCGCATTGAATTTATCGAACAACGCTAATGACAGTCTAATTAAATTCACCTGCTTTTCTTTTCCGTGATACGCTGAACCACGCGCTATAATTGGACCGGCGAAATTCTAACACTGTTCCAATTAAATTAGAAGTGAAACAATTAGGTAAAGACATTAATGTCACACGATTAGGGGAAAAATCACTGCTTCACGATAATTCCCGCAGGGGAGTCTGTGTCCCTGTGACATCGGCAAAAGGCTGTGTATTGGGATAGAGATCTTTGGTGGGTTGCGTCACCATGTACCTGAGCAGCGCAGGGAGGCCCCTGCCCCTGGTATGGTTGATACGCCATGGCGTGGATCTGTACAAAGACCATTCGGGCGATAACGGCATGACTGACCTCCTCCCATAGTTTACGGGAGGGGTCACCATCAATGAATAAGAAAATCTAAAAAGGAAATGCAAATAACCGCATAATACACTAGATAAGATATGCGATTTTTTTTTGTTAAATAGTGTGTATTCCAGTGCATTGCGGTTGAATACTCCAACCAATGAAAAAGCCAAAAAATATTAAACCATATCATCAGCCCCAAACCCTAAATTAGGAAATTTAAATTTTCCTACGTCACTGCTAGCTATAAAAAAAGTCAAATTGTCCCCTTTATTTTCAGATATTTCCTTTCCTTCTTCTTCTTCATTGGTCACAATACGGTCAATCGTGTGATTTTCGGAGCCGGCGGCTTCGCATAACCCGAACCTCGAAGGGGCCAGTTTGGGACAACGGCCTTGGTGGGAAATGCCTACGCGCCTATATCTAACTAGTTTGTGGATTCATGACCACACGACCCGAATCGCATTGCTGACTAGTTAACTGAAGGGGTCGCCCGGATGTGAGAAACACCGCTACGAATATGCTTTAAGCAGACGAGTAGTCACAGGCACAACGAGCCTGGGACATGCACGTCTCAATGTTGACGTGAGGCTTACCCAATAGGGGGCCGAAGGAGGATCACATCTGCTATAGAGAAGTCTATAGCGAATAGTGTACCTCGGGGATGGGTGTGACCAGGGGACCATGGTCCTTGCCAAAGCCATCTTAATACAAGCCCGAAAGCAGAACACGATAATATACTTAAACGTCAAATCATACACTGAGAGAATTTTTTGTGGTTGAACTAACAAAATCTCTCTGTTAAGAAAATAACTGGGAAATCTGTTGTAGTAACAAAATATTTATTAGTTCAACATTGAAATTGGATTATTCAAGTGTAAAAACATTGAAATTGCCGAGAAAAATTTATTATATTGTTCTGTTGGCCGAACAGAATCGTTTTGTATTTTCCAAATTTCGTTAACATACGATTCTGTTGAAATCACAGAACTAGGACAGCATTAACAAATACTCTATTTGAATAACACACTTATATAGTCTGGTTAGTCTAGTAGGTAGGGCGTTCGTCTACAAATCATAGGGTCACGGGATCGAATCCCGCTGTGGGTAGGTAATTTATTATGCATTTTAGAGCGTTAAGAGGTAAATTAAATGTCGCCAACACCAATAGGGAGGTCAATGCTAGTTATACAAAACTCATTTATGAGTTAAATGTTCTTTCCCTGTGAAAATTGTGCTTTTTTATCCAAACGAGAAATAATGTTGATATTCCAAAAATTAGGGAGTCACATTCTGTTAAGTAAACAAAGTGATATGTTAAAAATACATACAATTCCGTTACAAATACAAAGCTCTTTTCTGTGCTGGTAACATAATTGGTTTTGTTGAACTAACAGAATATTCTATAGGCTCGAAATCAAAAGAAAAATCTGTTCAAATAATTAGTGTTTTTTGTTACTGTAACAGAATCATTTTTTGAGTGTAGGCTTGAGCAGATGGAAAATTTACATTGCGGTAAAGGCAAATCGGGTTGTGTCGCGGCAAACTTTACATGAAAACTATTGGTTCCCGGTCGCAAAAATTGCAATGTGTCGTGAATTGAAGTGTCTATAATGCAGTGAAAGAAAAAAATCCCGACAAAAAGTGAATTTTCCACGTGTTTTCGCGATTTTTATCAGAGCAGACACGATTTTTTTACATGCGCTGTGCTTGTGTTAGTGGATCGTGCAACGTATACACGACATGTTCATAGGCTTGATTTGTGTGCATGTATTGCTGCTTCCCGGCTTTCTAATTAAGCCATCAAGGTGTTGGTGTTGGTGTGGCTTTAGCCTTTAGGTTTTTACCCGAGTCAACCAGCTATTGTTGCAACCCCGGGGTTGGGTTTCTGGAGGGGAATGCATTCGCTGGATGAAGAAATCTCCATTTGTCAATAAGATCTTGACAATAAAACGCAGAAGGTCCAAACCGCCCGAAGAGCCGGGAGATAAGGCCGAAAGGATAGGTGCTCCCCTGACGGTATACGCGTAGGTGGTAAACTTGCTTCACGAAAATCCGGTTAAAAATGTAGACTGAGCTCTATGCAACATATAACGTAAGGTCTGCATTTTCAAACTGATCACACCGGTTTAGTAACGAAAATATCCATACTGGTTAAGTTTATACTATAATATTGTTCAAAACTCGTGCCAGCGATTTTAATTACAATTATATACTCTTTTTCCATGAGAAAACTCCAGAGAATCTTGAGGACCACTTACGGATCTCTCACCTTCGGTCCGCGGACCACCTGTTGGGAAACAGTGATCTATTTCTATACCATAGATTATGCTCAGAATTAGCAGTAAATCTTTTTTTACTGGTGTTCCCTAATAAAGAGGTTGTTGTAAAAGAACATCAAAATATATTTCGTATTTTATTTAGGAGTAACCATATAAAATGGTCCCGTATTCATAAAAGTGTTAGTAACTTTCTTGTGTCATTAAAAACGCTAAATTACAAATTGACTACATTTTTGAATGGGACTTGGAAAACAGTTTAGTGAGGCAAACATTTTTTTTCGCAGATCCAATTATATAGCATAATCGGCGTCCAGGATGAAAAAAGGGGTTTTTTAAGAGATGCCTACAAAAAGTATTTTTTCGACATATGTAGCAGGAAGTAATATTAGTCTAGTACAGATAGCTCAAAACCCAAACATAAAAAAAAAATGAGCTTTTGATGCCAAATTGTTGAATACATTGCCCAATATACGCTAAAAAAAAGTTACACTAATTTGCGCCATGGGTTAAGGGGGAGGGGGTGGCAAAGGGGTGAAAACTCAGTTTTTTGCAAATATCTGGAAAAATATCGCCCATTAACCCATGGCGAAAATTGGTGTAACTTTTTAATGCGTATATTGGGCAGTATACTCAACAATTTGGCATCAACATTTTTTTTTTATTTGGGTGTTTGGGTTTGGGACTATTTTGATCCAATTGTACTATACTATATTTAAAACAAATAAAAGAGATATTTGAAATAAACATAAATTTGATCGATGGTTGGGGTCGAAATACGTAGACGGTGAACGTGATTGTCAAACTAGGCCGGATCAGCACAACTTTGAGTAAAGTATTGCTTTCGCCTAGTGAGATGACTGCACCTTCAATTTATATAAACTAAAAATGTGATTTTTTAAACTTTATTAAGCCATAATTTTAACTTAAATGCAAGGATAGTTTATTTTATTTTTAAATTTTTTGTAATTTAATAATTCTATTTATTTCAATTAATTGATAGCATTATAATACTTAATGTTTTTATCAATTTGAATGTACAAATGTCATCTCTGCTACTATCTTAAATATTATTGCCAATCGTCGATAGAAATGCTAGATAGAAAAATTTAATTAAGAAGGAGTTCTTCGAAGGCTTTTACCGGTTGGAATGGTGGCTGTCTTGGATTAAAAAAAAATATTTTTTAAATTGTTATCCTTAAAATCAAACTAACCAAAAACCGAAACACTCTTCTGAACTAAAGTCAAATCAATACTTTATAAAGTTGTGTTGAGTAAGCCTTGCTTGGCAACCTCGTTCTGTACCTAGGCACTACGACCCCCTTCCCCAAATGTAAAGATGGCCTAAATTCAACAAATTGCAGTTTTATTATTTCAACCTTGTCCGTTATAGACCTTAAATATAATTTCTTGTCACTTTTGCAGAAAACAAACATTTTTTCGGTACATAAAAGAGGCATCTCCTCAAAACCCCCTTTTAACATCCAGGGTGCCAATTTCCCTTTATAATTGCATCTACGAAAAACGAATTATTAACTCCAAAGTCTGTTATCCAATTTCCATTCCAAAATTTAACTATAGTTTTCGACTAGGTGTTTTTAATGACAGTAGAAATAGAAGGAGAGGAAATGTCACTTAAAAAGTGTACCGAAGCGCAAATTCATGGGAGATAAAAATACAAGAACAACACTGGTGAAACAAATCGATTTGACACAAGTAGAGTAACAGTACATCTCAATTCAAACAAAGTCCCATGCTTTGACAACCCACTATTAAAGACAAAGAGAATGAAGAAGAAGAAGAATTCAACCAAACGCACACGAATTTTTGACACAATTACTACTTTACTGTTAGATGCTTGCTCTCCCATATATATTAGATTCTCGGCACATTTTTGAGCTGCCACTTTGTATTAGTGCAGTCAAAATATCCCAAATCTGGCCTCCAAATAGAAAAAAAAATAGAGTAAGGCTAATTTTTGTTGTTTTTGAATCAGTGGGCTCCCAGGAATCTACAACTGATTTTGCTAAAAAAAAAATTGATCGGAAAGGTCCCAAAAAGGACCAAAAAGGATACTTTTAAATCCTTGACCGGAGGTCGGCATGCGGGGTATCATATCAAAGGGGACGTCGAGTACATTACATATCCGGTGTTTGTTTCCTGTTTCAAGGACCCTCAAAGGAATAAATCGAGCTTAAATGAAAATTTTTCGAGTTTTCCGTGTATCTTTCCACAGTCATAACTACGAGAATAATTCAAATTGTCACTACTTCCATCACAGAATCTATGATAGCTGGAGACTCTACCATTAAGTTTGCTAAGAAGAAAGTTGATCGGAAAGCTCTGAAAAAGGACATAAAAGGACATCAATTTCACACCTTGATAGAACGTGGGCATGTGGGGTGTCATATCAAAGAGGACATCGAGTGCATTGCATATCCGGTGCTTCTTTCCTGTCTCAAGGACACTAAATGGAATAAGTCGGGCTTAAATGCAACATTACGGCTTTAGAAAGATACGGGAAAACCCAAAAATTTTTAAGTTGAGCCCAATTTTCTCTTTTGAGGGTCCTTGGAACAAGTAACAAATGCCGGATATGGAATGTACTTGTCATCCTCTTTGATATGACACCCCACATGCCCACGTTCGACTAAGATGTGCAATTAGTGTCCTTTGATGTCCTTTTTCAGAGCTTTCAAGCGATCAACTTTTTTTTTAGCAAATGTAATGGTAGAATCTGCAGCTATTATAGATTCTGGAAAGTGATAAAAGTAGTGACAACTTGAATTATTCTCGTAGTTATGGCTTTGGAAAGATACACAAGAAACGCGAAAATTTTCCATTTAAGCTCGATTTATTCCGTCGAGAGTCCTTGAAACAGGAAACAAACACCGGATATGTAATGTACTCGACGTCCCCTTTGATATGATACTCCGCATGCCGACCTCCGGTCAAGGATTTAAGAGTATCCTTTTTTGTCCTTTTTGGGACCTTTCCGATCAAAATTTTTTTTAGCAAAATCAGTTGTAGATTCCTGGGAGCCCACTGATTCAAAAACAACAAAAATTAGCCTTACTCTATTTTTTTTTCTATTTGAAATGCTAATATGACTGCACTATATGGAATTCGTGACTTTCGCCCTCTGCTTCTATTAATACCTGCTCTAAGGAGTACGGGGCTTGCTGAGTGCACTTTCAATCCCAATGATGACATATGGCATCATGCTCTAATTTGTTAACCAAAGTACTTTCAGAAGAAGAACGTTCTTCTACACCCCCCAAACAGAACAACGTTCCGCTACACCCTCCCCCCTTTGAATTGCTAATATCTCTAAAAGTTGACTAGCACAAAATGTTTAAATGTGGTACATAATTAGCACGTAAGGGTGTAATGATTTTTTTAATAATTTTCCAAAGTGGGGGGTGTAGCGAACGAAAAGAAGAACATTCCGGTCCAAAATGTCAACCCTAATATTCGATTTTCAAATGTTTCCAATCTAAGCAATAAAGAAATAACGTATCAACCAGTTCAAATTACCGTTACGAAATTATTTACAGAATTTTCAAAAATTTCTCTAATGTTTTTTTATATATATCTTTAAAGCGACTTGAATATTTGAAGACGAAAATAGAACAGATTACGTGAAATTTCATGAAACTGAAAGTTTCGATTCAGATAATAGCTGATCGAAAATTTTAATTTTAATTTTTTTTACTCGAAAATTTTCACAAAAAGTATAGTTTTTCGGCGAGCTTGAAAAATGTTTGTAATTTTTTCACTGGCAAGATTACTTTGCTTTTTCTAATCCGAAATTTAGTTTAAAATTTAAGGCTCTAGTTATACGTATTTGTATTTCAGCTAATTTATGTATATTTATTTATTTTCATTAGATACCTCAGTTTCGTACAATTTTTATTATTTATCAACCATTACATCGCCCTTGGTCGCCCAGCTAGTCCGTTCACAACTACACTATGTAATAGGGAGTAAAATCATCCAACTTTCTGGAACAATTTAAGGCTATTCCACAATTTGTTAGGTGAAATTATTTCCGGTGTTTTGTGTATGTATTTTTAACAGTTTTAGGACAAAATTGAATTCTCTGAATGTACAAGCTTAGCTAGGGGGAAGCTGACAAGAGAGTGACAATCAATTAAGCACCCAAAAATATAAAAGCAACACATCAGAAATCAAGTAATTTGTCACTGTTTCTTAATTACTTTTATATGACCGCTTCAATAAAAAATCGACCTCGCAATTAATTTTGCTCTGTAAAAAAGATTGATGAACGCCTAGGATCCAAGAAGCAGAAAGCTCGAAGCTCATTCGTACGTATAAATGTGTGCATGGTAAATTGAATATTATGCTTAGTACCCAATTTGCAACTGAGTGTCCATTTTTTTAGGTTTCCTATTCAATTTAAAATTAATGCAAATTTATTATAAAAAGAACAATTAAAAGAATTTAGAGCTTTGAAAAAAAAACATGGCAAATGAGTTAGTTTGTTTGTGTTTGTATTTTGCCATATCAAAATTCTACAGAGTCCGGATTGACGATTTTTTTTTCTGTTTGAATCCTGACCTAATATAGTGGAGAAATTATATGTGGCCTGGATTAGCATGATATCCGGATTAAATGTGATCTAGTTTATCGAGTAAAGACTGTATTCCACATACCTATAGAAAATAGACACGCGCTACGTCAAAGTTACACCCAAATTTATTATTTTGATCATAATGTAATAAATTGATTTTCAAATAATAAAAAAATATTATTTCAATTCTCTTATCAACATAATATAAACATGGACATTGATTCTATCGCTAAGTGTCAAATTTTGTTCTGGCAAAAAAAAACTTATCGGCTCAGGAACAATGATATTAAGGTCTTAACTTTCCGTCTCATTAAGCCACTTCCATAAAATAGCCATAAGTAAAGTTGTATACCTCGATTTGTATGTATTATTGGCATTCTAAAGTTCTAAATTTAATATCTTTGAAGAACCCAGATAGCAAAAAGATTGGCAGATAATTGGCTCTATGACTAAGCCGTAATCAGAGATATATATGTACAAAATGCTTAATAGGAGCTCGTGACACAACGAGACCCTTATCAGTGTGCCTAAAAGGCTACTGCGTAAAGGTTTTAATTTGTGTTTCGATAGACACGGATCGGACACGGATAAGTGAAACAATTATTATTAACGCTTGACGACGACGACAACAACCCGCGTCTAACCCCGTGCCAATACAGTTATGTTGACAATTTATTTTAAAGCAAACACTCAACAACAATCGGTCCTCGCGCAATTCCAATACCCGATTGTACGGCAAAAAGTGTGCTATCGCGCTGTTCTAAACATTGTTCTATTGAAATATATGAGTCAAAATCATTACACCCTCGTTTGTTGTTGTTGGTTGTGTTGTTTAAAGTTTGCGTTTGTAGGCAAAAACCAATCATATCGGAAAATTTGACGCAAAAATTAGATATCCATATATACGTCAAATTTAATATCGGAAATCCCTGATGGAAGATAATGATAGTTATCATCACTTATCAGCAACTCACTGAAATGTTTAAGAATGCTTTGAGGATTATAATGCATAGCGATATGTTGCGAAATTGAGCCCTACTAATTCCAAGCTCTGGCGATAGATGAATCAATACTAAATGGGTCACTATAGAAGGAAAATGCTTTGTGAAACACGTGCCTTTATGATACATAAATTTATGAATTTACCATGCCCTACTCATATTTTTTAAACTGCAACTTTCCTGGCAGTTAACTAAAGAAAAAAAAGAGAGGATCTAAAAGAGAATGTTGTGGTCTACAAGGATCTAAAAAACTAAAATTGCATAGAAAATCAATTAAAATAAGATCTACATTTACTCTTGTCTTGAGTGCAGATTTTTTGAGTTACTAACATAGTTTTCACTATCATTGTGTTACATAGATTTATTGTGCTTATAAAGTATCCTCAAACCGTATCAATACAATTGTCCATTGTCCTGATTTTTAAGCAAAACTACTTTTTTCTCACGTATCTTCCTGAAATCGGATCACTCTCTTGTTCTCTTCGCAGGATCCTCGGCAATCGTTAATTTTTCCATCTACTTTCTCTCGCGGGTCACTTAATTGTCATGGACCACCAAGTGATGCAACAATCTCATTTATAACTTTGGCCACGCTCCCGCTTTATTTTCGTATGTGAGAACAGTTACTTGAACCACATTTTTACGGTGTGACAACGCTGACAATAATACATTTTTTATAGTCATTTTCATCTTCATTCAATTTTCTTTTCATGCTACCGATCGCGGTTCGAATCAGAAGACGGACAATATAGTCATCTTGAAGAAGTCACTTGTCATACGACATTTTGATGAATTGACGATCTTGCTTTATTGCGATGACACGTTGATTAACTACTGCGCGATGTTCATTCAAGATGAGGTGTAGTGTTGAAAGGTGCTATAGTGATTGTAGGGATGAGTCCATTACGAATTGAACAAAAAATCGGTGGTAATGTCAAATGCTTAAATAAATCCTAGAACTTAGATTGATCGTCATATCAACCAATTCCTATGTTTTGATTAAATGAGGTGTATTTAAGAGGTTTGAAATTTGTCACGATATATGACTCGAATATTTTTTTTTTTTCTTTAAGTACCGACATCTAAGTTTTGGTAGATAAGTGCCGACACCGGGTCTGATAGATCCGTCGAAAATAATCGGTAACTTTTTGTGAATTTCCTTTATCCTTAATATTTATGGTTTTGTTCACGATGAAAGTTACCCTTTACCCATTTACATATCTAGGATGAATACAGAAAGCTGATCTGTGCAATTTCAAGTTTTTAGAGAGAACGGGATTCCCGTTTCCAATAATATGTAAGAGCATGTCAGTGAGATTCGCCGAGATTCGATCTCCGGACCTCTAGATTACTAACATCGTAGAGTGCGACTCAACCAAGTGAGCCATAGAACGTCCTCGCTGAACACTTGCACTGATATGATAGAATTTCATCATAAAATGTCAAAAGGAAATGCGAACATTCTCAATTGGTGTTTAAAAAAGCCCAATCGGATAATTTATTGATAATTGATCAAACATTGCATTTTTGGTGTTTTTGGTAATGCTCATCTGGAAAATTAATTAGAATTTCTATATTATATCTATATTGCCCAGTAAATTATTTCTATATTGCCCAGTAAATTATCAAAAATTAAATTTAAGTGTGTATATATTTTCGGGGGCAACTTACCCCCTTCTTCGGCACAAAAGCTAAGATGAGGGTAAGTTGCCCCCAAAATATATACTCACTTAATTCTAATTTTTGTAGTTTACTGGGCAAGTTACTTGCACAACGTTTGACTATTCATAGAAACTACACATTTTCGTAGATGTATTACATTTAGTTGTTGGGTTTGTAGCAACAAATTTATCAAAAATCTATACCATTTCCCCGCCAAGCTCATAATTTTGGAACATCAATTTCGTATCTTTGGAGCATGGAGCAATGGAACATCAATTTCGTAACTATGGAAAATAAAATAAAATTTGGAGGGGCGTTTTCACCATATTGTCACAAACGTCAAAAGTAAATGACGAATTCTAATGACGAAAGCATGTGTCACTCCAATTTCGAACTTTCATCATCATGATGGATTATCGTCACGATGATTTGGATATGTGGTTTGGGCCTAAAATGGTTAACTTGTAATCAAAATATAAGATTGTTCAGGTGCGATGATGGTAAGATATCCATACATAAATGCGGTTGCCCTTGGCCTTAGCTACGCATTGGACGTTCCTTTTACGAATTTTATCTCCCACAAATACGAACCTAATGTGGTTATGGACTTGGCCGAGAAATTGTACCTGTATACAACAAGCCAAGTTCTGTCGAAAGTTCTATAGAGCAGAAATTTGGTACTCAAGTGTCCTTCTATTGTTCACAGTATATACATGTATATGTCAAAACGAAACGAAAGATTCGGAACATGGGGCTGCCATATAAATCCCAGCTTTAATATTAATCGTTTTTTTTATGAAGATCTTGTTTTTTTATTATGGACCTTAACCAAACTTCATTCAAGAGTGTTTAGTAAACCTTAAAACATATCTGGGAACGGATGAAATCGGAACACTACGTCATAGGGCTGCCATATAAAACAATAATCCAAAATTGGGTTGTTTCAAGAAAGACATATCTTTGCTCAAGTGTATTTCTAGTTAAGTCTCAATTCATATCCCCGAACGGATATAATAAGAACACTACGCCATAGAGCTGACATATAAACCAAACCTAAAAAATAAATTGTTGTTGAAATTTTCATCCAATAACACCTAAAAAATAAAGTTCTTTTGAGGAAAACCGCACATCTCCTCTTTTGTATCCTGTTTTAAGGGCTTCGACCATATTAACTCTACGAATTTGAGCTGAAATAATAGCTTTTGTGTTCGACGGATTGTCTATTTTAAACTTCTACCGCCCGAACAGACCGGCAATAATAGCATAATGTCCTGGCAAGAGCAGTGGAATGTAAATGTAAACCCGGCCCCACACCAACCGGAGTGTGGCACACACCGCACAAAAGATCAGTCCAAAAATGATACGTTGGAGTCGCCCAACCACACTGGTGCAATGCTGCTGCACGATTTTTCGTACCAATCTTTTGTGCGGTGTTTGCCACACTCCGGTCGGTGTGGAGCGGGCTGAACAACCAACGTTATAAAAAACAGAACTGTCTTCAGTATATTAACAGCTGGTGCTGGATCGGTAGCCAAGGTGTGGACGTCAAGAATACACATTGCAATGCAACTCAACAAGATCCAACGAAAGCAAACTAAAATTCTAACTTACAGGCAGATTTTCAATTTCAGTCTTCTTTGCAATTAACACACCAAGACTTCCTTCAGGCTACTCCACATATCGGTATCGGTATCGATGCGATTTAATTGCAGCAATTCTCTTATATACCGATGAGGCTCAAAGAGTTAGCCAATCTTTTGTGGAAATAGATACTCCATGGCACCGATGCAACACAAACTGGATTCTGTCAAGGGAATTTGATTAACTAAATTCTGAATGTTTCAAGAGGAAAACTTACTTTCATAGCCGCATATCCACAGGCGGCAAGTAAAGCTTCAACAACTGGAGTAACGTAGAGTGAGTTGTACTCTGGCAGATCTCCAGGTCTTTTGAATATATTTTCCGACGTACGCTTTATCACAAGGAATCCCCCGAAAATATTGACAAACAGTTAGAACAGCGTTGGCAGCTAGTGTCTAAATATATCACAAATTTTTTTTAGATGATCGAATACCCCAAAATGTTTGTCTCACTTCGATTGTATTAACTGGAAACACATTTCCACCCATGAGAACCAATGGCTGTTATGCCAGAAATGGCATTTGTCACCGACAAGATCAGTATATTGTAAACCGTGAGACGCTTGTTCGCCTCAGATTGGTTACAGGGAACCCGCTTTTCGTTCCACCAGAGCACTTAACTAAATTACCTAGTAGATACGTTTACAGGGCCGTCGCCAGCTTCCGCGGGGCCTTGGGCATAAAATTGCAGGGCCCTTTCGGGGCTAATAAATTTCCTCTATAATTTCCCATGAAAAAAGATGAAAACCTCCTCCTAAGATTGATATTTATAAATGCTTACTAATTTCTTTGATAAGTTTGGCACGTTCCCACAAAAATATTGTTTCAATTACCCAAATCGTGTAATCAGCGGGCTTGAACCATCGTCCGTCTATTTGTCTCAAACAAGAAGAACGTTTTCGAGTTGTCTCATAATACCCTCGGATTGAGGTAAATGAGGGCAGCGGCGCATCGAAACGGGTCGTCCACATAAGGAGCCGCACTACCGTAGTTTGTGAAGATTGAAGAGTGAAGACGCGAACACCTAATCATTTAATGATAGCATGTTCAAATTCAGAGTGTGCAGTTAGCCTGACATTTTTAACACTTTCCCGGACACAACGCCAAAATTTGACACGATTTGTATGGTCAAATGCTCAAAATTGGATGTCTATAGACGTTGTGTCCGGGAACGGGTTAAATATGGTCGTATAGAAATAAATTTGGTATCAATCAATTTGTGTGTTTGTGCTTCCTGAAAACATAAGGACTCAGGAGAAATAAGGGAAAAACCGAGCGGTTTACGTGTTGACTTGCCATCTTGTGAAGCTACTCGCCCACATTTTCACAGGTGTGTGTTCAAGATAGAACAATTATGGCAAAGTTGTGAAGCGAACGATGTGCCAGTGCCAATATTGACCAAATTACGGGAGAGGTCCCAATGAACAAATGGTTGATGTTTCGCCAGGCCAATGTACCTTTGGTTTGATTTGCAAAGTGCATGTGCACACCTGCCTATTTGATCCATCATCTCTTTTGTAGTTGACCACTTTTGCTTTTTCTTTGGCCAAAACAAAAAAAAATCGTTTTAATACCATAAAAAACAATCCTCTAACTTATAAGATTTGTCGCCTTTCGCTCCCCCTTAGCGACGGCTATGAATGTGATTTCCCAGTAGGCAGAAGAATGAACCAAATTTAGTTGATCCGCCTCCAGCTATATAGCCAGTGGCGTAATTAGAGGGGTTGTGGAATACCCCCCCCCCCCCCCCCCCCCTGCACGTAGGGGGGGGGTTTTGTGAAGGGGTTAAGTACTAAGACTTAAAAAAATGAAAAGATTTTTTAAACAGATATGCTTTAATGTGGTTTCGTTTTTACAGAACTTCAAAGTCAATTTTTTTTAGCCCACAACAATTTTTTTCCATCTCAATTTATTCCAACTGCTACCAAGGTGAGGTGCTTGTACGATTCGCATTGGCTCTCGATCATATCATTCTTACATCATTTTATTCTAGCTCCATTACTTCTAATAGTTTTATTGCCTTAAGTGCAGAAAACTAGGTTCTCGAATTCGTTCAAATTTATCAAAATATTTTGCAATTTATACATATAAGATTTAGGCAAATTATGCCAAAGTCGAGCCACATATGGTTTATAAATTCCTATGCACGAACGATCGGTCCTCAGCCAGAGACGTACCGTGCAAACATTTATTGGTGAAAAGTAAAATTTACCGACTACATTTGACTGAAATCTGGCAATTCGTTCAAGGAATATAGAAAGAATTAAACGAAAATTTGTTGCGACAACATTTCCTCGACCGCGTTATCGCTCTCAGAGGCGATTTCTCATACACTGAAAAAAATGGTTTAGACTTTTTATCTAAAGTGAAGTAGTTGACTTAAATTTAGATAGTTTTACCAAAGAAATAGCTGATTTGTCTAATCTTCGTAGCTGAAAATACTATTAAATTCGTTTATTTAACCACGCAAGATTAGAAGAAAAAGTTTAGTCAATTCTTCCACAAAAGTTGTTGATTGTACTATTCAAATATAAAATTTAACTACAAACAATCGTTCTTTTTTCTTCAACACAATTTAGCTATCCAACATTTAACAATTTATAGATAATGAATAGCTGTCTTTACAAATGAATTAATTGAATTTGCAAATATAGTAGATGTTTCAACTAATGACGAATAGACAAATTATCCATATCTTCGTAACTGTTTCAACTACATAGAATCATAAGCTGAAAATCAACGCGAACTTTAGATGAATTCGACTATTTCTTTAGATAACCATTCTATTTTTTTCTCTGTGTAGCCGGCACGCTCTCCAGAGTTGGGGTCATTTGAAATTCCAATCAAAATTTCAATCGACCACGGAACATAGCTAATCTCAAGAACAACATTCGCTACGCCATTGTCAACATACCGATTGATGTGCTGCGAAGAGTGGAGACGAACTCCAAAAATCGACTTATCAGTTTATGCACAATGGGGGTCGCCATTTAACCGATGTCATATCAAGACTGTATGAAGAAAACTTGGGATATTGTACTCTTAAATAAAAAGGAATTAAAACCATATCTGAAGTGCTTTTGTGTTTATTAACTTTTCAAATAAGTAAGTTTCTCTGGCGCACCCTGTAGCGCTAGGCTGTGTGAAGTTAGCCAGTCATTTTGTTTTAATTACGCCCTTTTGCTCGGTGAACCGTTTGTTCGACTGCGGCTACGTTTGTTCTTGATTGTTCGCCAATTAATATCGTTTGTTCTTCTCTAATTATTTAATTATAGCAACTTTAAAATTGTGAGTGTGAACTTAGCCAGTCATTTTTAAATATGGGTCGGAAAGGTATAGGTTTGGTATCAATCGAAAGCCAGATGTTTGTTCATTTTGTAGGGCGTTTGTTCATCCTGGAAACGGAAGGATACAGGAATTATTAAGGAAAAAGATATTAGTTGTGACGTCATCTTCATTCACCCAACGCCATCTACTCAGCTCAGCTGTACGATGATGGTGTGGATCTTGCATAAATTGTTCGCGGGACACGGGTTGCCCGTACAGCTGAGCTGAGTAGATGGCGTTGGTTGAGTGAAGATGACGTCATAACTAATCTCTTTTTCCTTAATAATTCCTGTATCCTTTCGTTTCCAGGATGAACAAACGCCCTACAAAATGAACAAACGTCTGGCTTTCGATTGATACCAAACCTATACCTTTCCGATCCATATTTAAAAATGACTGGCTAAGTTCACACTCACAATTTTAAAGTTGCTATAATTAAATAATTAGAGAAGAACAAACGATATTAATTGGCGAACAATCAAGAACAAACGTAGCCGCTGTAGAACAAACGGTTCACCGAGCAAAAGGACCTAATTTCAAAAAAATTACTGGCCAACTTCACACAGCCGTAGCGCTAAGGAAATTGTTCAAAAATGTGTTTAACGGCTGAAATTTGAAAACGAAATTGTTCATAGGGGACAAATTATAGAATTGCTGACTGGAAAATCAAGAAAATATAAAAAATTGTATAAATTTTTAAAGAATTTTTTTGCCGGTTTTAACTGGAAGGACAAACAACCGTCCGGGTTAAAACCGGGAGGAAGAAAAACCGAAAATAACCCGGTTAAGCGTTCTGAAGAAAACCGGTTTTCGGACTAACCGTCCGGTTTTTGACATCCCTATCGCTGAGTACAGAAGTGTATATGTGAGTGATGAGCACGCTAAAAGCAGAACGTATGTCTCACATACGCGCGAACTTCGGAAGGTTAAAAGACATTGTGGTGCTTTCTTCGGCAGCATTCGACGTGTCCAATCTGTTTCATCTTAAATCATACCTCCGTTGCATAATGTCCGAGGAGCGACTAAATGGACTCACTCATCTACACGTTTATGAAGGATTATGCTCCGAGAATGAAAGCCTTAAAAAGCTTTAAATACCATTTTAAGTAAAATATACATAGGTATTTAATAACCGTAAGCGTGATATGCAGCGCAAGAAATGCACGCATTACACTAATAACATGCGCTTTAGAAAGTAAGTTGTCAGTGTAATGCGTGCATTTCTTACACTATTAATTCCAAGCTTGATCAGTAGCAGAGGGTGACAATTTGGCTATTGCCCCAGGGACGCCAAAAAGGCTAAATCTGGCTCTGAATCCGTGGTACACAACTTACCGGTTTACGCATATGCAATACAAAGTCAATAGAACTAGAGACTCTCTTTGGAGAGATGGAATCGGCTGCACATCGACATTCCTGTGTGACCCCCGTAAATAAGCCAATGGCAGACGTTGTCTTTGTCCTCCGCTTTATATTTAGCATTGAATTCGGACATGGCGTTGAAGTTGAAGTGGTCTTCGCTTTCAATAGATGACAGACGAAAAGGATACCCCTGATGAGTAAAATCAGAAGAGATCGCGGGAGTACTATGTAGTCTGCGAACTGTGCTTAGCTTAGAACATGTGTTTCCATTTCCAGTGTAAAGGTACATTTTCCTCGACACGATTGCATCGGCTCTAGCGACAGCGACTCGCTCATTTCATATAAAAACTCGTTTTTAGAATGAGAGAAAATGAGTTTTTATATGAAATGAGCGAGTCGCTGTCGCCAGAGCCGATGCAGTCGTGTCGAGGACAACGTACCTTAAAAATGAGAGAGAAACGAGTTTTTATATGGAATGAGCGAGTCGCTGTTGTGCGGCCGCGTCGAGGACAACGTACCTTAAAGGAGCTAGTATTAAATGGTTCTAACACCAACATTTATGAATATTTTGGAACGAGGCACCAGGAACGTTAATAATCATCTTAAGATATCCAGGGGATGGAGCAAATTCCTCTACAACCGCACATAGGCTAGGTAACGAGCAAGCGGCATCATGTATTTGCTGTAGCTAATGCAGGAGTGGAGTGCCGTGTGGGGTTTGTATCACTTGTTGCCCTTGTACTTCCTCGGCCGTGCACCTATGAAATTTCGTGTATTTCATTTTTTAAATATATCCGTTACAATTTTATTCAATGTTATTATGAACGATGTTGATACTTGATACCGATACTAACTACCAACGACACGTAACCCTGCTCTGAAAAATCCATTCAACTGAAAAACACATTCAAATCTGGACAAGATTGTTAGCACCTTTGTCTGATTCAAACTCTACTTGAGATTTAGATTCCCCCAAGCCCAGTCATCGTGTTTCATTGTCCATATTGTCTTCTATGTCATTTGTTTTGATGTTCCAGCCGCGGCAGAGGAGATCACACACGTATCTATAAAATCTTAATATACTACACATGTACGTGGACAAGAGTACAATAAATTTACTTTTGCGGAATTTAATAGGATATGACCATATTACGCCTGTGTCGGCATATCATCTAATAAAAAAGTGTCAGGTAGGTCGTATCAGGGCGTAATGCGGTGGCACCTTGCATCGCATACATCACAGACCATTGCTGCGGACAATTTAATTCTCAATCTCGTCGTGGACAGCAAAGAAAATAAAGTCTTGTAATATCCGTATTTTACTCGTTTTGCTTAAATCAAATGGTCCGAAGATGTGTGATGCTAAAATACCAACGTGAGGTAGATATTGGTATGGGAAGAACGCCTCGGCTTCGTGGGGGTTTATTTTATGCGTCTAAAGCAGTGGTTCCCAACAGGTGGTCCGCGGTCCGGGGGTGGTCAGTGAGAGACCCGTAGGTTGACCCCGAGGTGATTCGAGAAACTTCTTACAAAAAAGTTATATTTTCTTGTGACTAATTACACATGCCAAACACGCGCTCTCATTCTCATTAGAGAGGTACGGAAATTTCGCAAATAAATTTCGCATAAACTAATTTTGAATGTAAGAAATTTCGCTGAAATTTAAAAATGACTGTGACTGATGACTAAAAAGTGTGGACCGACCTTAATTCAGAAATATTTAATAAAAATAAGCAAAAAATCGGCTAGGAAATAGTGTGGCTGACAACTGAATCATACTCCGAGTTCAGTTGTCGAGAAATAATTTTGACAATACAAATAGTCGACAACGCCTTTCAAGGAGTTACTGTAAAAAGAGAAACTACAGGAGCAGAGGCGCGCCAATATTGTTACGATTTTCTAGTTTTTTCGTAAAGTTTATTTCAATTTTGTGGCCCGTCGAACCATGAAAGAAAATCTTCCTAGAAAAATCGCATCGCCGAAAATCAATGTACATTCATGGAACCTCCGACTAAACCGCTTGCTTGGTGCTAAGCGTGATGCTGCGAACTCCTTGTTTTTAAAAATTCTCTATTCTCATTAATTGGAATGTTCTGAAAAACAATCTGAGATGGAAAATTATCTTCCACAATTGATTTTTTAGAGAAAAATTTATTTTTTCCTGGAAAAAGTACAAATTAGAACATTTCGCATTTATTCGCAGAAATGAACAATTATGGATGATTATGGGAAGGCGATGGTTTGCTTAGGTTCGTTCCTTATAGCTCAGTTCCGAAATCATTCAAACTAACTAATCGAACTCGATTCCAAAACTTTAAATGATTTTTCGTGGTAAACATTGTCACAAATCCGAATGTAAAGACCAAAGGTATATACCGTTTACTGGATAACTTTTACTCGGAGTTATAGCTCTTCCAGACCAGAGGACGCCTATTCCTGTGCGAGAAAAATCTCAGCTGGTGAGGCAAGTGTTGACGCAAAGAAATCAGTTTTCCTCTTCTCTCAACCTCCCTACAAGATGGTGTTAGCAAATCCAAGCCCAATGATAATCGGTTGCGTCGGGAACTTGTGAGCTGCGCCTTCGAAGAGACGGAAGCCGAACCTAATTTTCAATAAATCATTCCTCAGACTTTAATTCGTTTCATTATTGAATGGTGGTCCGTCGAGAGCCATTTTCAGGCTAAGTGGTCCGCAGACGTTTCTGAGTTGGAAACCACTGGTCTAGAGAGTGCTCTAGCGCTCGAAAGTCAGATGTCGCATATTATTATTGTCCAAAGTGCTAAGAGAGGTTCGATAATAAAACGTCAATTACTGTTTTTTGTTTTGCGAAAAATTATTATTCATTAAAGTGTTGAATGTGAATGGCCCCAAGTTGTATAGTCATTGTTCACACAGTAATTCAGTAGTCTCGTCAATTTCCTTTTTGTATAAATATTTTACGAAAAAAAAAAAGATCTGAGTGAGTTTCGTTGAAGTCATTGAATCCCATATGCTCTAATTGACCGGATTTTATTTTACTCATAATCATAAGTTGGTATTCTGGTATGGTTATTGGCATGTATACAGTTAAGTATGTAGAACATTCGCAAACATTTCAACACCGAAAATCCAGAAAAGATTTAGGCCATTTATTCATCTTTTCCATCAAATTGAATCTCTTGGTTTTAGTGACCATCACACCACAGGACATTTGTGTAAATATCCTGTGCCTTGATGGTCAGTCAATTAATTAAGATTAGACCCAGATAGGGGTACACAGTGTAAATGGAATCAAAGATCAAGAGTGACCACTATAGCAGAACAACGTATAAGTGGTTCATGTCCATCTAGACGTACAGACGAGTTCATTCACCGAAGGACGTAAGACTTAGTGCTTAATCCTTGGCAGAGAGTGATAATTGGCATCCATGGAATCGATACCATTAGTGCAATGAAAATTGTTGTAATGGAAGAGAAGACGAATTGGGATAAGTCCTTACGCAAAAGATTAAAACGATCAGGAAGGAATGAAAGGTTATCGTTTTCAACAAATAAGCTATAACAAAAGATTCGTAACACTTGTTACCAAATCCCACCACTTATCGATATAGTCATCATCACACAAATCCATTTCATCAAAACAATCACTCCCTTAAAAAACTTTCCACAAACGAGACAATCTTCTCACGGGGTGGTATCCACAAAAAAAAAGGACGATTGTCGATTATATTGCATTCGTGCAACCACTTGAGGCGACTTTACGAACGCCGAGTTCGGACAAAACGCACTTGAAATCACGAGACGCGCGCTTTCGCCTCAATGTTAAAGGACAACGAACGCACGTACATTATACACTATACACGAAGAACATGTGCAATGATTTTAATTTCAAATCAACCCTCAAGGGTGCTTGAGGGATTGTTGGGAACCAAACTGTTTTCGCCAAAAAAGACCTGCTGTCTCCTCGACATAGACGAAACAATGCGGTGAGACGCGAATGTTGTATACAATTTGGTCTTTCACCTTTTCACTAGCGACTTATCGGGGATATTAAAAATTCAAGATACCCCGCAAGGACATGCGAATAACTCGTACATTGAAAATATATAGGAAGATTGAATGAGGGTCGTAACAAGTCGATTTCGCTCAATTGAAGGGGGTGCGCTTTGAAGGGATATTGTTGAAAGATGAAGACGAAATGAAGTCTTCAATGCATACGTTCGTTATTTATGTTGAATGTAATTGCTTTGATTTAAAATTCCGGGATGGGAGTTGTATGAATCCTTTAGCCGAAGGACATTCCGTACTATTGATGAGCTAAATTAATAACTGTATTTATGTATTTTTAGTTAGCAATTTTATATAAATATAAATGGCAGACTGACACTATACTGCTACACCTCGGTCTTCCTTGGAAACACGAACACCTTTTAACATTATTTGTCGACTGGTCTCTTCCGAAAAAAGGTGACTCATACTGATATGGCACACAAAGTGAAGAGGCATTCAGATATGCCAGTCATCTTTAGTGTTTTACTTTGAATTCAATTTTACTGGTACTGAAAAAAGCGACCATCTTTACAAAAGCCGGTTAATTTAAGGCTGATGTACCGATGAATCGTGGACTTTTTTCCCACAATAACATTTTTTCCCAGACTGCGTGACGCTAGAATTGAATTTTCAACGTGCTAGATGGGCTTCGTAGCTAGATATAAGCTCGACCTTCAAAATTAGCTTGCGGCAGTTATACTTGTATGTCACACTTGAGAAATATTTTCAAGTCATTCGCCTGTGCAACCGCGCCGACCGCGAAGCCGTATAGTTAGTATGCGATCATCGAAACGTGATCAATGGAGAAGTGAATGCGATGATTGCGAGTACCAAGTTGGTGATTTTAATGTGAGACACCACTTGAACTGCACTCAAGAATTTCTGAAGGGTACCCCATCTGGTGACAAAATTGAGGAATAGAACAAAAAAAAATCCGGATCCATATTAACATTATATGAAGGAGCGGCAGCGGCCGGTATATCTGTCGAGTTTACGGATACCTAGTACCTGGGGCAATTCAAAGAGTGTTTATTTAATTGCTGGTCATTTGCGGTTTGCGATTGAATACGACAAAGAATTTCTGCCAGACTTATGCCTGCAGTGACGGATCCGGTGGTCGCGGCTTCTATAGTTTTGAACTTTAAATTTCGTGAATATGAATGGAAAGCATTTCGCACTGAAACGAAAGGTAGCTTCATCTTGCTTTAGGGGCTAATTACTCGTACATACTAATGGTTAGACTTAACGTATAGACAAGGCGCACATCATTTAGCGAAAGCTTAAACATTGTATTGAATTAACACTAGAAAGGAAAGCATTTCGTCCAATCCTTTTAAAATGGTTGAGGCAGGGCCGGATTTCCCATATGGGCAACCTGGGCAGCTGCCCAGGGCGGAAAATTTTTGAACTTTTCTTTTGGTTTCAAATTCTATGAAAGATGGACTTTGATTCAAGGAGCAGTTGACATAATTAGGAAAAAATGTTATTTGCTTTCTAATTTCTAGTTAAGTGACGCCTTAATCCAGGGCGCCAAATGTTATGATACTTCGCCTTTAAATTGTTATGCTTCACGCAAAATTCTACTAAAAGCATTAATTCCGAAAGGGGTAATTTGGTAGAACTAGAAGTGACCTAGATAGCATTGCGGCTTTACTTTGAACAAGGACACAGATGTCACTGTTGAATTTTACATCCGACCACGGAGTCTGTGTCCATGTGACCCAGGATATCTGTGTGGCATGGTACACGGATTTTTGGTGAGGTGTGATACAACGGACCCGAGCAGCATAGGGAAGCCCTTAGTATTTTGTGCATTGACCACTCGGCCCGAGTCGCATTGCTGACTAGTATGCTGAAGGACCCTCATCAGGATGTGAAAAGCAGCACTACAAATCGCTTTAAGCTGATGGTTAAACGAACCCGGGGTATGCACGTCTGAATTCAGCGTGAGGGTTAACCTTTAAGGGGACCGACGGAAAATCGGTCACACCTGCTATTGGGAAGTCTTTAGCAAATAGTGTACCTCGGCGATGGGTTTGCCCAGGCGACCACGGTACCTTCCTATCTCGAGATGACTGGAGGTTGTTACCCAAACTGGAGTTGCGGCCCGGGGTTGGGTTTCAGAAGGTGAGTGTATGCATCGCACGAGCAAATCCCAATTTAACAATTAGATCCTGTCAATAAAATGCCGTATGTCAAAGCAGTCCGATGGATCGGGTGGAAAGAGTGTAATTTGATAGGATCCAGTCATGGTTTTATTTTAAAAGATTTCAGATAGAGCTTAAGTAGTTTTTATTTTTTCAACGGAAACAATGAAATAAATGTAAACAATGTAAGTCTTTAGCTGCATTGACACAGCTTAATTTCTTCATCCCGCAAAAAATGCTTCACTTTTTACATTTTTTAGCCCGTCAGATGTATAGAAAAGTAACACGTCCATTCAGTTTTTCCCCACATTAAATTGGATGAGAAGCAACAGTGACGTGAATTTTGTCACAAATTTTAGGTTTAAATTGTCACGTTGTCAGTGTAAGAAAATTAAAAATTCCATACTTACAATAAACCGTTTAAGATTACAAAAAATAAGCAAAGCGATACCTAATAACTTTTGCTGAATAACATTCCGAGCTTGCATTTTAAAAATGTTTGTTAAATTTATTTTCTATCCCAAAAATTGAAAAAATCTAGAAATCGGAACTTAGGTTAATTACATTAGACAAAGGACATCTCAAAAATATTACGAGGTGTGACAATGAGAATGCTTTTTTAAATACTTTCAGAAAGGACCTCTGGTAACGTCCGCAATCAGCAAAACATGGGTTACTGGAAAAAAATGACTACTGGCAGAGGGCGGCCATTTGCGTACTGCCCAGGGGCGGCATACAGGTTAAATCCGGCCCTGGGTTGAGGTAGTGCCGCGAAAAAAAACCGGTTGGAGGAGCTTTGCTGAATTGTAAAATAAATTATTTTATCTACATAGTCCATTTTTTCAATAATAAATTTTTTCGTTGTCCCTTGGGCTTCGAATTATCAAGAGTCGACTGTACAACGAAAACCTACTCGAATGCGATAGTCCTCTTATTCACGGTTCGTCGCCGACATAGTAGAGATGGTAGGAGGGCTTGTACTCATATTTTGCACTGTTTTACACAAATAAATTGCGAGACAGGTGTAAACCCAATCGTATCGCTCGGCCGCAAATTGTAGAGATATCGACCATTTTCTAATGTGCATGGTACGAAGTTAATCGTCAATTGCTGTGGTCAGCATCTCGGCTGACGGCTATCTCTTACCACCCTGTGCACTAATCGGGAAACAGGCTTTGACAACTTTTAGGCAATTTTGCGCCGAATCGAGCAACACCTCTTCGTGTCGCTCCCCCAAAGAATTGCAGAGATATCGAGGTATTTTCGCACGAATACGAAGTTGATCTTAAAATTGCTGTGGCCAACATCTAGGTTGACAAGAGCATACGTTTTGTGAATTATTATTGTACTTTGACTTGACGGTTATCCCTGACACCCCTGTGAGCTGCACCGAAAAAATGCTCCCTTAGAGAATTTTGTTGCGAGTCTAGCGACACCTTATGGTGCCGATCGGCTCAAGGATTCCAAAGATATCGTCGGATTTCGAAAGTAGTACGAAGCTGATTGTGAAATTGCTGTGTGCCAATATCCAGTTTGACAGTTATTTCTGACCCACTTGTGCACTGACTGAAAAAGAGGATCCGTCGACCCATTAGACAATTTTGTGACATTTTTTTTTATTTTGCATAGTTCTGCCATATTTTGCTTGGTTAAGGTACGTTGTGCTCGACACGACTGCATCGGCTCTAGTGACAGCGACTCGCTCATTTCATATAAAAACTCATTTTTCTCTCATTCTAAAAACGAGTTTTTATATGAAATGAGCGAGTCGCTGTCGCTAGAGCCGATGCAGTCGTGTCGTGCACAACGTACCTTTAAGGTACGTTGACGCGGCCGCACGACTGCGACTCGCTCATTCCATATAAAAACTCGTTTCTCTCTCATTTTAAAAACGAGGCACTCCGCTTCTTATCTTGTGAAAGACATCGAATAAAATGAAAAATCAAATCTGACGGAAGAAACCTCTCTTCTGCATCGCTCAATTACCTCGAACTTTTTATTTTTGTTCAGTTCTAGTCGTTTTACACGTTTTCAGTTTGTCGCGTAATTTCACATTTGGGCTATTCTTATTTTTTCTATGGAAGCTCAATTAACCGAACTTTCGTTTATCCGAACCACTCTTGTTAACATTGGTTCGGATAATCGACGCTCTACTGTATATGGGAAATAAACAAAAATGCCATTCAGTACAATGGAAAAGCTTTCTGAATATTGTGTGTGTCTTCTCTATGCGATAAGACTAACCAGCCTATAAAGGGCGCCACAAACCTGACGATTTCTCGGCCGATCGATCGGGCAATCGATTGCCCACAATCGATCTGCCACCCGTACAGCACATACATTAAGGACTCCATAAACTCAACGATTTATCGGAAAGCTCATTTCTGTGGAGAAAGCACATTTTTTAGGTTCTACTACCGAATTCGCAAGAGAAAATGAGCTTTTTCCACAGAAAATGTGTTTTCTCCACAGAAATGAGCTTTGATCGGCCGATTAATCGTTGAGTCTATAGGACCACATAGATTCAACGATTTATCGTCCGATAAAAAAAATTTCTGTGGAGAAAGCACATTTTTTAGGTTCCACTACCGAATTCGCAAGGGCGATAGGAGGGTCTATGGTCCTCTAGGATCTAGGAAAAAATGGCCCTATAAAGAGCCCCATAGACTCAGCGATTTATCGGCCGATCAAAGCTCATTTCTGTGGAGAAACCCCTTTTTTGTGGAAAAAGCTAATTTTCTCTTGCGAATTCGGTAGTGGAACCTAAAAAATGTGCTTTCTCCACAGAAATGAACTTTGATCGGCCGATAAATCGCTGAGTCTATGGGGCCCTTTAGAGCGGCGACATACATTATCCAAGCGATTGAACAATCAGAGCCCATTTCTGTGGAGAAAGCACATTTTCTGTGGTGAAAGCTCATTTTCTCTTGCGAATTCGGTAGTGGAACCTAAAAAATGTGCTTTCTCCACAGAAATGAGCTTTGATCGGCCGATAAATCGCTGAGTCTATAGGGCCCTTTAGAGCGGCGACATACCTTATCCAAGCGATTGAACAATCAAAGCCCATTTCTGTGGAGAAAACGCATTTTCTGTGGAGTCTTTCATTTTCTCTAGCGAATTTGGTAGTGGAACCTAAAAAATGAGCTTTTTCCACAGAAATGAGCTTTTGTTCAATTAATCGCATAGTCTATGTCGACCTTATCACTTTCCCTTCAGTTCAGAATCATTTCTTCCTCCGAGAAACATGGGAAAATAATAATTTCGTCATTGCTTTCTCTACAACCTTCCGGAAATAAGCTTGTCTTCAACGACATCCCCATATTTCCCTATTTGGTTCGTGTATTTAAACGCTGCCATGTGCTTTAAAATACTGTGCGAGAACGCTGTTGGGTATGTGCACAGAATAAGTAAATCTACCGGTGGTTGTATTGGCTAAGGCAGTTTCGTAGAATTCCCGTTGGCGCTACCCTAAAGCGGAAATGGTTACTATTGTGGGAACATTACGCTATCAGCTTCGCAAGAAGAATTTTCTTGTTCTTGTTATCGACACTAGCGACACTTATATTACCGTCCGCCATATAGCGGACATATAGCGGAAAATATCGGTAACACAAAAGTTCCCCCTATTAAAGCGGATAGCAGAATAAGCCATATTTCTTTGCAGGGGTATCCTATTATACCGTCAATGGGTGAGGTTGTGAAAGGGAACAGTTGCGTATGTTCCGCAAACATGTTTGCTGTTCTGATCGGTTTCGGTTCTTTTCGTTTGTCACTCTTTATGGAACATGTAAGCGAAAAAATTCGGAGATTAATTCTATGATCCGCAAAATTGCAGTTAGAGAATTAGAACGGCAAATATGTTTGCGGAACATACGCAACTGTTTTGTTTCATAACCTCACCCAATGGCATGTTGTGCTACATCTTAACGCGGAATGATTTGATTCAATAACAATTCATAACGTTATCGCTACCAATTTGAAGACGTAAACTGCAAAGTTGTACACCACAACGGTTTTTACGACTTGCTGAAACTCTTTAGTATATGGTTGATTCATAAATTTTGCCGCACATTTCGACATATTTTTTGTTGGGATTCTTAGTTTACCCCCCTAACTCCTAGTGGCGCATGGTGCGTTGATGACTATACAGACTACCGCGTGTAGTCGTCAACGTTTCAACGACAACTTAATTCGGCGACCGAACGATCGAAGCACGACAAGAGGTTAGATTTGTTTAATTTTTCGGATTGGCTATCAAGAGGAAAGGTTTTTTTTTCGGTGCTGACTTTTCCAACCCAAATGACGACGGTGCATCTTAGTATGTCCTACAATAGCTGGTTTACTATGTTATGATATACGATGGTTATTCCTCTCGAAAAAACGAGCATGCATCTACTATATTATTCACATGGGTTCACATCATTTCGAAAACATCTTTTCCGAAAACTAACAAACATAAATTTGCATTTCTTAATCATAGATCTAGACAGTGTCTTTAATTTTTCAGGAGAAAACACTGCAAACAGAATTTGAAAACCGTATAGTAAAAGCATGATTTGCATACAAAGCATGATACATCACATCACAACAGAATCTTATTCTGTTTGTGCTCTCTGTACGAGTATATGAATCTGACATTTTATTACATCAACCGAAAATCTCACGTACTCCTTCCAAAATTCATAACACTAAGGGCGAAAGAGGGCAAGAAATCCTTTTGTATTTCCCACGTTCCGTGGACTCGGTTACTACCCAACTACTAACACTTTTCAAGGATGATTGTTTGTTCAGTGACTGCAACGCGATTCTTCTTCTTCTTTGAAACATTCTCTATGTACATATACATTTTTTGCCTTTTGTTTATTGCGAACATGTTTAAAAGTTTTTAAAGTTTTCGCCCGTTTTTTTTCTCATATACTCTGCGGTGCTTTTGTCGTTGTCCTATCGGACTGGTCCGTGTGTATTGTAAAAATAAAAAAAAAACAGCGTAACACATTTTAACGATGCAACTGGCACATTCACATGTTATCCGAGGCATCCTGCTGTTGCAACTTGGGCTCGCGCCATAGCGCTCTACAATTCTGTTGTTGTCGTTACTATGCACATCACATGCATAGATATCATACAGAAATTTTTGGTTCCGTTTCTGCATGAATAAACTTTGTAACAAGTCGTATCCCTCTTGTTAGTATCATGTGACTGGTCGCTTTTGGAATGCACCCGCATGTATGTATTCTTGTAGTACCCAGTTCTAGGACAATATCTCTAATGTATAAGTTTTTGGATAGTTGAGAGGTTGAATATTTTGGCGAGGGTCTCACTGAACGGAAACATTCATGTTGGCCTAAGTCAACGCTTCTGTCATACTAACGACTGACCGAAAATAAGGACTTTTCGTTGGGGGCACTTATTAGGCTCTGTGAAAAGAAATGAAATGAGATGATGTATAGAACTTTCTCGGGAGGTAACGATTTAAGTATTTTTTTTTTATGGTTGGGTAGCGAATAATCGTTGGTCTATTATTTGTTGAAGTATAAAGTGCTCGATCCATTTTGTTCTCTGGAATATAATTAAGTTCATTTTTGGTGCAGATCTTAAAGGTCCGTTTCTATCTACGATGCACAGTGGTTAAGCGAGCGAATTTCGTCCGTTTCTATACCAAAGTCATAGCAATCAAATCGGGAAAATGTTCTTCACTGTTGCATGTTAGATAAGTAATGTGCATTATCTGAAAAAAAAATATATTTATTGATCTATACGGTAAAAATGGACCATTTACTCGAAAATTACATCGATCTACCATCACATCTGAAGCAGATTTTAAGCTGTAAATGGCGTCTGAAAGTATTGTTGAAACGTACGAGTAATCGGCCGCCCTTATTTTTTTGTAAATACTATTTAGTTTTATCAATACACTTGCAGAGAGGTACATACCATGCCTGGAAGGCACCCTGGGACTCCCCCAAAATAATGTTTCTTAGGAACGTTGTAAAAATGTTTTCCCTTCAACTCTCTCTATGGTGGAGGAAACAAAAAAAATAACATCCGGATCAAGTCGGGGTTGCATGAATTGTGGCATTTAGAGATCGTCTGCCAATTACTGATGTTCAACGTATATGGGCAAGTTTAAGATATTAGCTGGATACTCATTCAGCGATAGGGGAAAATTGTCCGTCTTTGCCGGTTGTGGTTCGTGTTTGGACACTTAGAAGATCCTTATCAGCGCTCTTTTCCCGCCCCTCAATTATCATTTTACTAAGAACGCTACTGGAAAAATGCGGAACTAGAGCTCCTTGTGCAAATTTTCGCAAAGAATCATTCGCCATATTGTGCTTATTTACGCCATCGTATGAAATTGCGTAATGATTCTATTAAAAATACCGGCGTACAGAGGACTGCGCCCGCAATACGAGGGTTTTTTAGATTTTTAATGCTTAGTGAATATTTTTTGTACATACATTTTATAAGCAATAAATAAGAATTGTGCACAGCATTAATGAAATGCTTCCTGTAAATCTATTTTTGGATTGGTCTAAATAAACGCCTTTCATTCTGTTCCACCTTTGATCGTAGTCTGGCTGGTCTAGCGGTTAGTGCGCGCACCTTCGGTGCACAGGCTCATGAGTTCGAATCTCACCGTGTTCCATTGTGTTTTTCGAACTCACGAGCTTGTGACGGACTATGATCTCACTCAGATGTTAAACGAGTACCTATTTATGGGGATAAATAACACTGCTGAGCGTGATGCTGATCTCATTACCTCAACAAAAAAAAAAACAGATAAGATCTTGGAAATAGGATGTCACTAACACATCCTGCGGCCTTAGTCCAATGCTGGATTGTCGCGCCTGTTATTTATTTATTCTGTTCCACCTTTGATTAGATCAATCCAAAAATAGATTTAGTACTCCAAGGCACATCTACAGGCATTTTTCGATTTCAGATTTCTGATGGCCTTTGAGAACTGAATTATTAGCTGTAAATCTACTGTTACTGTTTTTTTAACCAAGGAAAAGCAACTTATATGAAATGATTTCATTGTGTCCCTTGACATAAGAGCCTACGCAAGCTTTCCTATGAGTATTAAACATGTATACTTTTGCAGCTATTCAGGGACGCCCTGTTAACTTGGTCCTACAAACTTCAAAAATATTTGTGGCAAACACTATTACCATTCTATGCATATCCACCAAATTTCATGTTCATTGTTTCATCAAGTTAAAAGATACGCATTGAAGAAATGCTTAAGAGGCTTCCCTTGCATTGTGAAAGGCCCTTACTAAATACTTACTTGGCTATATTCCCGGTTTGGATACAGTTATTCGAATGAAAATTCGTAGACATATTCCCTATGTAATTTCCTAAGAACCCTTAGCAGAATTTTCATATTTGGAAACCTAAGAGGGGCTACACACGAACAAATTGAAATTTTACAAATTTACTGTTATTTACTTTTTCTTACCAAATGTCAACAGTCTTAATATTTAACGTATATAAAGCCATACTGACCAATATTTGTGCAAAGTTTCATATCGATCCCTATAACGGTTTAGAAAAACGGAGGTCGAAAAGGAAGTTTAACTTTAAATGCCAATAACTGTTTTACCGTTACTCGTTACTTACTATGAGATGTACTCGTTTATATCGTTGATTTAAATACCCATACGTAAATCTCCGATAAAAACTAAAAAAGTCGACTTTTTTCAAACGTTCGAGACACCCTGTTATCTTCTTCCTACCAACTTCTAAGGTATTTGTGCCAAAGACTGTAACCATTCTACACATTGCTACCAAATTTCATGACAATCGGTTGAGCCGTTCGCGAGTTATTTAGTGAACGGACGGACGGACGGAAGGACACAAGGGTTTTTTGAAAAAAAAAAAAATTTCTAAAAAACCCTAAAAAACGAGACCGAGTTCTAATCGTGCGAATAGCACGATTATCCAGGTCGCGTTTGTGATGTGTTGTGGAACAAACGCATGCACCAGTAAAACTTGGCAAAAAATCGGGTACTTGGGATGAAATTGCAGCGTATAGGATATTTACCATTTTCTCACCAAATATAGGATCAGGGTATTTTTTTTATACCCGTCACTATGTGAAAGGGTTTTGAAGCTATCGGACTGTATACAAGTTTGTTTTAACTGTTCGCTGTATATATGTTGGAACGAATGGAATAGTACCATGGCGTCATGGGGCTGCCATAGAAACCCAAAATCCAAAATTAGGTTCTCCTAAGAAAAACTTTTTTCTTTATGAACCAATGTTAACCAAACTTTACCCAAATGTGTTTTTAGTAAAGCCTCTAAACATATCTAGGAATGGATGAAATCGAAACACTACGTCATATAGGGCTGTCATACAAACTAAGCCCTGGAAATTAGGTTTTTCTAAGAAAAACTTTTTTCTTTATAAACCAATCTTAACCAAACTTCACCCGAATGTGTTTCTAGTAAAGTCCCCAAACATATCTAGAAACTTATTAAATCGGAACACTACGTCATTGGGCTGTCATACATAGCAACCCCCAAATATTAGGTTCTTGTAAGAAAAACTTTTTTTCTTTTTGAATCTTAACTAAAATTTATCCCAGTGTTCCTAGATTAGCCTCAACCCATCCAGGAACAGATGGAATCCGACCACGTCATAGGGCTATGGTAAAAATTGCTAGCACTAAAGGAGCTTAAGTTTCATTCAAATGTGGCAGGTATTCAAATTGCCGCCGCGCCCGAAATTAGCCTCGGTCTCGTTTAAATAAATATTTGTCCAAGATACTCTTGTCCGATAATCTGAAAGGTTGGAAACGAATTATGTTGCAAACGTAGCAAATGACTGTCGGTTTCGGCAGACCCAATACCATTTTTCTGAACCGAATCTCAGGACAAAACCACTGCCCTAAACAAATATACAAATTATATATTTGTAAAATATGTATATATTTTAATCTTGCATAATAATATGTTCACAGTGGTTGAAAACCGATTAACTTCGCCGTTCGTTATCAGAAATCACCGAAAATTGTTCACAGTGCACTATTCGCGATTTGATATGACCACCAACATTATTATTATGCCTATAAATCGTTCTAAGTTAAAAAAATGCGCTGGTAACTTCAAACTGACCGTCCAAATAAGATTTTGGAAAATTAAGAAAAGTGGCAACACTAAACTGAACATTTTTTTTCGTCAGTTAAAATATCGGAGTGAGCCGAAATGTGCTGAATAGGGGAATTAAGACCTGAGTTTTTACACATTTTCATTGGAAAAAAATCAATTTTTGAATGTTGGCGCAAATCACGTGTTTTTGTGCACTCTGAAAATATTATTAGCCACCTATTTCACAAGTTTTTGTAAATTTTTAGACTTGAGTTCAACATTCCATTTCTTTCATTTTGATGCATTTTTGCTGATAATTTTGAGTTTTTTTTTATTGGGTCGAGTACAGGACAAACATATTGACAAAAACAACTCCAAATGTAATGACAAATATTCAAATCCGTTTTTGAAACTATACTTGAAATTCGGCATAAACCGTTTTTTTTTTTCAATTTCAAATACTTTCCTATGAACATCACTTCTAAAATACAATTTTAAATTTCATGTTCATTGTTTGATCCAGTCACCTCTTCGGACCACCCTGTTATCTTTGCCCTACCAACTTCTAAGGTATTCGTGCTGAAGACTGTTACCATTCTACACATTCCTACCAAATGTTAAGTGACGGACGGACAGATGGACGGACCAAATCGAATTCATAAGGGTTTTTCGAAAAAAAAAATCAAAAAAACCCTACAAAAGAGCTTTGTTGCGAATTTTAGCCTGCAAGCAAATTATAAGAGGCCTTTTCGCTTTTCGTCTTTAATAATAAATCGTTACGTTGTTTGAAGCTCTGAGCTAACGGTGACAAATAGTTCTTCACTTATGTGTCTCACTGAAGTACAAACACACTTCACGAGAAGAATAAGTGGTATACGGCATGGCGTTGAAATTCGTTATTTGCTCCAAATTTGCCGCCCCTGTAAAATCTGTCGCCCTAGGCTCCAGCCTACTCAGCCTACTGGTAAATCCGCCACTGATGGGCAATCGATTGCCTAATCGATCGGCCGAGAAATCGTTAGGTCCTTTAGCTACCACAAAAGTTTGAAGATTTTTGACAAAATAATTTTCTTGTGCGACTTAAGCCTGAATATCTCCAAAACTGTACTAGATATAATAGCGAAATAGGATGTTTGATTTTTACAGAGTTCAAAGTCAAATTTGTGTGATTTGACCCGAAGCAATTTTTTTTCAGTCTCAATTTTCTCGAACTTCTACCATGGTGAGGTACTTGTACGATTCCTTTAGAAATAGGAACATTGCCTCTCAATTATATCTTTCATGAATCATTTTATTCTAGATTTATTATTTCGAATAGTTTTAATGCTTTTTCAGAAAACCAGGGTTAATTTCCGCTCGATTTTGGCATAATTTGCTTAAATCTTGCACAAATTGTGGAATATTTGGAACAATTTGAATGAATTCCAGCTAATATTAACCCTAGTTTTCTGCACTTAAGGCATTAAAACTGTTAAAATAATAGAGTTAGAATAAAATCATGTAAGACAGATATTATTGGAAATTTTTTTCCATCTCAATTTTTTTTTTAATTCTACCAGGGTGAGTTGCTTACGATTCTTTTAAAAATTGGCGCATAGTCGCCAATTTTTAAAAGAATCGTAAAAGCAACTCACCCTGGTAGAATTAAAAAAAAAAAAATGAGATGGAAAAAAATTTTGTTTTCGGGTCAACTCACAGAAATTTGACCTTGAAGCTCTGTAAAATCAAACCACTTATCTGATTTTAGTGCGTTTAGATTAGTTTTATAGGTAAAATTTGTTGGCTGCGAAAGTCATCTTATTTCGCTATAATATCCCAAGTAACAATTTCATCCCTATAATACTTCGAAAAATACTCTCTTCTAATAATAATAGGGGCACATTACGGGATATAACCACTGAATAATAGTCCAATAATGGCATTTGGCGCCGTTTTTTAATCCAATAGAACCTAAATAAAATAAAATAGAAACTAAATTATGCTTCAAAAAAGGTGTACGTCATTTGCTTTATAGCACCATTTTCTGTCATTGAACGAATTTGCAAAAAAAAATAGAAAAACGAAATTTCCGCAGCTAGCATCGAACCCGTGTCTGTTGATTGTTAATATTCGCTAGCCTACGACTACGCATATGTAATGGTATTACCTTTGTAACTCATTAAAGATAGTAAAATAAAACAGAAATGTTATACATCCTATTGGTAGAATTCTATGTATAACAATCACGAAAGACGACATACTTCAGTGCTTTAACCCTTTATTGGGCACAGCGTGTCAATTTTATTTACACGTAAGGCAGAAGAAACAAAGACTCTGGGCGATATCTATGTTTCCACCAGTCCGCTTGTCATATAAGATGACTAAAGATTTAAATGCATTAAAATTCCATTTCTTTATATGAGTTCATGGGTTACGATTGTTACAAATAAAAAAACTTAAATCTAACGATAATCTCCCCTTGAACTCCTCTTCATGGATCAACAGGAACGGCTGTGGCAACAAAGAGTGGCTCGGCCACTCGAAAGGTTTCACTTTCGATCTCCTTAATCTCAAAAAAAGTTCAAGCTCTTCACGTTTTTGGTAGAATACGCCGAACTATCAATTTCAATACGTCCGGCACGGAAGTCCGCTTGTCGCCGATTTCAGCGTCGAAATACACTTTATCGATTTCTTCAAGATCTTTTGAGTCCTCGGAAACGACAACGGTTCCGCCAAAGCGCTAGTGATGTTTAATTTTGCGCAGCACCGGAATTATTCTTCTCTGGAGCGTTTGATATATGAACACACTGCCAACTCAACTTTTGTACATCTCTAAAGATTTGTTAACGACGATAAACACGTAAAGTCACTAAAATAAAAACATAGATTTCAATCGGCAAATTAGTCGCGCTACTTACAAACTATACAAGAAATTGCACAAATTACACGGAAAATTAGAACTGTCAAAAAATAAATTAAATATTCGAACATGATGCGCAACTGTTCACGAACAATATAGATTCTTGCTCCGCAACTGTTCATAAACAACATGGGAACGTGTATAGCAACTGTTCAGAAAAAGTTCAGTAAAATGTTGCGCAACTGTTCGCAGACAATATTTTGAACTTTTTTGCAACTGTTCATCAACAAATGTTTACAATGGAGACGAGGCAATGAGTGAGTAAGTGTGGGTTTCATGGAAGATTTCAAGGATTTCTATTAAAGAAATTATGTATTTCAGAGCACTATTCATAAGTGTCAATTCATTAAAAAATCACATATCCTTCTATAAAACTGCGGTAAACAATTTATTGGATGACCATACGAATGTCACCAACGCCACCTAGATACATCAAGGCCGTAACGTAGCTGTACCGTTTGCCTACTAAATTGTGCATGTGTGTGCTGTATCATCCAATAAACACAAGAGTGGAGTATTTAAACGAGTATCTTATTAGGTTAACGTTTAGAGACAGTTTTATCGAAGTATTATACCACCATCTTTAAATTTATTAGTCTGGCTGGTCTAGCGGTTAGTGCGCGCACCTTCGGTGCACAGGGTCGTGAGTTCGAATCTCACCGTGGTTCATGGTGTTTTTCAAACTCACGAGCTTGTGACGGACTATGATCTCACTCAGATGTTAAACGAGTACCCATTATTTATGGGGATAAATAACACTGCTGAGCGTGATGCTGATCTCATTACCTCAACAAAAAGCAGATAAGATCTTGGAAATAGGATGTCACTAACACATCCTGCGGCCTTAGTCCAATGTTGGATTGTTGCGCCTGTTATTTTTAAATTTATTCCATTATGATGATAGAAGCTTTCCGGAAAATGTTTTAAGGATGTTTTATCGGATCAAAATATTTCTTTAAGCAATGTCACACGATCAATTGATTTCGTGGTACTATATGATTGCTACAGTGTGAAGTGCTTCTTTAATGCAAACGAATTGTTGCTTGGGATCTAGTATAGTTATGGAGATATTGAGGTTTAAGTCGTGTAAGAAAATGATTGTTTTAAAAATCTTCAAACACCGGTGGCAGCTAATGGATTAATAATTGGGGGTATGTTCTTTACGACTTTGTTACGGGTAATCACGTGAGGAATCATTTTCCGGTGCGTTTATGCGGTAGTTTCCGATCACCCTGTAAATTCTTTACCATATCTCCGGTGGCTCCTTTGATGTGTTATATAACACAATTATTTCCCATCAATTTTTTTGTCGTCAACAAACATACATCTCAATCCAAATCTTGTCCCATAACCCGAAAGATGCAATTATAATTGTAATCGTGGCAGTTACAAAAACTTTTTTCTGAACCGAATTTTAGGACAAATCAATTTCACGAAGTAGATTTCCTGCTAAAAAAAAAAGCTGCCTTAAACCAACCTCAAAAAACCGTCAGCGCATTGGTTGTGGAACATTGAGGATTTCATGTATTTTAAGCTTGTATAAGCCACAGACTTCTTCACGGCTTTTAGTAAGTTTCCTAGACTTGATTTCAAAACCCCCAATCGTTTTTTGCCCTATACCATCTTATGGGTACAACAACAACCAGGTTGTACTGCACTGCATATTTCCATCAATTTACGCATGGCAATGTTTTTGTAATGATGTCGATTTTAACGTCGGTTTCTTCCTTTTACCCTTTTACATAATAAGAAAAGGTTCCGCCTGATTTCGGTGAAGTGCACGAAAAGTGCAGTAAATGCCAAAATAATAGTCTTCGGCCAGTTTTTATCCCCAGTTAGAACAGAATCGACAATTCATCGATAAAGAATCGAACGCCTTCTATTAGGGAATCGATGACTTTCTCGATCAAACTATGGAGACATTTGTATGGGCTTGGCCGTTTTTTCGATACTGAAAGTGAGAACTAGAATCGATCTTATTCCGAAGACTGTCGTTGATGTAGAATCGACCACTACGGACTATGAAGAATTTATGGAGAAACAATGACCGTGGTGAAAAATTATTACTTTTTATTTTTTTCCTGTTTTTCAAATTTTTTTTATCTATTTTATATGTACTTATTTTTTTACCTTATTTAAACTTAACCTTTTTACATTTTGCTTCTACTGGGAATCGAACCGGGCACCTATAGTTTCGTAGTCCTACGTCCTACACCTAAGCTATCTAGGATTACTAATTACGAGAATAAATTAGTTGTTTTATTTTTTGACAATTTCAATTAAATTCAGAGACATTTAGATGAAAGTCATCGATATGTAATCGAAGACATTTCGATTAAATAGTATCTATGATAAATGGATAAAAAGTCATCGTTTTCGGATCGATTACTCTTTGATGCCAATGATATCGAAGACAACTGAATGTAGGTCTTCGATTTGGGATCGAAGACATTTCGATTCTGTTGTGAATCGGAGACAATTGGATGTAAATAATCGAAATTGGATCGATTCAGTATTGGAGACATATCGATGGTAGCTATCGATATATAATCGAGGACTTATCGATTCCGTTGGGTATCGGAGACAATTGTCTAGCTGGGTCGTTATTTTCTATCATGTATTCATATCTAATTTCTAATACATACCATATCTAAGGAATCAACATGATATCACCTGTGGACTGACAGTGTGAGCACCTATCCGTGAAATTTGTGCCATGTTGGTGTGAGAGCTACTTAATGGAGTTCGGTGTCTCTCTAGACGACACTAAAATTTGTAGTCTACCTCAGTCTACCTTACTACTTACTTGAGCTACTTACATACTTCATAAATTAAAATTTCTGAAAAAATAATCAAAGTGACTTCGATTTCGGATGTCACGTAAAAATATTAAAACTTCACTTAACATCTTAGAATAGCCAAAAAAAGCAACACAAATTTCAATTTCCTCGAAAAAAAGGGTAGAACTCTGCAACCGTAAGAATTCTCCTGAATGGCTGACGATGAAAACAAGAAACCCGCTTCGACGGATACACGTCTAGACTTCATATCCAACTATGTGATGAAAACGATGCGCCTCAAGCCGGAAAAATGGAACAAAATGATGTCAACGGAAGAGCTCAAGGTAAATTATTATGTCAATAACAGGGGCGTCCCATTTCCGCCCCCATCTATTTATTTCACCTGCAAAGCCGGCTGCCGACAACACCAGAACATCATCATCCCTTGCAGCGCCATGAACTAATTTCAATCGGTCTAACTTGTCCTAGTTAATCCGTTCGGTGGCATCAGTTCAGCGCTCGGCACAGGCAGGAAATTATCTGCGAAGTATATTGCACGGGGGCGAGCCGTATTATCGCGTTGCACTAGATATTCGAATCGCAATTTTCAGCATCATTCAGAGTGGATTGGGATTGGGAACGAACAAATTCCGAGAACTCATCAATTCTGCGATAACGTGCCGTTTAGGAACGTGGCAAAAGTGGAAAATGATTACGTTTGCAGCCGCACGTTATAGTGTGATAGAGATTGCAATTAACGACCTTCAAAACGACCCTGGCCGGGGCGGAACACCCTTTGTCGTTGGTTTAATAATATAAAACGATATGTTCGTCGCCAGACACTAATTTCAAGCTTGGATTGACGTCAACGAGGGAAGTTATTAACAAATTTTTGGAAAATTTCGGGGAAGTGTAGCTAATAAATTTTTGCTTCGTGTACATATTATTTAAATTCGGCGGTTCAGCTCATCAGAATATTTTAGGGTGTTTGGTTGCATAACGTGCAATTGATGCTGATTAGTTTGGCGTTGTAGATAATAGGGGGAGGTCTGGGAAAATTAGTTAAAATACCGTGAGTAGCGGAATATGTATTTCGTATGAGTAATGGAGGGATATGCATTAAGTAATTTCACTAATTTGTGGGGTTTCTCTTTAAATTAAATAGCATATTGCTTGAATTGCAATTTATTTGAAAGGTAATCGATAGTATTATTCAAATCATGCAGGTAAACTATTCATAAAACCTCAATTCGGCTTATATTAGGTTCCACTTAGATAAACAATTTTTTTCTCGGAATTATTTCAATTCGAACATCGATTAGAATTTACAGCAATTCTATACATTTTCACTTTACAGGATGTTGTGGTAACATTTTTGGCCGATCCATATCGTGAGCGAATCACATTTACGATAAACGCAGCTGGTCTCCTGACGCCTTCATTCAATTTTCCCGAGAAACCAAAGTCTAAGATCAGCTACTTTATACGTCGTGACTTACCGACGGAGCTTACAAACACAAATTTTCGTCAGGTAAGCTACTACATAACAAGTCTACCGATTTCCTAGGTGGAGTATGTATTTTTATTTTCTAAAATTCCTCAAGGTCCTTTTGATTGGTGACACCTCAGCCAATCCTCTGGAAGATTTATCCGTACTCGTTGATCATATCTTCTTACCAATTCTGAGCAACAAACGGAATCAACAAGGATGGACATCGGTCATGGTTCGCGACGTGCAAATGGAAATTCAAACACTGCGAAACAACATAGCCGAATTCAAAGGACTAATGATCAATCGAACAATATTGCCAATGCCAATCACAATTGATGATGTAATGAAGATTGCTCCGGATATTGCCCAAGGGTAGGTGATTAAGATTTGACGGTCTATTTCAATAACTCAGTTTTGAATAATTTCAGTAAATTAACCGGTTTAACCGAAGATATTGTAGAGTCATTGGAAAACATTACACTAAAATGGAATAAGGCAGTTAGTGATTACGTGCGACACCAAATGGGCCCCACCATTTACAGTGTGGAAACCAATCCAGTGCCACAACATTTGTTTGAATTTTGGGAGAAACGGCTGGAAAACTTAGAAAATATTGTTGAACAATTTCGTGATGATCGAATCAAGACGGTTGGTCAAATTTTGGACAACACTAAGTCAGTGTATTTTGCCACATTCAAGGAATCATTCCAATTAGCCGTGGAGGCGTTGAATGAGGCAAGAGATGTGACATTGTATTTCAAGCCATTGGTAAGTTAATTTTCGCAATAACACAATTTTAGGGTTAGTGATTTTAGAATAAATTAGTAGGAAATTCCAATGCAATTAATCACCATGTTGTGTTTCATTATCTGAAGGAAGCCTGGTGCGACGATTACGTTCGCTCTTGGTTTTCTTAATCAAATAATATTGAAACTTCAAGCATGTGCGCTCGGTCCGCCTTTTGCAATTTTTGTTCATATGCATCGCATCTTTGAAAAAAAATTTTTTTTTACAAAAATTGACTCCATTTGCTTTTGGTTCTTTTGGTTAGAAAATTCAGAAAGGTTATATAATTCGAAAAATTCAAACAATTAAAAACCCAATAAATTTTAATAATTCTGAAAAAAAACTAAAAATTTTCTAAAATTTCCAAAAATTAAAAAGTTCTGAAATTCTGAAAAATTTAGAGCGTTTACACTAAAAATAATATTTTTCGAAAAAAATTTACGCCGTTTGAAAATCCAGAAAATTGAGAGTGCTTGCGCTTGATCAGCCGTTTGCGATTTTTTTTAAACTTCTGAATGCACTCAGCTAGGACTCTGAAAAATTCGCTAAAATGTGCGCAGCAACTTGCTTTATATCGACCCCATAAACTTTCCGAAAAAATTGACGCGATTCGCTCTTGATCAGAAAAAATAGACATTAGAAAATTCAGTGAATCCAGAATATTTTGCAAATTTAGAAAAACTCAGAGCATTTTCGCTTGGCCCGTCTTTTGCGACTTTTTTAGTTTATGGGTCGCATCTTTGAACGGCTGAAACTTCTGAACGCCAGTCAGCAAGGACTCTTAAAATTTCAGCAAAATGTGCGCCACAGCAGGCTCTTCATCGGCTCCCTGATCCCCTGGTAATAATTGCAGCCTGTCTATCACTTTAAATCTTTGTCCTCGAATCGAGCCTCGGATACCTCGAACTGATGCACAACAACGGACCACGATTGGGTTTTGGAACGTTAGAACGGTGTAGGGCAACAACATGAGGCTCATTTAAGTCGAACGGGAAATGGCCGCGTATAGCATTGCTATATTAAGGTTTGTGTTCGTAGAGACGACTCATGGGATCATCGCTTAGCGATCGTGATTTTACATCCAATTTTGAGCCGTATTTAAATATTTTTTTAATGGTTCTACTTTCCTAGTATCGACTATGGACTCTGCATAGAAAATATACCCATATAGTTCTTAAAACCGGTGGTTTCCCTTCGATCGCTGAGCGATGATCCCATGAGTCGTCTCTACGAACACAAACCTTTAGGACTGAGCAAAACAAGATGACTCGGATCAGGAGCGACTTTATGACCAAGCTCTCATATTGTTTTATTGTACTCTGGAAATGATGACCAAAATGCTTCTCGGCAGGCAGGCGTCGGAATCCTCTTGACTAGGAATGCACGTCGATCCCTTATCCATTGGAAACCAGTTTCCGACCGTATTATCATCGGCCGATTCAAATCTATAGTACGAAATATCACGATAATTCAGTGTTACGAACCGACCGAACCATAGTTGATCAAGCTGATAAAGAGGTCTTCTACCAATGACTTGACACCTCTGACAGGGCTCCCAGATGTGACATTAAAATCATAATAGGCGATCTCAACGCTAAAGTCGGGACAGATAACCAAGGATTGGAACATCTTCTGGAAAATCATGGGTTAGGCGACAGAAACCAAAATGGCGAGATGTTTATAGAGTTTTGTAACTCTCGTCGGCTCGTCATTGGTGGAACTCTGTTTAAACACAAAGATTGCCACTTATCAACCTGGACCTCTCCGAATGGCAGAGCTGAGAACCAGATTGACCATATTGCTGTTTCCAAAACGTGGAGAAACTGTGTCTTAGACGTTAGGGCGAAGCGTGGTGCTGATATTGGTAGTGACCAACATCTTGTCTTCGCAAGAATGCGCTTACGAACGGCAGCAATCCAGCGTCCTAACCGTGCAAATATTTGCCCTAGATATAATGTGCAGAAGCTCAAACTTCCATCAACCAAGCGTGCGTTCTCCAGCGCTTTGCGCGAAAAAGCTAATGAACAAACATCAAATGATAATCCGACAATTTATTTCATGTGACGAAAAAATTTTAGGTCGATTGGATCACGGTAGGAGACCATTTATTAGCGACTACACTTGGTCTGTTATCTCAGCACACAAGAGAGTTAAGGAGCAGATTAACTCTGCTGCTGACGATTCAGCTAAGGAACGATACAGAACTGAATACCGTTAGCTCCAATAAGGCGTTCAAAGGAGTGTAAGACGTGATAAGCGTAATAATATCAACGCGCTTGCGAAGGAGGCAGAGGATGCAGCTCTCCGCGGTGACAGTGGAACATTCTTCAAACTTATCAAGCCATTAACTAGCAGAGCTTTTATAACGGAACATCCTGTTAAAAATAAGGAAGGTGTTCTGCTCGTTACCGAAGGACAATAGCTGCGAAGATGGAGAGAACATTTTCTAGAGGTCCTTAATAACGCCTTCGTCCCTCAAATCGACGGCATATTATTTTAGGACAAATCAAGGAAAAAATCGATGACACATTGAACGATGAAAAGGCTGGCTTTCGCAGAGGGTTTTCCTGTAGCGACCACATTAACACCCTCCGTATTATCATCGAGGAATCCACGGAGTGGAGATTCCCATTACATCTCATGTTCATGGACTTTGAAAAAGCCTTCGGTAGCCTTGATCGTCACTACATCTGGGATGCCTTACGGAGATGAAATATTCCAGATAAGATAATCTCCATCATCAAGGAATCCTACAATGGAGCCCAATGTCACGTCCTCATAAGGGTAAGCATTCAGATCCTATTGAGGTGCACAGTGGAGTGAGGCAAGGCTGGTTTTTGTCACCTATTCTCTTCCTACGAATCGTAACAAAGGTATCATATGGAAATTGTTTGATCACCTTCAATATCTTGACTACACTGATGACATTTGCCTTTTATCAACTAATACGGATGATGTCGGTCAAATGACAGAAGCTCTAAATTGCACAAGTCGTAATGCGGGGCTGAAAATCAATGCTGCCAAGACTAAGTTCTTAAGCACAAGGGGGCAAAGCGGGATTTGGATTTCGGGACAGGCAATCGTCAAAGAGAAAGTTGATGAATTTTGCTACCTCGGAAGCGTAGTTACAGCAGACGGTGGAGCGAGTGCTGGTGTAAAATCACGGGTAAACATGGCTAGGGTGCCTTTCTTCCATTTGACTCCTTTCTGGCTAAACAACAATTTTTCCAGACGCACCAAACTACGAGTTTTCAATTCCAATGTGAAATCCGTGCTGCTATATGGCTTTTCACGCTCTGTGGTTCACTTGGTTGAGTTGCACTCTACGATGCTAGTAATATAGAGGTCCGGATATCGAATCTCGGCGTGGTCCAAAATTTCCGTACATGTGCAGATAGGAAATATATAGTGCTTGCAACATTATACACAATCCGAAATGATATGCAATGTAACGTTGACTCGAAATGGCCTATAAACGGCTGAGTTAGCGCACCTGAAAAGAAGAAGATATGGCTGGTAAACCTAGAAGGTGACTAAAGATATTACTGTTAAGTTGCAAACTTTTGTAAATCAGTGTCTACGGCGCATCCTACATATTCATTGGCTGGAGATCATTTCGAACGAGAATATCCTTACTATAACTGGCCAGGAAAGGATAGGCACTTCGATCAAAAGACAAAGTGGCAATGAATAGGTCATACGTTCCAAAAAGGGCCCAATAACGTCGCAAAAAAGGCCCTAAACTGGAATCCACAGGATTCCGGAGCAAGACGCCGGCCGTGTTGGACGGCCAAGGAACACATGGAGAAGATCGGTAATTAGTAAAGCGAAAACGCAAAATCTTAGATGGTCGCAGCTAGCGCCAGTGGTGTAGAACAGAACAAGGTGGAGAGTAGGCGTAGTTAATGCCCTATGCCCGACAAGGGGTTGACATATTGCCAGATTTTTCAATAACTATTCTACTATTGAGGGTAGAAGTCACTCAGCCGAGAGAGGGATTTGAATGAAGTGTAATCAGTTAATACGTTCAGGAGATATAGCCAAAAATTGCTGGAGTTTTTTCTACTGGCTAATTTTCCAGATGCTGTAATAGCAATTCTGTTATTGATGGTGTGTAACTCTTTCAGTGGAAGGGTCTTTGGAAAGCTTACTGAAACACGCCAATTCTCAAAAGGAGATGACTTCATAATTTGGTGGCTGGCCAATTTTCCAGGCGTGTAGAATAGTTATTATGCAATATTGAGGGTAAAAGTCATTGCGGAGAGAGGTTTGAAATTTAACGTTTCCTTCATAGGCAGGGCAAAATGAGAATTTATAGTGAAATGCGCTACTTAGTTCAGCAGGTATAAACAAAAACTGCAGAAAATAATGCCTTCATAATTTTACTCCTGGCCAATGTGTCAAGAGTATTCCTCATTTTAACTACTCTCCAGATGGGTGGTTGTGAAATGTAGAGAAATCCACTAATCCGACAAAAGGAGGAGAAAATTAACTGCATTAACAATAATTTTTCTCTTGGTAAATTCGGCTTCGGGTGGTTTTCATGCTGGAGGGGGTCATAACTACTGAGATCCGTGAATCCGCTCAAGGGAGAGGAATTGGAGAAAACGAGGTACCTTAATAATTTCCCAGATGTGTCAAGAGCTATTCTAGTATAAGCCATTGATAGGTTTTTGTGAAATCAGGAATAGGCAAACTGGATCGTGGATCCAATGTAATTTGCTGAAATATGATAATCCGATGAATAAATATAGGCAAACGTAGGGAAAAATAAGCTGCCTTCATATTTTTCTATTGGTAAATTTTCCATCAATTCGTGAGAGGGGATAGAATTAATGACATCTGAAAATCCGCTCAAAAGATATAGCCAAAAGTAACAGAAATAATTTTGGTATAGGCAAATTTTGCAGTTTTTTCAACAGTGATTCTTCTAATCGACGCAGTGCTCAATTAGGTGAAGGGTATAAGGTGGAAAATAGAAAAAATATTTGGTTATTGTGAATGTGCCGCATGTTTCAATACTAATTCCGATATTTTGGGTAGAGAGCATACGGTGGGGTGATTTCACTAAAATCCGCTAATCCATTCAGTCAATGTTGGAGTCCAATCTGGTAGGGCAAATTCACTAAACTGAGCTCATTGTGAATTTTGCATAAATGTTTGAATGCTTCTTTCGCTATTCAGAGCAGATTCTAGTCATTTTAGGTGGAAATCCATTAAAAACCCGCTATTCCGTTCGAGAGAGGTCACCAAAAATGGGGAAAGCAGCTGCCTTCAAAATATTGCTCACTTTGAATTTTCCGTATGTTGTTTTGGTTGATTCGCTACTAATTTTAAGAAATGACCGGAGGATGAGAAACATAGCTACCTTGTAAGTTTGCTTATTTTAAATTTTCCTCATGTTTCAGTTATCTGGCACGGCAAATTTATTCAAGTCGGCTTATTCGATCACGAGATATAGACATTCATTGTGAATCTGATGCAAGTTTCAATAAGTTATTCTGTTATTCATGCTAGAGAGGAATATAAATTATCAAATTAATTGAAATCAAATTATAACCCCAAAGGATGAGAAAAAGAGCTTTTCCAAAATTTTGCTAATTTGGTTATACGTTCCGGAGTGCCGTCATGTTTCAGAAGTTTGTCAGCTTTTTCGGGTAAAACCCAATCCGTTAGGGGTGTGCAATTTACGAAAGTCCGGTAATCCGCTAATCAGCCAGTCCAGTTCTACCACGATTTCATTCGCCCTGAAGCTACCCGTTGTTACAACGGCCAAGAGCTGCCAAAACCCTCTCCGATTCAATATTTACAAAATTGGATCGCTACTACTGCTAACTATAACCGTGTTCACGTGTCGCTTACGCCTCCTGTTTTGTCTGGATATGTTTGTACACCTTCCGGCAATACAAGTTCGGTGCTTCTTCAAACGCAATATCTATGATGGTGTAAATAAGAACGTCGACAATCCGAACGCCGATTTCTTATTTTTGGTCAGTTTGTCGCTTAATTAACCTTTCAGGGCCGATAACTCGTACATCTTATCCAGTGCCCATCGGCTGGTTAGTCTTATCATATAGACAAGTCGCACACCTAGTTTGTATATACAGTCGAATCATTAACCAAACAAAATGTGGCGTAACTATGCAAAGTAAACAAACATTCAATACAATACTTTCGAAAAATGTTGTGCGTCTTGTCTATATACGATAAGACTAACCAGCCGACAGGCACTACATAAGATGTACGAATTATCGGTCCCTAGACAATCTGGAAATTTGTCTACGGAAACTCGGTTTTCAATAATCAAGTGTGAAACCTAGTACTTGAGACTGAAAAATATCAAGGAGACATTTTTTTTTTGTTTTTATGGTTTTAGGATGCTGAGCACGAGTCGTCCGTATCTTCGTACCAAAATTTCCTTGCGAAACACGGTTAAAATCGCTAAAAATGTCTGGACTCGTACTCAGCACTATAAACAACATCATCATCAATGTGGCACGATAGCCCGACGTCGGGCTATGGCCGCCTTATGTTTTGTTGAAGGCTTTGACCGTCCCCAAAAAAACATAAAAAACAAAAAAAAAAGTTATCCACCACAAGCAATCTGAGATCACCAAATGACTAACCTATACTGTGCATACGTATTGTATGTAGCTTGAGTAAAGCTTCCACATCCATTCTAGCTTCAATAAAGCTTCCCAATCTATCGCATCGGTTGTATATCGTCTAAATGGGCCTTCACAGCAAGCCTCTTTCACTTAAATTGCTGCCAGATAATATTATTGATTCAATTTTTTCTGCTTTCTGTAGAAAAAGTTCATCGACAAGTTTGATAGTTTGGACTTTGAAGATTCTGAGTCGCAATTAAAGCCACTTCTACATATGATTTGCTTGATCTGGTCCAAGTCTAAATACTACAATACCAACGATCGCATCGTACTACTCTTCAAGTTTGTGAACAACATGATTATTAGTTCAGCAAGTCGCGGTTTAGATCCTGGAGCAATTTTCCAAGGCGAAATAGATGAAGCTCTTCGTAAGGTGACGCATACCCAAAAGTTGCTGAACTACTACCAGTAAGTTTGACAATATTCAGTCAAAACATAATCTCAAATTTATGTCAAATTTCAGACAATCCTACAACGAATATTTGCAAAAGCTGGAAACATTTAAAACTGACCCCGAGTCAAAAGCTCAACTTTGGACCTTTGAACCTCACGAGATATTTTACCGTTTCGAATTGTTCATGCAACGGCTAGACGAATTGCGAAATATTTTCGAAACGGGCGTAGAGTTTTTGAAAATTGAAAAAATCGAGTTTGGTGGAGTACGCGGAGGTCAAATCAGTCGTGAAGTGCAACACGTGCTGGAAGAATTCCATAACCTCTATCGTGAATGGGGAAATATTAATTTTGACCCACTTGATCCTGATCCGACTATGAAACATTTTGAGAAAGAACGGTTAAAATTCACCGCCAAGTCGGATGTATTGGAACGTAAGTTGGGCTTTCAATTTGAACAGGCGTTTTTGGATTGCTTCGACCTGGACGAATTGTGTCAATTGGTGAAATTGGCCGGTTCGTTGCTACATCGGACAATTATTCGTGATCAAATTATGGACTCTATTTACGCAATTGTTGAAATGTTTTCGGCTGAATTGGACAAGGTTCGATTGATATTTGGCGAAGGTGTCAAGGCGTATCGAGAGCATGGTGCGGATGTGAGTAAACTGTACTCTGTAAAGATGGAATGAATGGTTTTGTACTAAAAATATTTTTTTTTTACTTTTTAGAAAATTCCGACAGATCCTTCATATCCTCCCGTTTCCGGAACAATTCTTTGGCTCCAGAAACTACGAAAAACTATTCAGCAACCGCACGATGACTTCAATCTACTTGAATTTCCGTAAGTTTCAGCATAAATCATCACCTCGCATACAGCATTCACCACCTCCATACATGCGATCCTTTACAGGCTTTTCGACAACGAACAAGGCCAGGACATAATGAAACGCTACAATGCCATGCGGACAATGATGGATGAATTTCAAAAGGCCGTTATTGGCCAGTGGGAGAAGGATGTGTCGAAGCATATCGCCGACGGTACGGGTAAATGTATCCTTCGGAGAGAGAACAATAAAATATTTTCCAATTTTGGCGACGAGGTAAGTGGCTACTCACCACACAAACGCACACACACACACACAACCGTCCGTCATTCATAAATATTTAATTTAAAACGTGACATTCTCTGTTTATCCTTTTTTGCTTGCATGCTTATTGGTATGGTCATCGTGCGGTTCGTCGTCGTCGTCGCAGCTACGAGTGGCACTAAAGGATATTAAAAACATGAAACTGATGGGAATTGAAATGCCCGAACACATTTTAGAATTTTACAAACGGGACGAAGAATTTTGGGTATGTTTCATAACTTCTCTCCGAGTTTGCATGTCTTCGGTTCGGACTTATCCGTCTCGGGGGTGTATTTCGCATGTTTCTAATTTACTGTTTCAATTACAGCAAGCTCGTATTAAATTATTCAGAATATCCGAATGTTATAATGAGGTCAATGAGAAAACGGACAAATGTGAGCTGGCGCTTATTCAAACGGAACTGCAAGGTTTGGATGAAATGATGCAACCGTCGTTTGAAACTATTACTTGGAATAATTTTGGTAAGACAAAGGGGGAGAGGGTACCAAAAACCAAATCTATTAAAGCTCTCTTATTGTTTACAGAACAAACATACATCGAAATGGTTTTCGGTAAAATGAAAGATCTGCATGAACGCGTGCTGAAAACACATGCAAACATCGAGACGATTCGAGACAGCATGCGAAAATGGGGGAAAGTTCCCATGTATCAACGAAAGGATGGCAACAGTAAGGCTCTGCTCGACATGGAGGATCGCTCAAAAATTATCGAAAATCGGAAGTCAGCATGTAGAGAAACTCAAGCGGTCATTGATAAGGTCATGGAGATTAATCGGAAATTGTTCTTCAACGTTCCGTTGGCATCGACAGACCTTCTTCCCGGCGAAGAAAAGCCGAATAAGGCACAGGACGAGAAGATTGAAGATGACGCTAAAACTGCGCCAAAACAGGAAACGGAGCAGGTACATTTAATAAACATTTTATGATTTGATATTGCGTTAACACTACAAACGTTTCCAGGCCGAGGAACCAGATACTCCGTCACTACCAGGCTCAGCAGAAAGTCGTTTACTTTGGCGCGACTATGAAGTTTATATTGACGAAATTGTTCGAGTCGAGCTGACCAAAGCCATTAAGAACAGCTTAAAATATTTGAGAACTCAAATGGATAATAAGTTGGGACCTGAAGCGCCCATATATGAAGTCAAGATGGAATTGCAAGCGCCCTACGTAGCATTCTTTCCTAGTATCGAACCATTGCCGGCTGATGGTTTGATGTTGCGAATTGAGACTATTATTCAGGATATGTTGAGCATGGCTGGTATGATAACTCGGGTTGCACAGCCATTTGATAGGGAGAATCCGTTGGAAGAATATAAGGGCAAAGAAGAGACGTATGAAAGTGAGTATTGATTCGAATTGACTGTTTATACTATGCTGGGAAAAATCTTCGAAAGATACGGCCATTGCAATTTTTGTTGGATTTGAACCGGCTAAAATCAGACCACCTCTTTTGTTATGCGGGACCACCGTTCGGTATTAGAAAGAGTGGCGACTTCAGGTAATCTGAACTCGTGCTGAGTTGGTGACTTTAATCTTCTTGGTCTCTTTAAAGATCCTGCAGACAAACTCGATCACTGTCTCCGAATTGTCTTGGCATTCCAGCCCATCACTACGTTCTGTGGGCTTAACATTTCTCTGACTTCCACATTCAATTGGGTGTATCGCAAGGCAAGTCTAAGGCAGTCGAAAAAGATGTACCTTGCGTCTTCTGCAACTCTCTTCCAGTTAAACACTTTGGCGAGACATCCAGCTTGAAACGATGCAATTATTGCCGATATCATACATGACTCGTTAGATATAAGGTCCTACTTACAGCGTTTGCACCTAAAACCTAAAGATCAACCAAACTTGTCTTAACCCTTATCATTTAAGGGAGCCGAAGGTAGATCACACCTGCTATTGAGAAATCTTTAGCAAATAGTGTTCCTCTGGGATGGGTATGCACAGGGGACCATGGTACCTTCTCATCATGGTGTTAGACTCGAGGTGCCTGTAGGTTGTTACCCAAGTTAATGAACGGGTGTTGCGGCCCCGGGGTTCCCGAAGGTGAGTGAATGCACTGGATGAAGATATCTCAATTTGACAATTAGATCGAAGCTCCAAGCAGCCCGATGGACTGGGAGGTAAGAGCGTAAAGTTTAGGCACTCCCCTGACATGACGGTATTCCCGTAGATGACACTCATGTCTCCCAATTTGCTTGGCATTCCATCAAACGGTTCACTACGTTCTGTGAGCTTAACATTTTTCTGTCTTCTTCATTCAGTTGCGTGTGTCGCAAGAAAAATATAAGGCAATCGAAAATGTTGGGCTATGCGTCCTCTGTAACTCCCTTCAAGTTAAACACTCTGGCGAGGCATCGACCTTGAAACGGCGCAATTATTGCCGGTATCATCCATGACAAAATAAGGTCCTGCTTACAGCGATTGCTAATGGCAATTGTTAGTCTATTCGGGGCGGACCACACTCGTTTGCACTTAAAACCTACCAAACTTGTCTTCCTTGCAAAATGCATAAATAATGCAATAGAAAGTAATGATTAACCTCTCCGTGTTTACGTTTAGCCCTTTTTTAAATATCAGGGATGAGCGGATGAATCCATCTCCTACTCAATCTTGTACCGCCTGTATTCCGTCTCCTTTTTTCATACAAACTTCAGTTCAGCCTTAGATCTATCATTCTTGTTCTTCTTATAGCGGTGCAGAAAGGTGTGAAACCGATGTGCGTCTATGTGGATACGAGTTATGGTTCGTCAATATTTGTGTCCGTGAGGTCTGGGGACAAAGACATAGCTGCTGCGGTAGGGTTTTCCCACAGCGATATTGGCGTAAGATCCAGTGGGCACAGCTGGGCATTGAAACAAATGACCCACATCGTGATGAGTACCATCGCAATTTGGACAGATGTATTGGATGTTCGGGCTTATGCGAGAAAGGTACGAATTAAGGCGTGAACAAAGTGTTATTTTGGTGGCTCTCGGGAGCCTAATCTCCTCAGGCGAAATTGGTGGTGGGCGCTCTGAGAGGACTCTATTCGCACCTAAGCTCACTTCTTCTGTGTGGATCGCTGCGATGGCGGCTCGGTATGTAACTTCATCGTAAGGGTCCCGTTTGTATACCTCTCTTTCAAGGTCTAGTTAACCAAGCCTGACATGTCGTGGTGGAGGAATTCGGTCCATGAGATTATGATTGGGATGATCCTCACGATAGCAACCAAAAAGATACTGTTTTGAGAGTAGGAGATTGTGGTCACGTATTGGCATCAATTTTGTCTCCTGATGTAAGCGATCCTGGGCGGACATCACAAAGCAACCTGTAGCTGTGCGTAAAGCGGCATTTTAGCAGACCTGAATTTTGGACCAGTTTGAGTCACATAAACTATGTGTCCATACCTTCCTGCATCGAACCTTCAGGGCTCTTGCCAGGAAGGCATATTGGTAGCTTTTGACCGTTTTGTAAAAAGCGGGTGTGGTCCGCCCCGTAGAGGCAGTTGCCGTAGGACCACTGGATCAATCATAGTCCCCAAATACCCTAATGGCTTTTTGGAGGTTATGATTCTATTCTATTCTGATATTAATTAAGAAAAAAATTAAAAAAATTAATCTAGTTGTAGCACATGTGCAACCGTTAGACCATCTCGCATTAGCTCTGTACATTGCGGTTTTTTCTATTGTCAGTTTACAAGAAGCGATTGGAACTTTAAGATTTTTTCGGTCGGCCTCTAAGGTCATAGAAGTCGTATTACGAGCGAGACGGTCCGCATTGCAGTTCCCTTCAAATCCACTGTGACTGAGTATCCAGCAGAGGACGATGTTGAAAAATTGACCCATCACTCTTAGAGCTGAGCGGCAACTATCGACAGTTTTGGATGTAGTCAGCACAGATTCGAGTGGTCGGATTGCCGCCTGACTGTCAGTGTATATGGTGACATCCCTCATCGTGATTTTCTAACCAGGTTACGACTTCCATAATTGCAAAAATTTCGGCTTGAAGGACACTATAGTGGCCAGGTAGACAGTGTGCCAAGTTAATGTCTAGTCCATCCGAGTGGACTCCAATACCAACTCTTTCATCCGTCTTAGAACCATCTGTGTAAAATACCAATGACCCCGTAGCCAGGGGTGTATTGTTATTCCAGTGATCCCTCGACGGAATCAGACAATCGTGTTTTTTGCCGAAAATCATACTTGGGACTAGTGTAGTCAACTATAGCACTCTATTGTCAATATACCAACCAGTTAACTATGGACTATGGTTATGGTATGACCCACTCAACAATGATCACCGCTGGGCTACGCACATTGCAAAAAAATTGTCGAGCTACTCACTGGTATGAACAAGGTAGCTCCTGATGAGTCGTGTAGCCCATAGCCGTGAATATTTTTGAGGGGATCATACCATAACCATAGTCCACAGTTGACTGGTTCGTATTGACACTAACCCCACTTTCATTCTTAAACAGATTTTTAGCTATTTAGTGACTAATACACAAATCAATTAGTGTAGTCAGTGCTTAAGGGGAGGTTAAAATTTTGTAGGATCGTTGAGTGACCGTACTCCAGGCTCCAGGGTTTGCCACTGACTAGTTTCACGTAATCGTAGTGCCGTGTTAGCAGCCAGTTGTTGGCCGAATAGATCCAACTGTAGCAGATTGAGCAGAGCGTCCGGCCGAAGGTGTAGTGCGAAAGGCTCCAGTTATGACAATAGAAGCCATTCTTTGTACTTTCGTCAGTAAGTTATAATAAGTTGTTTTACTGATTGCCGACCACCATACGCATACACCGTACAGTAAAATGAGTCGTACGATAGCAGTGTAGATACAATACAGTGCTTTTGGCTGCAGGCCCCAGCTTTTTCCTATTATTTTCCTGCACGAATAGAATGCTATACTTGCTTTATTCACCCTCTCTTGAATGTTAAGTTTCCAGCTGAGCTTCCTATTAAGCAACAGTCCTAGGAATTTAAACTTTACGGAAAAGTAGGTTGCCTATCCCGTAGAATGGGAGGGCCAATAGAACGAATAGTTCGTCTTCTAGTAAAAAGCAATAACTCCGTTTTAGCTAGATTAAATCTAACCCCACTGAGATTTGCCCAGTTTACTGAGCACTTTCGGGACCTTACCTGTCACAGCGATTACATCGTCAGCGTATGCAGTGACTTTGCAACCAGTCTTCTCAAGATCCACAAGCAATTGAATGGTTGCTGCTATATTCCAGAGTAGGGAAGATAGAATACCTCATTGTGGTGTACCCCTACACACATGCCTACTTGCAGACGACGAGCCCATTGTGGTATGAACGCGTCTAGACGTTAATAGTGTGCTTGCGCGTATGCAAATGGACCAATCGACGTGAAGACGCCGAGGTGCGTCTGTAATCGCCCTGGGTCTGATATTATTAACACGTTGGCTACGGCACATGCCCCCGGGGGCATGTGACTAGTTATTATTTCTGAGCGGGTGAAAAATTTGCTTCTCATTCTCCAGGTGCGAAAGCCATAAAATCTCTAATTTTCATCCGATTTTAGCGAGACAAGGAGCATTTTACTTAGTTCGCCCTATACTATAATATTATAATAGAAACATAATACATGCCCCCGGGGGCATGTGCCGCACAGGAGTAATAAATTATTACTCATATGCGGCACATGCCCCCGGAGGCATGTATTTCTTGAATAAAATGACAGACAAAGCACCGTTAGAATGAATTTCTGGTTGCATCATGTTCATTTAGTAGTCTACTGCAATGCGAAAATTTATTGTTTAGTGTTAACATGTCGGAACGCTCGCGTCGCATTGTCCAATTGGCCAAAGCAAAGGTGGAAAAAAACCAAAAAAAAATACAATTATTATTATAATCATTGGGAATCGGCTCCTGGCTGAGATTAAGACTGGTTTGTAGCTAAGGAAGTATTTTATCTAGTTTTTGATTGATTAACATTAAATTCCAGGATGTGAGAGCTCATTTACTGTTGCAGTAGCCACATGCCCCCGGGGGCATGTGCCGTACATGAATAAAAACGACTTACATGCCCCCGGGGGCATGTGCCGCACAGAAAAGAAGATAACCGAAAATGACTGCCGTAGCCAACGTGTTAAAGGCACCTTCAATGTCTAGGAACACAGCCATTTTGTATTCCTTTCGATAAAGAGATTTTTCGATGTAACTGACTAACCAGTGCAGAGCTGCATCTACTGACCTTCCCTTCCAGTAAGCATGAATCTCGTGGAATCGGGTTTAAAGCGTGATGGAGTAGAGATCGGAGGTTATGTCTAAATATCGACTATACTGGTTTCTGCGCCCCTTAATTCATTTATTTTTCCGTCCCTTAAATTATTTTGGTTTTTGCATTTTCTATGTGTGTATAGACTTGAGGCTTCACGCGGCGAAACCGCCCCCCCCACATGCCGCTGCTGAGCTCGTAGAGAAGCTCCTTCTCTTTTATATTTTTGGCTTCTCTGCACGACGTTAAGAGCTTCATCCTCAATGGCACTTCGGTGGCGGTCCATTCTGCACACCGTTTGGGCAGTGCCAATCATAACGTCAACGGCAGATCCAGTAACTTGCCTTTTCGGTGCTAATAAATTGAGAAGAACGGATTCGTTGGTTTCTTGGAACAGTTCCTACTATGCTCTGTCGCGCTAGTTCATCCGCCTGACGATTTCCAGGATATCCGCTCTTCCCTGGAATCCAACACAATCTGACAGTAATGTCCTATTTCCAGAAGTGCAAAATAATAGCGCCCTTTTTCGCGGAGACGTAGAGACACACATATAATTACCGCCAATGTCGGACTTACGTTTGTAGTTACCAGGTTTTCCCAATCGCTTAACTACATGAATAAAGTGCAACCATAGCCTTGTTGATACGTTCTTGATTACTGGGAGTATATAACGCAAAGAAACTTGGCACTATTCGAGAGAGCCTATTTTAGCCCACACAGAAAAGAGGGGGGGGGGCGAATTATTCGGCATCGGTACCAATCAATCTCTCTCCAGTTTTCCAGAGTCATGTCGCCGTTCGCATCGCCTTTATCAATTACCACGAGCTCCTTCAATTATTTGAGCGCATTCGCATATGGGGAAGCATCATTGCTGTTAAAGGCTATTTTCTTTAGGTGAAGCTGTTTTCTCAAATCGACCTCTTTCTTGACAGTCAGATTAGGCTCGCCAGACCACCAATTGCCCAATTAAGTGACCTCTTTTTCCTTTTGGTTCTACCATTTTCCGGAAAGTTCTCCAGAAAGCTTCTGAGGGTGATGTTCGCCATTTCCTAAAGCGAGTTTTCCATGGGTTGCTTGGCTTGCGTTTCTCAACAGCATTCCCCAAAAAAACATAATTTTTCATTATTCAAAAGCTCGTCTGCCCTACATCGTTCCAGCGTTCCAAAACTCTCGGTAAATCAGTCTGAGATATGCGAGCGTAAAGTAAGTTTTAGTTGCGCGGGATACAAGCCTACGTACTCTATTTAAGCCGGGGTAGTTCAAACCTCAAGCGCGCACAATTGTAAAGATACGCACTAAGCACCGGAGCTCAGGCGCCTATCCCTTTAGGCGCCCTCTGCAGCACGCCGCGAAAGGAGGAGGTACTGGTCTAAACCTATGCGACAAGGTACGGGGTCGTATAGGTTCCCTTAATCCCACTTCGTTGATGAAAGGGCAATCAAATTCCAAAATGTCCATATTAGATTTGACAGAATCTACAAAATGTTTTCTTTCAGATATTGCCAATAAAGTTGACTCTATATCCAATCTACATCAGGATATCATGACAAAAGTCAAATACGTACTATTTGACGTAAACAATTTCACAAAAGCCTATAACGTGTACGCCTATCTTTGGACGGATGACAAAAAACGATATCTAGCCGAATTCAAGAAATACGGTCGTCCCCTGCATACTGGCGAACGGGATGTACTTGGAACAAGTGATTTTACCGTAAAAGAGGAGCCTGCAACGCAAGCACAATACAAGAGCGAGGTAAAATCTTAATTTCTTCGGTTCAGTTCAGAATATCGAAAGATGGTAAAACTTGTATCTCCCAATAGATTGCCAAATTCCAGAGTGTCTACGACGAAGTTTCGACATGGGATATTCATCATGATTTTGCTGCTTGGCTTCGTGTTGATATGAAGGGGTTTAAGGCTGGCGTTCTGAACGAAGCTAGCACCTGGGCGGGGATGTTCAAACAGGATTTGATCAATAGGGTTGTCAATGAGCTTAAGGTGAGTTGAGAATGATAAGATCGGCTTAACCAATATTTAATTTGAAATAATTCCAGGATTTAGAGGACTTCATTGCTCAAGCGCACGCCACCATGACCATTGATTTAGACAAGGATAACTTGAAAGATTTGCTCAGTATCATGAATGTTTTGAACCTGATTAATGATCGTCAAATGACATATGATTCCATGTTTGAACCGCTCAAGGAAATAGTCGAGTCTTTACGAAGCTATCAATATGAGTTTTCGGAAAAAGTTCATTTACAGGTACAGACCATAAGGTTGGGCGCAAAATGACAGTTTAGAGCGCTGCGGTGCCATGCTAAGTGTCATTTTACGCCTAAGCATTGTCTAAGAAACTGTGAATAATTCCTTTTTTCCCTCCAGTTGTCGGACTTACCGGACAGCTGGTCGAAAATCAAGAAACTTGCTGTCAATACGAAGCAAGCTATAGCTCCAGTTCAGGCTTATCAAGTGGATTTGATTGAGAAACGTATAAACTTGTTCAATCATCGAGCGTCGATGTTTAGAAATAAATTCCTGGATTCGCACGTAAGTTACTCATTTCCATTACTTTTGGTGTCCTTATTGAATTTAATTCAGTTATTCAAAGCTACCTGTTCTGGCGTTTATGAAATTTCTGATCAAATCAACGACGGTCTTTACGAGCTCGAATTGCAATACCACAACTTATCGGATTCGGCGAATCTGTTTGAACTGCTCGGTCCGGATCAGACAAAACTACTGAGATGCCGGAAGGAACTTCGAATGCTGAAACAACTATGGGATCTCGTCATAGTGATTCAAACGACAATCAACGACTGGAAGAAAACTCCCTGGCAGAAAATCGAAATTGAATCCATTGACGCCGAGTGCAAGCGATACGGCAAAGATTTGCGGACATTGGACAAAGAAGTTCGTGGCTGGGATCCGTATCGGTTTGCCGAGAGTGAACTGAAAAACCTAATGACCTCACTCCGGGCAGTAACGGAGCTTCAGAATCCCGCCATACGCGAACGACACTGGCGTGAGCTGATGCGTACAACACGCGTTGCTTTTCATATGGACGATTCCACAACGCTAGAAGATTTGCTCGATCTAAAGCTCCACAACTTCGAGGAGGAGGTCAAAGATATCGTTGACAAGTCCGTAAAAGAGGAGACAATGGAAAAGGTTCTAAAAGATCTCAACACCACATGGACGTCGATGGATTTCGAAACGGAACCGCATGATCGAACCAATTTGAAGCTGCTGAAGGCTTCTGAGGAAATGATTGATTTACTGGAAGAAAATCAAGTTCAGCTGCAAAATATGTTGGCGTCGAAATATATTGCATACTTTCAGGGAGAGGTGAACGATTGGCAAATCAGGCTTTCAAATGCCGATCAGGTTCTTTCGCTCTGGTTTGAGGTTCAGCGAAAGTGGAGTTATTTGGAGAGTATTTTCATTGGATCCGGCGACATTCGCAGCCAACTGCCGGAAGACTCGAAACGCTTTGATTTAATTGATCGGGAATTCAAGTCGCTTTTGGCTCAGATGATCAGTGATCGGAATGTCGTACGGGCAACTAATAGGCCGGGTTTGATAGAACGACTGGAGTACTTGGGTCAACAGCTGATTTTATGCGAAAAAGCCTTAAACGACTATTTGGACTCGAAACGTCTCGAATATCCACGATTCTATTTCGTTTCCTCGGCCGATTTGCTGGATATATTGTCAAATGGCAATAGACCGGAGCTTGTTGCGCGCCATTTGACGAAGTTGTATGACTCCTTGGCAAAATTGAAAATGGTTGAAGGGACGAAGATGGCCCAAGGTAATCACAGTCGACATTAAAAATATTCAGTCTAATAAATTTCTTTGATTTTAGGTATGATCTCGAAAGAGCACGACGAATTTGTGCCATTTGTAGGCAACTGTGATTGCACCGGTAAAGTTGAAGTCTGGCTAAACCGAGTAACGGACAAAATGCGTGAGACGCTGCGTAAACAATTTAGGGATGCGGTCAATTCGTATCAGGAGAAGCAACGACATATTTGGGTATTTGATTGGCCTGCACAGCCGGCCCTGTGTACCACACAAATCTGGTGGACCACAGAGACGAATGCAGCATTTGTGAAGCTCGACATGGGCTATGAGGGTGCCATGAAGGATTATCAAAAGAAGCAAATCAGTCAGCTCAATTCGTTGATCGTTCTTCTGCTAGGCGATTTGACACCAGGCGACCGACAGAAGATTATGACAATCTGCACAATTGATGTTCACAGTAGGGACGTTGTGGCGAAGATGATTGCCCAGAAGGTCGAGGTTGTCACATCGTTTCAGTGGCAAAGTCAACTGAGACATCGTTGGGATGTGAAGGCCGACAATTGCTTTGCCAATATTTGTGATGCAGAATTTTTGTATGACTATGAATATCTGGGGAATACGCCACGGCTTGTGATTACTCCGTTGACTGATCGTTGCTATATTACACTGACCCAGGTAATATCATAAATCAAGGACTTAATACTGTGGTACAAAGCTCTCAATACACCAACACCATTTCATGAACATAATAAACATTCCACTGGTAATTGCTTAAGAGCCAAACGTTGTCTTCACCACTGCCGAATACACTTCATACTCCAAGAACCTCTTAATTAGTCATCCGCATTGACCCGAAATTTTCCACCCACCTTCGATTTACACCTTAATAGCCCACAATTTCGAATCAACATCATACATTGCTCCACAACACGATGATAACAACATACAGGAGCACATCCTGTGTGAGCACCACTATGCTGTTATTGCAATTACGATACATTTACAATGCAACTGCAACCACTATATTTCTTCTTCTTCCCAACTTTGTCCCCGCTCTCCCCGCTGCACCCAAAACAGTCCTTACATTTAGTAATGGGTGGTGCACCGGCCGGACCAGCCGGAACAGGTAAAACAGAAACGACGAAAGATCTGGGTCGTGCACTCGGCATCATGGTGTACGTCTTCAATTGTTCGGAGCAAATGGACTACAAATCTTGCGGCAACATCCATAAAGGATTAGCACAGACTGGTGCCTGGGGTTGTTTCGATGAATTTAATAGGATTTCGGTTGAAGTACTATCTGTCGTGGCGGTACAAGTCAAGACAATACAGGATGCCATCAAGGTACGGTACTAGAGCCCCAGCCTTAACAATAATGTTGAACGTTTTAGGTGGGGTGGTTTAATATTCATGGCTGCTTTTTTTGTGTGTATGTTTCCAGGCAAAGAAGAAGATGTTTAATTTTCTGGGTGAAACAATCAAGCTGGTTCCGACTGTCGGTGTGTTTATTACGATGAATCCCGGATATGCTGGACGTACGGAATTGCCTGAAAATTTGAAAGCATTGTATCGTCCTTGTGCTATGGTGAGTTATGAGCTATGCATATACGATGTTAATAATACCTATGATAGCTTGCGGAAACCTTCACCTACTTGTTGGGAATACGATTTGCTTTAAGACGACATTGAAGAATTGAAATTGCACTTAAAGTGAAGCTTAAGGGTCGATATAATGAAGCGTACTTCAAAAATGTAGCTAGTAAGTCGTCGTTATTACCGTTTCAACATCCAGATTTATGTACACAACCGCATTTCTTAAATCAAAAAAATGCTAGTAACACCAACCATCTTAAACGATGAAAGGTTCTGGTGTAGTTAAAAAACGACGCTCGGCGTAAAACTAGCAGTCGAAATTGCATAATGTGGTGGAAGAATTTGTTTTTCTTACTTTTTTTCGGAGTGAGAGCGAAACTCTCACCAAAATTATGTTTCGGAACAGGGTGAAAATAGTCCCATGTTGAGTGAGATTATCGGATGATCATTTTATACCAGTGTAGCTTCGTGTTCCTGCGCACCATCTTGGATTTTGTAAGGACAAAAAAAAATCTTATTTGCTAGATCCGTCGTTTTATGTCGTCAGTTTCGTTGGAGTCCTTTGACAAAAAGGTAACCCAGACAGGTGAAGTTGTCTATACATACTATGTCTATGTCCTTCACTGTGACTTCTTTTTCGGCGCTCTTCAGGTTACGCAGATTTTGAATTATGCAACACCCAATCCACGAGTCATGAAGTTCATACCGTCGCGTCGCTGAGCTTTGCTATGCCGAGCTCTATTGCTATACTATTTGTAACTACCCTGATCCACTGTCGACTAGTTTACCCTACTGCACTGAACGTATCTGCAAATGGTACAACCTGATCTAGAAGAGCTCCAACGCCCCGGGTCTATTGAAGGAGCCTACTTCCCAGGATCCAAAAGAGTAGTCAGTGGTCGCCGTTGTTTTTTATCCGTCCAATTTATCAGGCTCCTTGACTTGAGATTTTTATAAGGATGATTTGTCGGCACATCGCCAAACTATGATAGGGTTAACATCCATCATGAATATGCCACGGAGATGTGACTTGATACACAGTTAATACAGTACCCAGGCGCAACGGTGCTTCTTCTAAAGGCCTAATTGCAAGTGACCTTACCCACTAAGTTACTAAAAATTGATTAAGCACGCCTCTTTTAATTACATAAAAATGCTAAGCCACATAGGATCACTGATGGATATTGCGGGGAAATATGCGCCTCAAGTGTCGGCCGTTCTTGGTGGTAAAAATATTTGAAATTAAATTTATTATACATTAAGCGACGAAAATAATAATTTAATGCAGCTTAAACCTTGAACTTTTTATAGTGAATGCGCTCAATTGTCTGCAAAGTTTTCTGCTTGCAGCAACTAAACTCGCTCAATGCAATCGAGGCTTAGAATACTTGTGTGCCATGGATGATTAAGCCCCCCTTCGAAAATAAAAACATGATTAGTAAGCATCGAAAATTAAAACATGATTAATAACCAATAAGCATTTATGTAAACTGATTGTCAGGAGGGCTAAGTGGAATGGATGGAAAATAATGACAACGAAATTACAAGCTTGACACACTTAACTTCGAATGACGCAAATACGTCATTATGACGAAAATTTACCATCATTATGACGAATTCCAAATTACACATTTGGACCATCATTTGCTCAATAATGACAGGTGACGCCATCTGTTGCAAAATTGAAGAAAAAGAATTTGTGCAAAAATATTAAATTTGTTATCAATCTTTACACATTTCTATTCAAATTCTTCAAGAAAAGTGTGTCTTTAAATTATTGAACAGAATATTCATCAAAATATCGCTGTTGTAAGGGACATTTTCATCGTATACACAAACGTCAAAAGTAAATGACGAATCCTAATGATGAAAACATATGTGTCACCTCAATTTCGAACTTTCATCATTATGACGGATTATCGTCATAATGATTTGGATATCTGTCATAGGCATTAAATTGACACAATGTTTATTGGTAAATGATTTCTTAAACTATCGGACGGCGGACGGATGACTTAATACATAATAGTTCACGGACGGACGGTTTATTCGGCGGCGGACGGACGGCTTAATATTAAAAGGCGGACGGACGGTTTCTTCGGCGGCGGACGGACGGCTTAAATATATTATCGGCGGACGGTTTGCACACTTTTCGAATACCATGCACGGCTCACTCGGCGATTCGGTCGCGACTGACTGAATTGTCCGACATGGCGTCGGTCGGTGGTTCAGTTGGTACTCCGGTCGTTGGTGGAGTTGCCAGATCGCCTGACATGATATTATTACCTACCCCGCCTAAGGGCGCGTACACATATAGTGCGACTCCGAACTTTTCTGGACCGGGCGATGCAATGCGATGTGTGCACACTTATTGCGATGTCGGGCCGGGGCGATGCGATTTATTGCGAGTCGGCGCGATTTGTTTCTATGGCAAGAAAAGCTGATTTTTCAAGGAAATTTTATACGGCGCTGACTCGTGCGATTTGCTGCTGATATGGGTATGTTTTCAGATCGACTTCATGACATGGCGCTCCGGTTCTACCATTGATATTTTCAATATAGAGTGAAACCTCTACTGGCAGACACCTCCCATAAGCGGACACCTCCCATAACCGGACCATTTTTTTATACACACGTTTTAGGATACATTTCGGGAACAAATTTACCTCTAACAACCGGACCCTCTAATAGACGAACACGGACACCATATTTCTGTACATATGATTCGAAAAACCTCTCACAAACGGACAGAAAATAAAGTTTCTCGCACACGAAAATAAAAATAATTTGGCGATTACCCTAATTTAAGGTATTGAGAGCAGTCTTTGGTTGTAATGCAATTGGTGGTTCCAATGATGGATGTCCATGTTCCATCGCCACAAAATAGATAATTTTCACTATGTCGTGTTGTGTTGTGTGGACCGTGAGACTGTCGTTTCAGAATGCGCGATAAATTTCCTAGTGTGTGTGTGCTGTGCGGTAATGGTCAGGTCACCGCTGCCACACTTATGAACCTCCTCGGTTTCTCACGATAACTGAGCGGTCTGCAACGTGTCGGGTGAAGAGAGTATCTTCGGACTTGCTCCCTTCTTAGGTTTCGACCTTGGTTCTTCACGGCCATAATTGCCCTTGTCCTGTCCTCGCGACAGTTCGGTTCAAACTCTAGTCCATTACAGAGTCAGAGTAATTGTTTTCTTGGAACAGAAGGAAGATAGAATCGATGAAGCCTGCTCTGATTGACTTGTATAAGCTAGAAGCCAAAATATTCCTATTTCTGGACTAATAATTAAAGCCAAGCCAATAATTCTGGACTTTCTGCGTTCAATGGATGGTTAGAAAAGTGGAGTAAAAGGCACAATATAGCCCTTAAATGTATAACTGGCGAAGCTTCGGATGTGTCGAAAGTAGACGTCGATCAAGTCACAGCAAAATTACCCTCCATACTACATAGGTACAAGTGTGAAACCATTTACAACACTGATGAGAGTAGCCCTTTCTTTCATTGAAGTTGAAAAAATGTGCTAGTGGTAAACTTTTTAGAAAGGCTGACACTTTTATTTTGTGTTAACATGGCAGGCGAAAAGGAGATGCTTCTTGTGATCGGTATGGTAGATCCCATCCCATCCTCAAGCTTCCAAGAAGCTTCGCCTCCAAGATTTGCCAGTCATTTGGACGACGTTTTCCGAATAGATACAACAATTTGACAGTAAAATGAAAACAAAAAACAGAAAGGGGCTTTTATTCCTTGATAATGCTGCGTCCTAACCGAGAGAATTAAGTTTTACAAATGTCACCAGCGTGTTTTTTGCCAGCTAATACAATAACCGTGTGTCAACCCTTAGATCAGGGGGTAATCTAAAATTTTAAGGTACACTACCGACGATTAATCCTGAGAACATCATTTCAAAAATTGACACAACAACGTCAGCTTTAGATCTAGCAAAAATTATCAATGTTCTTGAAGCTTTGTTCTTTACCAAAACCTCTTGGCACAAAGTTAATGCAACCTCCATTAACCCATTAATGCCTGATGTTACATATATGTAACAGTCAGATATCCTTCGTTTCAAACGGCTGCTAAAGGAATAGGATATCAATTCGGCACTAAAAAGTGTTTTATCCTATACTGGACACTATTAGCAATGCGTGGAAATCAATTTAGCTGAATTTGATTGACTATTGTGGAAGTTATAGAGGTTTCTTTCTGATGGTTTTTTCGATGTTGACGAAAATCGTCACGATGGCAAAAGTAGTAGAGGAATTTTATTTTTATATTTAATTGTATGGAAAAAATTGGGAAAAAAGTAATCGTATGTCATTACATGGTCTTTTTGAAACAATACAAAAAATAAATGAAATAAATATTGTCCGTAGTTTTCGTTTTATAGGTACTTTTATAACACTGTTACATATATGTAACATCCGTCCTGATATGGGGAAAGTGCACTCCTCGTATACGAGGTATATGAGTATGTACTTTTTTAGTATTTTTTTTTTTATTTTATGGATTTTTTACACTATTGACGCGATAATCCAGATAAATTATCAAAAAAAAAAGAAGTCCGGATTGTCAAAAAATCCGGATTAACGAAAATTCCGGATTATAACAAGACATTTTTATCTAGGAAAATAGTATAAATAGTCTTCATAAATGTTAAAATTTAAAAGAAAAAAATGCTATTATCTAGGTTTTTCCTTAAAATTAGTCATGTCACATGATTTTCTAGACCCTTGTGTCTTCTTGACTGGCAAATTGAGCGGCCATATTTGGCATAACATACCAAAAATATTAAGAGTCGGAGTTAGAATTGCTCTAGAAATCCGGAATATGGATACAATAGTTGTCTTATGTGGATTAAAATGGTAGCCGGATTCAAGGGTATCCGAAGCAAGGAGTCAAGACTTTATTTTCATGAGACCAAGGATTACTTATTCTATTTAATTCTGCTAATATAATATTTAAAAGGATATATTTTGAGCTACGAAAGAAGAAATGGTATCTAATGTAGACCAAATTATAGACAAGGAGGAATTATAGGCTCTTTATTTAGTCCTTTTTAGACAAATTGGGCGGATAGACAAATTGACAAAAAAAAATGAAACAATAATTTTATAATTTACTGGCAAATTTTCCATAATCCTCAAAATCTGTATTGTTAACTACTGTAGTTCTATAAACTTTTTTCCCATTCACAAAATGTCAAATCTATTAGTTCTGTCGGTGTTCAAGAAACTTCTCAATAAAACAACAACAACTCCACATGCAAAACCACATATATAATAAAATAAAATAATACAATATTTGGCATAATATTTTTGTAAGGCTGCTCAATTTTCGCACACATTTCGTATTATTTCTACGTTATTGTTGCATTATCTACATTCCAAAATTCATGTAAAATATCGGCTTTCATATTATTTTCGCTTTATAAAAAAAAATGTACTAAAATGTTTTCTTTTTGAAAAAAAATCAAAAATATACTTTAAATACACTTTCCCCGCATCATGCCTGATGTTACATACATACATATATGTAACACCCTCGAGTACTTCGAGTGCCTGATGTTACATATATGTAACAGTGCCGGGAGCCTGAACCCGGCATCCGGGGAAAAATTTTTTTTCTACAAAATGTGTTTTTAGCCATTTTAAGCCGACGTGGAAAATTTCAGCTCAATCGGTAAGATTTTAGGGTCTCGTCGTTAATGGGTTAAAAAAAAAAAAAAACAGATTTAAAAAGGCAGCATTCTCGCGAACAAAACAGACTCTTTTGGAATTTGACCCCAAAGATGACATACCATTGACCACCTTATTCGGGTTTGAAAATGTGTTCGGCAGTGCAAACAATCAAAGTCTAGGGGAATTTTGGACTATCGATTGGACGGTCCACATACTGCAAATCATGAAATTGAGACTCGTTGTGAAGGTTCAATAGACATTGTGGACGTAAGCGATGGTGACGATGGTGCCGAGGAGACTCAAGAAACACATCCAATTAAATCTTATGCAGAAGCCTTGGGCAAATTGCCCGTTTGCAGACTTTCTTTTTCTTTTACTTGTAAAATGAATATAAAAACCCGTTTTTATACCAATAATAATAAATATGAAGTACATAGTATTATTTTAATGCCTTTTATATTGTGATCAAGCTTCTATACATTTATATGTTGAATTTTGTACAATACCTCTTACAAGCGGACACCTCCCATAACCGGACAAAAAGACTGACACCATGAGTGTCCGGCTATGAGAGGTTTCACTGTACATACAAACGTGTCGGTATATTTATGTAGTGTTGAAGATAATTGCAGGTAGGTAATGTATCTAATGATTACAGTGTTTGCTTACGCGTTTGGATTTGGTGTTAATTGTTGTTCACATTTACATAAATGAACGGGTAGAATAGGTAATTATTGAAACACGCAGTTCAATGAAACCCACTATGTAGCGTATGCGCATGCGCACTCTTTTGAGGCTGCCGGCCCCAAAATCGCATCCCTGTTTTCTCGAGGAAATACGCGTCCGATCGGCGTGGCAGAAACACTAAGGAAAATTTCAGCCGCCGATTCAAAATTTAAAATAAAAAGAAAAAAAAAATGTTGGGGTTGCCCGCCCCAGAGTGTTACCCCTATTTTTTCGGGGAAATACTCGTGCAATCAGCGTGGGAAGAAACACTTAATGAATTATGGGCCGCTGATTCTAAATTTGAGGTCAAAAACACAAAAAAATTTTTAGGGGTTGCCCGACCCAAAATGGTACCCCGGCTTTCTGGGGGAATATTTCCGAAATTTTCCTATACGTATACCTACGGTACAAACCGGGTTATGCTGCACTGCATGTTTCCACAAATGTCATTTAATTGACCCATTCATAGATTTGTATAAAACCAATTCTTGCCAAATCCGAATCCCGCTTTTTTTTTGTGGATACGTGTACGCTACTAGGTTGCACAGCACTGTAAATTTCCACAAACATACATACGACTATCCACTCATTTAATGTATACAAATCTATAACACTATACATATACATAGTCATCGACACGTATGTATGTGTATATATAAAAATTCCATGTGGCAATGAAAGCCGATCTAAAAACAAATCAAGCTTATATCTCCCTATTAACATCAAACAGTGCCCCCCCATGTCGCTGGTAGCAGATTTCAGCCGCGGCAATGCACATTACGGCTGCTGAAAAGCACGCTAATGCGACATGGAACATTTCCTCATTGTACAACTCCATGCCACTACAAACCCAAATCGTCTCCTCCCTGTCGCTGGTAGAAGATTTCAACGGCGGAAATGCACATTACAACTGCTGAAAAAGCACGCTAATGCGACATGGAACATTTCCTCATTGTACAACTCCATGCCACAACGAACTCGATCCAAACACAAATCGGTTCCTCCATGTCGCTGGTAGAAGATTTCGGCGGCGGCAATGCACATTACAGCTGCTGAAAATGCACGCTGATTCGACATGAAAAAGTTCTCCATCGTACAACCCGATGTCGCATCGCAAGTAGTTCCTATTTAAATGCTAAGATTTTTTTCTTGTGATGAGACTCTTTTCGCTTCTTATCGCATCGCATCGCCCGCAGTGTGAACGGGCTGTACTGGGTTGTGATTGAATCCGATCTACGCCTGGAACTTGATTTTATCTGACATAATTTCTCTAAGATCCAGTTGCTTATTGAAACTTGCTGGGAGACTTGTGGGGGCTCTACAAGGATTTCATACAGAGAAGGTTACTTATTTCACCGAATGTAGGTACACAATGTGAAACGAAAAATTAAGAACTTTTGACAAAAATACAATCCGTTAAACCGCCAATTCGGGTGAACTCAGGAGCTTAATAATCAGATTAAGAGACAAGTGAAATACTACAGGTAGGCAAAATGCAATGAGCACCTGAATTACTTAAAGTTCTAAAATGGTGTCATTAAATTGCAGTATATCACTTTATCCAACCGCAACAATTATAACAAAATTCGGTAGCCAGGTACCGAACCTTTTCAACATTCTATTTAATAGCGAAAGCCTGACCGGCTGAAGCCCAAATTTAGAAAAATCATCTGCAATGCACTGCTAATATCGTATCATCTAGGGACGCGGGAGCGTCCCGCCCGCCAAAGAAAAACGAAGAATTTGAACAAATCAAAAGTGAGAAGCGACTAAGACTATGTTTACACGACGGAACAAGTACGGGTTTTCGGACCTCTGTAGCTCGGACTCTGGTTGGTCCTGAGTGTTCAAATTCGGTAAAGGTTGTCGTTCGCGCCGTCTTACGAAGTGTAGAAAATTTCAAGAAGATACGATGGACAACACTGGAGATATAAGAGTTTGAAAATCGCATTTTTTCGAAAATCTTGTTCTCGTTGTTCTCGTTGTTCTTGTTGTTCATTGACAGGGCTACAGCCTTACAGAGAGCATCTCGGGATTTGGTTTCTTTTCCCATTGATAGAGTCTGTCGTGAAGGTGTGCATAGGTTATCGTTTGCTCCGATCCGTCGAGTAGAAAAAAAGATACAGCGGAAAGTGTGAAAAAACGCATAGAGTTCCTCGCTTAAATCTTTTCATATGTTTTAAAGGAAACATTTTGCAAAAATCGGGGATAGGCCCGAAAAATGCCAAGAAAAGAATCGTAAAGTTTTGTGATTTGGCAGGACTGTTTCGAACAATCCCTTGTATATGTTCTCTAAAGTTTTCAGTTGTAAAGCGTCTGCGAGAGCGGCGGCAAGGGGTCACAGTTCCAGTTTTTATTCGTCTTTTATACGAATTCGTACATATTACTATAATATTGGATAAACAAATAACATCCCGGTGAGCCTAAAGCTTCCAGCAAACGGTAGAGGTTCACAAAACACACACAACTCAGGTTACGAAGGAGGCTAAGGTTATCAAGGGCACAAAGGTTACCAAGAGGGTTGTTATTGTTATTATGTTCTCAAACAAAGTCGTGACAATAGGGCAGTGAATATTGAAAACTGCAAAAAAGAATTGATATCTCACAAAAACAACTCTGTTGTAAAAAGTTTCCGCCAAAGAAAAAGTTGTCAGCCGCAAAAAGGATTGCTATAATACAATCCCGCCAAAAAGCTTGCATGGATATGCATTCAAAAGCGATTGAATTAGTTTATAGTTTCCACCAAACCAGCGTGGTGCGGTACGCGTCAGAATTTGTGAAATAATTTCCGCCGCGGTAGACCACGCTGAATTTGCCAATTCGTGTGGAGTCTGTGTTGTGTGTACCGCGTACCGCACCCGCGCTGGTCTGGTAGAAGCTAATTTCTTGCAATGCTGTTTGGCGGGGAGTTTTCATAGGAGTAATTGCAGGATAAAACCAATCTTAAGAAAATTACGAAAGAACTTTATTGTATAAAAAAGTCGTCTATACGAAAGAAAGCAAAAAAAGTTTGTAAGACATTTTATTTACAAGGCTGGATAAGATTCGAGATTAAATCTGATCAGAAAAGAGCATAGCAGCAAATAGCACCCTCGTCAAGCTACCCGCCAATAAGCGTTGAAAGAAATTAACTTCCACCAAACCAGCGCGGGTGCGGTACGCGGTACACACAACACAGACTCCACACGAATTGGCAAATTCAGCGTGGTCTACCGCGGCGGAAATTATTTCACAAATTCTGACGCGTACCGCACCACGCTGGTTTGGTGGAAACTATAAACTAATTCAATCACTTTTGAATGCATATCCATGCGAGCTTTTTGGCGGGATTGTATTATATCAATCCTTTTGCGGCTGACAACTTTTTCTTTGGCGGAAACTTTTTACAACAGAGTTGTTTTTGTGAGATAAGAATTGACCTGGCCTCTCTACATTAGTCGCCAGGGAATCTCGGATAAAAGGTCAAATGTTCACCCCTTCGGGGGCACCTTGTTATCTCATCATTATCATTTTGTTATCTTACCATTCGATATATTCCTACCAGATTTGATATTTAGTGATAGTAATAATATTTAGTGAACAGACAGACGGACGGACAAAATCGATTTTACAAGGGTAGAGTTTTTAAACAATAAAATTTGACAAGACGCGGTTTTCCGTCAGCCCCGGTCGGTTCCCAATAAAAATAACTGGCGCGACAGTCCAACATTGAACCTTGCCGCAGATGTGTTAGTGACATCAAATTTCCAAGATCTTAACTGCTTTTTTGTTGAGGTGTTCAGATCAATTGCACGCTCAGCAGTGTTGTTTATTCTCATAAATGGGTACTCGTTTAACATTTGAGTGAGACCATATAGTCCCGTCACATGGGTCTTGAGTTCGAAAAACACCATAAACTGAATTGGTTCACGGTGAGACTCGAACCCACGACCCTGTGCACGGAAGGTGTTCACACTAACCACAACACCAACGAGACTACTCCGGTTTCCAATACATAAGGGAATTTTCTCAGAATTCTTAAAAATCAATTTTTAGATCCTTTTTAAAGTTTTGTAGAAAGAAAACGTGATTTGAATTTCAAATTTACAATTTTACATTTATATTTATTTGATCTTTAGGTTGTTCCCGATTTTGCCCTAATTTGTGAAATTATGCTGGTGGCAGAAGGTTTCCAAGATGCTAGACTTCTGGCGAGAAAGTTCATAACACTGTACACATTGTGCAAAGAGCTTCTCTCCAAGCAGGATCACTACGATTGGGGTCTACGTGCTATCAAGTCTGTGTTGGTGGTTGCAGGATCTTTACGAGTATGTTCTCCTTTTTTTATTTTACCCTCAGTTTACTTTTTTTATTTGGTTCTCACATTTTAGAGAGACGATCAACAACGCCCGGAAGATCAAGTACTGATGCGAGCCCTGCGTGACTTCAATATTCCGAAAATTGTGACAGATGATGTTAGTGTCTTCATGGGATTGATTGGAGATCTATTTCCTGCACTGGATGTTCCACGGAAACGAAACCTTGAGTTTGAAGCAATCATAAAAAAATCAGCACTCGATTTGAAATTACAACCAGAAGATGGTTTCATCCTAAAAGTTGTACAATTAGAGGAACTATTCGCGGTACGTCATTCAGTTTTCATTATTGGAAATGCTGGAACAGGCAAATCGGAAGTTTGGAAGACCCTGCACAAAACATACGCCAATCAAAAGAGAAAGCCGGTATATAACGACTTAAACCCAAAAGCTGTGACTAATGACGAGCTCTTTGGTATTGTCAACCCGGCTACGCGAGACTGGAAAGATGGACTCTTCTCGGTTATAATGCGTGATCAGGCGAATATGAGTGGTAACGGTCCAAAATGGATAGTCCTGGATGGAGATATTGATCCAATGTGGATTGAGAGCTTAAACACTGTCATGGATGATAATAAAGTACTGACATTGGCGTCGAACGAACGAATTGCCCTGACCAAGGAAATGCGATTGCTTTTCGAAATTGCCAATTTAAAAACTGCTACTCCGGCTACTGTTTCACGAGCTGGTATTCTCTATATAAATCCCCAAGATCTTGGCTGGAATCCTGCCGTGGCTTCGTGGATCAATACACGAGAGATCGAGTCGGAAAAGTCAATATTGAATGTTTTGTTCGAGAAGTATGTTCCGGCACTATTGGAGCTATTTCGATTCAAGATGAAGTTGATAACTCCAATTTCGGATATTGCCATGATTCAGTTGACATGTTTTTTGTTGGATTATTTACTGACTCCGGAAAATGTACCGCCAGATTGTCCAAAAGAATGGTATGAGATTTATTTCGTTTTTGCCGTGATTTGGGGTTTTGGTTCCGGGTTGTTTCAGGTATAGTAATAATGTACGAAAATATCTGATAGATGCTAATATGATTTTTTTTCTAGGATCAAATAATCGACTGGCGAAATGAGTTTAACAAATGGTGGCAAAATGAGTTCAAATCCATCAAATTCCCATCGGGTGGAAATATTTTCAACTTTTACATTGACTCCGAAACAAAAAGATTTCTTCCTTGGACCAATCTTGTGCCCGGTTTCGAATTAGATCCCGACATTCCGCTGCAATCTACTCTGGTCCACACCTCGGAAACAACGCGGCTCCTGTACTTCATAAATTTGCTAACCGAAACAAATCACCCAGTTATGTTGGTCGGACCACCTGGATCGGGCAAAAGTGTCATTATGGCCGCCAAACTGAATGCAATGTCTGATCTTTGGGCTGTCTCGAACGTGCCGTTTAATTACTACACCAACTCCGATATGCTGCAAAAAATACTTGAAAAACCGCTAGAAAAGAAGGCGGGTCGTAATTACGGTCCGCCGGCGAACAGGACAATGATTTATTTTGTGGACGATATGAATATGCCGAAAGTGGATCAGTACGGCACTGTACAGCCGCATACTTTGATTCGGCAATTTATGGACTATCGTCATTGGTACGATCGTACGAAACTCACGCTGAAGGATATACACAAGTGTCAGTTTGTATCGTGTATGAATCCTACGGCTGGGTCCTTTACGATAAATCCACGATTGCAACGTCATTTCTGTGCGTTTGCTTTGAAGTAGGTGCTTTGAATTCTACGTTTTAGATTTCGACTTAATTATTTTAAATATTTCAGCGCACCGAGTCAGGATGCCTTCCACCACGTACTCAACTCGATATTGTCGCAACATTTGGCGTTTCCACAAAATAAATTCAATCAAAAGACAATTGCATTATGTGATGCTCTTGTGAGTACGGCGATTGCATTGCATCAAAAAGTCAGCTCCACGTTTTTGCCGACTGCCGTGAAGTTCCATTATATCTTCAATTTGAGGGATATTTCAAACATATTTACGGTAATTATGGCATTATTGTTATTAAAGCGAAACAAGAGCACGATTTTGAGCGTCGAAAGTGGCTTCACCATTGCTCCATGCGCAGTTGTAAAGGGGGGATATTTTAGTTAAGTTTTATATTTAGTCGAGACCCTCAGGCGTATGGTAGTCGCCCTAGATTCTTACAGGCTCAGAACATACTTTGACTATTACGATATCAACGTGGATGCTCCAATTCAGCCTTTTACACAAAGATATTTGCCCTATCGTCTGTTTTGAGAGTGATAGGGCTTAAATTTAAACTTTCCCTTCTTACCGGAAGAATTGGAGGTTGACCAAAATTGCTGTCGGTTCAGGTCGAGCAGAGTTCTGACTGATATCGAACGCGGTTCGTAGACGAATGATTGCACTGTGCATGGCGTCTGGCTTCCGAGGATGACGATGAGCGCGGCGAGTTTGTGGTGTGTACAGTTTACGAAGACAAGGTGTGCGTGTGCCGTCGTGTCGTATTCCCAATGACCGTAGCTACACGGGGAACAACATTTCGAGAACTAAACCGGTTTTTATATGAAAATTGAATCTTTCCTTGCCTTGCTCCTCACGAATCTCTTCTAAAAAAAACGGTTTTCATCTTGTTCTTGTTCCGCGTGTAGACAGGCCCAATTGTCGGTTCAACTGCCTGAAAAGCTCGCTTTCAAATTGGCGCCCTTGATCGGTCGAGATTCTCGATGGTACACCGAGTAGGGATATCCAGCCGTCGATGATTGTAGTTGCTACGGTTTCGGCCGATATGTCTCTCGTCGGAATAGCTTCTGGCCAACGTGTGAATCGATCGATGATTGTTACAAGGTATCGATATTTGTTCGATGGTGGTAATGGTCCGACGATGTTCACGTTTAGGTGATCGAACCGGGAATCCGTTGGTGTCTTAGTGTGCCAACGGTGTTTTGTTGTGTCGGTGAATTTTTGATTTTTGGCAGGCAATGCAATGTTTCGAACATTGTGTCATGTCGTGTCTCATGCCAGGCCAGATGAACTTGTCGCGGATGAGTTTGTTCGTAGCTCGAATTCCGGGATGTGATAAGTTGTGCATTGCTTGAGAAATGAGTCTCCGATGTGGTTTGGTGATGAATGGCCTTGCCATGTTGCCGATGACCTGACAATATAGCATTTTCGTTGAGTTGGGAATCGGTAGCTTGGTTAGTGAGGTGCTGTGTTTCGATCTTCCTTCGATAATAATTTCTCTGATTTCAGCGTCCGATTCTTGATCACGGGCCAGTTCGTTGTAGTCGATGGATTGTTGTTGGATTCCTTTCGATACGCGACAGGAAGTCTGGGACATCATTGTCTTTTCCTTCTACGTGGCGAATGTCGGTTGTGAATTGCTGATGTCATGCAGTTATCGAAGGTGTTGTGGCGTGGCTTTCTCCGCTTATCCGAATGCGTGTGTTAGTGGTTTATGATCCGTGTGAACTTCAATATCATGGGCGAAATGTTTTACGCACAGATAAATCGACAGTAGCTCTCGAGAGTATGTGCTCCAATTTCGCTGAGCGTTGTTTATTTTTTTTTTTCGAGTAGAAGCCGAGTGGTTGTAGCGTATCGTTTGTCATTTGGTGTGGCACGCCACCGACACTTGAATTCGATTGTGACGGTCAAAAGGTTACGTGTTCATATCACGTCGGGGCCACCGCCTCACACTCGTATATCGATGACGGAACATGCACTGAAAAGTGGTGTATGACTAATCTGTAACTCTTGAGATTTTAAGGAAAGTGTTAAGTCCCTTATTCAATATGTTTTTACAAAAAATTTTATAACGATAATTTTCAATGAAAAGTTTCTTATGGTAAAGTTTTAAGCTCGTATAGTTCTAAACTAACTAGTTCTAACGGTCACTTGGAATTTCTTGAATATCGTCATAACGGTGAAATATACAAAAAGGCGTCTATGACAAATCTGTAGCTTCTTCGGTTCCAGATATGAAGACAAAATTTACATCTCGTAAACCTCTTAACAACGTATCCAAATTTCATAATAATCTGTCCGCCTATTAGGGAGCTACAAAGGTTTGACACAGTGTACCTACTATATATTTTCGGGAATTCTCGTGGATATTTTCAAAACGGTCATCTAATCTCGAAGGTACCTACCTGTTTGCTTAGACGTTTGATCAAGTGTAAATCCTTTGGCTTTTAAATCTTTACAGGCAACTTTCTCGTTAAATTAACCGTTATAGAGATACATATTTTTAAAATTATTCTTAGAAGCTGATAATTAAAAAAAAATCCCGAACGTAGCTCTATTTTAAGGATACCCATGGAAGAGGATTTTGGCATTTTATTGGGATCAAAAGAAAATAAACGATTGTTGACTATTTTTGAGATTGCAATACAGTTATGATATTGACGAGAATTCATGGAAAATACGTATTGTACGGTAGGAATATTATGGCATGGAACGTTAGGAATCCGCAGATTAAGACGACTGGTAGCGCTGCTTTTCCTATCTGTAGCAACTCACATCACGCTATCTGCCAACAATGTGGGCCGTATGGGCATCAACCCAAAAATCAGCTAGGTATCGGCACTTTGGTACTTAACTCTATAAGGAGAAGGAGCCACCAACTCCAAAGCTTTATACTCTCGCTATATAGACGTTCTCAGATTGATAACGACTGACGTAAGAAGTGAGAAGTGTGAGATGCCAAATCCACCCTGAATGACTCGGAAGCATTGAGAGTGTCAACGCCCGAAATCGTTTGTACTGTTCCACGCCACGCCTGTGAGCTGAGGTCCATGGTCCATGATACAGTCCCCCTTCCCTCCTCCGGGAGCTTATTGGTCCGATATTCCGGCTTATTTGCTTGTTTCGGAATAAAAACTGCTATCAACTAGCATGGTGGCTAGCTTCTACCGGAAGTAACTCGAGGATATAACTCCAATCTCTTAATCTTTCTTCTTTATCATTCAACCATGACATCATCTGTTTGACGGAGACCTGGCTTAACTCTTCTATAAATAGTGGTGAAATTCTGGAGGGGTGTGTTACCTTCCGTTGTGATAGAAACCTTGATGTTCTAGGACTTTCTACTGGAGGCGGATCGCTAATTGCTGTTCGTGATCATATTCAATGTGTACTTGTCTCTACTTCTCATTCTAAACCTTATGATTGTGTTATCGTAAAAATTCATTCTGTTTCTCCACCGTTATTAGTTGCCTGTGTGTATGTTCCTTGTAATTCTTCTTTAGATGTGTATGAGAGTCTCTTCAGTCATTTATCAGATACCTTGAACGTATGTTTCCCTAATTCTTACTTAATAGTTTGTGGGGACTTTAATATTCCTAGCATTAAGTGGCCTAATAGTCCTGGTCTCCCTTTAACATCTACTTCCTTGGCACTTTTTAGGTCTCTGTCAGCCTTTATGCAATCGTGCAACCTTCTCCAATTCAATGTGTTTCCAAACTTCATGGGTCGTATCCTCGACCTTCAGTTTAGTAACATTCCTTTGGGTGGGTTTTCATCATCCACGCGTACATCTGGATACGTACCTTGTGATCCTTATCACCCGGCTATCGCCAATGAGATCAACATTAACTTATCACCTTATCGTACTAAGATTATGCGTCGTAGATTCAATTTCAGAAAAGCAAATTATGTTGCAATTAATGAGAAATTGAATCAAATGAATTGGTACTTTATTTTAAAAGACCTTGATTGCGAAACAGCTGTAGCCACTTTCTATACTATTTTACATAACATCTTATATGAATACGTCCCAATATCTAATTTAAAGCTTCGAAAAGGTCCGATTTGGTTTACACCTCAGATTCGAAACTTGATTCTAAAAAAGAAGCGACTTCACACTCGTTTGAAACGTTATGGACACCAATCCGACCGCATAATGTTCCGCTGCCTTAGATCGAGGATCAAAAGGCTAATCTCACTTGCTCGGTCTGTCTATATTAAGACTGTTGAGGACAGTCTGAGGAACAATGAGAGTAAAATATTTTGGTCCTATGTTAAAAACTTGAGATCTTCTTCAAATCAGCCTTCCATTCTAACCTTCAACAATATAAGCGCAGATAACCCTTCTGAAATGTGTGAGCTTTTTGCCACATTTTTTGCCAGCACTTTTAAAACATCTTCATTAACTTGTCCTCCTGTTGTACCTCAAGAAATGGACAATTTACATTTACCACCTCTCATTTTACCATCCTACGTTGAATTACTTATATCTTCTTTTAAAACTAATTCTTCTTCTGGACCTGATGGAATCCCAAATTCGTTTTTAAAAGAAACACAATTTTCCATATCTAAACCTCTCGCCATTTTATTTAGTAAAAGCCTACATGAAGGTGTTTTCCCAACTCAGTGGAAATCGTCGTATGTGGTTCCCATACCGAAAAAGGGCGATCCTAATTCTGTGTCTAACTATAGGCCTATCTCTCTTCTATCCTCCTTTTCTAAACTTCTTGAAAAGATTGTTTTTAACTTCATTCATGAACATTTTAGTTATCTTATTAAGGATCAACAACATGGATTCTCCAAAAACAAATCCGTTGTCACCAACTTAGTTGAACTTGTTAATTTTGTGTCAAAATCCTTCAATAAGCACTTGGACGTACATGTAATCTATACAGACTTTGCCAAAGCATTTGACACCGTCAACCACCAAATTCTTCTTAATAAATTAATTGCATTGAGATTCCCATCTTACCTTATTGTATGGCTCTTCTCTTATCTTAATGATCGCTCATCTAGAGTTGTTTTCCAAAATTTAACCTCTTCCGAATTTTGTCCATCATCAGGTGTGCCACAAGGATCTATTCTAGGTCCCCTTCTTTTTTTACTTTTTTTAAACGATCTTCCATCTTGTCTTAACTGTCACTCTCTCTTTTACGCCGATGATAGCAAACTATTTTCAGCTATTTCATCTATTTCTGATTGTATAGCTTTGCAATCCGATTTGGATAGCTTTACGTCCTGGTGTATCTCAAACGAGCTTGATCTTAATATTTCTAAGTGCTCCGTTATGGTATATTCATTGAAATCTACTCCTTTCATTTTTCAATACCAAATAAACTCCATTCCCCTCCAATGTGTTTCTACGGTTACAGATGTAGGGGTTGTTTTTGATTGTAAATTACGTTTTACTGATCACTACTCGTCGATTATTAGCAAATCGTCGAAACTAGCTGGGTTCGTTTTACGGTGCTCCTCTAGCTTTCAATCTATTAATACTTGTGTGAACTTATTTGTGACGCTAGTACGCAGCATATTAGAATTTTCCTCGGTAGTTTGGTCTCCTTATTCTTCTGTTTCTCGTGATGCATTAGAGAAAGTTCAGAGAAAGTTTTCTAGAACCTTATTGTTTAAATATAACTTGGCTTATAGGCCTTATCAAGATCGGCTTAATTTTCTAAATCTACCATCACTAAGCAAAAGAAGAGACTGTCTTGACCAGTGTTTCCTTTACAGGTTATGCAAGGGTCTTACTACTTCATCACTCATAGAAGATATAAAATATCGGTTTCCATCTTACAACACTCGATCAGTTGCAATTTTCTATCCTCCTCAATCTTCACTCTCTATTTATAAAAACTCTCCGTTACTTAGAGCTATGAGAAACTACGACCGATTGGAGATTGGTCCGTTACCTTCTTCTTTTTTCACTTTAAAAAACACCTTGCTACAAAAACTTTAATTATTTTTCATTTCACTTTTTGAATTTTAATTGTTTTTTTTTTATTATTTTAACTTTTTGAATTGTAGTTTGAACTTATTTTTTTATTTGAATATTTTTTTTTCTTTTCTTTGTGAATGTTTTCTTGTTTTTATAAATTTCTTTTTCCTTTATACTTATTTTCCTTACTTTGAATTCTTTACATTACATGGTTTGGGAATTTATTCCCGTTTTGTAATATTTAGTAAAATAAAATAAAATAAAATAAAATGATCCGAGAGGAACACCTCAACCACACTCCGTTTTTTTTATCCTCCTTTATGATGGCTGTAACAAAAGGGTGCCTGCATCCTCTATTAAGAATGTACCGGAAGGATGAGTTGATATCTTCAGGGAAGTATGCGTAGTAGCTCTTAACTGGGGTATGGACTGCTTTGAACTCTCTAGATTTTTCTACGAGAACAAAGTCAGCGGACTATATGAGAAATTCAAGTAGTTGACTCAATTCCAGTTTGCTTTAGCATCATCCGCACATCTGACTGCGGTACGTAGGATCGGACGAGAATCTTTATTTATGCTCTGCCACCCCTCTCCCCCTGCCGCTGGTATTGGGATGCTGTGGTGTAGCTATGTGGGTCGGCGAAATATAAGGAGCTCAGTTTGACCTGGCTATATACCTATACATAACTGTAGGATGCTCTGTTTCGTCTTCTTAGTCTTAATCAAAGCTCTTGCTCTACAGAGCCACGTCCGGCTTAGCAGCGGCTATTGCTATTGGCTAGTAGACCGGGTAATAAAGTCTCCCCACAGTCTCGTTAACGCTCATCTAGGTGACGATCAGTACCATAAATTGATGGGAGTCCAGATTCTTCGGGTTAAGCTTGCTCGCATGGGATCAAACCTTAAGTGGAAGATGACTCATCAGTGTAGTCCGGTGAGTCCTGACAGGTTTGTTGGCTCTTGGTGTCTCGTAATTAAAATAATTTTCAAAAGTTTCAGCTTACAATATAATCCGAATTGTACTAAATATATAAAAAAAAACTTCAAACAGGCTCTCACCACTCAGATATCAATGTTATTAACGGAATTACACTTATATAATGTTGTTGGGGCCAGTGTATTAGGAATGCACGCCACAGTGCTTATTCCTACCCCTTCGCCATGTAACCTACCCTACAAATAAAACTTCCATAAAATTCACCCGGCGCTATTTACTTCACATTGTGTAGGTGACGATTTTGATAATGTTTGCGTAAAATCAAGCTTTGTTTAGTCGCTCCTCACCAAGCTCATATTACCTCATTGGCATGTACTTATGTACCTTCTCTTTCCCATCAAAAAGCACTATTTCACATTGGAATCTGAATTTAATTTTCACTTAATTGCATCTTTCAGCATTTATCTCAACGGATGCGCACGGTCGTGCATGAAGACGGTTGTCGGCATGCGAAAATCGCAAGTTTTCGCGTGTGTGTATGATGCTGCCATATAAGCATCATACACATCAACATTGACAATAGAATAAAAGCCTATAAATTCCCTACAAGCCAAAGCTCTGACCAACGGAATTTTTCATCTCATTCTTCAATATCTTCCCCACTTATTCTCTGTGAAAGATTGAAAACTAGTCCTTAAGCTTTAGGCTGAAGATCATTATTTAGGAATGGTTGAGGTCGCCTCAGGAACCTTGCAATGGAAAGCTCAAAGCTAGATGCTCACACGTATCCATGTATGAGGGGAAATATGGAAATTGTTTGAAGTAAATAAGGGAATTTTGTCTCGAGTACGTATTGATTTTCACTGCAACGGATCGAGAGTGTTCAGCACATAGGATATGGGTTTTCCGAACATCTTGGTTTGTAGACGCTGAGAAAACTTATCTGAGAATTTCTTTCTTCGATCCACACTTTTCAGTTATCAGTCACAGTCATTTTCCATACAAGTTGATAGATTGACAGTTAATTAATTGACTGACAATCTGTGAACTGTGACTGATGACTGAAAAATGTGGATCGACCTTCACTGGTCCCTTGCAATCGTTCCCAGATTAAACTCACGGATAAATTGGTGGACGACTCAGTTCCTTTCACGCCACGGTATATGTGTGTAGCAAATAATGTACTTACATTGACTGGAGAGCACTCAACTGGTAAGCAAAAATCTGACACATGCGCCCTCGATTTATCTATGATTCTTCACCTGCTGTAAGAACCGTCTTTGATACGATCGACTTTTTGCACTGACGGGACACAAGCTTTTCCGCGTGCTTTTAACTTTAAAGATTTTCTCCTCTTGGAGCCGTGACGTTTTGTGTTTGTTGAAAATCAGAAAAAATAGTCGATATGATCTAAATTGCTCAATTTCAGGGTATGTTGTATGCTACTGGTGAAACTTGCCCCGCCCCCGACAAGCTACTTCGACAATGGGTACATGAAGCAACAAGAGTGTATGGCGATAAAATGTCCGAAATTGAGGATATCAAGAATTTCAAGAAAATACTTGTCGATACAGTCAAAAAGGGAATCGAGGCCGGTTTTGACGAAGAGCTCGTATTTCAGGAGCCTATGATATATTGTCATTTTGCCCAAGGATTGGTCGATTTTAAATACACGGGTGTAAGAGATTGGCCGACATTGCACAGACTCCTTTCTGAGGCCCAGGAGGGCTACAATGAATTAGTGGGTGCGATGAATTTGGTGCTTTTCGAAGATGCTATGGCGCACATTTGCCGAATTAGTAGAATATTGGAAGCACCCAGAGGATACGCCTTACTTATAGGAGTTGGTGGATCGGGAAAACAATCTTTGACGCGACTGGCCAGTTATATTTCTTCGTTGGATGTTTTTCAAATACAATTACGCGCTGGATATGGCATGGCCGATTTAAAAGCAGACCTGGCTAGTTTGTACATGAAGACCGGAATGAAAAATCAGTCATGCTGTTTTTTGATGACCGACTCCCAAGTTGCCAATGAAGAGTTTTTGGTCCTTGTCAATGATCTTCTAGCGTCAGGGGAAATACACGAACTTTTCGCGGACGATGAAGTGGAGTTGATAATTTCCAATATTCGAAATGAAGTCAAACAGGCGGGCATTCCTGAAACTCGTGAAAATTGTTGGAAGTATTTTATAAACAAAGTTCGCGGTTCTTTGAAGGTTAGTAATTTTGTTTTAGGTTTATTCGCATAGGTCCTGTCTACACTTTGCCTATGTTGTTTTAAAAAAATGAGTTCATCCATCAATATTAAACCCATACTTTTGGAAACATTGTTTTGCATAGTGCAGACAGGACGACATACGCGACTATATTCACAAATTTCAAATTTTTCACAAAAAGGTTGTGCTCTGCTTTTCGCCTGTTGGATCTACGTTACGTGTAAGAGCGAGAAAATTTCCTGCCTTGGTCAACTGTACAACTATCGACTGGTTCCACGAGTGGCCACGAGATGCTTTGGTATCCGTTTCGTACCGTTTTCTCGAAGAGAGTGAAGAAGTTCCTGTAGGTATATTAAAATTACTGTATGCATAAGGAGTCATTTGAAGGTTTTTCTTTTCAGGAAACTAGTCGCGCTCCTCTATCCCGCTTTATGGCTTACGTTCACGGAACCGTTAACGATATGTCTCAACTATACCTACAAAATGATCGCCGCTACAACTACACAACTCCCAAATCGTTCCTTGAACTCATTGCATTGTATCGAAATCTCCTAAAGACAAAACTGAGTCAAAACAAAGATCGTATAATTCGCTTGGAGAACGGCCTCCTAAAATTAGCCGCATGCGCTGAACAAGTTGACGGTCTCCAGGACATTCTCAAGGAACAAGAAGTCGTGCTTAAAGTTAAAAACGAAGCAGCCGACAAGCTGATTGTTGTAGTGAGTGCAGAAAATGAAAAAGTCCAGACTGAAAGAGATTTTGCAACTGAGGAAGAGAAAAAAGTTCGCATCATCGAGGAAGATGTTTCGGTAAAGGCGAAAATTTGCGAAGAAGATTTGCGCAAAGCACAACCAGCCCTGATAGCCGCTCAAGAAGCGTTGAATACTCTCAACAAGAATAATTTGACAGAGCTGAAATCATTTGGCTCGCCACATGAAGCTGTGGTTAAAGTTTGTGCAGCGGTGCTTGTTCTATTTTCCAAAAAAGGCAAAATTCCTAAGGATCGAAGCTGGAAGGCATGTAAAGTCCTTATGACGAAGTTGGACCAATTTCTCAATGAACTCATTTACTACGACAAAGAGCACATTCATCCGGACGTTATCAAGGCTCTGCAACCCTACTTGGATAGTCCGGACTTTGATCCCGAGACGATCTATGCAAAGTCGTCAGCAGCTGCGGGACTTTGTGCATGGGTCATAAACATTTACAAGTTCTATCAAGTCTATCTGGTTGTGGAGCCCAAACAGAGAGCGCTAAATGAAGCACAAGCAGAACTAAAGGCAGCACGCGACAAGCTGACGTATTTGAATGATCGATTGATTGAGCTGGAGGGGCAGTTGGGTGTTATTCAGAGCGAACTGAATGCTGCAATGGCCGAGAAGCAGAAATGTCAAGATGAAGCAGATAAAACGGCGTTTACTATCGATTTGGCCCATAGGCTTATCAATGGACTGGCAACCGAAAAGGTTCGTTGGCGTGAATCGATAGCGAGGTAAAATATTTTAAAAGGATATTTGTATTTGATAAGCATGATAAGAAATCCCTTTTCAGCCTTAAAGGACAACAAACGACTTTACCGGGAGATATGCTATTAATTGCTTGTTTTATTTCATACGTGGGATGTTTCACGCGTATATATCGAACGGAGCTACAATTAAAGAAATGGAAGCCAGAATTCGAGAGACTTGAGGTCAGTATTACCAGTTGATTGGAGGTAATTGTTTCATTTTAGATGGACGGTGGTGGTGTATAGACTTTTCCGCCACCGCCAAGAAAAACCTGGATTAAGCGACAACTGCCAAAGTTATCAATTTCACATAAGTCCCCAAAGTTCAAAAGCACCAACTTCCGTTAGTTGCATTTTCTGCTGTATTTACTGGACACAGATTGCTACTCTTGTAAATGGCTACTATAACAAAGACCGCTCGACGAGGGCTCTCGTTGCAGGGTGAAGGGGACTTTGGACCTCAGAGACCGAACACTAAGTGAGAATGCAATGAAAATTCCCACTACTCCATTTCACGAATTTACCCAGAGGACTATGTAGCAGAAATGGTCGAGGCAACAAATCATTGTGCAATTGCATCTCCAGGGCCGTAATTTTCCCACACTGTTTCATGTAAATGAGCCGAGACGATATATGTATGTAGGTTGGATGCCAGGCAATCAATTGATGGAGGTTGGAAAATTTGGCTTTTTCGATCACAAGCGCTAACAGGCTCTTGCCTTAGCTGAAAAATTTATTTAGTTTCCCTTTTTAGCAGACTGCTACTGTATAGCCGCGAAATCGATGTTAGTTTGCCACTTATTCAAATGCCTTTGCTATAAAAAGATGCTTAACCCTGTTTCGTTTACCCTGAAACTTTTGGAACATTACGCTATCAGCTCTCGAAAGAAGAATTTTCTTTGTCTTCTTACTGGCACGAGCGATATTTACTGTACCATCTGCCATATAGCGGAAAATATCGGAAACACTAAAGTTCTCCCTATGAGAACAGATAGCAGAACAAGCCAAACTTTTGATCAATGTTAGACGATACCAGTTGTGGCATAACCCATACCCCATGCGGCGTATGTGCGTATGAGCTTTCTAATCGATTCAAGGCTTACAACGCAGCCTTCCTGCATCGCATTTACATAGAGATGATCCTCTTTCAATACCCTGGTGCATCCACCAACCTCAGATCGAGGGCAATATTGGATATTCCGATTGCAGCTGGTATGTTTTTGTCGCTTGAGCCACTAGTTCAGAACGGCGATAAAAGCTATTGCATCAACATTCGAGGCTGAACTTTCCGTACATCTGAAGATTGTTTGCGAAAAGGCAGTGTTGGACACCGTGCGGCTTTAGGAAGGAATTGGTGATTGTGGCTTTACCAAGGACTATGCAACAATTGGAGCATGTAAACATTCTCTCTTCCCAGATTTTTGAGGGGCTCCACTAAACGAGATGAGTATGTGGAATGAATTTGTATTTCCCAGAATTTGGTTAGTCTATGGAGGCTCCTAAACAAAAGAGATGCCGTGAAGTTTCGTATCTTAGCGGCTGTGATTTACTACAAGATGGATGTATTACATCCATCACCCTTTTCACTCACTTCACTAAAGGTGTCTCTACGAACACAAACCTTAACACGACTGGACTCCTCAATTGCAATTCGCACGTAGTAGAACGTGATACACTTGACATTAGTATGTTCCTTCTTTGTGTTGGAGTACAACTTTGTAAAATACAACAGGGTTCTTATGGCGCATGAATTGACATTTAGCGACCAGTCAGCCATGATGTTTGAGCCAATCCAATCAGCTACCGAGCTACTAGTCATATTGAACCATGGAATAGGCGGAAAAAATGAACAATAAATGTTACAAAGGAGTTTAGGATTAACAAGACGGACAAATCGAATTGATTTTGAAACTTCAATCTCGAGTGTTGTGAGGTAACAGTTTTATACCAGGTAATAAGGCTTGGCGTTTATGTCTTTTCTTTTTTGGATTGTTGAGCACGAATTCGTTGCAGCGTTTTTCCGCCAGACCGTCGCGCAGTATTTCACTGTATGCAGGTCTTTTTATTGTAGATCTATTTGTATTTTTCTTGGGTTTGGTCCCCCATGCTTTTCTCCTAAATACTTGACGCACTCAGGCACCTGATAATGTTTTCTTTCTACTGAATAAAATTTAAAACATTATAGGAGGCAACACAATCTTTCATGCGTGATAAGGCGTACCACGTCGTAGAATCTCCAAGTCAAAAGAGTGTGCACCCATCAGGGCTTGAAGACCCACGGTAAAAACAGACAGCGTACTCTGGGACATTTAGTTAATGACACACGTTGACACATGTCATCACTGATAAGCATGAGATTCATAAGAGCTACGAATTCGTATGTTGCTGGACTCGCCCCGCAGGTGGGTCTAGGTCCCTGTGACAAAAGCCAAAAAGGCTGTTGTAGTCGGACAAACAAAGATCTTTGGTGAGCTGCGACACCACGTACCTAGCAGCGAAGGGAGGCCCCTGGTATGGTTGATACGCCATGGCGTGGATCTGTACAAAGGCCATTCGGGTGATGACCTTCCCGAGGTCCCTAGTCATGTACGGGTGGCTCTTGGCGTGACCGACCTCTTCCCACAACTTACGGGAGGGAAGTCACTACAGACCGAGCACGTAAACGGTGTTCCCTGGTGGAGGGAGGGGGGGTCACCATCACGGTTAATCGTGTGAGCCTCGGAGCTGGCGGCTTCGCATAACCCGAGCCCTGAAGGGGCTAGTTAGGGAGAACGGCCTTGATGGAAAATGCCTATGCGCCTATATCTAACTAGTTTGTGGATTGATGACCACACTGCCCGAATCGCATTGCTGACTAGTAAACTGAAGGGACCGCCTGGATGTGAAAAGCAGCGCTACGAGTCTGCTTTAAGCAGACGAGTAGTCACAGGTCCAATGAGCCTGGGATGTGCACCTCTGAATTCTGACGTGAGGCTTAACGAATAGGGGGCCGAAGGAGGATCACACCTGCTATAGAGAAGTCTTTAGCGAATAGTGTACCACGGGGATGGGTGTGCCCAAGGGACCATGGTCCTTGCCCATCAAGGTGTTGGCCTCGTGGTGGCTGTAGGTTGTTACCCGAGTCATCGAGCTGGTGATGCTGATGCAACCCCGGGGTTGGGTTCCTGAAGGTGATTGCATTCGCCGGATGGAGAAATCCCCTTCTGGCAATAAGACCTTGCCAGTAAACGCCGAAGGTCCAAACAGTCCGAAGGACCGGGAGATAAAGGCCGAAAGGCTAGGTGCTCCCCTGACGGTAAACCCGTAGATGGTAATCTTGTTGCTGGACTCGGACCATACCGAAATTCTAGTTATTTAAACAACGCTTGCAACAAACTTGTCCCCCATAGTTGTGAACTGGAATCTGCAGTTCATCCTCTACCCCATAGTTTTGTTCAAGTACTTGATGGCCTCGTACTTTACTCTTGAGCAACATGGTCACATGCGTTGTTGTTGTTGTAGCGATTCAAGAGATTTTTTTTTCTCTTGAATCGAAGGGGGTCTTGGCAGCTCTTGGCCGTTTCAACAACGGGTAGCTCCGGGACGATTTACATCGAAGAACCGGCTGCCGTAGGATCATTTAATGGACAACTCAAACATCCATGGGTCACTGTGGGATTCAAACCCACGCACCGGCAACTCAGAGATAGAGTTACATATCTGCCACTGAGCCACCGAGTGCCCCGAGTTACATTCGTAGAGGACGAGACTTCAACGATCATCTGGGATCCGTATTGATGAGAACATCCATGAATGACGATTACAAACTCTCTCGCGCAGCACGCGAATCACCTTATGCAAGGATAAGTAAGTCAAGTCTTCTGTATAGGCGAAGCAGTTACACAGCCGGTGACTGACTTAAGTACCGAACAATGGAACCTGAGATGGTACCTGCCAACAGTGACGAGAAGCACGGTTGCATACCATGCTTGCGTAGGACTGTATCCCACGGTAGGTTACTGAATGCCACGATATGAGTGAATATCATACTTATCCTTATCTAGGTTCTTCTGATCATGCGAGCAGATTTCCAACTCCAAGTAATCCGTGAAGAGACACTCCACATATTCTAGGACGACATGCCATATCCCACCTCTCATTGTTGGAGCCACTTCTTGATGGCATCTACTTAGTTTATGCCATTTCCATTAATCTAGAAATTCAATGCTGTCATCCTATGCAATCCAATCCAGGCGAATCCGTGCTTTTTAACGTAGCAGTGCAAGCCCTATATCTCTTGAATTAGAGCAGGAATTTGTACTTACTCGTGAGCCTGGTTCAGAGGTGTATTGCTAGGTTGAGCAGCAGAAGCGTTTGCGGACGCTCAAAACTCTCAGGAAGTTTGTCAGAGGTAAAAGTCATGTTGTTTTTGTTGCAGAACTTGCAGTGGCAGAATCGCTCGTGACTATAACCCCATCTCCAGCTTAGCGTTCCAAATACCAAATACCATGTGGTGAGTCTGACGCCGTGTTCGATAAATAGATTAATAAAAAATACAATTAATCGATAATACGATTATATTATGTCCGTTCTACCTATACCTATGCCCTATAAACAATGGGCTGTATCAATTGGGCCAGTGGCGTAACTTTTCCACAATTTCTGGTGTTCGAAATTTAAATGGGGGCCCTTACGGTCGATTTTTTACCCAGGAAATATTGACAGAACCCACAAGCAGTTAACAAATGAGCAAGACCAATAAAAAACTTCTGTTGTAGCCACATGTTTTTTTTTGTTCTTGAGACGAAAGTTGACATTTAAAAAATTAATAGGGAGAACTTGTAATGTGAGCTACAGGGCTTATTTAAGTATTTATTACCAAATTCAAGAGTAACCGCGAAAAGCACAAATTCAGGTAGTGTAACAATAAATTGATCCTAGACTATGAGTGTTTATTTCTAAATCTGAGGATCACAGCTGTAGAAAGCTTTGAAGTCCTTTGCCAAATTAAACAACCAACAGTCGTTGGTGTATCCATGTCTAAGACGAATAAAATCGACTGGAATCTAATGCATGCAATATGGCTTCCGCCAATATAAATGCGTCATACAGCCGAAACTGGCGAATCCCTTTGCTGCACAGAAGGGTTTATCTGCAGGCCTCTGTTTCTTGATTTCATTAGTCCTAGTTGAAAAAAAAACACTTTCTGACTTGGGCCTTGCTGAGCAATCTTTCTGTCGAAATGGGTTACGTTTACATAAGAACCTTCAAAAGGGGGCCCTTTTCTAGCAAGTTGGATTCGCTTTAACAAGTCGATTTCCGAAAATATTAGTTTTATAGCCAGAGATGAGTAGGGACCACGCAAAAGGTGGCTTTTTGATTACTTTCTGGGTGAGTGATGGAATTGCATTTCCGATCATCCCTGTAGGAGGGCATAGACTTGCCCAGGAACTTCCAAGCCTTCTTATAACGTTCCGTGGCGTCGCGTCGCTCGGCCTGACGGTAAAGTCTCAACCTATTTCTAAAGGCAGCTATCTTGGATCGTGTTATCGCCGAAGCCGATGCGTTGTTATTGTTTTTTCATTTGACAAATCCACGTATTTTTCGGTCCGCCTCCCGCCTTGAATCCGTCTAGCGGAACTTCCATTGACATCGCTTTCTTTGCGTAGTACTGAAGGGAACATGTAACCTACACCAATTCATTTACGGTCTCTGAGCTTTTGAGATTGGTCAATGGACAAGACGTAGTCTGGCTGGTCGAGCGGTTAGTGCGCGCACCTTCGGTGCACAGGCTCATGAGTTCGAATCTCACCGTGTTCCATTGTGTTTTTCGAACTCACGAGCTTGTGACAGACTATGATCTCACTCAGATGTTAAACGAGTACCCATTTATGGGGATAAATAACACTGCTGAGCGTGATGCTGATCTCATTACCTCATCAAAAAGCAGATAAGATCTTGGAAATAGGATGTCACTAACACATCCTGCGGCCTTAGTCCAATGTTGGATTGTCGCGCCTGTTATTTTAATGGACAAGTTGCCTCGGATGTAGCTACAATTGATGTGGTTCCTTCTGGTTACACCCACTGACATGCGTAACATTTTCATTTCAGCATCCGACATTTTGTTTCGCGTATCCATCATACATGATGCAGCATTAAAAACTCATGAGTGCGGGACGTACAACCGTTTTGTACAACTTGCCCTTTAGCCATATATTAATTTTACAATTGAAATTTATATTTTTATAATTTCTAGCCGCCTGTACCATACTCCGAAGGATCGGATCCTTTTGATATGATTTGTGATGATGCTCAAATTGCCGAATGGAACAACCAAGGACTGCCGAGCGATAGAATGTCTGCAGAGAACGCAGCGATTTTAACATTCTCCGACAGATACCCACTTATGATCGATCCACAACTGTAAGTTTCATTTAATATTTAACTGTTTAATAATCCATCTAACTCTATTAATATTTATAGTCAAGGAATCAAGTGGATCAAGCAAAAGTACGGAAAGGACTTAATGGTCGCTCGTCTCACCCAGAAAAACTATTTAGATGTAATTGAAAAGGCAATAACCAACGGAAAAGTCGTGTTGTTAGAAAACATCGGAGAAGATGTTGATGCTGTTCTGGATCCTCTCCTTGGAAGGATGCTTATCAAAAAGGGAACTGTCATCAAAATTGGCGACAAGGAGATTGACTTCAATAAAAACTTCAGACTCATACTTCATACCAAACTGGCAAATCCTCACTATAAACCGGAGCTTCAAGCGCAGTGCACGCTTATAAATTTCACAGTTACCCGGGACGGGTTGGAAGATCAATTTCTCGCAGCGGTGGTGAAAGCCGAACGTCCGGACTTGGAGGAGAAACGTACCGATCTGACCACTCAACAAAATAACTTCAAAATTACTCTCAAATTCCTGGAAGATGATCTGTTACAAAGATTGTCATCAGCCGGCGAGAATGTCCTCGAAGATTCAACATTGGTCCTGAATCTTGAGAAAACTAAACGAACCGCGGACGAAGTTGAGGAGAAAGTGAAAGAAGCGAAAGTGACGGCCGTGCAAATAGATGCAGCTCGTGAAAACTATCGTCCGGCAGCCATGAGAGCTTCAATTGTTTACTTCATCCTTAACGAACTGTATAAAGTCAACCCAATGTATCAGTTTTCACTGAAGGCGTTCACGGTGGTGTTTCACAAGGCTATAATAAAGGCCGAGAAATCCGAAAAAGTTAAAGAACGAGTTGAAAATCTGATTGACTCTATCACATATTGTGTGGCTCAGTACACTTCTCGCGGCTTATTTGAACGCGACAAGCTGATCTTTTTATGCCAACTCGTCCTACAAGTACTAGTCGAAGCGGGTGAAATTGCTCCAGAAGAACTGGATTTCTTGCTACGCTATCCGTACAATCCGAATTCAGTTTCACCGCTGACCTTCTTGACAAATGTTAGTTGGGGCGGAATCAAAGCACTTATTGAGCTGGCACCTTTCCGCGGCTTGGACAAGGATATTGAAGGATCGCACAAACGATGGCAAAAATTCACAGATGCTGAGTGTCCAGAGAAGGAAAAGCTGCCGGGTGAATGGAAAACGAAGACGGCTGTACAAAAGCTTTGTATCATGCGAGCTTTACGACCGGACAGGATGACGTACGCTATTCAGGGATTTATAGAGGAGAAACTCGGGGCCAAATATGTCGAAGGAAGATCTATTGACTTTACAACTACCTTTGAAGAAGCCAGCCCTTATACGCATATATTCTTCATTCTATCGCCTGGAGTGGATCCACTGAAAGATGTCGAAAAGTTGGGAAACATTCTTGGATTTTCCACCGACAACAGCAACTTCCACAACGTGTCCCTCGGCCAAGGACAAGAAATCGTTGCCGAGAATGCTATGGATATTGCCTCGAAAGAAGGCCATTGGGTCATTCTGCAAAACATCCATTTAGTTGCAAAATGGCTTCCGGCTCTCGAAAAGAAAATGGAACAAACTCTGCAAGATCCACACGTCAACTATCGACTGTTTCTCAGTGCTGAGCCGGCTGCGGCCGCTGAATATCATATCTTGCCACAAGGCATTCTCGAATCGGCTATCAAAGTGACCAATGAACCGCCTACCGGAATGATGGCCAACATACACAAATCTCTGGATAATTTCAATCAAGACACTTTGGAAATGTGCACCAAAGAGTCGGAGTTTAAAGGTGTCCTGTTCGCTCTCTGCTACTTTCACGCTGTCGTTGCGGAGAGACGAAAGTTTGGTCCGCAAGGATGGAATCGTGTGTATCCTTTCAACGTGGGAGATCTCACGATAAGCGTGTACGTACTGTACAACTATCTGGAGGCGAATTCACGAGTTCCGTGGGAGGACTTGCGATATCTTTTCGGTGAAATAATGTATGGTGGACATATTACTGATGACTGGGATCGGCGACTTTGTCGCACATATTTGGAAGAGACTATGCAACCGGAGCTGATCGATGGAGATCTGCAGTTGTGCAAGGGATTCCCTGCTCCGCCAAACAGTGACTACAAGGCGTACCATCAGTACATTGACGATGTATTGCCTCCTGAAAGTCCGGCATTGTACGGACTGCATTCGAATGCAGAAATTGGATTTTTGACAACAGTAGCCGAAAGGCTTTTCAAAACTGTTTTTGATCTTCAGCCACGAGTAGCTGGCGGCGGAGCTGGCGGTGGAATGTCACAAGAAGAGGTCGTCAAAGGAATTCTTGAAGATATCATTGATAAGCTTCCGCAACCGTTTAGCATCATCGAACTTATGGCTCGCGTCGAGGACCGTTCTCCTTATGTGATTGTTGCTTTTCAAGAATGCGAGCGTATGAATATTCTCATGGCTGAATTGAGACGATCTCTCGTGGAGCTAGAGCTTGGATTGAAAGGCGAACTGACTATTACATCCGACATGGAACAGCTGATGGAGTGTTTGTATATGGATCGTGTACCGGATTCGTGGACTAAGCTGGCTTATCCGAGTCTGTTGGGACTTCAATCGTGGTTCGCTGACTTAATGGTACGTTTACACGAGCTTGAGAATTGGTCATCAGATTTTCGTTTACCGTCGTCCGTCTGGCTTGGTGGCTTCTTCAATCCACAAAGTTTTCTGACGGCGATTATGCAACAAACGGCACGCAAAAATGAATGGCCACTGGATCGAATGTGTTTGAACTGTGACGTTACGAAGAAGTCGAAGGATGAATTTTCGTAAGTAGATTTAGAGTTTTGTAAATATGAAATACGAAAATCGCATTTATTTTAACGAAACAGGTGGATCGTGAAAACCCGTTTATTGCTCGCCTTGGCGGCGAGGGTGATCTTCATAGCTACAGATCCTCACATTGGTGCGGATAGGTACAACCCGGGCCACGACTCACGCTATAATCTAGTCTGCAACCGGAAAAGTAGGTAGCTAGGAGCAGCAAGCCACTGCCTAATGCGAGGGTAATTCAGAGAGTAAATCGTTAGACACTCGCAAAGAATGTGGAAAATGTGGGTCTCTCAACTTGAAAGACGATGCTGTTAGCATCGCTTTTCTAATTAATTTGAACGTTGGCTATTAAATATCAGAAGAGATTGGATTAGGTGGCTATGATGCCCCCCTTAGACGTTGAACTCAATCCTGACATGAGAACTGGTAGTTATTTTGATCAGTTTCGATTGTGCTTGCATTTAGGTGTTGTTGAATTTACTGGAGGTTATATGGTAGCCGTAGAGGCACGCCAGAAAACGACCTTTGGACAAACGATGGTCAAAAGCTGTCTTCGACTTCAGCAGTCAAGAGCTCCAAAAAGAAAGCTTGAAGAAAGGGAGGTTCTCTAAAGTCGGTAGGGGTGCGAAGAGCCATTCGTCCTCTTTGACTTTTTAGTTTTGCACGCATAAGTTCAGATTAAGTACTTTACAAATTCCTATTTTTTAAATTGGCTAATAACGGCAAAATTATCCAAACGCAGTGCAAAGAGATATAGGAATAATTGAAACATACCTCTGCACACGTTACACGTTGTTGTTGTTGTAGCGATTTTTTCCCCTTGAATCGAGGGGGGTTTGGCAGCCCTTGGCCGTTTTAACAACGGGACGATTTACATCGAAGAACCGGCTGCCATAGGAGCATTTTATGGACAACACAAATCACAAACATCCATGGGTCACAGTGGGATTCGAACCCACGCACCGGCAACTCAGAGATAGAGATAGAGTGATATCTCTGCCACTGAGCCACCGATTTCCCCCACGTCTGCCACGTTACACGTCGAATCCCATAGCGGTGTCGGAATAGGCTGCCAGATGTCACTCTGTCTAATAACTACTAAGCCGAGACATAAATTTTCCTGAATTTTGTAACCTAAGCTACTTCCCTGATGCATTTCAATATTGACTCAAAACTCTCATCGGCAATCCATAAACACACGTTATTGTGAGTGTGTGTGTATATAGCCTGGTCCGTTAGGTGACTGTCAAACCTTCTACCCATGAATTTTGAAATAGGCCTAGCCGTGGGAAAGCAATTACATACTTTCAAAGTTGCCACAGACTTACCTCCAAGATTTCAATTGTAATAATTAGTGCTGATACTTCTTCGAATTTCATCATTTCATTTCCATTTATTAACGCTCTTCGATTTTGATCGTCATTTTCTTGATTTATCACTGGTGCAAAAGGGCGTGGTATCGGCCAATGCGGATTCGTCTAAGATTTGTTTCTGTAATCCTCCGTGGAGTTCAGAAAGCAGAACGTTATCGATACGATAGGGTTGTCCTACAATGCACGTTATAGAAGTAAGGTTAGTGGATGCAGCGATGCATAGAGCCGAGTCAAGCTTTACTTAAATTTATGGGAATTTGGAAGGGATTGAAAGACCGATCCGATTTGGGCCTAATCTCTTCAGGTAATGGGATATGAAGAGTTGACAGAATAACATCTCACAAGAGTTCGACTGGATTTTTAAGCATGAATTTGTACTGGAATGGATGATCGATATTATATATCATCAATCCGTCTCCTTCAAGACCAAAGCTAAAACGCCATAGCCAGTGGCGTAACGTTTCCCAAATTTCTTGTGTTTGAAATCGAAATGGGGGCCCTTAACGTTCCATTTTTTTTTTCATAATGAAAAATTACAGAACCTAACTAACATTGAAGCAGTCAAAAAATTAGCAAGAAGAACGAAAATTTTTGGCTTTAGCAACATGTTTCAAATTTTTTTTTTAACAAAATTAAAATTTGAAAAATTACTGGAGAACTTGTGAGATCATCTATTTATCACAAAATCCAAAAGACGTAAAGAAACCACCTTGAGGAGTGCCCCTGCATACCTGTCTCGAAACTGTCGTTGATTCTAGACTAAAAGCGATTATCCTAGTTATGAGGATCACATCAACTAGCTGAAGAGTTTTGACTATTCTGATTCCGGCCAAGTTAAACGACTACTACCATGTCCTGTCCAAATACAAACTAAATCCACTGAAATCAGATTTGTGCTAGAGATTCTCCAAAGACGTAGGGGAAACGGCTAATCTAGTATCTGCACTCACTAGTAAACCGGCAGGGATCTGTTTCCTGATGTTTTGAGTCACTGTTAAAAAAGACTTTCTGACTTAGGCCTTATTGGACGATCTTACTAAACGCTTAGCATTCTGAACATATTTTTCCTTGTTATGTATGACTTCAGGATTCAAATACTCTAACAAGGGGATGAATTAAACCTTTATTTCTTTTCAATATTGTTGAGCAAAACCCTGAAAAAATTAACTAAACTCATTTGATGGGTTTAGTTAACTTGATCTACTTCTAAGTTCATGTTCATCGAATATGATTCCTTTTCCTGACGTATTCTAGGGGCAATAAGAGGATGCAGCTTACCCTATGCTTCCCGTTTTTTATGTGAGTTTGGGGTACGAGAGACAAATTCTCACTCCGATTATCCCGACTTAACGCCGACGCTCCACCTGAAGACAAGTCTTCTCGACAGCTGTGTTGTTTTTGCGTAGTAGCGATTCAAGAGTTTTTAATATTGAATCGAGACGGCCTGGTCGTTGTAGAAACAAAGGGTAGCTCCGGAACGATTCTATTGTTGAGCTGGCTGCCTTAGGAGCATTTTTTAAAGACAACACAAACATTAATGGTTACAGCGGACTCGGACCCACGGCAACTTAGAGATAGAGTGTCATCTCTCACTAAGCCACCGAATGCCTGAAATAGGTGAGTCATTCACCTTCACGGTACCCTTACGTTTCATCACCTCGTCCACATATCACATTTTGCGTCCAGCGTGAGGCTTTTTGGTTATTTTCTGCGCTTATACCGATTCGAGGGGGAAGACCATAATTTTAGGAGAAAATCAAGTTTCGTTTAAGGGGAAGTAACGAGATCGATCTGGCAACAGTGCTAGACTCAATGAAAGACTTTTTTTATGTTTCCCTATTTGGGGCCCCTCTGGCTTGGGGGCCCGTGTTCCGCTGAACACATGGAACACGGTATGTTACGCCACGAATTCGCGTGATAATGATTAAGATGATCTCTCGATAGCAAGCAACCCAAATGCTCTTTTTATAGTAGACGATTACAGTCGCTTATTGATAACATTACGCTATACGCTCTCGCAAGAAGAATTTTCTTGTTCTTGTTAGCGACACTAGCGACACTTATCTTACTTACATAGCGGAACATATCGGAAACACAAAAGTTCCCTTTAAGGGAACGGATAGCAGAACAAGCCTCCAGGTGGTTGATATTTGTTTAATAAAAGAAGAAAAATGGGTTGCAAGAGAATTTTTCCGTCCCCTTTTAAGTCTTCTTATTGTCTTCAGAATGTTCCAAGTAGGAATTTTTGTCTTACAATGGTTTAAGAGGCCGGGACCCACTGGCATCGGGGTCCGTGGGGGTCGTATATTGGACGCACATTTTCTAGTCTAGTTCAAGGCCGTAGTGGTTACACAGCAAGCCCCGAGGGACGGCAGAGCTCCCATAAAAGGAAGATGGATTGCGGAACCGCGTCCTTTGTATTCCACGAGAAGACCTTGGTGACCTCGTCGGTTATAAAAAATATTGCAAAGCTACGAAATAAGCTCTCAGCCACTAGTCTTCATTGTAAAATATTCCCAATTTCAATCCCCTGTGTTCTTTTCGCTTTCCTAGGCATGCGATATCCCATCTTGATGTAGCGGACAAGGGACAAGGGACAATGGACAACACAAACCCAGCAAATCGCTCATCAATCATCACAGGAGTCGCCCCGAGCATAATATAAACCTTAATGGAATAAATTTGCACCTGCTGTTGTAGTGTTGGTACTATATGGACATCAATGACTTGGGTCCCTCTGTAGGGACAATTTCGGCACTTTATTGCGTAGCTAGAATAGAATAGACTTTTTTTATGTCGTAATGGGGTAACGCAGTGGAGTTGCGATCACCACACGATTAACAGGCTTGATCTGCTATAAGCCCTACGAGTCCTTTAGGCATTTATAAGGGAGACTTTTGACATTATGTTTGCCTGTCATTGCGTGACGGTGGTGAGACGCATTGAAGTACAGTGAACCCCCGGTATTCGCGGTCCCAACATTCGCGAATTCGCTTATTCGCGATTTATATTTTGCGATATTCTTTTAACATTCACGATGCATATTCGCGATTTCGTTCTTCTTCGAAAGCGAAAATTAAAAAAATGGGAACTTTTCGTGTTTGTTGTAATCAATGCAATGAAACTTAGCGCCGCGGCACGCATGTTTTTTCTATTCTATCCACACGGGAAGTAGGAAGCACTTAAAAATTTAACGTAAACCGCTTTTCCCGACCTAAAACTTTATGTTTGGGAGCCAATAAAGCCACAGAGCCGAAAATGATAGTCGGAAGTTGTTGGACTTTTGAAACAACTGAAGAAATCCGTGAAAAAAGCGGATTGAATTTGATCTGCTGCAAAGAGTGCAAGGAATCGAAAACGACTCCAACATTTTAGTGTTAAAAACTATCACCACTTATTCACGTGCAGTTTTTTACAAGGGAGTTTTTTAAAATCCTCATTGGCCTTAAGTATTTCAGTGACAAGAAAAGGATGATTTTTTGTTTCCATGATTGAACTCTCAGGTTCCCCAACGTATACATATCACATTTATCCGATTTTATGAATATTCATAACATATTTCCCACTATCCATGAACACTGAACCCCGACATTCGCGAATTCAACATTCGCGACGATTTCGTGGAACGCATCCCTCGCGAATGTCGGGGGTTCTGTAGTTGATATCAGCTAAACTGTTGTTTTTTACCATAACACAACGGAGCCAATGTTTTGAAGTAGGAATATTATATATTAGATTCACTTCGGCAAATGAATATTCGATGTTGCTCTGACTGAATCCTGGATATATTTTTTCATAAATCCTTCAACTATGCAAAGTAAAAGACATTTATAACGAGATCTTAAAACGATAAGTTATCGCCAGCTGCTTTTTAATCACAAAACTTTAGACTAAAACCTTAGTAACCTAATAATTTTGTCCACTGTCCATCGCTAATGTTTGGAATTTCTCTAATATCCGGAAGCCATCCCAGGATAATTCTCATTTCATTTAAAACTTATCGAAGATTGTGTTTCCTTTTACCATCCCTTGGCAACATCAAAGGCAAAGTACCGAAACTGTTCAAATGGGTGAAACAACTTCCTCATTTCATTTATAATCGTCTCATGCCATAACCAAAACCAATTCCGGCAATATTGATTTTATCTTCCGGCTATGGAAATTAAAGAAAACTTTCGGTTATAAGTCACAACAAAATCATACTATATGCTTGCCGATTTAATCCTAATCGCCTCGTCACCGTCATATTCGCGAACAAACAGATTTTGAATCAGACAACTGATGGTGGCGATAAGGATAAAATTTGGGCAAAACAGACGAAAAAAGTGAGTGACTCTGTGGCTCTGCATTAACAATGTTAAGCCAACGACGATGACGACGACGACGACGTCGACTTCTTTTCTGCCTTATGAATAATTTCGCATGTAATTAAGATTAAAACGAATTACCGTCTCCATCGAGCTAAAACCGCACAAAAATCTGCCACATACATTTCAGAACGGCGCCCCGAGAAGGAGCTTACGTAAATGGCCTGTACATGGAAGGTGCCCGCTGGGACATCAAGTTGGGAACAATTGCAGATGCTCGCCTCAAGGAACTCTTCCCGCCCATGCCTGTCATATATATCAAGGCTGTCACACAGGACAAACAGGATACGAAGAACATTTATGAGTGTCCTGTCTACAAAATACGGTAAGTGTGTTTGTATGTGTGTTGTCTTGTCCTCTCTATGTTCCGCAGGCTGTGTCACAATAGGCCAGGGCCAGTATGGGACATGGCATGATTTTATTCGAAATGGAAATTACTATTTTCTCGGTGTGTGTGTGTGTTTGTTGGCGTAGTAGTGCTTTGTGTTTTCTGTTTTTCTTGATGCTTTAGTAGATTTCTAATTAGATTTCTATCTCATTTTTCGGTCGTCATTATACGCACATTTTATTGAATGGGTTCCCAAACGAATACACAACGTACACAGAATGCGAGGACCAACTTTTGTTTGGACCTTCAATCTCAAGACTAAAGAGAAGGCAGCCAAATGGACGTTGGCCGGAGTTTGTTTGTTACTACAAATTTAATTTTATGTCGGTTTTGTCCTTTATGTAAATGTTTTTTGTCTATAAATGTTTGTATTGCTTACTTAAATAGAAGTTTTAGATAAAAAAAAATGTATTTTCGCTATTCATTATTTTCAAATTCCGAGAGAGGTACTATCTTTATCTATCTGTTTATGTGTATCCGTTCCGTTTTTATGTCAAGTACAAGGTCTAAGGTTTTCAATGAATTCATTGTCTAAGCACAGTAATTATAGCACAAATATCATTCCAAACGCCTTGGATGGTGCCTATTTTCAGGGATATACAGTAATACGCTAATACTTTGGCAGGAGGATCAGAAAATACAAAAGTTTGATTATTGAATTGAAAATAAAGCTAACTTTGATTGTTACAGTCACCAGCCTGGGAGCAAAGACCAAATTATCCATGTGTGGAATGTCGGGTTACCACCTGTTCGGGCCTCGCCCGGCAGTGACGGGCCTAAGAGGTGTTGCCGGGCGGCCGGGTTTATAAAAATCCTGCCATGCGACGATGCATATAAAAAAATGCAAATTTTAACAAATAATCGACGAAACTAACTTTTATAGTTCGTCATCGTTACTTACTATCCTAAAGCCCATATTCTATCACCATAAGACCCTCGGGATTCAATATTACTTCGCAAGGACTGCTATGGCTTACCATCGATCAACGCAGCTCTGCGTAAGGCAAGCTTCCTTTTTATGCGGGCTACGTAGCACTTTCTAAAGTGCACATATCGCTCTGCTGATTCCAGGGACGTACCGAGCCAACATTTGCTAGGGGGCTGAAAAGTAAAATTTGCCGACTACATTTCTGTTCACCAATTATAATTAGAGGTACGGAAATTTCGTTTTTACGAAATAGATGCGAATCTCGGCGAAAACTGCTCATTTTTGCGAATAAATGCGAAATGTTCTAATTTAGACTTTTTTCACAAAAAAAGTTTATTTTTTGTCCAAAAATGTCAATTAAGCTGACCGGATGCACAGCATTTTGCTGTACAGTACAGCATTTGGAACTGTCGTACAGCAAAATGTACAGCTCCCCATGCCACACAATGAAACCTAGTTCACTACATAATAATCTCCTCGATGAGGCCTGTGATCAGTCAATTCTGCTTTTAAGGTGTAGAGTTTGACCCCTGTCGATATTTAGCGAGATAATCGCACTTTTTTGTTTGACATTCGTCCAATTTCGATAACTGTAGAACCCTTCCCGATCTCACTGAATTTTGAAAACTTGTAGATCTAATTGGCGCATTTTCTCCAAATTTCACGGTCCATCTATCTGTATTCAGAAGATTTAGCTGCCCAAATGCCCAATGTTTTCTAATCAAAAATTATCCATAACTTGCAAATTGGACGGAATTTGGAAATTTGGAAAACTTGTAGGGCACCGCACAGCCCATATTTGGTGAACATTTCAAGGCTCCAGCTGCCAAGGTTCAGAGATTAAAGCCGTCAAAAGATGAGATTTCAATATAGAAAAATCAGTCATTGTACTCCATCCGATTCTTTTATCAACCTCTATAGGAAAATGCATACCAAAGAAAAGACTCAGCATTGCTTTTAGATAATTTTTTTTACCAAATTTCCTTAGAATTCATTAAAAACGGCGTTAAAAGTCCAAGGGCATGGCATGGCATTACAAACGTAACCATGGAGAAATGCATACTCTCTTCGAGAAATATTGCAACCAGGTTTAGATCAGATTTAGACCTCTGGCTCGTCCTTTGGTTTACTTTAATTCGGTGGCTCACCCTTCGCAATGTCAGTCGTGCATTAGAGAATTCGCCAACATTTTTGCGACGCAGTTCTGTTGCGAAATAGGATACGGCGAAGTGCAAGCGCAGCGAGCGGTGAGCTAATGGAAGGCAATTTTTTGGATTTTGGATCTCCGGCTCGTCCATACATTTTCTCAGATCCTTGGAGTCGCCCTTGGCTTCGCTCAGAACTCACTCTGTCTGTCGCGCTTTTCATAATTCGCCAACATCCTTGCGACCAGCGCTGGTGGCAAGTGAATAAGGCGAGGTGCAGTTAATGTAAGGCAATTCATAGGATTTAGTTCTCTGACTCGTCCACACAAAAAATACTCAGCCCCTGTACCTCGCCCCTCACTCCGCATAAGGCGAGGTGCGAGCGAAGCGATCGGTAAGCCAATGGATGCCATTTCGTAAAATTTAATCTTAAGGCTCGTCCGTATGATTACTTAGACCCTGTAGCTCGACATGTTTGCTACATAGACCTCGGACCGGGACGTAGTGCTCCGGATTTGCTTGAGAATCGAATTCCGCAAGTATGTGTACAGCAATGGGCTTTTGGGAGTCTGGTCACCTTACCGTAACTCCTTAAGGAGTGGTCTTGTCGACTAGTATCTATGTGTGTTGTCTGCGTTCGGAGTATGATGCAAATGGCAGACACACTTCATACTGAATAATAAACACGAGACGTTTTTGTTGCAACGCGAGTTTTGAACAGTCGTTTAACTGTAACTGTAATGCCGAAAATCGCAATCCTAAATATTCCCACAGAGGTCAAATTTGCCGACTGCAGATGAATATTGAAAATGTTAGGGGGGTGAGACACCCCCCCCCCCATACCCCCCTTAGCTACGTCCCTGGCTGATTCTCATTAGATTGCAGCATAAAAATTAACAAGCTCGACGGAGCTTTGATACTCCTCCAGATCTGACTCTACTTGCCTTCGAGTCCCTTTAAATTTTGGACAGGGGTGTACTTCGCATTTTCTTTCGCCCAAATGAAGTCAACGTAAGCAGCTTCGTACGATTTGCAGAGGATATACTCTTAGAACAAATTAATCGGTTTGGCTTAACAGGTAAACTATAGAACATCGGCCTAAACTGGACAGACCTATAATAAAATGGATATTAACCACCCTGGATGTTTCGGAAACTGCGTATTTAGAGTGCTTCGAAATTAGGCCTTCAATCATCACTCCCAAGAGTATATGTTATGATCGAGTATAGTAGGATCTCAATTGCAATGAATACTCCAGCATTTTTCGAGTCGAGTTTCAGACTGTGCAGTTCAATTATATTCTGTGAGTGGGTAAAAATTGATTAAACAGAAGCAGAGGATCAACTTCTCAAACAGGGCTCTTGTGTAATTTATATTGGATCCGAACGTTATTGTGGCCGAAATTTGACATATTTCTGAACCGTAATTGTGGAATGGTATATGTAACCTACGAGCTGCAAGAACTCAATCGAAAAAGTTAATGAGACCCTTTAACTGTGATCCTATCACCAATGTTAGAAGAGCCAACCTTTATTTTTTGTAGAAAATGGGCCTGTCTACGAAAATTTATTGTTGTCCTTAAGTAGAGGACATGGAAAAGTGGGCCAGATTTTTGTTAATATCCTGCGATTGCTAACGTTAGGTTCTCGTTCTTCGCCTCACCTTTTTTTTTTTTAGTCACAAAAAAGAATTTAGCAACTTGCATATCAAGAATGGATGGTTTTTAATATTGATTCTTGCGTCAATTAGTAGACGGCACGAAATGCCTACCATTTGGATGAGTGACTGAGGCTGTATTCCGTTTCATGTAAAAATTAGAAACTAATGGAATTGGAATACTGTATTATAGAATATTCATAGGAGAAACCCATCCAAAAATAAGTGCTGATGTGTTATTCCTAAGTTACTACTGCCGGGCGAGAAACCTGGTTGAGGTGGCAACCCTAATGGGATATATCTTATCTTCAGAGGTTAGATCACTATTATCAGAAAGATCACTTTCTCCCAAGTTGTAGCAGCAAGCGGAATACGGCAAATGGCGAGTTTTCAAAAGTGCGATTCAACCAAGTCAGCCACAGAGCGGGTCTCCTTAGTAGTTCACAATAAGGCCTGAAGTCCACACTCTAAAAAACGCTCCAACCGAAGACCCCACTTCAGAAATTTTAATGTCGGCCAGGATGAGTCATTCAACATGGATTTGATTTCCGTTTGGTAACGGACATCATAGTCGACGTAGAGTAGAGTTTCTTCATCTTTGTCCTAAAACAGGAACGTTAATTTGCTCATAAGCAGTGTTGCCAACTGGAAATTTAGAAAACGGCTAAATTTAGCCGGAAAACCGGCTATATATTTTTCAAAAACGGCTAAAAATCCGGCTAAATAAATTTCAGGCAGAAAAACGAAAAAAAAACGGCTAAATCATACAAAATAGACACATTACGAAAAAATATAGTAAAATACTGATTTTAATAATTTTATTACTTTTCTGGAGTACTACCCGTAAACTATGCTTTAGGCAGATTTCTTAATTTTATTACATATATGCTACAATTGCTAGCATTACAGTCATTTATATTTTGATTAAAATTTAACCATTTTAGGCCCAAGACACATATCCAAATCATCATGACGATAATCCATCCATTTTGATGAATATTCAGTTAAATAATTTGAGGACACACTTTCCTTAAAGAATATGAATAGAAATGTGCAAAGATTGATAACCAAATTTAATATTTTCATAAACATTCTTGTTCTTAAATTTTACAACAGATGGGGTCCCCAGTCATTATTGAGCAAATGATGGTCTAAATGCGTAATTTGGAACTCGTGTTAATGATGATAAATTTGCGTCATTCGAAAATATGTGTGTCAAGCTTGTTATTCATTTTCGAATTTGAGCCCTCCAAAGTTTATTTTATTTTCCATAGTTACGAAATTTATAACTGTGTATCACGAAAATTTACCATCATTAGCACGAATTCCAAATTACACATTTGGACCATCATTTGCTCAATAATGACATGGGACGCCATCTGTTGCAAAATTTACGAACAAGAATTTTTGCAAAAATATTAAATTTGTTATCAATCTTTACACAATTCAATTCAAATTCTTCAAGAAAATTGTGTCATTAAAATATTGAACAGACTATTCATCAAAATATCGCTGTTGTTAGGGACATTCTCATTATTTACCAAACCGTCAAAAGTAAATGACGAATTCTAATGACGAAAACATATTTGTCACCTCACTTTCGAACTTTTATCATCATGACGGATTATCTTCATAATGATTTGGACGTGTGTCATAGCTATTATGTTCCATTGTTGATGTTCCGCAATTACGAATTTGATGCTCCAAAGATACAAAATTGAGCTTGGCCAGGAAATGGTATAGATTTTTGATAAATTTGTTGCTACAAACCAAAGCCACCTTAATACAAGCCCGGAAGCAGAGCACGGTCATATACTGAAACGACAATTCATAGGCCTGTTCAGATCGAAAATTTACATTGCGGCAAACTTTACACGAAAAGTATTGGTTCCCGCTCGATTTTCGTCGCGAAAAGTGCAATGTGTCGTGAATTGAAGTGTCTATAATGCAGTGAAAGAAACAAATCCCGATAAAAAGTGAATTTTCCACGTGTTTTCGCGATTTTTATCAGAGCAGACACAGTTTTTTTTACATGCGCTGTGCTTGTGTTAGTGCAAAGTATATACGGCATATTCATAGGCTCGCTTTGTGTGCATGTATTGCTGCTTCCCGGCTTTCTAAATTAAGGTGGCTTTGCTACAAACCCAACAACAAAATGTAATGCATCTACAAAAATGTGTAGTTTCTATGAATCGTCAGACGTTGTGCAAGTAGCTTGCCCAGTAAACTATTAAAGCTAGATTTAAGTGAGTATATATTTCGGGGACAATTTACCCCCTTTTTCAGCATTTAGCTTTTGTGCTGAAGAAGGGGGTAAAATGCCCCCAAAATATATACACACTACAAAGTTCCGGCGATATTATATCAAAATCTTTGATTCGCGCTAAAAGGTTTTCACCCTTGTAATCTGGCATGATTACGTTATCTGTGGTAAAAAAAAGGTTCAGGTACCCCCATGCTCCAAGAATTGCTCAGCAAAAAATTTTGTCTAAGATACTGTCTTCCATTTTGCAAATTATTCAGCATATTGGTGGCTAGTAAATTACATGCTTAGACTAGGTACTAATATCGTCAGTTTTCGTGAAACCCATTACCCTAAATTTATTGAAAAAAGGTCTCCGCGGCAAATTTTTCCCAGGAGACATAGGTGGGCATAGTAGGTCCTTACCCTAATACACGACAATAAGTGTATTTAGAAATAATTGGACTGCGATTAATAATTTTGTTTGTGAATATTTAAAAATTGATTCTAGATTCAAATTAAAAAAAAAAATCATAAAAAAATTTTAGCCGGAAAAACGGCCGAGGAAAATCAATTCCGGCTAAAAATCCGGCCGGCCGGAATTAGAAATTTCTTCCGGCTAAACAGCACGGTTTCCGGCTAAATTTGGCCGGAAAACGGCTAAATTGGCAACGCTGCTCATAAGGCTAGCAACAATGGAATAAGAGCAGTGGCAATATACGACCCTTTTTCTCCGTTTAAAACTGAGATCTTCAGGTAGAAGAGGAGAAGAACATAATATGAGGACGACGTTTTAGCGGAGGCGAGCAAAGAAATTCTGATAAAACTAAGCAAAACCCACGAGAGCATTCAGTTCACTATATAGAGATGAAGAGAAAACAGTGAGTTCAATCATGAGGATCAAAACGGTTAAATTCAATTGGACATCCTTACAAACACCGATTAGAACCACGTCGAGCAATCTCTTCTTATACCAAACATTCTTATTCGCAGAAAATGGCGCTGAGCAAGGTGAGGAGAAAGCATAATGTCATATCTAGACATACAGTCAGAACTACTATAAGCAACTGGTAGAATCGGCTTTTGTCTGAAAGTAAGGGAGTAGAATCAAGAAAGGAACCTGACAACACAAAAGCGCAATAATCAAACCCGGAAAAAATTTCAGTCATTGAAGCTTATCAAAGCTGCTACAGATTGAATGAAGCGCATGGCTCCAGTAAGCAGACAACAAGAATTGCTTGACAAACAAGCGTGAACTCGGTGAACCACGAAGGAGAAACACGATGTAAGCCCATGTTACATAATATATTGTTGGGGAAGCGAACAATACCAAGAAAAACAACTAGAACCCCGGAGCGCAAAAGTCGATTTTGAAACGACAAATATGATCAACCAGGAGCTGAAATAACATCGAAGTCATCAATGTACGAGTGGATCCATGAAGATTAGTAGGTCTGGATACTGATGATGGTGCACATGTTTTCCGGAGCAAAAAGGTAAGTATTAGATGATAGTCGAACCTTGAGGGGGCTAATGTTAAAATAGAGGTCGTACTGTTTGGTGTTTCAATGATTTTCATCATTGATTTGAGCATGAATGAAGTAAGACTAATTGATCTAAATCAGTGGTCACCAAACTTTTTGGCCTTAAGAGCCAAATTCAGGAATGCAACTATACATACTATGGCGACGACAGCACTCTTACTTCACGATTTCAGAACGCTTACTTTAGATGGCATTTTGGAAGTATAACAGTGCATCGGAGACAAAAATATAATCTACCAGTAAATTTTTCTTAAGCGAAAAGATTTCAGCATCGATTTTTTGGTCGCATTCAATTTCAACTTATTTTAAAACGTAATTTCCTGTTTTTCGGCTCTGGTCTTTCAATGGGAATGCTTTGCGATGTTACACACGGTAGTCATCAACGCACAATGGTCCACTAGGAGTTACGGTATCACGAGAGAGAGGTGCTCCAGGGCCTTTTTGGCTATAATTCGATAAATTCTCATGGCTGTGGCAGTGCATTTAACACTTGCACTGCACTATTTAACAGTGCATTTTGCCTGATCTGTTTTTTTCTTGTTGTATTCGTGAAGTTGAAAGCGATACACACCCACTCACCTATTCTTGGCACTTTTGAATAGTGTACGGGTAGCTCTTGGCATGACCGACCTCCTCCCATAACTTACGGGAGGTAATTCGTATAATGGCCGAGCACGATAAACGGTGTTCCCTAATGGGGGGTTCACCATACGGTTAATCGTGTGAAATTCGGAGCTGGCGGCTTCGCATTACCCGAGTCTCGAAGGGCTAGTTAGGGATAATGGCCTTGGTGGAAGATGCCTACGCGCCTATATCTAACTAGTTTGTGGATTGATGACCGCACGGCCTGAATCGCATTGCTGACTAGTTTACTGAAGGGGTCGCCTGGATGTGAAAAGCAGCGCTATGAGTCTGCTTTAAGCAGACGAGTTGTCACAGGTCCAACGAGCCTGGGATATGCACATCTGAATTCTTGCGTGAGGCTTAACCAATAGGGGACCGAAGGAGAATCACACCTGCTATAGAGAAATCTTTAGCGAATAGTGTACCTTGGGGATGGGTTGCCCAGGGGACCATGGTCCTTGCCCATCAAGGTGTTGGCCTCGAGTTGGCTGTAGGTTGTTACCTGAGACATCGAGCTGGTGATGCAGCAGAGGTTTCTGAAGGTAAGTGCATTCACTGGATGGAGAAATCCTCAACTGACAATAAGACCTTGTCAGTAAAACACCGACGCACGGTCCAAACCGCCCGAAGGACTGGAAGATAAGGCCGTAAAGGCTAGGTGCTCCCCTGACGGTATACCTGTAGATGGTATCTATGTCCTCGTACAGACTTGACGAAAGTAATCCATGGCAGTGGCAGAGCTCGAATAGGAAGCATTCATCGAGGAAAATTCTTCTATTACGCAGTTGTTCCATGTTAAGATAAACTAGCCTTTTCGGATAGGATAGGAACGTGAGGCTAAATTTGAATAGAAGAAACTTGGTAAACCTGCGCTGGACAGCTTCCAGCGCCCCAGAAGTGGTTTGTGTGTAGGGCGACCAGGCAACAGAGGCATATTCGAGTACGCTGCGGACCAGCGATAAAAAGAAGCTGACACACGTACGTAATGAACGAAAGTTTGCCGAACATCGCAGTACAAATCCTAAAAGCTTTTCAGTTTTTTGAATAGTGAGGGCATAGTGTTCGTTGAATCTAAGTTTGGCATCGAATACAACACCAAGGTCAGTTGCCGTAGAGACACACTTCAATGTGGTGTCATTAATTTTATAGGCAAACGACGCAGTGAAGTCCTTTAATGAAAAAAACATGGTTGAGCAATTCTCAATGTTCAGGTGGAGCTCATTTAAGGTGCACCAAGAGTAAAGCCTGTCTAGATCACTTTGCTAGGCCAAGCAGTCCGCAGTGTGAGGTACAGAGGTGAAAATCTCTAGGTCGTCGGCATATAGCAGCGCGTGACACTTAAGTAACGCAGGAAGATTGTTCGTGAAAAATAGGAAAAGGAGTGGACCAAGAATAGATCCCTGTGGGACTCCAGAGGTAAGGGAGAAGGGCGCGCAAGAAATGCCTTTGTAAACCACTCTAGACGAGTGTTCAACTAAGTAAGATGAAAGTCAGTATATGGTTGAAGAAACAATAGTGGAAATATATCTCCAATAAGATAGAGTCATTAACTCTATCGAAGGCCTTAGAGAAGTCGGTGTATCTGTATATCACGTGCACATCATAGTGCATAGTGCTCGCTCTGGCGTTTCTGAATCCCCTTTCTTAATTTTCATGTGAATCACTGTTTCTAAAAAAAGGAATCGGACGATGTCGTCCTCTGTCGTTGTCATTGACATGGAATGTGTTCATCGAGCTGCCAGCAATGGCTAGAGGCTCTTAGCCGGGTCGCTGCCTCGCTTATTGCGCCTCCAGGCTTTAGGATGGAGGATGACCCCTTTGAATTTATAATTCTGGCTGAATTTCGCCTTAGTTATTTCTGTGACGGGAACCGGCTGGATCGCTAGAGTTGCCAACATGCCTTCACGTGATTCACGTGGCCCACTCCACTTTGCAATGTGGAGCCCATCATTCTGATTTTTCATAGATATCTTAACGTTTTCTTCGTATTGCATTCACTATCGTGCGCGGAAAGAAGACGTCGACTTTTGTGGTCGTTGCCCAATACTGCTTGAGGTATGTCCCCGGCCATGGTTCCATGCCTTCTGCTAGCTTTTTGACCCCATCCATTGTGGCTTCGTTCTTCTCTTTGGAACAAAATATGGCCTCGCCTAAATCGAATCCCTCTAAATTTCGGTTTGATTCGGTAAGCGCTGTCAGTTGGTGGAGGCCAACAGCGTCTTTTGCTTCGAGTTAAGCCATTTTGTCGGGTTGCCTTACCTTTTCTCTTGCTTCCGGCCGTTTCTCAGGTCGCCTTGCTGATTGAGAGCTTTACCTCTGACTACCCCTTGCCTCCTATGGGCCTGCATTCAATCGTGCGAGCGAAAACTTGATCTTGGCCTACCCATTGGGTCTTACTAGCGTATTTCAAGTGAAACCTTGATGATAATTTACGCCCTGATCACATTCTCCCGATGGGCATGGTTGGCATGACACCCCGGAGATTTAGACATAAACTAACACCGTTGACGTCGTCAGAGACAGTATGATGACTGCGAACATCTGGTGTCTAGACAGTGGTTTTGTGATACCGATTCGGTATCTAAAACATGACTGATAAGCTGGATGTTGAGTCTTATTGAAAAAGAGACCCTACAACCAGTGTGTATGTGTAGCAGGGCAGCATATGTTGAAACGGTGAATAATTGGTGCTCCAAATGTGTTGTGTTGGTGTAAGAGCACGTCCCGAGGTCTCTGCCCGAATGGGCGGAACTCGGTTTGTGGTGCTTTCGTACTGTAGGTTGAAATTTTTTTGCTAATCAGCAGGCTGTTCCCGATAGGTTCATAACGAGACCCTCACAATTTTACTCATTGGAGCAGTTTTTTTAATCTTTTTCGCGCTAGTCTATAGACCTTCTGTAAACAGCCAGTATAACCTATTTTGAAGATTCGAACAGAAAAATTTTTTTGCAGCTTCTAGTGACAGACACAACTAAGCCACTGGGGTTCTCCCGCGAGTTTTTCACAATATTTTTAACGACTCGCTTTCAACAATTATATCGAGCTTTTGGCTTTTAAGTGTAACGAAATGTTATCTTAACATTTCCGGCACTTTAGGAGCCCTTCCTGATCGAGAATGGTGAAATTCTCTCCTTCCTAGTGCAACCCTTCTGATGGTTATGTAGTTGCAGCAAAAGGTCACCGTTTCTTCGTTTTTATTCACGACTTTCCTCGAAAAAGACTTTAAAGCAGCTTTTGTGGTTTAGTTTGTCAGCACTGTCACTGTACTTCTTTTGTTTACCTCTTATTCCAAAAAATGATTTGCGGAATAAACATGAACAAGTGTATTTTAACAATAACAAGAACAATTAACATTTATGTGCAATTAACTTTAACAACATTAAGCTTGAAGCAAAAGTGCCACTCCGCCGAGGATCCATTTCGCAGGACGATCGCGCGTTTTAAGGTCGAATGTCCAAACATAAGTTTGTCCTCTTATCCTGTCAAATGAAAGCAAATTAGCAAAACAATTCTCTGCGAAAAGCGCTTACCTACCTAGTTTTATATACCGCACACGGATAAACCCCGTCGGTATCAGCTTTCTCCTGAGCAACTGCTTTCGCATAAATCACAGGAATTGCCGTGAATAATTCTCTCGGATTCCCCGCAATAATGGAGTTGATATTGCTATCCCAACTTGCTCCTTCCAGGAAAAGTCCATTTATAAAAGCGCCCTCTATCGGTGACATGTTGATGTCATCACGACTCTTCTTGGTGACATCAGTGGCCAAGTACATGTTATCCAGCGGCAGTTTATTCCGACGAGCTGCCTCTTGCATAATAGCCGTAAGAAAACTTTGCGGATTGAAGAGACCACCCAACCAGATCGACGAAGGAAGATTGAAGTCCGTACACCATACATTCAGCTCCTTGATACGCAACGTCAAATCCGTGAACCATTGATGAAACGACAGCTGACTTGGATAGGCGTGTTTCTCCCATTTTCTAGGAATTGTTCCATAAAAGATTGCATCTTGCAACGATTCCATTTCCGTGGTCATTGCTAGCTCACCTTTGAGGCACAGCGATAAATCACGCAAAGATCTTTTCATTTCACGGACAAGTAGATTCATTCTGTCACACTCCTGCAGGGCTACAGCGACGTAAGGAGTAACATTGATCACCTTATTGGCTAGTTCTGTTATGCAAAACTCTTCAGGAAGACGGTCAAGAATGTCTGTAACTATGATTCGGACCAGTTCTTCTCGCGGCTGATTTGAGCTGCTGTAGATATTCGATTCTCTCGGCTGAAGCTCTAGAAGCATCTTCAAAAGATTTTCGGAGGAGGAATGGAGTAATGCATTCTCAGCATTCGAACAGAGACCATACAAAGTGGGGGTCTCCGGTGGAAGGTTCTCGTCAATGTAATCATGATATTTGCTGAATTCCATATTTGGAGGCGCAGGAAATCCATTACATAAATAAAAGTCACCATCGGTTAGCTCCTGTTGCATAATCTCCTCAAGATAGGTCTGACATAGCCGGCGATCCCAATTGTCAGTTATATGACCTCCGTAGATAATTTCTCCGAATAGGTACCTTAGATCCTCCCAGGGCACTTGATTGCTTTCACTCAAATAGTTACGAAGGATATCGGCACTTATGATCAAATCGCCATAGTTGAAGGGATACGTATTATTCCAGCCGAGCGTCTCAAACTTGCGTCTCTCAGACACGACCGCATGAAAGTAGCACAACGCAAACAGAATTGACTTCATCTCACTTTCATGCGAGCACTCTTCAAACGTATCTGCACCAAAGTTGTCCCAAGCTTTGTGAAAGTTTGCCGCTACACCGCTCGGAGCTTCCTCAACAATTTTCAAAGACGGTTCCAAAATACCGCGCGGTATAATATGACACTCGGGATAGGGTGCCGGTTCAGCGGTTATGAACAAGCGGAAGTCTGGATGTGCATCTTCGGCGAAATTCTCCATAAGTTTTTCCAATCGCGGTAGCCAACGTGCGACCAAATGGATATTTTGCAGAATTATCCATTGACCTGATTCGATTGCCTGTTGCAAAGTGCGTTCGGCAAGATCTTCTTGATCTTGGCCTAGGGATATGTTGTGAAGATTTCCGTTTTCGGATTTCATATCAAGCTGGGAGCCGAGCTTTTCAACGCCGACTAGAGGATTAACGCCTGGTGATAAGACAAAAAATATTGGAATCGAAGAGGTTGTTTCTTTGAAAGTTTCCGCCAATTCGATTCGGTTGTAATTGCCATACTCGCTTCCTAGGACTTCTTGCGTGAAGGACCTGAAAGTGCAGTTTTGCAAAATACCGCTTTAGTGTGGTTTAAAGTAAAATCTTACCTCATAAAATGGCAAATCCTCTCCGGACGCAAACAACGTATTATGCAAAGCTTTTGTAACGCTGTCCGATTTTTCCATTCACCCGGAAACTGTAAGCTCTCCGGATGATCATTTTCGACAAATTGCTTCCACCGACGCGGAAACTCTTCCATGTCGCTGTCCAAACCGTAGAAAGACTCAATTGTTGACAAACTTCGAACTCCGCCCCATGACGTATTGGAAATAAAGTCCAGTGGAGACACGGCATTTTGATCTAACGGATATCGTAGGAGAAAGTCCATTTCCTCTTTACCAACCTGATCGGAATTCATCAATATTTGAAGAACCATGTGACTGGCAAATGTCAGTTTGTCCTTCTCAAACAATCCGCGAATGGTGTATTGAAAAATCTCAAGTGTAATGGATTTCACCAGATTTTCGACTCTTTCCTTAAGGGAGGCGGTCTGTGTGGCAAAGGATATGGCGCGTTTGAAAACAGTTACAAAAGACTTGAGCGAGAAAACGTATAACGGATTAATCTTCTGCAGATCGGCCAGAACGAAATACAAAATCGAAGCTCTTTGTGCAGCAGGACGATAGTGATTTCGTGACTCGTCAATTTTCTTCGTTGCCGTTCTGGCTTCTGCCACTTTTATTTCAATCTCCGTCACTGTCTTTTTGGTTGCTTCTAAATTCTCCACGAGTGTATAGTCGTCAAGCACATTACTTCCTGCAGTGGCTAAACACACAAGCAGCTCATCCTCCAGACTTTTCAACGTAATCCTGAAAGTATTCTGCTGAATGGTGACTTCGGTTTTCATCTTTTCCAAATCGGCACGTTCCGCTTTGATAACTTCGGCCAGAAGCTGATCCTCGAGGCCATCACGTGTTACGGTAAAATTAATCAGCGTGGCGTGTGCTTGGATTTCAGGCTTGAAGTGGGGATTCGCTAGTTTTGTGTGAAAAATTAGTTTGAACTTAGGACTGTAATCCATCTCTTTGTCGCCGATTCGTATAAACAGGCCCCTTTTAATCAAAGTTCGGCTGAGAAGAGGATTCAATATCGGATCAATAGATTCTTCAATGTACTCAATTAGAACTGTATCGCCACGTGCCATGGATGCTTCCAAACTATCAAGGTATCCTTTCTGTGTGAGCCGAAGAATGACTAGATCGTTTCCGTACTTCTTTTTTATCCACTTCATGCCTTGCCTAAGAACAATATAATTTGAAATTAATAGAAACTATAACCGAAGTATGGTTATGATAAACACTTACAATTGAGGATCAATCATCAGCGGCCATCTGCTGGAATTCGTCAGGACTGCAGCATTCTCGGTAGACATCTGATCTCTGGGCAGTCCTTCGTTGTGCCAGATTGCAATCTGAGCTTCGTCGCAAATTAATTTCAATGGTTCCATTTCGTTGGTGTGCGGAATAGCTGGCTGGAATGAGTTTTATTTAATTTGGAATTCTCATGAAATTGAAAGTTGGGGCTTACCTCGATATTTTTAAACATTGGAATCCATAGTCGCCCATACAATTCTTGACGGTACGTTCTGGTAAAGCAGCCGACATATGAGAGGAATGAAGCTACCAGCAAAAGATCACCAGGTAATGTTCCAATCTTTTCGCGTAAGCTGGAAAAGGGACATAAGGCGGAAATTTAACATTTTAAGCAAAAGTTGGCTTAAAATAATGTTCATTAGCGTGTAGGTGTTGGATGTCGGGGCTACCCTCGCTATCTCACTTCAGCCCAGGAATTGGCCGTTTTCAGTACTGAATGACGGTTATGGCATTATCCGGAGGACAGGCGTTAAAAAAACTGACTCATGGTCGAAAAAACTTATATTGGAAACACCCCGGTTGTTGGTAAAAAAACCTGCCGGATGTGTTGAAGAAAACCGGAAACTGGCACTGGAATGTGAATACCGCATCCAGGAGTTGTGCTGGACCAAAAATTATTAATTCTCAATTGTTTTAGGCAAGTTGCGTGAACACCCCGACAACGTCCCCATTACACTGTGTTTTAGTACGTAGGAGTGTCCAAGTCCTGCGAATCGTGCTGGGAAGCAACCGCATGTAAAGGGCCCGTTTCTTTCTTTCAATGATTTCACAGTCCAATTGAAAAAAAAATGTTGTTTTCATTAATCTTATTCGTCATTTGGTGAGATACCAAAAGGACTTAGGCCCAATACAACGCTTGTATTGTTCCCCTACGCCACTGCCTAGGTACTTCACCTCCTTGGACTCTTTTATCTCCGAATCAAAAAGCAGCATGGGAGTGGTTTCTACATCTTTCCTTTTCAGAGTAAAGACTATAGTACTTGACTTGCTTGCGTTTATAGTTAGCTCTTGTTCATTACACCATATTCTTCAGTTGCTTTGAGAGCTTGCCTCATGCAACCTTGAATAGTGTCCATGAATTTGCCGCTGATCATAATTGCTAAGTCATCAGCGTATCCTACTGTATGTACGCCCATCGAGTTCAGTTTCCAGAGAAGAGAGTCTACGGTGATGTTCCACAGTAGAGGTGGAAGTACCCCTCCATTACTAAGATTTACTGCCCTCCCACTAAGCATCGAATCGATCCATGTTATTATCAGAGGCTCGATCTCCCGCTTAGCTAGGGCATTTCTTAGTTTGCTGTATGAGATCTTATCAAAAGCACCCTCTATGTCCATAAATGTTGGCATAGCGATACCGCTGTTGTTAATCTCTCTTTCTGCTACCCGCACTACTTCATGCAGAGCGGACTCAGTAGATCTACCTGCTCTATAAGCATGTTGAGATCTACTCAGAGGTCTATACATCAGCGAGGTATTCTCTAGATGGTCCACCAATACTCGCTGCCCCTTAGTAAGCTCCAGATTGGCATCGCTCGCGATAACTCGTGCCAATGCTAGTTTTGTTTCGGTTTCGAGGTGTATGTCGACAGGATGTAGGTGAAGTAACACCTCTAGAACTGCTAGGGCAGGATCGGAGTACACCGGTGGTAATGAGACATGCTAGTCTATGTACCTTGCCTAATATAGATTTTCCCTCCGTAGTCAGGGCTCTCTTCCTCTTCATATCCAAAGTGCCCTGTTGCCTTTCTCAGCAGCCGCTTGGACATGCTTTTGCCAGTAGAGTTTACAGTCGAAGATTACCCAGAAATATTTCACTTGATTCCCAATCGGTAGTTGGGTGTTGTACATTGTCGGACGCCTCATTTCAGCCAGATTTCTGTTCCTGGAGAAGGGTATGATGAGGGCCTTGGATGGGTTTACTCGGAGCCCGTTCCCATCACACCATTCTTTAACTATTTTTAATGCTGGTTCGAGTAAATCAAATAGTGTTCCCTCAAACAAACCCTTTACCACTATAATCACATCGTCGGCATATCCCTGCGCGGAGAAGCCATTAGATGTGAACTTCCACAAAAGTTCTTCAGCAACCAGGCACCACAGGAGGAGCGAAAGTACACCCCCTTGTGGGCAGCCTCTAGTAACCTCAGCACGGAGAGTTAGCTCGTTGATGTGACAGACGACTTTTCTGGAGGAGAGCATGCTACTAATCCATCCTATAGTCGTATTTCCTACCATCTTACTTTTCAGCGCTCTTTCAATTGCATCGAAGGCAGTATTGTAGAATGCCCCTTCAATATCCACGAAAGCAGCTGGTGCGGTATTTTTGGCCTCAAAGGTCGTTTCGATCTCTCCTGCGAAGCTGTGGAGCGCGGATTCTGTGGAATTACCAGGTTGCTAAGCGAACTGTCTTTTGTGTAGCGGGTTACTAATCATCGTCGTTTTTCTGATGTGCTCATCAATGATTTTTATACCCTTCGCTTATTAAGCGTAAAGGGTATATTAACTTTGTCATGAAGTTTGTAACGCATTGAAGGAAGCATCTCCGACCATATAAAATATATATATATATGATCAGCGTGACGAGCTGAGTCGATTGGACGATGTCCGTCTGTCCGTCTGTCCGTCTGTCCGTCTGTCTGTCTGTCTGTTGCGACGCGTTTTGCTCGGCCAGTTTAAAAGCTATGGAGCTGAAATTTTGCACACATGCTTCTTTTTATTGCAGGCAGTTTGTATGTTTGAATCGCTAAAATCCGCCAAGGGGGTCGTGGGGCTGTCATACAAACCTACCCCCCAAATTTAGGTTCTTCTTAGAAAAACTTTTTTATTTATGCACCAATTTCAATCAAATTTCACACAAATGTATTTTAATTGGTAACACACAATATATGTAAAAATCGACCAAATCGGACAATGGGGTCGTGGGGCTGCCATACACACCTAGTCTCCAAATTATGTTCTTCTAAGAAGAACTTTTTTATTTTCTTATCGATTTCAATCGAATTTCGCACAAATGTGTTTCTAGTAATACCACAAAACATATGTCAAAATGGACCAAATCGGACCATGGGGTCATGGGGCTGTCATAGAAACCTAGCTCCCCAAATTAAGTTCTTCTAAGATTTTTTTTTTATTTATACACCAATTTCAACCAAACTTCACACAAATGTGTTTCCATTGATGACACAAAGCATATGTATAAATAAATGGAGTCGGACCATGTGGTCATGGGGCTACCATACAAGCCTAGCCCCCCAAATAAAATTTTTCTAAGAAAAACATTTTTATTTGCACACCAATTCCAATCAAACCTCAGAAAATTATACTTCTATTCATGCCACCACAACAAACGTGAAATCGGACTATGGGGTCGTGGGGCTGGCATATAAACCCAACCCCCAAATTAGGTTCTTCGAAGAAAACCTTTTTGATTTGTCCACCAATCTGAACCAAATGTGTTTTAATTGATGCCACAAACTACGTAAAAATTGATGGGAAGGCCATAGGGCTGCCATACAACCCCCTTCCCCCTATTTTTGGTTCTTATAAGAAACCCACGTCCCGCTTCGCCCAATAAATCTTCGCCACGGCACTTATGAGAAAATTCAAAAGCATGGAAGCGGGGAGGACTGAACACTAGTCATAGGTGCGCCCGAAAAAAACTTTTAGACCGAGGGGAGCGAAGGGTATCCAAATTTCGGCCGCGCCCGAAATTAGCTTCGGTCTCGTTTCCATTGATTTGAGCATGAATGAAGTAAGACTCCACCATGCAAAGGCAGCGTTAGCTGCTCTTTCTTATCGTCTATCGTAAGGCATGGACGATATTGTGCTCATTCAGGAACCTTGGGTTGTGAATAATATTGTTAAGGGTCTGAATTGTTCGGATTATACTACCTTTTACGTAACAGGGCAGGGGATACCGCGATCCTGTGTTCTTGTAAAGAAAGCCATCAAGGCTTTTCTGCTGCCAAATTTTAGTGACAATGACTTTGTCTTAGTGTGTTTGGAGACACGGAGTAAGGTGATTTGGGTTGCATCGGCATGTTAGGATACCATAATTTTTAGATAATAAATATGTTCTAAATAATTAATACATTTTGTACATGGTAACTCGACAATCATGGCACTACTACTATTTGCTGAATCCGCCATACTATTTACAGAATCCACCATGATTGTCGAGCTGTCATCAAGAGTGGTGTGACTCGGTCACTTCCGCTCAGGCGATCACGACGTTCAGACGTCTTTCTTGTTATATCTTCAAAAGGTAATAAAGTTGTTTTAATATCATAACAACCAAATTGGTGGCAGCGGTAAAGGATTAAGAGAAGGAACGTAAGTGTGATTGTGACTTTTCATCGCTAATTCGTTTCTCTTTTTGGCGTATGTGCTCTGTGCGTGCAACAATTTCGTATCGAGGCAAACACGTGCTACGGCAAACGAAGTGTGCTGCGAGTGCCCGCAACAGAACAACTTTTCATCGCTAATTCGTTCGTCTTTTTGGCGCATGTGCTCTGTGCGTGCAACAATTTCGTATCGAGGCAAATACGTGTTACGGCAAACGAAGTGTGCTGCGAGTGCCCGCAACAGAACAACTTTTTATCGCTAATTCGTTTCTCGTTTTGGCGTTTGTCCTCTGTGCGTGCAACAACTTCATATCGAGGCAAACACGTGGTACGGCAAACGAACGCCTGTGTGTGCGCCACTTCATTGAGACGACAGCTGAGCGCCTGTGTGGGCGCAACTTCAACAGAACGACAGCGTATCGCCTGTGTGTTTGCAACTTCAGCTGAGCGGTAGCGGAGCGCCTATGTGTGCTCGACTTCAGCTGAACGGCAGCGGAGCGCTTGTGTGTGCGCTTCATTGAGACAGCAGCGGAGCGCTTGTGTGGGCGCAGCTTCAACAGAACGGCATCTTAGCGCCTGTGTGTGCGCAACTCCAACAAAACGGCGGCGAAGCGCCTGTTTGTGTGTGCAACTTCAGCCGAACGGTAGCGGAGCGCCTGTGCGTGCTCAACTTCTGCTGAACGGCAGCGGAGTACCTGTGTGTGCTCAACTTCAGCTGAACGGCAGCGGAGCGCCTGTGTGTGCGCAACTCCAACAAAACGGCAGCATTGCGCCTGTGTGTGCACATCTCCAACAAAACGGCGGCGTAGCGCCTGTGTGTGTGTGCAACTTCAGCTGAACGGCAGCGGAGCGCCTGTGTGTGCTCGACTTCAGCTGAACGGCAGCGGAGCGCCTGTGTGTGCGCTACTACAACATACCATCAGCGGAGCGCCTGTGTGTGCCCTACTACAACATACCGGCAGCGGAGCGCCTGTGTGTGCGCTACTACAACATACCGGCAGCGGAGCGCCTGTGTGTGCGCTACTTCAACATACCGGCAGCGGAGCGCCTGTGTGTGCGCGACTCCAACAGAACGGCAGCAGAACATAACGACATCATTGGGACGGCAGCGAAGTGCCTGCATATTATATATTGGACAGAGATTCGGTAAGATGGAAGCTTAGCAGAGTGAAAAGGTAAATGACGCAAAATTAGTAATAACTTTTGATATACTTTAAATATGCTTTTGATTTAAACCTTTTATAATTCGGGCAACTTGACTGGAGGATATTTATTTTTCGCATATTTCGATAAACTCTAACGAAAGTAATAGCAAAATAATATAGACAAGTTATAGTTATAGTATTTTATTAAATTTCGGTGGTTAAAAAGTGCCTTTGCAATTTAGTCTAAATTAAAGTGTAATTACGCTATATCTCTGATGTCCGACGAATCGGTCGAATCCATCGAATCCGTGGAATTTGTAGAAAGTGTCGAGTTTGTTGAGTCTGCCAAACCTATCGAAGTTGCTAGATCAGTTGCACTTCTCGTACCTACGTATTCAACCGACCACAAGGTCGAAATTGTCGATAACGACAAAATGTGTTCTCTCTCAGAACTTTTTAAATTTGTTGAGACTTTCTCAGGAAAGTCTGCCGAATTATTTGGGTTCTTGAATGGTTGCACCCAAGCGATGGAGTTAGCAACCGAAACACAGCGCCCAATCCTTTTTCGGTTCATTAAAACCCAAATAAAAGGTGACGCGCAATTAATACTTCTTAATAAAGAAGTCGATACTTGGGATAGCCTGCAAAGAGAGCTAAAATTGGCTTACCAAGAGCCACATAGTGCCCTGCAGCTTCATAGAGAATTTGTTACTATAAAGCAAGGCTACTCAGAGTCCGTCGTTTCCTTCACTAAAAGACTGCAAACACTCCAAAGACAAATATTGGAGTCCCGTAGCAGTAAAGTGAAAAAGGAATTTAAAAGCGGTGAAATTAACTACATAAATGAACAAGCGTTGACAATTTTTGTAAATGGTTTACGTCAAGACTTGTCAACGTACGTTAATACTCAACGTCCAGGGACGGTTGATGAAGCAAGTCGTTTAGCGCAGGAGGAGGAGCAGAGGCTTTCGTCGGTTAGGTTACCAAGTGGACATTATTCTGGTAGAAATGCTCAAATAAGTGTGGTTAAAGCTAACAAGAAATGTTACCATTGCGGGAAAATGGGACATTTTGCCAGAGATTGCTTCAGTAATCCGAATAAGGGCAACAATAGACAGCAACCCTCCTCCAGCGCCCCGACTCAAAGTATTGCACGAAATACAACAAGTAAAGGAGATGATGATAAATTCAAAATAAGATTTTCTAGATTTGCTAATGAGACCCCAACTGCTTGGAATAGAGTGGGAATAATAGAAAAAAGACTGGAACGAATTCCAAACTCACTGTTCATTAATATTTTAGTGAATGAGGAAAACCTTAAAGCATTGATCGACACTGGAGCAGATTTGAATTTAATAAAAAAGAACAAGGTTTACGCTGAGCAAGTTAATGTTAATGACACGATTACATTTTATGGGATTGGAAGTGCAAAGGGGCAGAGCGCTGGTAGTTGTTCTTTGTCATGCGTAATTGGCGATAAAGAATTTAACATCCCTTTTCATACTGTGGGTTCGTCTGTTATTGGGGACTTTGATGCAATTTTAGGAATGGATTTTCTAAAACGCCAAAACGCTTTACTTAATATTAAAGAAAATCTGCTTACTTGTGATGATACTGTTATTAAGGTAAAAAGCAACAATATTTTCGTACCAGCAAGATCAGAAACAATACACTTGGTTCAAGTAGATATGAAAGTAGGGACAGAGGTATTCATACCAGAATCGAATTTTGGGGGCACAATAACTCCAAATACATATGCTTTAGTCAATAAATCAGGTGAAGTACCTCTTTGCTTTGTTAATATTACAGAGAAAGACATGTTAATTCAAAAGGATAAAATGCAGTGCTTTTACGTAGAGGAAGTCTGCATACCTTTGGCTGAAGATAATATACAAGTTCGTATTAGAGACGGACATATGAATTCCGAAGAAAGGTCTTCTATTCATAAAATCGTTCAAGAATTCAGTGACCTTTTTCAAGAAGTTGATCCCCGAAACTTGACACAAGCAGCGATGCATTCGATTGACACCATTGATGGGGTAAAACCCATTCATGTCAAACTATATCGCTACCCCAAAGTACATGAGCAAGAAGTTAAGGATCAAGTACAGAAATTATTAGAGAGTAAAACGATTAGAGAAAGTAAGTCGCCATGGAACTCGCCTTTGTGGATGGTTCCGAAAAAAGAAGACGCTTCGGGAAAAGTCAAATGGCGCATGGTAATTGATTTTCGGAAACTCAACGAAGTTACAAACACTGATAATTACCCCATCCCTAATATTGCTGAAATACTCGACCAGTTGGGCAAAGCAAAGTATTTCACGACATTAGACCTAACATCTGGATTTCACCAGATACCTCTCAAGGAAAGCGATAAAGAAAAAACTGCTTTTAGCACTCCATACGGCCATTACGAGTATAATTGTATGCCCTTCGGTCTTAAAAATGCGCCTGCGTGCTTCCAGAGGATGATGAACAACGTCCTCGCTGGATTGCAAGGTACGCGCTGCTTTGTGTATCTCGACGATATTGTCGTATACGGAACAGACCTAGAAGATCACAATACGAAGTTACGGGAAGTGTTTAAAAGATTGAGAGATAACAACTTACGTTTGCAACAGGACAAGTGTGAATTTTTACGCAAGGAGGTTGCTTATTTGGGGCATATCGTCACTGAAGAAGGGGTTAAAATGGATCCAAAAAAGGTGCAAGCTGTAGTTACATTGAAGCCTCCGGAAAATCCCAAGGAAGTTAAATCTTTCCTAGGGATGGCTGGATATTATCGCAGGTTCATTAGGGATTATGGCAAAATCGTTAGCCCTATAAATAAATTATTGAAAAAAGACGTTGACTTCAAATGGTCGAACGACTGCCAAGCAGCATTTGATCTTGTTAAATCCAAAATAGCCGCCGAGCCGATCTTAAGGTATCCGGACTTTGAGAAGCCATTCACGTTAACTACGGATGCTAGCGGATATGGCATTGGAGCTGTTCTCAGCCAGGAGCACAATGGACGCGATCATCCTGTGCAATTTTTGTCTAGAACCTTGAATAATGCAGAAAGAAATTACGGAACTTATGAGAAGGAGTGTCTTGCTGTCGTTTGGTCGGTGAAACAGTGTAGGCCGTATCTCTATGGTGTACCTTTCACTATCAGGACAGATCAAAGAGCTCTTCAATGGTTAAAGAATTTAAGAGAACCAAGCAGTAGGCAAGGTAGATGGAAAAGTTTGCTTGAGGAGTACGATTACACAATTAAGTACATCCCCGGTAAGGAAAACTATGTTGCAGACGAATTGAGTCGAAATGGAAATGTGAGGATAGTTAATACAAACATAAATAATCATAGTTCACGTAGTAAGACACAGGGTATAAATGTGGGAAATCAGCAAGAGGAGGATGAAATTTTAGAAATAAGTGATGACAATGAAGTAGAAGTAGATAGTGATAAGGAATTAAGGGGAAAGCGTCAAGAGATTCCAAATGATAAAATATTAATTACTGAGACTAAAGATAAGATACAGCTAATAAAAAAATACCATAATGGTTTCATGGGAGGGCATCGAGGTATAAATGCGGTTGAAACCGCTATAAAAGAAAATTATTACTGGTTAGGAATTCATAAAGATATTTCAAATTATATAAAGAACTGCGTTCATTGCCAAAAGTTCAAAATCACAAGGCAAAATAAAACATCCCCAATGGTTGTTAGTCCGTTAAAAGATAATCCATTCGATAGAATTATGATCGATGTTTCAGGGCCTTATAAGCATGCAGCGAGCGATAGCTCAACATTTAGTTTGACGATCCAAGACAATTTGTCAAAGTATATTAAATTTGTGGCTCTCTGTAACACAACGGGCGAAGGTATCTTAGAAGCTTTGTTGAAAAACTGGATAACGTACTTTGGGGTACCTAAAGAAATTTTATCCGATAATGCTCCAAACCTAAAGGCAGGCATCGTTAGTAAATTTTGTAGGAAGTTTGGTATTGAGCAAATAACGACAAGTTCATATCACCCTCAAACTAACGGTGGTGTCGAACGAGCGCATGCCAGATTAGCAGAATATTTAGGAGCTACTCTCGATGAAGTTAAGCTTGATTCAGACTGGGAAACGAAACTTAGTTTTGCATCATTATGCTATAATCACACAGTGCATAATGGGACTGGATTTTCTCCACATGAATTATTATTCGGAATCAAACCAAATACAATTAGAACTACAAATCTACAGAATTTTGAAATGGATCGAGTAGATTATATTACAAATAAATTATCAGAGGTTAGGAAACAGGCCATTCAAAACAATTTAAATATGAAAAGAAAGTCTAAAGAAAGGTACGACTCAGCAGCTCATGCAAAACCATGCGAATATAAGGTAGGACAGTTAATTTTAGCTAAAAATATGGCAATTACTAATGATAAGTTGAAACCGAAATGGATTGGACCATACAAAATAATAGATGTAAGGGAGTATAGTGTAGTTATACGAGATGCCAAAAGTGATCGTAATAAAATAAAAATCTTGAATAAAAAACATATTAAGCACTATCATAAAACTGACCACTGAAATTATTAACTGCCTAGAATTTTTCAATAATAGCAATGTCAATTAAAGAAAATTTAGTTTCAATTTTGATCCGATATATTGTCTATTTCTTCTTATGATTATAGTGAAAAAACAAAATATTTATATTTTAACGGAATCAATGGTTAAAACAGTGTGTTAAACCTGCAATTTACTAAGAAAAGAAAATCAGAATAGTCATTTTTTTTAAGAAAAGAATCGCATTTATTTTTCCCAGTCAAGCGTCCATTAATAAATAAATGAAACAAAAATTTTGAGTTTATTAATGGATTTAATATAGCATAATTATTAAAAAAAAAAGTACAATTAAGTAAAGATCCAATCTTACTGATTATAAAATGCTTAAATAATAATAATAATAAAAAAATATCAAATAGGAAAAAAAAAAGTAATAAAGCAAAAACACCATAGAACTCAGTTAATATGTAATTATGAAAAACAAAAAAAAACAGAATAATCTTCTAATTAATGTTATAGTTAATGAAGAATTATGAATTTAGATATTATTGTAAGAAATGAATTAATACAACAAAAAAATATTATAAACATGAATTGGTTAATGTTTCTGGTTATGTTGATCGCGAAATCAGTTGATGTAAGTAAATAACCTGTAAATGAAGAGAAAATATTCGATAAATGAAAAGAAAAAAAAAATTAGATTTATGAAGTTTGTAAGCACAAAATAAAAAACTAAACTACAAGTTAGAGGACTAACTCCAGTTTTAACTGGGGTGGTGTTAGGATACCATAATTTTTAGATAATAAATATGTTCTAAATAATTAATACATTTTGTACATGGTAACTCGACAATCATGGCACTACTACTATTTGCTGAATCCGCCATACTATTTACAGAATCCACCATGATTGTCGAGCTGTCATCAAGAGTGGTGTGACTCGGTCACTTCCGCTCAGGCGATCACGACGTTCAGACGTCTTTCTTGTTATATCTTCAAAAGGTAATAAAGTTGTTTTAATATCATAACAACCAAATTGGTGGCAGCGGTAAAGGATTAAGAGAAGGAACGTAAGTGTGATTGTGACTTTTCATCGCTAATTCGTTTCTCTTTTTGGCGTATGTGCTCTGTGCGTGCAACAATTTCGTATCGAGGCAAACACGTGCTACGGCAAACGAAGTGTGCTGCGAGTGCCCGCAACAGAACAACTTTTCATCGCTAATTCGTTCGTCTTTTTGGCGCATGTGCTCTGTGCGTGCAACAATTTCGTATCGAGGCAAATACGTGTTACGGCAAACGAAGTGTGCTGCGAGTGCCCGCAACAGAACAACTTTTTATCGCTAATTCGTTTCTCGTTTTGGCGTTTGTCCTCTGTGCGTGCAACAACTTCATATCGAGGCAAACACGTGGTACGGCAAACGAACGCCTGTGTGTGCGCCACTTCATTGAGACGACAGCTGAGCGCCTGTGTGGGCGCAACTTCAACAGAACGACAGCGTATCGCCTGTGTGTTTGCAACTTCAGCTGAGCGGTAGCGGAGCGCCTATGTGTGCTCGACTTCAGCTGAACGGCAGCGGAGCGCTTGTGTGTGCGCTTCATTGAGACAGCAGCGGAGCGCTTGTGTGGGCGCAGCTTCAACAGAACGGCATCTTAGCGCCTGTGTGTGCGCAACTCCAACAAAACGGCGGCGAAGCGCCTGTTTGTGTGTGCAACTTCAGCCGAACGGTAGCGGAGCGCCTGTGCGTGCTCAACTTCTGCTGAACGGCAGCGGAGTACCTGTGTGTGCTCAACTTCAGCTGAACGGCAGCGGAGCGCCTGTGTGTGCGCAACTCCAACAAAACGGCAGCATTGCGCCTGTGTGTGCACATCTCCAACAAAACGGCGGCGTAGCGCCTGTGTGTGTGTGCAACTTCAGCTGAACGGCAGCGGAGCGCCTGTGTGTGCTCGACTTCAGCTGAACGGCAGCGGAGCGCCTGTGTGTGCGCTACTACAACATACCATCAGCGGAGCGCCTGTGTGTGCCCTACTACAACATACCGGCAGCGGAGCGCCTGTGTGTGCGCTACTACAACATACCGGCAGCGGAGCGCCTGTGTGTGCGCTACTTCAACATACCGGCAGCGGAGCGCCTGTGTGTGCGCGACTCCAACAGAACGGCAGCAGAACATAACGACATCATTGGGACGGCAGCGAAGTGCCTGCATATTATATATTGGACAGAGATTCGGTAAGATGGAAGCTTAGCAGAGTGAAAAGGTAAATGACGCAAAATTAGTAATAACTTTTGATATACTTTAAATATGCTTTTGATTTAAACCTTTTATAATTCGGGCAACTTGACTGGAGGATATTTATTTTTCGCATATTTCGATAAACTCTAACGAAAGTAATAGCAAAATAATATAGACAAGTTATAGTTATAGTATTTTATTAAATTTCGGTGGTTAAAAAGTGCCTTTGCAATTTAGTCTAAATTAAAGTGTAATTACGCTATATCTCTGATGTCCGACGAATCGGTCGAATCCATCGAATCCGTGGAATTTGTAGAAAGTGTCGAGTTTGTTGAGTCTGCCAAACCTATCGAAGTTGCTAGATCAGTTGCACTTCTCGTACCTACGTATTCAACCGACCACAAGGTCGAAATTGTCGATAACGACAAAATGTGTTCTCTCTCAGAACTTTTTAAATTTGTTGAGACTTTCTCAGGAAAGTCTGCCGAATTATTTGGGTTCTTGAATGGTTGCACCCAAGCGATGGAGTTAGCAACCGAAACACAGCGCCCAATCCTTTTTCGGTTCATTAAAACCCAAATAAAAGGTGACGCGCAATTAATACTTCTTAATAAAGAAGTCGATACTTGGGATAGCCTGCAAAGAGAGCTAAAATTGGCTTACCAAGAGCCACATAGTGCCCTGCAGCTTCATAGAGAATTTGTTACTATAAAGCAAGGCTACTCAGAGTCCGTCGTTTCCTTCACTAAAAGACTGCAAACACTCCAAAGACAAATATTGGAGTCCCGTAGCAGTAAAGTGAAAAAGGAATTTAAAAGCGGTGAAATTAACTACATAAATGAACAAGCGTTGACAATTTTTGTAAATGGTTTACGTCAAGACTTGTCAACGTACGTTAATACTCAACGTCCAGGGACGGTTGATGAAGCAAGTCGTTTAGCGCAGGAGGAGGAGCAGAGGCTTTCGTCGGTTAGGTTACCAAGTGGACATTATTCTGGTAGAAATGCTCAAATAAGTGTGGTTAAAGCTAACAAGAAATGTTACCATTGCGGGAAAATGGGACATTTTGCCAGAGATTGCTTCAGTAATCCGAATAAGGGCAACAATAGACAGCAACCCTCCTCCAGCGCCCCGACTCAAAGTATTGCACGAAATACAACAAGTAAAGGAGATGATGATAAATTCAAAATAAGATTTTCTAGATTTGCTAATGAGACCCCAACTGCTTGGAATAGAGTGGGAATAATAGAAAAAAGACTGGAACGAATTCCAAACTCACTGTTCATTAATATTTTAGTGAATGAGGAAAACCTTAAAGCATTGATCGACACTGGAGCAGATTTGAATTTAATAAAAAAGAACAAGGTTTACGCTGAGCAAGTTAATGTTAATGACACGATTACATTTTATGGGATTGGAAGTGCAAAGGGGCAGAGCGCTGGTAGTTGTTCTTTGTCATGCGTAATTGGCGATAAAGAATTTAACATCCCTTTTCATACTGTGGGTTCGTCTGTTATTGGGGACTTTGATGCAATTTTAGGAATGGATTTTCTAAAACGCCAAAACGCTTTACTTAATATTAAAGAAAATCTGCTTACTTGTGATGATACTGTTATTAAGGTAAAAAGCAACAATATTTTCGTACCAGCAAGATCAGAAACAATACACTTGGTTCAAGTAGATATGAAAGTAGGGACAGAGGTATTCATACCAGAATCGAATTTTGGGGGCACAATAACTCCAAATACATATGCTTTAGTCAATAAATCAGGTGAAGTACCTCTTTGCTTTGTTAATATTACAGAGAAAGACATGTTAATTCAAAAGGATAAAATGCAGTGCTTTTACGTAGAGGAAGTCTGCATACCTTTGGCTGAAGATAATATACAAGTTCGTATTAGAGACGGACATATGAATTCCGAAGAAAGGTCTTCTATTCATAAAATCGTTCAAGAATTCAGTGACCTTTTTCAAGAAGTTGATCCCCGAAACTTGACACAAGCAGCGATGCATTCGATTGACACCATTGATGGGGTAAAACCCATTCATGTCAAACTATATCGCTACCCCAAAGTACATGAGCAAGAAGTTAAGGATCAAGTACAGAAATTATTAGAGAGTAAAACGATTAGAGAAAGTAAGTCGCCATGGAACTCGCCTTTGTGGATGGTTCCGAAAAAAGAAGACGCTTCGGGAAAAGTCAAATGGCGCATGGTAATTGATTTTCGGAAACTCAACGAAGTTACAAACACTGATAATTACCCCATCCCTAATATTGCTGAAATACTCGACCAGTTGGGCAAAGCAAAGTATTTCACGACATTAGACCTAACATCTGGATTTCACCAGATACCTCTCAAGGAAAGCGATAAAGAAAAAACTGCTTTTAGCACTCCATACGGCCATTACGAGTATAATTGTATGCCCTTCGGTCTTAAAAATGCGCCTGCGTGCTTCCAGAGGATGATGAACAACGTCCTCGCTGGATTGCAAGGTACGCGCTGCTTTGTGTATCTCGACGATATTGTCGTATACGGAACAGACCTAGAAGATCACAATACGAAGTTACGGGAAGTGTTTAAAAGATTGAGAGATAACAACTTACGTTTGCAACAGGACAAGTGTGAATTTTTACGCAAGGAGGTTGCTTATTTGGGGCATATCGTCACTGAAGAAGGGGTTAAAATGGATCCAAAAAAGGTGCAAGCTGTAGTTACATTGAAGCCTCCGGAAAATCCCAAGGAAGTTAAATCTTTCCTAGGGATGGCTGGATATTATCGCAGGTTCATTAGGGATTATGGCAAAATCGTTAGCCCTATAAATAAATTATTGAAAAAAGACGTTGACTTCAAATGGTCGAACGACTGCCAAGCAGCATTTGATCTTGTTAAATCCAAAATAGCCGCCGAGCCGATCTTAAGGTATCCGGACTTTGAGAAGCCATTCACGTTAACTACGGATGCTAGCGGATATGGCATTGGAGCTGTTCTCAGCCAGGAGCACAATGGACGCGATCATCCTGTGCAATTTTTGTCTAGAACCTTGAATAATGCAGAAAGAAATTACGGAACTTATGAGAAGGAGTGTCTTGCTGTCGTTTGGTCGGTGAAACAGTGTAGGCCGTATCTCTATGGTGTACCTTTCACTATCAGGACAGATCAAAGAGCTCTTCAATGGTTAAAGAATTTAAGAGAACCAAGCAGTAGGCAAGGTAGATGGAAAAGTTTGCTTGAGGAGTACGATTACACAATTAAGTACATCCCCGGTAAGGAAAACTATGTTGCAGACGAATTGAGTCGAAATGGAAATGTGAGGATAGTTAATACAAACATAAATAATCATAGTTCACGTAGTAAGACACAGGGTATAAATGTGGGAAATCAGCAAGAGGAGGATGAAATTTTAGAAATAAGTGATGACAATGAAGTAGAAGTAGATAGTGATAAGGAATTAAGGGGAAAGCGTCAAGAGATTCCAAATGATAAAATATTAATTACTGAGACTAAAGATAAGATACAGCTAATAAAAAAATACCATAATGGTTTCATGGGAGGGCATCGAGGTATAAATGCGGTTGAAACCGCTATAAAAGAAAATTATTACTGGTTAGGAATTCATAAAGATATTTCAAATTATATAAAGAACTGCGTTCATTGCCAAAAGTTCAAAATCACAAGGCAAAATAAAACATCCCCAATGGTTGTTAGTCCGTTAAAAGATAATCCATTCGATAGAATTATGATCGATGTTTCAGGGCCTTATAAGCATGCAGCGAGCGATAGCTCAACATTTAGTTTGACGATCCAAGACAATTTGTCAAAGTATATTAAATTTGTGGCTCTCTGTAACACAACGGGCGAAGGTATCTTAGAAGCTTTGTTGAAAAACTGGATAACGTACTTTGGGGTACCTAAAGAAATTTTATCCGATAATGCTCCAAACCTAAAGGCAGGCATCGTTAGTAAATTTTGTAGGAAGTTTGGTATTGAGCAAATAACGACAAGTTCATATCACCCTCAAACTAACGGTGGTGTCGAACGAGCGCATGCCAGATTAGCAGAATATTTAGGAGCTACTCTCGATGAAGTTAAGCTTGATTCAGACTGGGAAACGAAACTTAGTTTTGCATCATTATGCTATAATCACACAGTGCATAATGGGACTGGATTTTCTCCACATGAATTATTATTCGGAATCAAACCAAATACAATTAGAACTACAAATCTACAGAATTTTGAAATGGATCGAGTAGATTATATTACAAATAAATTATCAGAGGTTAGGAAACAGGCCATTCAAAACAATTTAAATATGAAAAGAAAGTCTAAAGAAAGGTACGACTCAGCAGCTCATGCAAAACCATGCGAATATAAGGTAGGACAGTTAATTTTAGCTAAAAATATGGCAATTACTAATGATAAGTTGAAACCGAAATGGATTGGACCATACAAAATAATAGATGTAAGGGAGTATAGTGTAGTTATACGAGATGCCAAAAGTGATCGTAATAAAATAAAAATCTTGAATAAAAAACATATTAAGCACTATCATAAAACTGACCACTGAAATTATTAACTGCCTAGAATTTTTCAATAATAGCAATGTCAATTAAAGAAAATTTAGTTTCAATTTTGATCCGATATATTGTCTATTTCTTCTTATGATTATAGTGAAAAAACAAAATATTTATATTTTAACGGAATCAATGGTTAAAACAGTGTGTTAAACCTGCAATTTACTAAGAAAAGAAAATCAGAATAGTCATTTTTTTTAAGAAAAGAATCGCATTTATTTTTCCCAGTCAAGCGTCCATTAATAAATAAATGAAACAAAAATTTTGAGTTTATTAATGGATTTAATATAGCATAATTATTAAAAAAAAAAGTACAATTAAGTAAAGATCCAATCTTACTGATTATAAAATGCTTAAATAATAATAATAATAAAAAAATATCAAATAGGAAAAAAAAAAGTAATAAAGCAAAAACACCATAGAACTCAGTTAATATGTAATTATGAAAAACAAAAAAAAACAGAATAATCTTCTAATTAATGTTATAGTTAATGAAGAATTATGAATTTAGATATTATTGTAAGAAATGAATTAATACAACAAAAAAATATTATAAACATGAATTGGTTAATGTTTCTGGTTATGTTGATCGCGAAATCAGTTGATGTAAGTAAATAACCTGTAAATGAAGAGAAAATATTCGATAAATGAAAAGAAAAAAAAAATTAGATTTATGAAGTTTGTAAGCACAAAATAAAAAACTAAACTACAAGTTAGAGGACTAACTCCAGTTTTAACTGGGGTGGTGTTAGGATACCATAATTTTTAGATAATAAATATGTTCTAAATAATTAATACATTTTGTACATGGTAACTCGACAATCATGGCACTACTACTATTTGCTGAATCCGCCATACTATTTACAGAATCCACCATGATTGTCGAGCTGTCATCAAGAGTGGTGTGACTCGGTCACTTCCGCTCAGGCGATCACGACGTTCAGACGTCTTTCTTGTTATATCTTCAAAAGGTAATAAAGTTGTTTTAATATCATAACAGGCATATATGCCCCATGACGGCACTCTACCTTCTCCGAATCTAAAGGAAGCCGTTGCGGCAGCAGCGCCTTCAGCCACTAGTGTAATTCTCGGATGCGATTCTAACGCGCATCATATTGTCTGGGGCAGCTCAGACACAAACGACCGAGGAGAATTACTTCTCGAATATTTTTTGGGAACTAATCTTCTTATCTGTAATGTGGGAAAGACGAACTGGCCTAGGTTCCGGGACAGTCTTCTCGTGGAACTGGCTTCGCTTTCAAATACTCCATGCAATGGACAACAATTGGACGATATGGTGAAACGCTTCACTGATGCTATGAGGGCTGTGACTACTGTATCATGTCCTGGTTTATCATATTCAGGTAAGAAAAAACCAACTTGGTGGAATTCTAAGATTTCCGAACTAAGGGTCATGTGTAGGAGGAGCTTTAATAAAGCTAAAGCCTCAAGGCTCGAGTCAGATTGGTAATCCTATAAGATACATCTCAGTTCTTTTAAAAAAGAATTAAGAGGAGCCAAGCGTAGTGCTTGGAGAAGTTTCTGTGAGAAAATAGAGGGGTCTTCTGAGACATCTAGATTGAGGAAAGTTTTGGCGTCTAACCCATCTATGCCTAGCTTTCTTTTAAAAGAGGACGGATCGTGGACGTCTTCATGTAACGAGACTATCGAGTGTCTGCTTGATACACACTTTCCTGGAAGCGCAGCCGCCGCTCCACCTGAACTCCTCATAAGTCGCATACAGTCGTGCGATACGGCATCTATTCTTAACCGTGAGAAGATAATGTGGGCGATATCAAGCTTCGATCCCTTTAAATCGGCTGGACCTGATGGTATTATACCTGCGGACTTGCAACAGTGTGTAGACATTACGTATCCTTGGGTAGAGCGCATACTTACAGCTTGCTTGGATTTAGTACACATTCCTCTTATCTGGTGAGAAGTGAGAGTTACTTTTATCCCTAAAACGGGTAGAAGTTCGCATGCAAGTCCAAAGGACCTGCGGCCCATTAGCCTTTCATCGACTATGTTGAAACTGCTTGAGAGATTAATTGATATTCATCTACGGACGACCATTCCATCAAACCTATTATCCATGTCACAACATGCATATTATGGAAAGGGAGGTCGGTTGACACAGCTTTGCATTCGCTGGTTAGTTATATTGAAGAGTCTCTTCATGATAAGGAATACACCATGGTGGTGTTTCTAGATATTGAGGGAGCTTTTAACAATATTAAACCCAGAGCGATTACGGATGCTCTTCTTAATCTACAGGTTGAAGGTTCAATCTGCACCCTCGTGGATATGTTGCTTACCTCTAGACGTATACAAAGCAATTTGGGTACTGCATCTGTTTGTAGATATGTTTCTAGAGGTACCCCGCAAGGAGGGTCTTATCCCCTCTACTTTGGAATTTAGCGATAAATAAATTACCTTTGAACTTAGAAAGAATAGATTGCAAAGTCACCGCTTACGCCGATGACGTTGCTATTGCCGTTAGAGGCAAGTTTCCTGATACTCTTAGCGGGCTATTAGAAAACGCCCTAGCTATCCTAACGGATTGGGCAAATCTCAGTGGAGTCGGAATTAATCCATCCAAAACGGAATTGGTCCTCTTTACAAGAAAGCGCACAATTCCTAATATTAGGCTTCCCAGACTAGGAGGCTTTCAACTTGAGCTTGCTGAAACCGCGAAATTTAGTGGACTTATTCTTGATAAGAAACTAAAATGGAAGCCCAACATCGAAGGAAGGGTGAATAAAGCTACAGTAACACTGTATTCGTGTAGGAAAGCCATCGGGAAAACCTGGGGTTTGCAGCCAAAAGTTGTGCATTGGATGTATACCGCTATTGTGCGGCCAGTCTTGCTTTACGGAGTTAGTGTGTGGTGGATGGCACTGAGCACCGCTACCTATTATAATTTGCTGGTCAAAGTTCAAAGGTTGGCTTCTCTTCTTATAACAGGAGCTTTTGGAACTACTCCTACATTCGGATTAGATATGATTCGGTCTTAATTTGCCGTTTCACCACTCCCATGCGGTTGCAACTTAATCGTGAGTTTTCACTTTAATCCGTGAACTTTCCACTCCGACTTTCACTTTTCACAAATATGTGAATGTTGTTTTCACTTCAACTTTAAGTATTTTTAACTTTCACGTTCCGCAACTATTGATTTTAACTTTTTATGACGAGACCCCGGCTGCGCCATGTATTAGTCTTGAGTGTAACTGTACAACTGTTCTTTATTAGATATCGGTACATGACATTTGACAGATACTATTAAGTGTGTGTTCTAATGTAAAACATCTGATCATCTTATACTATTAAATTCATTATGTTTTCTAATTCTAATCTTATACACTAAATTCATATAATACAATACCAACGCCGTCTAGATATTAAGGCCGCAATGTAGAATCTTAGACGTCAAAATCAGCTTATAGTTTTAGGTTATGTTCGCCAATGTTGCACTGTTTTGTTTTTGCTTTTTATTACGTCACTACTTGTTTTTGTTGTTTGTTCGTGTAAATAAAAAATTAAAGAGCTAAACTATGACGGCATTGTCCAGCTGAGTTGCGGCTATGATATATCTAGATGGCGTTGACAATACCCATAGTGCATGGTGCGGCTTTCGTCTGCTGTCTTGCTGCTTTCCCTTCTATTCCAGCATTAGTTACGAAGATCTGCCAGAGGGAGCCGATTCACCGGGGCAACCGCTTTTGACAAATCTAGAGCCACTAAGATGCTTCCCTTGCATTGGCATTGGATGATTTATGAATAAAAATTGACGGTTTGATTCTCCTAGAGTGTGCTGATTATCAGCTTTGGGTTATGAAATAATGCGGCCTTTCTTCTAATACTCTGGGATGGTGAAGGGTCGTAGGGATTCATCGTTGCTGTCATGGATGGATGGATACGGCGCTATGATGGGTTAAGATGGTTTCGCCCAATACTGCAGCCTATTGGCTTATTTTATTTCCCATCTAAAAGTAGGTACTAACATCGTCAGTTCACGTGAAATCCATGCAAATACTGTCAAAATTTTGATGATCGTGAAATCGAATTCGCTTGGTGGTACTCACTTCACACCGGTTTTTCCACACCGGTTTTTCCCATTTCGCCAGCGAAAATAATGCAGTTGTACTTTATTTCACAGCGAAAAACTTGCATATACACTGCGCGACAAATGCTTAGGTTCACTCATATTTCCTTCAATGAAGCGGTAAAATAAAAGCTTACCGGTTCAAGAAATGTTATTTTCGGAAGTATTAAATATCACAAACAAAACCAATGGACTGAATCCCCACAGGACATTTTCCTTAAAATAGAGTAATTAATTTCATTCAAAGAGTCAATTTCCAGTGCGACAATTGCTTAGGTTCAGGGACGATTTTACCGTTTTACGTAATGTTTTCGCTGAAAAATATTTCAGAAAAGAATGAAAGAGGATAAATACGAAAAACCAAGAGCATTTTTTATAATGTAATAGTGTGTATTTCCGACATTTTTATTTATAATTTCATAAAGCCTTCGAGGCAGGTAATCGTATAATGAAGGCAGCACGGATATCGGTATTTTAGACCAAGCTATCTTAATTCCATGAATTACCTCTTCTTTAGAGTCGTATTGTTTACCACTACTGTAAACCTCCCGAACAAGCCACCCCTAAATGTTTAATGCTAGGGGAGATGGGCACCTAGTCTAACAAAGTCACATTTTCCTCCTCAATAAACGATTTAACCGCCCTCGCTGTATGAATTAAGGCAAGATCATGATGCAAAATCCAAGGATCGCCTCCGTACATCACATTTTTCTTAGGGATTTCCTCTTCTAAGAGCTGTTTATAAGATGAACCCGTTTGGAGACCTCGTAGGATGATCAAGTCGATAGTTCCATGATATGATATGACTCCCCATACCATAACGGAACCTATTCGGGAGTGATGGCGTGACAGGTACATAGGTTCCTTCCTAATATCATGATAATAGTAGGAAAACCCATCTGGACCGTCCACACAAAACCGTAATATCCGTAAATATTACCATTGTGATTGATTGTGATGCCCAGTTCATAAATCTTGAGGCGAATTCCAGGCGGTGTAGGCGATGTTGCGGGGTTAAGGCTGGTTTTTTCTTTAACCGTAAACGTTTCAAACAAGATAAAGATCTAAGAACTCGTTGGATGGTCCTTACAATTGCTGATAACACCAAAATCTCCCCAAGCTTACGCGCAGTAAGGGGCGAATTCGAGGCTTCTCTTAAGAGACTTCGCCTTGATGCACCGGAAATAGCTTTTTTCTGCCTCCTGCGTATCGTCGGCCATAATTTTCACTATCTCGTATAAAATTACTAACAACGTTCGAGCTCCGCTGAATCCGTATTGCAATTTGTCGGTTTGAATATCCTTCTTGCTTTAGTATGGAAATTGTCCCCTTTTCCTCGGCAGAAAATTGCTTTCCTTTTGACATTATCCACTATATGATTCACAGAGTACAACGCGAAAAAAAATGTTTCCACAAACACTTCTCACCACGACGAGAAAACTCTTTAAAGTAAGTGAACCTATACAATTGTCGCAGTGGAAATTGCGATTTTCATTTAAAAAAATTCCGTTAGCTATGAGAGTTGCTTGATAGAATTACAATATTTACTAATATAACCGTTAATTGAGAGAGCATTGTTTAAAAATTATATCCGATCAGAGTACATAGAAATTATATAATTTTAAAGCAAAATATCCATGAACCTGCAGTTGTGCAGTAATTAAACAATATAGGAAATTCACTGGTTCTCTTCACCTTTTTTGTGGCCATATACGCAATTTTATTAAATTTACAATTGATACAAATCACTATACCTTGCGGGCACTTTAAGCAAAATTAAATGTACAAGGTAAAGTTATTTTTTCGTTTGCAATTTTTTAAGTTTTTGTATCGAAAGGTTACAATTTTTCCAATGGAATTTTCTATTTTCACTTATGTGAAACATTTAAGTTAAAACAAAATCACTTGTCGCGCAGTGTATGTCTCCCGTGAAAACGGTGCCGTAGAGACTTGCTTTTTATTCACTCAATGAGTGCATTCAGCGAGCACATATTGTGATGTGCTACATATCCCCACCACAAGAAATTGGAAAACTGCTAAGTTTGTGTTCGCTGAATGGACTTGCTACATGAAATGTCAGTTCTCTCTTACCAGCTGATACATCCGCCTGACCACACGAATTCAAAAAACCTAAAACTGCAACTTTCCTTTCAAAATACGTACTCTCATCGCACAATACATTTTTTCAGCTGAAAAGCGAATAAACAATTTACAGTAGGTGTGTTTTTTTGGTTATACCGTGCAGGTTTGGGTAACGAAACTTCATATAAAAAAAATGACAGGTGGATCAGCTGGAATTTTTTTATATGGAGTTTCGTTACCCAAACCTGCACGGGATAACCAAAAAAACACACCTAATATTGATGGTCGAAGCCAGTCGAGCAGCTGTGCGTGACAGTTGATCGAGCAGTCGCTCGCTCGCTGAATGCACTCATTGAGTGCATTCAGCGAGCACATATTGTGATGTGTTACATATCCCCACCACAAGAAATTGGAAAACTGCTAAGTTTGTGTTCGCTGAATGGACTCGCTACATGGAACGTCAGTTCTCTCTAACCAGCTGATACATCCGCAGACATTGCGGCAATCGAAAATTCAAAAAACCTAAAACTGGAACTTTTCTTTCAAAATACGTTCTCCCATCGCACAATATTAAAACCTGGCTCAGAAATGACATTTTTCTGCTGAACTGTGAATAAACAATTTCCAGTATTGATGGTCGAGCAGCTGTGCGTGACAGTTGATCGAGCAGTCCAAGTAGCAGCTACACATCTAAATGTAGCATTCCAATTCAACGCTAAATAGGGGAAATTTTCGATACATCGCATGTGGACCGATTAGCGGGTGAGTGGGGCGCGGGGAGAGAACGTTCACTAAAACCTGGCTCAGAAATGACATTTTTCTGCTGAACTGTGAATAAACAATTTCCAGTATTGGTGGTCGAGCAGCTGTGCGTGACAGTTGATCGAGCAGTCCAAGTAGCAGCTACACATCTAAATGTAGCGTTCCAATTCAACGCTAAATAGGGGAAATTTTCGATACATCGCATGTGGACCGATTAGCGGGTGAGTGGGACGCGGGGAGAGAACACTTTAACGTTTTAATATTGTGCGATGAGAGTACGTATTTTGAAAGAAAAGTTGCAGTTCTAGGTTTTTTGAATTTTTGATTGCCGCAATGTCTGCGGATGTATCAGCTGGTTAGAGAGAACTGACGTTTCATGTAGCAAGTCCATTCAGCGAACACAAACTTAGCAGTTTTCCAATTTCTTGTGGTGGGGATATGTAGCACATCACAATATGTGGGACTGTTCCCATTGGACATTTTCGGCCAAAGAATGGCCGCAAAAGTGGCCTTGCGCCTACGTGAAACTGGTCTCTGGCGAGCGCTGGACTATGGGCATTCAGCGATACTTCGTAATTTTAACCTGCCCCTAGCGACTGACTACACTGTTCCCAATCACTTCTTTGGTAGGAACCATTGTAGTTTGATCCCCTCAAGGAAATCTTGGGGTAGTAACAGCTTCTTGGTCAGTGGATCCATTTCCATTTATACTGATGGTTCCAAGACAGATGCAGGAGTTGATATAGGAATCCACTCGGATGAGTTGAATATTCATTTGTCTTTCCGCCTGCCTAATTTTTGTAGTGTCCTCCAAGCAAAGATCTCCGCGATTTTAGAAGCCTTAACTTGGTTGGGCTGTCACGTCATCACTGGTAGGGACGTCTTTATATTCACAGATAGTCAGGCTGCAATTCGATCAATTGATTCAGTGGTGACCACTTCAAGAACTACTGAGAAATGTCGTTCAGTACTTAGAGAGATGGGTCGCTTCTTCAACATTACGCTATGCTGGATACCGGGCCATAGTGGCTTTGCAGGTAATCGCAATGCAGATGACTTGGCCCGGCATGCGTCAGCAGGTACCGTTGAAGACGGTAATTCCTTCTTGAAAACACCTACTGCGGCTTGTGCATTGGATCAAGGTATTTCTACGATACCGATGATCTTCGGGATGTGAGCCCAATACTGCTCAATCAATTTATTGTAAGCACGGGTTGGTTTTTAGGCAGTTAGTAGTGACATGATTCTCTCGGTGGTATCACAATGGACCAAATCTGGTCTAAGTGCGCTGGGTGCAAATCTGGCGGCCCCTGTACCTAACCTAACCTAACCTAAGACTGATTGGTCTGTAAGATTTGGGATAGTCCTTGGGCCGGTTTCCTTACTACTTTCCCAAGTCTCCATGAGCGCGGGATGAAGTCCAGTGCAAAGCTGCTGCTGAAAATACTCAATAGATATGGACCTAGGAGCTCCAGTTCAGACCCTTTTGGAGGAGAGCCGGAAAAATCCCGTCGGTGCTGGCGGATTTAAAAGGCTCGAACGAGCCTATTTTATTTTATCTTGTGTAAATATTAGTCTAGCTGTTCTCCAGTCTGAAGAATTAGCTCTGTGCAGACTGTCCTCATTTGAAGGTATTTGGCATCCCGGAAAGTGGGTGCTTAGGAGTAACTCGCTCGTTGTCAAGGCATCAGTCGTGTGGGGCCCATCTGGGTGCGTTAAGGTTCTGAGGTGTTCAGTGTCCTTTTTAGCCATAACTCCATGAATTCTAGCAGCTGTCTTAGTGAATTCGACACCTTCACAGAATTTGACCCACGAGTTCGATTTGGCAGACCTGATTTTCCTGTTGTATTCATTAAGTTGGGAGCGATACGTGTCCTACTCTTTGAGAGGTAGCTGCTCGGACATGATAGGCGATGTTTTGTTAGTGTTAATTTAAAACGAAATTACTACGAATGGGTCTATTTCTTACTATATTCATTAAACGAAAATAAATTCAAACAAAATAGCTATTCCTTCTAAGGTTATTCGACAATGACAACTTTTTATTAATTGCCATTTAATTTGTATGGTCGCATGTAAGTTTGCCACAAATTAAGCTCTTCAAAATGCCATTAACCTTTGACTTTGCTCACGCAAAATTCGTCTGAATTCCTATCGGAACTTATTGAAAGCACTATTTCCCACTGACATTTTAATCCGATTATGTAGCCAAAATTCCAACCTAATGACAAACATTTCCAAAAATCACGACATCTTCATCGCCAGACAATAAATTGTGCTGCGTGATAATTAAGCCAATTGAACGTTCATTGACTTTCTCATATTGTCCGCACTGAATATACATAATAGGAATTCTCCCATACTTGTGGCCCGTAACGAATCGCCTTAGTCTAGAACTGTCAGGAAACACTTCAAAGACCATTTCATTACACTTGGCAAAGATAGCGAATAGCCTATATTTCTATTATACTCGTAGCTCCGCAACTAGTTATAAAGGTCAAAGCAATTTCAAGCCCACTCCATGCTCTGGTGTCCGTGCGTCCAACCAACAATCCTCCAGTGTTGCGTCCCCTCACCAAAAACACAAAAATAACTTCCACTTATAATTCATTATCCTGCAGATTGCCTGCCGGGCCACAATCTACCTGTTTTGCGTGGATATTTCGTTCTTTTTTGTCCGACGAGTGTCGTAATGAAGGGAATTGAGACTGTCGGAGTATATCCTGGAATCTCGAGTTGGGTTAAGGGGATTAAGCGATGGTGGTGGTTCAGGATAATTATTATCATAGAGAATGACTATTTTTGAATTAACCTCTCGTGTTTTCGGGGTAGAATCATTGATTTCTAAGAATCTTGATGGGGGAAGATATTGAAAGAAAAGTAAAGTTCAATAAGGTCTTCTGCGATAATAATTAGATTTTCTTTTGATCATACCACAAATAAAATGAAGGAGGGACCATTATCATTTTTCACAATTACCACATAAACGACATTTCCGCTGGATTATCCTCACCGACATAAATTTTTTGTATTCATTAGCTATATCCGCCACCGCCGATAAGCCACTGAAGGGTTAACGTTATGCCGGCATGAACGTCGTACCCGCACACTCATTCCACTCCAACCCCGCAGGGTCATTCATTACCTGCATATAAGATCCTTCCACCGAACATTTTCATTAGCCAGTCCGTTAACCAAACGATGAGCCAAACTGATTTGTGCGGATGTTTTGTCCGCAACCCTCTGGCATTTTTGCTTTTCATTAAGCGCCGCCTCGAATTCACTCTGAATCGTCGACAATTTTCGCTCGAGCTCGTCAATCTTGCACTTTAGGAAGTCGAGACGTTCGCGCGCGGCATTCAATCCTTGTTGCGATGTTTCGAGAGCTTGCTGCTTGGGGCCGACAATTTGAAATACACGATGATATTTATGGAGATTTATGATCCAGGCACAAAGGCCAGCTGCTGCCACACTTTTTTGTTCAATCTTTTCGGGGTTGAATTCCGGGTCCTGAAAAATGATTGCTGTTAATTGGATAGAAGGTGTAACACTATTTCGTCTAGTTGGATATGTATACGCGCGCGAAGAGAAACAGAGATTTTCACTTGAATCCTGGAATTGTAAGCTGGCAATTTATTAGTGTAATGAAAAATGATGACATTAAGCGGCTTTCTAAGGAATTGGCTGGGGTTTTCGAGTGGCAGTTTAAATGATATTGTTGGGCCACTTAACGGGTAGCATTTGTGTGAAAGTTTATATTTAAAATTTTAAGTAATCCAATTGGCGGTAAGACGTAATTTTTCGTAGGAAAATGTTCTTTAATTAAAATATCTTTCCAATTACCTTAAGATACTCTTCCAATACTTCAATCACATTAGCAGGAATATTGTCCTTATCATAGTTTACCAAATCACTTAAGAACTGATCGACTTTGGTCATCATCAGTTTGGCCGCACGCCAACTACGATCTCGCGGTATCCTTCCGTTGGGAGCAAGTAGGACCATAACAGCAGCGCAAACATTGATCACTGCTTTTGGTGGCGAACCAAATGATTTCAGCTCCGTGAGATTTGTTTTATTGAGTGTGTTCAAGGCAGCATGGGCTGCTACCAAAGCCGGCTCGGCTTTTCGTAGGTCATCTTCGCAGAGTTTTGTCTTAATGGAGATGTCTTCCTCAATTACACGTACGCGACGCTCTTCTTCGGAAACCATTATTTTTTCACGCTGGACTTTTTCACTTTCAGCACCAATTATAACGATAAGCTTATCGGCTGCCTCATTTTTGGCATTCAGTGTTGCAATTTGTTGGGTGAGCTGATCCTGTAAAAGTAGGAAGTGGTAAATATGGCGTTAGCTCACGGTGAAGATTTATTCATTCGATTCATTAAATTTTTTTTACAAATTTAACTTTCTGGCTGCCAAACCTTGAACAGCGGGCCTGTGGTCGATCCATCAGATCACACAAGAACATTCACAACGGATGACAGATTTCAAATGAGACAGGTGTATCTCGTTACTACTGGCGATGTGCTTTGCCAAAAAACCAACTAAAGGCGACCACGCCCGATGCAATGGTCATTGCACAGAATGAGCTGACCTACGCGGATCTCCTCAAAAAAGTTCATTCTTAACCGGATTTGAAATAGACGAAACCGTGTCCCAAATCCGTTATCGCTCTGTGCCTCACTTGGTTGAGTCGCATTCTATGATGCTAGTAATCTAGAGGTCCGGAGATCGAATCTCGGCGTGGCCCAGGAAATATATAGTGTTTGCATCATTATATACACTCCTAAACGTAATGTAACGTTGACTCAAAGTAGCTTATAAACGGCTGAGTGAACGCACCATGCCCCACAAGGGGTTACGGTACAGAGAAGAAGAGTGTCCCAAATCCGTTTGGGTTTGTAAGGCTATTACAGCAAAATATAGCTCTCAATACGCTCTACATCGACTTTTTCAAAACCCATTTCCGAAAATTTTCATTTGAAAACACAAAATTGCAAATATCTCGCTAAATATCGACCGCAGATGGGTCAAAGTTGACATATATTGGCTCTTCTTTGAGAGGCTGTATCTTTTGAACGGTGATAGCTAGGGCTCTGGTTTTTTCAGCAAAATGTAGCTCTCAATACGCTCTACATCGACTTTTTCAAAACCCATTTCCGAAAATTTTCATTTGAAAACACAAAATTGCAAATATCTCGCTAAATATCGACCGCAGATGGGTCAAAGTTGACATATATTGGGTCTTCTTTGAGAGGCTGTATCTTTTGAACGGTGATAGCTAGGGCTCTGGGTTTTTCAGCAAAATGTAGCTCTCAATACGCTCTACATCGACCTTTTTAAAACCCATTTCCGAAAATTTTCATTTGAAAACACAAAATTGCAAATATCTCGCTAAATATCGACCGCAGATGGGTCAAAGTTGACATATATTGGCTCTTCTTTGAGAGGCTGTATCTTTTGAACGGTGATAGCTAGGGCTCTGGTTTTTTCAGCAAAATGTAGCTCTCAATACGCTCTACATCGACTTTTTCAAAACCCATTTCCGAAAATTTTCATTTGAAAACACAAAATTGCAAATATCTCGCTAAATATCGACCGCAGATGGGTCAAAGTTGACATATATTGGGTGTTCTTCGAGAGGCTGTATCTTTTGAACGGTGATAGCTAGGGCTCTGGTTTTTTCAGCAAAATGTAGCTCTCAATACGCTCTACATCGACTTTTTCAAAACCCATTTCCGAAAATTTTCATTTGAAAACACAAAATTGCAAATATCTCGCTAAATATCGACCGCAGATGGGTCAAAGTTGACATATATTGGGTCTTCTTTGAGAGGCTGTATCTTTTGAACGGTGATAGCTAGGGCTCTGGGTTTTTCAGCAAAATGTAGCTCTCAATACGCTCTACATCGACCTTTTTAAAACCCATTTCCGAAAATTTTCATTTGAAAACACAAAATTGCAAATATCTCGCTAAATATCGACCGCAGATGGGTCAAAGTTGACATATATTGGGTCTTCTTTGAGAGGCTGTATCTTTTGAACGGTGATAGCTGGGGCTCTGATTTTTTCAGCAAAATGTAGCTCTCAACACGCTCTACATCGACTTTTTCAAAACCCATTTCCGAAAATTTTCATTTGAAAACACAAAATTGCAAATATCTCGCTAAATATCGACCGCAGATGGGTCAAAGTTGACATATATTGGGTGTTCTTCGAGAGGCTGTATCTTTTGAACGGTGATAGCTAGGGCTCTGGTTTTTTCAGCAAAATGTAGCTCTCAATACGCTCTACATCGACTTTTTCAAAACCCATTTCCGAAAATTTTCATTTGAAAACACAAAATTGCAAATATCTCGCTAAATATCGACCGCAGATGGGTCAAAGTTGACATATATTGGGTCTTCTTTGAGAGGCTGTATCTTTTGAACGGTGATAGCTGGGGCTCTGATTTTTTCAGCAAAATGTAGCTCTCAATACGCTCTACATCGACTTTTTCAAAACCCATTTCCGAAAATTTTCATTTGAATACACAAAATTGCAAATATCTCGCTAAATATCGACCGCAGATGGGTCAAAGTTGACATATATTGGGTCTTCTTTGAGAGGCTGTATCTTTTGAACGGTGATAGCCAGGGCTCTAGTTTCTTCAGCAAAATGTAGCTGTCAATACGCTCTACATCGACTTTTTCAAAACCCATTTCCGAAAATTTTCATTTGAAAACACAAAATTGCAAATATCTCGCTAAATATCGACCGCAGATGGGTCAAAGTTGACATATATTGGGTCTTCTTTGAGAGGCTGTATCTTTTGAACGGTGATAGCTAGGGCTCTGGATTCTTCAGCAAAATGTAGCTCTGAATACGCTCTACATCGACTTTTTCAAAACCCATTTCCGAAAATTTTCATTTGAAAACACAAAATTGCAAATATCTCGCTAAATATCGACCGCAGATGGGTCAAAGTTGACATATATTGGGTCTTGTTTGAGAGGCTGTATCTTTTGAACGGTGATAGCTAGGGCTCTGGTTTCTTCAGCAAAATGTAGCTCTCAAAACGCTCTACATCGACTTTTTCAAAATCCATTTTCGAAAATTTTCATTTGAAAACACAAAATTGCAAATATCTCGCTAAATATCGACCGCAGATGGGTCAAAGTTGACATATATTGGGTCTTCTTTGAGAGGCTGTATCTTTTGAACGGTGATAGCTAGGGCTCTGGTTTCTTCAGCAAAATGTAGCTCTCAATACGCTCTACATCGACTTTTTCAAAACCCATTTCCGAAAATTTTCATTTGAAAACACAAAATTGCAAATATCTCGCTAAATATCGACCGCAGATGGGTCAAAGTTGACATATATTGGGTCTTCTTTGAGAGGCTGTATCTTTTGAACGGTGATAGCTAGGGCTCTGGTTTCTTCAGCAAAATGTAGCTCTCAATACGCTCTACATCGACTTTTTCAAAACCCATTTCCGAAAATTTTCATTTGAAAACACAAAATTGCAAATATCTCGCTAAATATCGACCGCAGATGGGTCAAAGTTGACATATATTGGGTCTTCTTTGAGAGGCTGTATCTTTTGAACGGTGATAGCTAGGGCTCTGGATTCTTCAGCAAAATGTAGCTCTGAATACGCTCTACATCGACTTTTTCAAAACCCATTTCCGAAAATTTTCATTTGAAAACACAAAATTGCAAATATCTCGCTAAATATCGACCGCAGATGGGTCAAAGTTGACATATATTGGGTCTTGTTTGAGAGGCTGTATCTTTTGAACGGTGATAGCTAGGGCTCTGGTTTCTTCAGCAAAATGTAGCTCTCAAAACGCTCTACATCGACTTTTTCAAAATCCATTTTCGAAAATTTTCATTTGAAAACACAAAATTGCAAATATCTCGCTAAATATCGACCGCAGATGGGTCAAAGTTGACATATATTGGGTCTTCTTTGAGAGGCTGTATCTTTTGAACGGTGATAGCTAGGGCTCTGGTTTCTTCAGCAAAATGTAGCTCTCAATACGCTCTACATCGACTTTTTCAAAACCCATTTCCGAAAATTTTCATTTGAAAACACAAAATTGCAAATATCTCGCTAAATGTCGACCGCAGATGGGTCAAAGTTGACATATATTGGGTCTTCTTTGAGAGGCTGTATCTTTTGAACGGTGATAGCTAGGGCTCTGGTTTCTTCAGCAAAATGTAGCTCTCAATACGCTCTACATCGACTTTTTCAAAACCCATTTCCGAAAATTTTCATTTGAAAACACAAAATTGCAAATATCTCGCTAAATATCGACCGCAGATGGGTCAAAGTTGACATATATTGGGTCTTCTTTGAGAGGCTGTATCTTTTGAACGGTGATAGCTAGGGCTCTGGTTTTTTCAGCAAAATGTAGCTCTCAATACGCTCTACATCGACTTTTTCAAAACCCATTTCCGAAAATTTTCATTTGAAAACACAAAATTGCAAATATCTCGCTGAATATCGACCGCAGATGGGTCAAAAGTGACATATATTGGGTCTTCTTTGAGAGGCTGTATCTTTTGAACGGTGGTAGCTAGGGCTCTGGTTTTTTCAGCAAAATGTAGCTCTCAATACGCTCTACATCGACTTTTTCAAAACTCATTTCCGAAAATTTTCATTTGAAAACACAAAATTGCAAATATCTCGCTAAATATCGACCGCAGATGGGTCAAAGTTGACATATATTGGGTCTTCTTTGAGAGGCTGTATCTTTTGAACGGTGATAGCTAGGGCTCTGGTTTTTTCAGCAAAATGTAGCTCTCAATACGCTCTACATCGACTTTTTCAAAACCCATTTCCGAAAATTTTCATTTGAAAACACAAAATTGCAAAAATCTCGCTAAATATCGACCGCAGATGGGTCAAAGTTGACATATATTGGGTCTTCTTTGAGAGGCTGTATCTTTTGAACGGTGATAGCTAGGGCTCTGGTTTTTTCAGCAAAATGTAGCTCTCAATACGCTCTACATCGACTTTTTCAAAACCCATTTCCGAAAATTTTCATTTGAAAACACAAAATTGCAAATATCTCGCTAAATATCGACCGCAGATGGGTCAAAGTTGGCATTGATTGGGTCTTCTTCTGTATCTTTTGAACGGTGCGGCTTGTTGTGCAAGAAATGTGAAAACTGGTGCAAACACGTCTCGCGAGTAGTGTTCTGACAGCAGCACGGCTCTCGCTCGTCGGGAGCTTCCCATAAGAGCCATTACATTTCAGTGTGTCGAGCTTGCGAGCCGTTTTCGGGGTCGTGTGCATGAAGCCTTACGACACGTCGGGAAGGACGAAGAAGAAACCCATAATACCCGACTATAAGTAGGCACATACACGCGTGAAATTCTTCCCGTCTTCTTTGAATATGCGTCAAAATACCACAAGCCGAAGTAGACTCTACAAATTTGACCCTTCTGGCATCTATATATGACAATTTTCCATTAAAGTGTGTGATTTTGCGTCGAAAGGACGAAGGAAAAGAAGAAACAGGGAGACTAAAAGACTGTCATATGCTGAGACTGCAATCTCGAAAGCTAACTTCAAGCTCGTACTTTTCAGGCCTTTGATATTAGATCCTGCAATATGACGTTTCGCCTAGTCTTTCGAATCTGAAAGCTCTTATCTAAAATAACAGGCGCGACAATCCAACATTGGACTAAGGCCGCAGGATGTGTTAGTGACATCCTATTTCCAAGATCTTATCTGCTTTTTGTTGAGGTAATGAGATCAGCATCACGCTCAGCAGTGTTATATCCCCATAAATGGGTACTCGTTTAACATCTGAGTGAGATCATAGTCCGTCACAAGCTCGTGAGTTCGAAAAACACCATGGAACACGGTGAGATTCGAACTCATGACCCTGTGCACTGAAGGTGCGCGCACTAACCGCTAGACCAGCCTTATCTAGTGAAACCCTATTTTTTTTTGAGAATCCCAGAAGCACTGAGTATAGACGAGCTACAGCCTGCCTAATTGATTGATTTTGAAACGAGGGTCACCCCATCGAGATTTCGCCCCGGACGAGTAAATCCCCTGTGGTGTTAGCACAGAATAAATCTCAGTGTTCCTGGCTTGCCGTATAAGGCGACTAAAGGGATAGGATGTGTATAGCAGTAACAGGACAAGATGCAGCAGTTGCAGAAAAGGCTCACCATGATATCCAATTCTTGTTTATTATTTGGATTATTTGGAAGCGCGGAAAACTCATCGGTTAAATCATCCCGAAAACTAGCCCATTTAGTCTTACTGCGATTTACAAAGAACGGAGCCACGTTAGAGCGCGCAGGATGGATTGAAGATATCGGTAGTCAGAGAAAGAGTGGTCTTCTGACACTCTCCAGTCTTTGATTAAATGCATGACATTATCGGATACTAGAGTGATGTCCAAAACCTCTTGCCTGTTTTTTGTAATGAACGTGGGCTCTCGGCCCACGTTTCCAACAAGAGATTGGTTCCCAAAAGGTATTCACCTCGGCGCTGCCCAAGACTGCATAATGTGCATTAGCGTCACATCCGAGGATTATGCTAGTACCAGAAGCCGTTGCTGTTGCAATTTTAGCTCCTCTAGAATGAGCGAAGATATATTGTTATCATATGGCAACTCAATTCATCTGGTCCCGTAACTCCAGACAGACTAAGACGAGGTCTTTATCACTAAAAGTTGGTAGAGGGAAAGCCTTGGTGTGTTTTTGCTTACAAGAATGCAGGATCGTGTTACCCCCTGTCCTGCAATGTAGAAAGTAGGAAAATCACAACACTTTAGTGAGATCCTTAGAGATCATCTGAAACTCAAGATTCCTGAATTAGTACCTGCGATATAGTCCTACCCTTCCAGAGACGATTGATATTAGCAGCTGACGCTGTTTTTGTGTGGTGAAGGTTAAAATTTGTAAGAATCTCACCATTATGACTTCTCAACCACTGCTATCCGTGCCGGCGCCAAGAGAGTCGAAAATTGGAGACGGCTGAGACGCAGTATTCAATTGAGCCAATTCAGATAATCTGATTTGTAGTGACATCTACAATATGACCGGTGAGTGCGGAAACCGGCCTACAAACTCTATTTATGTCGACCTTGTAGACCCTGGAGCTTTATTTTTGATGAAATGGATTTTTCAACAGAATCGCACACCTGTGATTGTTGATGGCGTCCTCCAACTTTACGATTTACCAATCGTCAGTCGAAATACTGGGGTTTGACATCCGTAGTATGCGCAGAATTTGGTCCCTGTCGGATGCAAAAGGTGGCAAAACCACACGGGCCCTAGACCTCATGCCACGACCTCAATCTTCGCAGCAGGCCAAAGTTCCTCCGCCTTGTTAATCGCAAATTCGAACAAGGATACCGATCTCATCATCAGTTTCACGTCACCTGGAAAAGTCGCGGGCACGAAACGCATTATTCGTCACTCTCGAACGAGCCTTTGAAGAGGCGACATGCTTGAAACCTTCCAGTTTACTGGGATCACGGCTTAACTAAATCCCAAGACAGGATAGAGTATTTTGTGAGGGAGCCCATGACGAGACTTCCTGAATGTGGCGGTTAGGCGATGTATGAATGCTTTTATCAGAGTCATTCATATGGTGGGAAGGCCCTTGATGGGAGTTCCTGGGAAATGAGCGGAGTGGCAAAAAAAACGGATTGGATTTAACAAGTTTCGCAAAAAGCCGACTAATTTGGTGCATATTGTAGGAGATTTGCAATTGTGTTCGCGGAAATTTCTAGAGTTGTGCTGCCTTCAATAGTTATCATACCTCATACATGCTGTCTGAAATTTACCTGTAGCACATCCACTTGCTTCGTGCAATCGCTCAATTTGGCCATTCCATTCTCCAATCGATCAATTCGTCCGATTAATTCCTCTGTTTTCGTAGTCAGTAGCTTTGAGTAAAGTGCAATGAATTCCAAAAATGTTTTGGGCGTAGTGTAGTTGAATCGTTTCTCGTTCTGCAGGAAGGCCCTCGACATGATATTGACCGTCGTGTGTACGTAGGCCATGTACGCGGAAGCCGAGCCTATGAGCTGCATCTGCAAAAAAAAAAGTACCCAACAATCAGTTGACCCTTCTCAAATATTTACCCTGCTCCAGCAACACAATAACACTCAGAATATTTCACAGCCTACCGGAAGGATTTCGATCTCCGATAGGAATTTTTTCGAAACAGACTCCAACGCGGATTTCGGCCACTCGTGGAACCAATTCACGTACGTTCGATTAATAATTGCCGGGAATTTTCGAGCGCGACTACGCAACGTCGTGCCGGCAGGTGAGAAGCACAAAACGATTTTCATCATTCGTTGCACCTTGTCAATGAAAAATCTGTAGCAACTCTCACGGTCGTCCACAATGTTGAGCTGTTTGAGTTCATTACGAACGCCATTCATAATGCTGTCAATTTGATCGTCCGTGAACAAATCCGGAATTTCGCCCGATGCAAGGATATCGCTGATGAATGTTAAATGCGATTCGTCGAGAATATGCGAGTCGGACAACAGAAACATGGTCCACACATTTTTAATGCCCACTTTCATGTACAAGTCAGCAATATCCGTTCGCATGTCCTGCAAACTGTAGCCACGTTTCAATTGAATCTGAAATGTTGTCAGTGATGAAATGAAGGCTGCCAGGCGAGAGAGTGTTTGCTTCCCGGATCCACCGACGCCAATTAGTAGTGCATTTCCATGTGGACATTCCAGAATTCGATTTATCCTGTTGAGCGAAATAGAGAGGACGAGACGCGTATGGGGTAAAAGTGCATTTATGAATTTAGGTTGCGAGTTCGTTATGGAAAACATATGGGATGAAGTGTGATGAGCTAGAGGAGCTTAATGCCTGTCGCTGATTCATTAGATGATTTGCAGTTTGATGGACAAATGGGAACATTCTGATGATTTGATTTCGCCAATCGAGGAAGAATGATAATTTTGATTGGGATTGTAGACAATAAATATGCTAATTTGATATCTATCCTTATATGGCAAAGCTGGAGACAATATAAACCAAAAGTCCTCTTACCTGCAAATGTGCTTGATCGCATCCTCGAACAGAACCAAATTCATATAACCCACAGATTCATTATAATTTCGTTGCGCCTCCACGAGCAACTCCAACAACATATTCCACGACTTCACCGCCATATATTTCTGATCCAGCAGCGACTGGGCAAAATGGCAATACACAAGCGGCTCGGCAAAAACATACTCCTCGTCCAGGTCGTCCACATGCTTCTTGAAAGTATCCCGGATAATCGTATTAAAGGCTTTAATATCATTACTCTCCATAAATCGATCCCTGTACACTCGACACGCTTCGTGGACATAGAATCGAATCAAATCGTTCGGTTTCGAGCAAGTGCTCGACGTGGCAAGCCACAGTCCTTGAAATATATTCGTCAAATCGCGAAGATTGAATATGTAATGGAATTTTATGGCTGTCGGTAGGAATGTGCTCTCCACCCGACGATGCAATGCTATTCCGGCCGCAACTAAGGTCGTAACCATGGCCCGTACTTCTTTGCTGAAATTGTTTTGCGGATTCTCCATATGGTGGCTGAAGATGGATAAGTAGATATTTTGCAAGATATCATCGTTCGAATGATTTACGGCGAATACGAAAAAATGTCGTTGCAGACGCGGATCGATAGTCAGCGATCCGGCCGTCGGATTCATACAAGCGACAAACTGACAATTTCGAATGTCCTTCAATGTGAGTTTGGTCTTGTCGTACCACTGTCGATAGTCCATATATTGTCGGATGATGGTGTGCGCCTGGACCGTGCCGTACGTATCCACTTCGGCCATATTGAAGTCGTTTATGAAATACGCTAAATTCTTGTTGCCTCTAGGCCCGTAGGCACGTCCTGAAATTTTCTCCAGTGGCTTGTCGAGAATATGTTGAAACATTTCGGCCGTTGTGTAGAAGTTGAAATGAGTCCGTTGAACAAAGAGTCGGTCGTGCAGTTCACGGAATAGCATTCGCAAAATGGAATTCTTTCCGGTGCCGGAATTACCCATTAAGATGACAGGATAGCCTCTGGACATCAGTAATTTCAGAAAGAATGTGTACTTGGCCGTTTCAGCTGTTGGAATGATGATGCTCTGTGGATGTGTTACAAAATGAGGGAAAATTGAACATTTTTCATTATTGCATAAATTTGTTTTCTATTTTATTTACCATTTTTATCAAATTCTTCTTCTCAGTACCGTATAGCCCCATGTGGGGCCATGGTGCGTTAACTCAGCCGTTTATAGGCAATTTCAAGTCAACGTTACATTGCATATCATTTCGGAGTGTATATAATGTTGCAAGCACTATACATTTCCTATCCGCACATGTTCGGAAAATTGGACCACGCCGAGATTCGATCTCCGAACCTCTAGATTACTAGCATCGTAGAGTGCGACTCAAGCAAGTGAGCAACAGAGCGGGCTTTGAGTTATTATTTAAGTACTTTAAACATAATTTAAATTAATTGTCCCTCATTTTATGCTAAAAATGGGGATCCATCTCTCCTCCAGGACTAAGAAATTTATAAATTGCTGGGGTGACAATAGAATGTCTGTGATTTTTTATATTGTTCATTGTTGTTCTTTTTTCTGTAGACAGGGTAACCATTCGATGTTGGGACAAGTCTGTCTTTATAGCTATGTAGGTGTACAGTGAAACCTGTCTAAAAGACCACATGTATTAACCGACCACCTCTCATAACGACCGATTTTTTCAGGAAGGGAATTCGGAATTGACCGGTGACAGCTAGGGCCCTGGAAGTTTCAGCAAAATGTAGGTCTGGTTGCCCTCTTGATCGACTTTTGGAACCCCCAAAGTCGAAAATTTTCATATGAAACAGAAAAATGCGATTTTCAGGCCTTTAAAGGCGTTTAAAAGGGGTAAAAATCGACAAATATTGCCTTATCTTTAGATGGCTCTATCTCCGAAGCGGTGATAGCTAGCTCCCTGGAAGTTTCAGCAAAATGTAGGTCTGGATGCCCTCTTCATCGACTTCTGGAACCACCAGAGTCGAAAATTTTCATATGAAACAGAAAAATGCGATTTTCAGGCCTTTAAAGGCGCTTAAAAGGGGTAAAAATCGACAAATATTGCCTTATCTTTAGATGGCTCTATCTCCGAAGCGGTGATAGCTAGGACCCTGGAAGTTTCAGCAAAATGTAGGTCTGGATGCCCTCTTCATCGACTTTTGGAACCCCCAAAGTCGAAAATTTTCATATGAAACAGAAAAATGCGATTTTCAGGCCTTTAAAGGCGTTTAAAAGGGGTAAAAATCGACAAATATTGCCTTTTCTTTAGATGGCTGTGTCTCCGAAACGGTGATAGCTAGGACCCTGAAAGTTTCAGCAAAATGTAGGTCTGGATGTCCTCTTCATCGACTTTTGGAACCCCCAAATTCGAAAGTTTTCATATGAAACAGAAAAATGCGATTTTCAGGCCTTTAAAGGCGTTTAAAAGGGGTAAAAATCGACAAATATTGCCTTATCTTTAGATGGCTCTATCTCCGAAGCGGTGATAGCTAGGTCCCTGGAAGTTTCAGCAACATGTAGGTCTGGATGCCCTCTTCATCGACTTCTGGAACCACCAGAGTCGAAAATTTTCATATGAAACAGAAAAATGCGATTTTCAGGCCTTTAAAGGCGCTTAAAAGGGGTAAAAATCGACAAATATTGCCTTATCTTTAGATGGCTCTATCTCCGAAGCGGTGATAGCTAGGACCCTGGAAGTTTCAGCAAAATGTAGGTCTGGATGCCCTCTTCATCGACTTTTGGAACCCCCAAAGTCGAAAATTTTCATATGAAACAGAAAAATGCGATTTTCAGGCCTTTAAAGGCGTTTAAAAGGGGTAAAAATCGACAAATATTGCCTTTTCTTTAGATGGCTGTATCTCCGAAACGGTGATAGCTAGGATCCTGGAAGTTTCAGCAAAATGTAGGTCTGGATGCCCTCTTCATCGACTTCTGGAACCACCAGAGTCGAAAATTTTCATATGAAACAGAAAAATGCGATTTTCAGGCCTTTAAAGGCGTTTAAAAGGGGTAAAAATCGACAAATATTGCCTTATCTTTAGATGGCTCTATCTCCGAAGCGGTGATAGCTAGGTCCCTGGAAGTTTCAGCAAAATGTAGGTCTGGATGCCCTCTTCATCGACTTTTGGAACCCCCAAAGTCAAAAATTTTCATATGAAACAGAAAAATGCGATTTTCAGGCCTTTAAAGGCGTTTAAAAGGGGTAAAAATCGACAAATATTGCCTTATCTTTAGATGGCTCTATCTCCGAAGCGGTGATAGCTAGGTCCCTGGAAGTTTCAGCAAAATGTAGGTCTGGATGCCCTCTTCATCGACTTTTGGAACCCCCAAAGTCGAAAATTTTCATATGAAACAGAAAAATGCGATTTTCAGGCCTTTAAAGGCGTTTAAAAGGGGTAAAAATCGACAAATATTGCCTTATCTTTAGATGGCTCTATCTCCGAAGCGGTGATAGCTAGGACCCTGGAAGTTTCAGCAAAATGTAGGTCTGGATGCCCTCTTCATCGACTTTTGGAACCCCCAAAGTCGAAAATTTTCATATGAAACAGAAAAATGCGATTTTCAGGCCTTTAAAGGCGTTTAAAAGGGGTAAAAATCGACAAATATTGCCTTTTCTTTAGATGGCTGTATCTCCGAAACGGTGATAGCTAGGATCCTGGAAGTTTCAGCAAAATGTAGGTCTGGATGCCATCTTCATCGACTCCTGGAACCCCATAAGTCAAAAATTTTCATATGAAACAGAAAAATGCGATTTTCAGGCCTTTAAAGGCGTTTAAAAGGGGTAAAAATCGACAAATATTGCCTTATCTTTAGATGGCTCTATCTCCGAAGCGGTGATAGCTAGGTCCCTGGAAGTTTCAGCAAAATGTAGGTCTGGATGCCCTCTTCATCGACTTTTGGAACCCCCAAAGTCAAAAATTTTCATATGAAACAGAAAAATGCGATTTTCAGGCCTTTAAAGGCGTTTAAAAGGGGTAAAAATCGACAAATATTGCCTTTTCTTTAGATGGCTGTATCTCCGAAACGGTGATAGCTAGGATCCTGGAAGTTTCAGCAAAATGTAGGTCTGGATGCCCTCTTCATCGACTTCTGGAACCACCAGAGTCGAAAATTTTCATATGAAACAGAAAAATGCGATTTTCAGGCCTTTAAAGGCGTTTAAAAGGGGTAAAAATCGACAAATATTGCCTTATCTTTAGATGGCTCTATCTCCGAAGCGGTGATAGCTAGGTCCCTGGAAGTTTCAGCAAAATGTAGGTATGGATGCCCTCTTCATCGACTTCTGGAACCACCAGAGTCGAAAATTTTCATATGAAACAGAAAAATGCGATTTTCAGGCCTTTAAAGGCGCTTAAAAGGGGTAAAAATCGACAAATATTGCCTTATCTTTAGATGGCTCTATCTCCGAAACGGTGATAGCTAGGACCCTGGAAGTTTCAGCAAAATGTAGGTCTGGATGCCCTCTTCATCGACTTTTGGAACCCCCAAAGTCGAAAATTTTCATATGAAACAGAAAAATGCGATTTTCAGGCCTTTAAAGGCGTTTTAAAGGGGTAAAAATCGACAAATATTGCCTTTTCTTTAGATGGCTGTATCTCCGAAACGGTGATAGCTAGGACCCTGGAAGTTTCAGCAAAATGTAGGTCTGGATGCCCTCTTCATCAACTTTTGGAACCCCCAAAGCCGAAAATTTTCATACGAAACAGAAAAATGCGATTTTCAGGCCTTTAAAGGCGTTTTAAAGGGGTAAAAATCGACAAATATTGCCTTTTCTTTAGATGGCTGTATCTCCGAAACGGTGATAGCTAGGGCCCTGGAAGTTTCAGCAAAATGTAGGTCTGGATGTCCTCTTCATCGACTTTTGGAACCCCCAAAGTCGAAAATTTTCATATGAAACAGAAAAATGCGATTTTCAGGCCTTTAAAGGCGAAAAATGCGATTTTCAGCCTTTAAAGGCGTTTAAAAGGGGTAAAAATCGACAAATATTGCCTTTTCTTTAGATGGCTGTATCTCCGAAACGGTGATAGCTAGGACCCTGGAAGTTTCAGCAAAATGTAGGTCTGGATGCCCTCTTCATCGACTTTTGGAACCCCCAAAGTCGAAAATTTTCATATGAAACAGAAAAATGCGATTTTCAGGCCTTTAAAGGCGTTTTAAAGGGGTAAAAATCGACAAATATTGCCTTTTCTTTAGATGGCTGTATCTCCGAAACGGTGATAGCTAGGACCCTGGAAGTTTCAGCAAAATGTAGGTCTGGATGCCCTCTTCATCAACTTTTGGAACCCCCAAAGCCGAAAATTTTCATACGAAATAGAAAAATGCGATTTTCAGGCCTTTAAAGGCGTTTTAAAGGGGTAAAAATCGACAAATATTGCCTTTTCTTTAGATGGCTGTATCTCCGAAACGGTGATAGCTAGGACCCTGGAAGTTTCAGCAAAATGTAGGTCTGGATGCCCTCTTCATCAACTTTTGGAACCCCCAAAGCCGAAAATTTTCATACGAAACAGAAAAATGCGATTTTCAGGCCTTTAAAGGCGTTTTAAAGGGGTAAAAATCGACAAATATTGCCTTTTCTTTAGATGGCTGTATCTCCGAAACGGTGATAGCTAGGACCCTGGAAGTTTCAGCAAAATGTAGGTCTGGATGCCCTCTTCATCGACTTTTGGAACCCCCAAAGTCGAAAATTTTCATATGAAACAGAAAAATGCGATTTTCAGGCCTTTAAAGGCGTTTTAAAGGGGTAAAAATCGACAAATATTGCCTTTTCTTTAGATGGCTGTATCTCCGAAACGGTGATAGCTAGGACCCTGGAAGTTTCAGCAAAATGTAGGTCTGGATGCCCTCTTCATCAACTTTTGGAACCCCCAAAGCCGAAAATTTTCATACGAAACAGAAAAATGCGATTTTCAGGCCTTTAAAGGCGTTTTAAAGGGGTAAAAATCGACAAATATTGCCTTTTCTTTAGATGGCTGTATCTCCGAAACGGTGATAGCTAGGGCCCTGGAAGTTTCAGCAAAATGTAGGTCTGGATGTCCTCTTCATCGACTTTTGGAACCCCCAAAGTCGAAAATTTTCATATGAAACAGAAAAATGCGATTTTCAGGCCTTTAAAGGCGAAAAATGCGATTTTCAGCCTTTAAAGGCGTTTAAAAGGGGTAAAAATCGACAAATATTGCCTTTTCTTTAGATGGCTGTATCTCCGAAACGGTGATAGCTAGGACCCTGGAAGTTTCAGCAAAATGTAGGTCTGGATGCCCTCTTCATCGACTTTTGGAACCCCCAAAGCCGAAAATTTTCATATGAAACAGAAAAATGCGATTTTCAGGCCTTTAAAGGCGAAAAATGCGATTTTCAGGCCTTTAAAGGCGTTTAAAAGGGGTAAAAATCGACAAATATTGCCTTTTCTTTAGATGGCTGTATCTCCGAAACGGTGATAGCTAGGGCCCTGGAAGTTTCAGCAAAATGTAGGTCTGGATGTCCTCTTCATCGACTTTTGGAACCCCCAAAGTCGAAAATTTTCATATGAAACAGAAAAATGCGATTTTCAGGCCTTTGTAGGCGTTTAAAAGGGGTAAAAATCGACAAATATTGCCTTTTCTTTAGATGGCTGTATCTCAGAAACGGTGGTAGCTAGGGCCCTGGAAGTTTCAGCAAAATGTAGGTCTGGATGGCCTCTTCATCGACTTTTGGAACCCCCAAAGTCGAAAATTTTCATATGAAACAGAAAAATGCGATTTTCTGGCCTTTAAAGGCGTTTTAAAAGGGTAAAAATCGACAAATATTGCCTTTTCTTTAGATGGCTGTATCTCCGAAACGGTGATAGCTAGGGCCCTGGAAGTTTCAGCAAAATGTAGGTCTGGATGTCCTCTTCATCGACTTTTGGAACCCCCAAAGTCGAAAATTTTCATATGAAACAGAAAAATGCGATTTTCAGGCCTTTAAAGGCGAAAAATGCGATTTTCAGCCTTTAAAGGCGTTTAAAAGGGGTAAAAATCGACAAATATTGCCTTTTCTTTAGATGGCTGTATCTCCGAAACGGTGATAGCTAGGGCCCTGGAAGTTTCAGCAAAATGTAGGTCTGGATGTCCTCTTCATCGACTTTTGGAACCCCCAAAGTCGAAAATTTTCATATGAAACAGAAAAATGCGATTTTCAGGCCTTTAAAGGCGAAAAATGCGATTTTCAGCCTTTAAAGGCGTTTAAAAGGGGTAAAAATCGACAAATATTGCCTTTTCTTTAGATGGCTGTATCTCCGAAACGGTGATAGCTAGGACCCTGGAAGTTTCAGCAAAATGTAGGTCTGGATGCCCTCTTCATCGACTTTTGGAACCCCCAAAGCCGAAAATTTTCATATGAAACAGAAAAATGCGATTTTCAGGCCTTTAAAGGCGAAAAATGCGATTTTCAGGCCTTTAAAGGCGTTTTAAAGGGGTAAAAATCGACAAATATTGCCTTTTCTTTAGATGGCTGTATCTCCGAAACGGTGATAGCTAGGGCCCTGGAAGTTTCAGCAAAATGTAGGTCTGGATGTCCTCTTCATCGACTTTTGGAACCCCCAAAGTCGAAAATTTTCATATGAAACAGAAAAATGCGATTTTCAGGCCTTTAAAGGCGAAAAATGCGATTTTCAGCCTTTAAAGGCGTTTAAAAGGGGTAAAAATCGACAAATATTGCCTTTTCTTTAGATGGCTGTATCTCCGAAACGGTGATAGCTAGGACCCTGGAAGTTTCAGCAAAATGTAGGTCTGGATGCCCTCTTCATCGACTTTTGGAACCCCCAAAGTCGAAAATTTTCATATGAAACAGAAAAATGCGATTTTCAGGCCTTTGTAGGCGTTTAAAAGGGGTAAAAATCGACAAATATTGCCTTTTCTTTAGATGGCTGTATCTCAGAAACGGTGGTAGCTAGGGCCCTGGAAGTTTCAGCAAAATGTAGGTCTGGATGGCCTCTTCATCGACTTTTGGAACCCCCAAAGTCGAAAATTTTCATATGAAACAGAAAAATGCGATTTTCTGGCCTTTAAAGGCGTTTTAAAAGGGTAAAAATCGACAAATATTGCCTTTTCTTTAGATGGCTGTATCTCCGAAACGGTGATAGCTAGGACCCTGGAAGTTTCAGCAAAATGTAGGTCTGGATGCCCTCTTCGATCGACTTTTGGAACCCCCAAAGTCGAAAATTTTCATATGAAACAGAAAAATGCGATTTTCAGGCCTTTAAAGGCGTTTTAAAGGGGTAAAAATCGACAAATTTTACCTTGTCTTTGAATGGCTGTATCTCCGAAACGGTGATAGCTAGGACCCTGGAAGTTTCAGCAAAATGTAGGTCTGGATGCCCTCTTCGATCGACTTTTGGAACCCCCAAAGTCGAAAATTTTCATATGAAACAGAAAAATGCGATTTTCTGGCCTTTAAAGGCGTTTTAAAGGGGTGAAAATCGACAAATTTTACCTTGTCTTTGAATGGCTGTATCTCCGAAACGGTGATAGCTAGGACCCTGGAAGTTTCAGCAAAATGTAGGTCTGGATGCCCTCTTCGATCGACTTTTGGAACCCCCAAAGTCGAAAATTTTCATATGAAACAGAAAAATGCGATTTTCTGGCCTTTAAAGGCGTTTTAAAGGGGTAAAAATCGACAAATATTGCCTTTTCTTTAGATGGCTGTATCTCCGAAACGGTGATAGCTAGGACCCTGGAAGGTTCAGCAAAATGTAGGTCTGGATGCCCTCTTCATCGACTCCTGGAACCCCATAAGTCAAAAATTTTCATATGAAACATAAAAATGCGATTTTCAGGCCTTTAAAGGCGTTTTAAAGGGGTAAAAATCGACAAATATTGCCTTTTCTTTAGATGGCTGTATCTCCGAAACGGTGATAGCTAGGACCCTGGAAGTTTCAGCAAAATGTAGGTCTGGATGCCCTCTTCGATCGACTTTTGGAACCCCCAAAGTCGAAAATTTTCATATGAAACAGAAAAATGCGATTTTCTGGCCTTTAAAGGCGTTTTAAAGGGGTAAAAATCGACAAATATTGCCTTTTCTTTAGATGGCTGTATCTCCGAAACGGTGATAGCTAGGACCCTGGAAGGTTCAGCAAAATGTAGGTCTGGATGCCCTCTTCATCGACTCCTGGAACCCCATAAGTCAAAAATTTTCATATGAAACATAAAAATGCGATTTTCAGGCCTTTAAAGGCGTTTTAAAGGGGTGAAAATCGACAAATTTTACCTTGTCTTTGAATGGCTGTATCTCCGAAACGGTGATAGCTAGGACCCTGGAAGTTTCAGCAAAATGTAGGTCTGGATGCCCTCTTCGATCGACTTTTGGAACCCCCAAAGTCGAAAATTTTCATATGAAACAGAAAAATGCGATTTTCTGGCCTTTAAAGGCGTTTTAAAGGGGTAAAAATCGACAAATATTGCCTTTTCTTTAGATGGCTGTATCTCCGAAACGGTGATAGCTAGGACCCTGGAAGGTTCAGCAAAATGTAGGTCTGGATGCCCTCTTCATCGACTCCTGGAACCCCATAAGTCAAAAATTTTCATATGAAACATAAAAATGCGATTTTCAGGCCTTTAAAGGCGTTTTAAAGGGGTAAAAATCGACAAATATTGCCTTTTCTTTAGATGGCTGTATCTCCGAAACGGTGATAGCTAGGACCCTGGAAGTTTCAGCAAAATGTAGGTCTGGATGCCCTCTTCATCAACTTTTGGAACCCCCAAAGCCGAAAATTTTCATACGAAACAGAAAAATGCGATTTTCAGGCCTTTAAAGGCGTTTTAAAGGGGTAAAAATCGACAAATATTGCCTTTTCTTTAGATGGCTGTATCTCCGAAACGGTGATAGCTAGGGCCCTGGAAGTTTCAGCAAAATGTAGGTCTGGATGTCCTCTTCATCGACTTTTGGAACCCCCAAAGTCGAAAATTTTCATATGAAACAGAAAAATGCGATTTTCAGGCCTTTAAAGGCGAAAAATGCGATTTTCAGCCTTTAAAGGCGTTTAAAAGGGGTAAAAATCGACAAATATTGCCTTTTCTTTAGATGGCTGTATCTCCGAAACGGTGATAGCTAGGACCCTGGAAGTTTCAGCAAAATGTAGGTCTGGATGCCCTCTTCATCGACTTTTGGAACCCCCAAAGTCGAAAATTTTCATATGAAACAGAAAAATGCGATTTTCAGGCCTTTAAAGGCGTTTTAAAGGGGTAAAAATCGACAAATATTGCCTTTTCTTTAGATGGCTGTATCTCCGAAACGGTGATAGCTAGGACCCTGGAAGTTTCAGCAAAATGTAGGTCTGGATGCCCTCTTCATCAACTTTTGGAACCCCCAAAGCCGAAAATTTTCATACGAAATAGAAAAATGCGATTTTCAGGCCTTTAAAGGCGTTTTAAAGGGGTAAAAATCGACAAATATTGCCTTTTCTTTAGATGGCTGTATCTCCGAAACGGTGATAGCTAGGACCCTGGAAGTTTCAGCAAAATGTAGGTCTGGATGCCCTCTTCATCAACTTTTGGAACCCCCAAAGCCGAAAATTTTCATACGAAACAGAAAAATGCGATTTTCAGGCCTTTAAAGGCGTTTTAAAGGGGTAAAAATCGACAAATATTGCCTTTTCTTTAGATGGCTGTATCTCCGAAACGGTGATAGCTAGGACCCTGGAAGTTTCAGCAAAATGTAGGTCTGGATGCCCTCTTCATCGACTTTTGGAACCCCCAAAGTCGAAAATTTTCATATGAAACAGAAAAATGCGATTTTCAGGCCTTTAAAGGCGTTTTAAAGGGGTAAAAATCGACAAATATTGCCTTTTCTTTAGATGGCTGTATCTCCGAAACGGTGATAGCTAGGACCCTGGAAGTTTCAGCAAAATGTAGGTCTGGATGCCCTCTTCATCAACTTTTGGAACCCCCAAAGCCGAAAATTTTCATACGAAACAGAAAAATGCGATTTTCAGGCCTTTAAAGGCGTTTTAAAGGGGTAAAAATCGACAAATATTGCCTTTTCTTTAGATGGCTGTATCTCCGAAACGGTGATAGCTAGGGCCCTGGAAGTTTCAGCAAAATGTAGGTCTGGATGTCCTCTTCATCGACTTTTGGAACCCCCAAAGTCGAAAATTTTCATATGAAACAGAAAAATGCGATTTTCAGGCCTTTAAAGGCGAAAAATGCGATTTTCAGCCTTTAAAGGCGTTTAAAAGGGGTAAAAATCGACAAATATTGCCTTTTCTTTAGATGGCTGTATCTCCGAAACGGTGATAGCTAGGACCCTGGAAGTTTCAGCAAAATGTAGGTCTGGATGCCCTCTTCATCGACTTTTGGAACCCCCAAAGCCGAAAATTTTCATATGAAACAGAAAAATGCGATTTTCAGGCCTTTAAAGGCGAAAAATGCGATTTTCAGGCCTTTAAAGGCGTTTAAAAGGGGTAAAAATCGACAAATATTGCCTTTTCTTTAGATGGCTGTATCTCCGAAACGGTGATAGCTAGGGCCCTGGAAGTTTCAGCAAAATGTAGGTCTGGATGTCCTCTTCATCGACTTTTGGAACCCCCAAAGTCGAAAATTTTCATATGAAACAGAAAAATGCGATTTTCAGGCCTTTGTAGGCGTTTAAAAGGGGTAAAAATCGACAAATATTGCCTTTTCTTTAGATGGCTGTATCTCAGAAACGGTGGTAGCTAGGGCCCTGGAAGTTTCAGCAAAATGTAGGTCTGGATGGCCTCTTCATCGACTTTTGGAACCCCCAAAGTCGAAAATTTTCATATGAAACAGAAAAATGCGATTTTCTGGCCTTTAAAGGCGTTTTAAAAGGGTAAAAATCGACAAATATTGCCTTTTCTTTAGATGGCTGTATCTCCGAAACGGTGATAGCTAGGACCCTGGAAGTTTCAGCAAAATGTAGGTCTGGATGCCCTCTTCATCGACTTTTGGAACCCCCAAAGCCGAAAATTTTCATATGAAACAGAAAAATGCGATTTTCAGGCCTTTAAAGGCGAAAAATGCGATTTTCAGGCCTTTAAAGGCGTTTTAAAGGGGTAAAAATCGACAAATATTGCCTTTTCTTTAGATGGCTGTATCTCCGAAACGGTGATAGCTAGGGCCCTGGAAGTTTCAGCAAAATGTAGGTCTGGATGTCCTCTTCATCGACTTTTGGAACCCCCAAAGTCGAAAATTTTCATATGAAACAGAAAAATGCGATTTTCAGGCCTTTAAAGGCGAAAAATGCGATTTTCAGCCTTTAAAGGCGTTTAAAAGGGGTAAAAATCGACAAATATTGCCTTTTCTTTAGATGGCTGTATCTCCGAAACGGTGATAGCTAGGACCCTGGAAGTTTCAGCAAAATGTAGGTCTGGATGCCCTCTTCATCGACTTTTGGAACCCCCAAAGCCGAAAATTTTCATATGAAACAGAAAAATGCGATTTTCAGGCCTTTAAAGGCGAAAAATGCGATTTTCAGGCCTTTAAAGGCGTTTTAAAGGGGTAAAAATCGACAAATATTGCCTTTTCTTTAGATGGCTGTATCTCCGAAACGGTGATAGCTAGGGCCCTGGAAGTTTCAGCAAAATGTAGGTCTGGATGTCCTCTTCATCGACTTTTGGAACCCCCAAAGTCGAAAATTTTCATATGAAACAGAAAAATGCGATTTTCAGGCCTTTAAAGGCGAAAAATGCGATTTTCAGCCTTTAAAGGCGTTTAAAAGGGGTAAAAATCGACAAATATTGCCTTTTCTTTAGATGGCTGTATCTCCGAAACGGTGATAGCTAGGACCCTGGAAGTTTCAGCAAAATGTAGGTCTGGATGCCCTCTTCATCGACTTTTGGAACCCCCAAAGTCGAAAATTTTCATATGAAACAGAAAAATGCGATTTTCAGGCCTTTGTAGGCGTTTAAAAGGGGTAAAAATCGACAAATATTGCCTTTTCTTTAGATGGCTGTATCTCAGAAACGGTGGTAGCTAGGGCCCTGGAAGTTTCAGCAAAATGTAGGTCTGGATGGCCTCTTCATCGACTTTTGGAACCCCCAAAGTCGAAAATTTTCATATGAAACAGAAAAATGCGATTTTCTGGCCTTTAAAGGCGTTTTAAAAGGGTAAAAATCGACAAATATTGCCTTTTCTTTAGATGGCTGTATCTCCGAAACGGTGATAGCTAGGACCCTGGAAGTTTCAGCAAAATGTAGGTCTGGATGCCCTCTTCGATCGACTTTTGGAACCCCCAAAGTCGAAAATTTTCATATGAAACAGAAAAATGCGATTTTCAGGCCTTTAAAGGCGTTTTAAAGGGGTAAAAATCGACAAATTTTACCTTGTCTTTGAATGGCTGTATCTCCGAAACGGTGATAGCTAGGACCCTGGAAGTTTCAGCAAAATGTAGGTCTGGATGCCCTCTTCGATCGACTTTTGGAACCCCCAAAGTCGAAAATTTTCATATGAAACAGAAAAATGCGATTTTCTGGCCTTTAAAGGCGTTTTAAAGGGGTGAAAATCGACAAATTTTACCTTGTCTTTGAATGGCTGTATCTCCGAAACGGTGATAGCTAGGACCCTGGAAGTTTCAGCAAAATGTAGGTCTGGATGCCCTCTTCGATCGACTTTTGGAACCCCCAAAGTCGAAAATTTTCATATGAAACAGAAAAATGCGATTTTCTGGCCTTTAAAGGCGTTTTAAAGGGGTAAAAATCGACAAATATTGCCTTTTCTTTAGATGGCTGTATCTCCGAAACGGTGATAGCTAGGACCCTGGAAGGTTCAGCAAAATGTAGGTCTGGATGCCCTCTTCATCGACTCCTGGAACCCCATAAGTCAAAAATTTTCATATGAAACATAAAAATGCGATTTTCAGGCCTTTAAAGGCGTTTTAAAGGGGTAAAAATCGACAAATATTGCCTTTTCTTTAGATGGCTGTATCTCCGAAACGGTGATAGCTAGGACCCTGGAAGTTTCAGCAAAATGTAGGTCTGGATGCCCTCTTCGATCGACTTTTGGAACCCCCAAAGTCGAAAATTTTCATATGAAACAGAAAAATGCGATTTTCTGGCCTTTAAAGGGGTAAAAATCGACAAATATTGCCTTTTCTTTAGATGGCTGTATCTCCGAAACGGTGATAGCTAGGACCCTGGAAGTTTCAGCAAAACGTAGGTCTGGATGCCCTCTTCGATCGACTTTTGGAACCCCCAAAGTCGAAAATTTTCATATGAAACAGAAAAATGCGATTTTCTGGCCTTTAAAGGCGTTTTAAAGGGGTAAAAATCGACAAATATTGCCTTTTCTTTAGATGGCTGTATCTCCGAAACGGTGATAGCTAGGACCCTGGAAGGTTCAGCAAAATGTAGGTCTGGATGCCCTCTTCATCGACTCCTGGAACCCCATAAGTCAAAAATTTTCATATGAAACATAAAAATGCGATTTTCAGGCCTTTAAAGGCGTTTTAAAGGGGTAAAAATCGACAAATATTGCCTTTTCTTTAGATGGCTGTATCTCCGAAACGGTGATAGCTAGGGCCCTGGAAGTTTCAGCAAAATGTAGGTCTGGATGCCCTCTTCATCGACTTTTGGAACCCCCAAAGTCGAAAATTTTCATATGAAACAGAAAAATGCGATTTTCAGGCCTTTAAAGGCGTTTTAAAGGGGTAAAAATCGACAAATATTGCCTTTTCTTTAGATGGCTGTATCTCCGAAACGGTGATAGCTAGGACCCTGGAAGTTTCAGCAAAATGTAGGTCTGGATGCCCTCTTCATCGACTTTTGGAACCCCCAAAGTCGAAAATTTTCATATGAAACAGAAAAATGCGATTTTCAGGCCTTTAAAGGCGTTTTAAAGGGGTAAAAATCGACAAATATTGCCTTTTCTTTGAATGGCTGTATCTCCGAAACAGTGATAGCTAGGGCCCTGGAAGTTTCAGCAAAATGTAGGTCTGGATGCCCTCTTCATCGACTTTTGGAACCCCCAAAGTCGAAAATTTTCATATGAAACAGAAAAATGCGATTTTCAGGCCTTTAAAGGCGTTTTAAAGGGGTAAAAATCGACAAATTTTACCTTGTCTTTGAAGGGCTGTATCTCCGAAACGGTGATAGCTAGGACCCTGGAAGTTTCAGCAAAATGTAGGTCTGGATGCCCTCTTCATCGACTTTTGGAACCCCCAAAGTCGAAAATTTTCATATGAAACAGAAAAATGCGATTTTCAGGCCTTTCAAGGCGTTTTAAAGGGGTAAAAATCGACAAATATTGCCTTTTCTTTGAATGGCTGTATCTCCGAAACAGTGATAGCTAGGGCCCTGGAAGTTTCAGCAAAATGTAGGTCTGGATGCCCTCTTCATCGACTTTTGGAACCCCCAAAGTCGAAAATTTTCATATGAAACAGAAAAATGCGATTTTCAGGCCTTTAAAGGCGTTTTAAAGGGGTAAAAATCGACAAATTTTACCTTGTCTTTGAAGGGCTGTATCTCCGAAACGGTGATAGCTAGGACCCTGGAAGTTTCAGCAAAATGTAGGTCTGGATGCCCTCTTCATCGACTTTTGGAACCCCCAAAGTCGAAAATTTTCATATGAAACAGAAAAATGCGATTTTCAGGCCTTTAAAGGCGTTTTAAAGGGGTAAAAATCGACAAATTTTACCTTGTCTTTGAAGGGCTGTATCTCCGAAACGGTGATAGCTAGGACCCTGGAAGTTTCAGCAAAATGTAGGTCTGGATGCCCTCTTCATCGACTTTTGGAACCCCCAAAGTCGAAAATTTTCATATGAAACAGAAAAATGCGATTTTCAGGCCTTTAAAGGCGTTTTAAAGGGGTAAAAATCGACAAATATTGCCTTTTCTTTGAATGGCTGTATCTCCGAAACAGTGATAGCTAGGGCCCTGGAAGTTTCAGCAAAATGTAGGTCTGGATGCCCTCTTCATCGACTTTTGGAACCCCCAAAGTCGAAAATTTTCATATGAAACAGAAAAATGCGATTGTCAGGCCTTTTAAGGCGTTTTAAAGAGGTAAAAATCGACAAATTTCACCTTGTCTTTGAATGGCTGTATCTCCGAAACGGTGATAGCTAGGACCCTGGAAGTTTCAGCAAAATGTAGGTCTGGATGCCCTCTTCGTCGACTTTTGGAACCCCCAAAGTCGAAAATTGTCATATGAAACAGAAAAATGCGATTTTCAGGCCTTTAAACGCGTTTTAAAGGGGTAAAAATCGACAAATATTGCCTTTTCTTTAGATGGCTGTATCTCCGAAACGGTGATAGCTAGGACCCTGGAAGTTTCAGCAAAATGTAGGTCTGGATGCCCTCTTCATCGACTTTTGAAACCCCCAAAGCCGAAAATTTTCATATGAAACAGAAAAATGCGATTTTCAGGCCTTTAAAGGCGTTTAAAAGGGGTAAAAATCGACAAATATTGCCTTTTCTTTAGATGGCTGTATCTCCGAAACGGTGATAGCTAGGACCCTGGAAGTTCCAGCAAAATGTAGGTCTGGATGCCCTCTTCATCGACTTTTGGAACCCCCAAAGCCGAAAATTTTCATATGAAACAGAAAAATGCGATTTTCAGGCCTTTAAAAGCGTTTAAAAGGGGTAAAAATCGACAAATTTTACCTTGTCTTTGAAGGGCTGTATCTCCAAAACGGTGATAGCTAGGACCCTGGAAGTTTCAGCAAAATGTAGGTCTGGATGCCCTCTTCATCGACTTTTGGAACCTCCAAAGTCAAAAATTTTTATATGAAACAGAAAAATGCGCTTTTCAGGCTTTTAAAGGCGTTTTAAAGGACTAAAAATCGACAAATATTGCCTTATCTTTAGATGGCTCTTACTCCGAAACGGTGATAGCTAGGACCCTGGAAGTTTCAGCAAAATGTGGGTCTGGATGCCCTTTTCGTCGACTTTTGGAACCCCCATGTCGAAAATTTTCATATGAAACAGAAAAATTCGATTTTCAGGCCTTTAAAGGCGTTTAAAAGGGGTAAAAATCGACAAATATTGCCTTTTCTTTAGATGGCTGTATCTCCGAAACGGTGATAGCTAGGGCCCTGGAAGTTTCAGCAAAATATAGGTCTGGATGCCCTCTTCATCGACTTTTGGAACCCCCAAAGTCGAAAATTTTCATATGAAACAGAAAAATGCGATTGTCAGGCCTTTTAAGGCGTTTTAAAGGGGTAAAAATCGACAAATTTCACCTTGTCTTTGAATGCCTGTATCTCCGATACGGTTATAGCTAGGACCTTGGAAGTTTCAGCAAAATGTGGGTAAAGTAATAATTTTCCCACATTTAAAGGCGTCAAAACAATTTACTTTACAAACCTTAACAATTTATTTATAATCGTTTTCAACAGTATCAGAAGTGCCAATGCTCCAAGGAGCCCACATCAGTACTTCACCACGTTCCTACAGCATCACAAATCTCCGAAAAGGCAAATAGTAGCAATACTCTTTGTACAAGAATTCTGGCTGCAACGTCCTCCTTCTCCGATAAATAGTTGTCAGGAATTCAAGACATTTAAATTCTCTAGTGCACAACAAAGAGCACACTCAAGTGATACACATCCTAGAAAATCGTTTGTCAATGCACATTTGCACAAACGTCTATTTTCCTACATCGCATCGTTTCAATATTCCTTAAGCGGATCGGAGAGTTCGAGACAAGGAAGCAAAGCAGCATCTTGAAACAAATACGCAAAGCTCCTACCGTCAAGCCTTTGCATACACTTAATCTATTTTACTTACAGTCAATGGTTTTTCAATGTCCACTTCAAAGTCCTGGACTCGATTGCACCAGGCCGTAAACTGTACCGTTTGCAAATCGATGCAATAATCGAAAATTGTTCCTTTGCCAGGAAATTGAATCGTTTTAAATTCTGCCGTATACCATTTGTGAAATTCCTTTTGCCAATCAATTAAGTGATCCTGCAGCAGGGCCGCTCCGACGCCCCAAATCAAGGCGAAATTGAATAGAGTCTCGTAGTATTGTTCCACCTCGTTCTCTCTCCGATGCTGTGCTCCATTGTCGAGCAGGCATTCGAGCAAAAGGCAAATCATCTGAATCAGAGCAATATCCGTGATGGGTGCAATGTATTGAAAGTTTCCAACTTTTGACATAACCGTCGGCATATATTTCTCGAATAAAACCAGAAGGAATCCTCTTTCGACAATGTTGTCACGGGATTCGAGCCAGGACGAAACGTAGCTGTAACGAAAAAAAAGGTGAATGGGATTTATCATGAAATATGCAGATAAGCAGGTTGGTATAGTGTCGGAAGGTGCCCTGCTCATCTGCTCCCGAAAGGATTAGCGTCCAGTGCACTTTGACCGAACGGACTGCCATACTGTCAGTTCTTCTCTTGATCCCTGCAAGCAACATGGGAAATATTGATCCCAACACTTACGGCATCCATCCTAAATCCTGTCGATTAATGTACAAAACGCCTGCACGTGAAACTGTTGCCGGAGTGGCAGCTTCCAAATGGCCAACTTCGAACAGCAAACGCATCTCCTTGCGAAGAGTGATGCGCTCGTTATTAGCCAACGTCAGAACTTTGTTGTCGTCCATGACGGTGTTCAGACTTTCAATCCATATCGGGTCGATATCGCCGTCCAGGACAATCCATTTCGGGCCAAATCCACTCATGTTCACTTGATCCCTCATAATGACCGAGAGCAGGCCGTCCTTCCACTCTCTCGTGGTTGCATTTACACAACCGAAAAGTTCATCGTTGTTAACCGCCTTGGGGTTCAATACATCGTAATGTGGTTTTAATTGCTGCAACTTGTAAGCAGTGAAGAGCGTCTGCCAAATCCTTGTTTTTCCACTTCCAGCACATCCCACGACGAACAGACAATGACGAACATCAAGCAGCTCCTGCAATGAAGAAATCATCAGCATGAGTGCATTGGATATGCCGAGAGTGCTTGTCGGGAGATTCAAAGGAGATTGATTGGAGATGTATCGATGAAACTGGTAAGTTTGCAAATTTGTGGTGAATGTTTTTAGCCTTGCATATGCATAGGCGTATACATAGGATTTATTGCGAATGCATAGAAAACCACTCATACCCACCTGTAACTGTGTAACTTTCAATATAAATCCCTCGTGCGGTTGCAATTTCAACGCAATACCGGCCTGCCGTATGGTTTCCTCCAGCTCGGAAAATCGTCGTCGCGGTACCTCGGGCATCGGAAACAAATCATTCACCAGTCCGCGAAATATCAAAACATCCTCCGTCACTAATTTCGGAATGTTGAAGTCACGCAATGCTCTCATCAGCACATGGTCCTCGGGCATGCTGGCGTCATTGCGTTTCAACGAGCCGGCCACAACCAGAACGGATTTGATAGCTCGCAATCCCCAATCGTAGTGATCCTGTTTGGATAAAAGTTCGCGACACAGATCATACAATGTGATGAATTTGCGGGCCAGATATCGTGCATCCTGAAACCCTTCGGCGACCAACATGATTTCACAAATCAGTGCAAAGTCAGCCACAAACATGGCACAAGGACGAAACAAACTTTTCAAATTTTCCGGCAGCTCCGTACGTCCGGCATAGCCCGGATTCATCGTCACGAATATACCAATCGATGGCTCCAGATGTATAACGCTGTCCATGAAGAGAAATTCACTTTTGTGTGCCTGCAAGATGAGATGAGAGTAATATACGGAGTAGTCCTTTGGATGACCATCAAAGACACACAATTTCCGAACCATGCAAATGTAAACCTTGACAATGGGCTATTTCCACATAGCAAACAGCAAACACACACATACACACTACATTACAGGTGGTGTTTGCTAAACATTTCACTGGACAAACACTTAAGGGTTAATATCCACATGATTTCCTCGTATAAATACCTTAATTGCATCCTGAATGGTTTTCACTTGAATCGCAATTACGGACAACACTTCGGCCGAGATTCTATTGAACTCGTCAAAACATCCCCAAGCGCCCGTTTGTGCCAGTCCTTTGTATATATTTCCGCACGATTTATAGTCCATTTGTTCCGAGCAATTGAAAACGTACACCATCACGCCAAGCGCCCGGCCTAAATCCTTAATCGTTTCAGTTTTCCCAGTGCCGGCAGGACCAGCTGGAGCACCGCCAAGCACTAAACGCAATGACTGCAATGAGACAGCGAGAGAAAGGTCATTCAATTTTCATAATTAGTACACAGTGGAGATATTGAGCCGGTTGAGAAAATTGTATCCTTTTGCCACTGAGGAGGAATTGTTCCTGTTGAGACTATGGTTCAACAGTAATTATAATTTTAGTTGGTTTTCTGTATCGAATCAATTGATCTGGAACAGATGGGGATTGTAAATCGATAGTATGGTCGAGTTTGGTTTATTTCGTTTTAATTGGAAAATTGTGTAATGTTCATATTCATGAGTCTGGGGCGGCCTTGCTCCAAAAATGAATGGGGAGCACAAGACAAACTGCAATGCACAGGCGGGAGAGTAAGGGCAAACGGGGTCATATTATCCAAAAATTTTAAAAAATTTTTTATTACCCAAAAATGGAGGGAGGGTGGTAGATTCCGTTGCGGATGACATTTTGCTAACAATTTCACAGTCCCAGCCGCCTCCGTTCAGAAGATACAGCCGTTCTAAGATGCGGCCCAAGACAAACTGCAATGCACAGGGGGAGAAAACACCAAAAATAACTTCCCGCTACTGATTCGGGAAACAAGTAGGAGCCAACCTCGCAGGGAAGAGGTTGGCTAGTGCAGTGGACGACCCCGGGATCACCACCGATGTCTCCATATTGGATCAGGGCGGGAGCGATATGTGTATCAAAGTAAAAATCGGGAAATAAATATGCTTGATCACCATTGATACGGGAGCAACTCGATCCATACTAAGGGCTGATTTTATGAAGAACTTTAAAACGAAAAATGCTGGAAAATACGTGCTGCAAGCAGCTGCAGGCGACACGATCCCTGTGCATGGCGAAAGTTCCAAAACGGTGCAGCTGGGTGAGTTAGTCTTCCATCATAAATTTCTATAGTTGCAAATATCACAGATGATTGCATATTGGGGATGGATTTCCTTACTCCCCATGGATTTCAATTGGATTTGGGACAACGACTGGTGCTCGCCGCACGCAGTAAGACTCGTCGAGAGCTTCCAATCTAGATACTGCATCCAAGTCTGGTGCTGGTGTCAAACCGGGACCGAGTGCGCAGGATGGAGCTCGTAAGCGCATCGCTCCATCAAAAGCTCATTCGCGTGACTTTATCTCAAAAGTCGAGGAGTTGCAAAGGACTGATAAGCAGAGGGAGTCATTCAAGTGGGCTGTGGGTGTCATCGCTGATCTTCCTGTCGATAAGCAGGGTATTAAACGGCAACGTTCGTCAGAAGATCAGGCAGAGGTACAGAAGTGACATAAAGTCGCTAAATCAAACAATTCGGCTTTATAATACGCCGATGCGGCAAGAAGCTGGATCGAAGTAGCTGTTATCGACCGCAGTGACGCCGATGGTGGCTTGTCGGTTGATAAATGGGTTTTGGTCGAAGGCAGCAGCAACAATAATTTTCAGCGTGCCATGGAGGCTTTCCCTGGTCCGCCTCCAGAGTATGAAGATGGAGGCTGGTTTCAAAGTCGTGTGAAACTGATGAACAACGTCATCTTATAGTTGCCAGCGTTTATATTGAGCCAAATGAGGATCGTCATAACACTCTTACTGCTGTATGCACTTTTCTTGAAGGTACAAGAGGAAAATATGCTATTGTTGCTGGTGGTGATATTAATGGAAAGCATGCAGATTGGGGCTGCGACCATAGCGATCAAAGGGGCGACAGCGTTGCCGTTCTAATGGACTCGAACTCCTTTAATGTGGTCAACGTGGGGCGCACTCCTATTTTTGACATAGTGCGCCAAAATCAACGGTATACATCTATCCCGGATGTAACATTCGCATCAACTAACGTGATTGATATGTTACATAATTGGACGGTCGACTTAAAAGGTGTACCAAGTTCCGACCATAATGCCATTACATTCAGTCTTCATTCGTCAGACAAAATCAAAGCGTGTACAAAAACATCAACATACACTTTCAATACACGAGATGCAAACTGGGAACTTTTCCGATCCTTTCTACATCAAGAGCTAACCTTAAGGAATATTACCGCGAACGTAACAAACATCAATACGCCCCGCTCGAATTGGAAAAGCATGTTGAATCTCTAACAAAGGCGATTCGATCTACTTGGTTTACTTCAATGAAGTTACGAGGACCTCCTGCAAAGTTTAACCCCTGGTGGACGGCCGAATTGGAAGAAATGAAAAAAGATGTACATAATTCGTTTACATCACCAACTTGCCAGACATAAGAACTCTCCTCAAGTAAGCGATTTCGCTAACATGCTTAAGGAAGAAAAGGAAAAATATGCTAACGCGCTTCATGCCGCATCTACACAGCACTTTCGCGAATTCTGCTCCAACTAAGGGAAAGAAGATGTGTTCTCGCTTACTAATCGAATCATCAAGGATGCTCCTATTACCGCAACTATAAACAAAACGCTTAAAATTGGAGAGACCTATACAACGTCAAGTCACGAGACTGCTAGATGTCTACTCAACCATTTCTATCCAGATGACACGGAAGATTCGCTAGCAAGCCATACAGATTTACGACTTAAACAACTGGAGGAACCTGTTTCTTCTGACGAAGAATATTTTACAACTGACGAAGTACTTGAATGTCTGAAATCAATGAGCCCAAACAGAGCTCCTGGTGTTGATGGTTTGACATCCGATATATGTTTAGAACTTGCTTACGCTCATCCTTTAATTCTGACATCAATCATGAATAAATGCCTCGAACTAAGCTATTTTCCCAAGACGTGGAAGAAAGCGTTCGTCAAAATAATTCCAAAAGCAGGAAAAGATCACTATAGTGACATGACCTCATATCGTCCCATTGGGCTTCTGCCAATTCTAGGTAAATTACTAGAAAAATTGTTCACCAGAAGGCTTGGAGATCACCAACCAATACTCCGACCGCCAATTCGCTTTTAGACAACAACGATGCACTTTTGATGCCCTACGGCACGCTCTCCAGCTCGTCGAAGAAAAAAAGAGAAATCATCAAATTGTAGCAGTATCCCTCGATATTAAAGCAGCATTTGACAACGCATGATGGCCAGCTCTTATGGAACAATTACGCAAAATCAAGTGTCCTAAAAATATATTTAAATTAATTGCAAATTATCTAAAGCATAGGGAAGTCGATGACGCTCGAGTTTGTTCAAGGATACGTTTGTGGTCCAACTTTTTGGAACTTGATTAGTCAAGAGATACTTGAGAAACTTTTACCAGATGGATGCATTCTCTAAGCGTTTGCCGACGACTTATTATTTATATGCTTTGATAAGAACCTAGCAAGGCTACAAGAAAAGACTAACTACTGCCTACAAGCTGTAGAAAAATGGGGCCAAGAAGTTAAACTTTGTTTTAACCCAGCCAAAACCAAAGCTATAGGTTTTACTAATAAAGCTCAATCCATCGACATCTGCATGAATAATATTAACGTGCCTTTTCAAAGCGAGCTCATTATCCTCGGCATCGTTGTTGATCGATGTCTTAAATTCGCTTCCCACGCTAAGCATATAACTGAGCGAGCTCAACATACGTTTAACAACATCTGTAAATTTGTGCGTCCTACCTGGGGCCTTCAGTCCGAAAATATTGAAATCCTGTACCATCGCGTCATTGCACCTATGATCACTTACGGTTCGGCTATATGAGCACGTGCTACAAAATTCGTATATGAAAGGAAGTGGCTTCGTCAGCTCGAACGCAAATACGCTATAAAGGCTATTTGTGGTTTTCATACCGTTGCTGGCGTCTCAGCGTTGGCTCTTGCGGACTTCAAGCCACTATACTTAGTGGTTAGGGATATCGCTAAAATCGAAGATGTCAAATTTCACGGAACGTATGCACAACTGGGCATGCATGAAAGCCGTACACCTGCTAAAGATATGCTCCATCCAGCTCATCAACAGACGATAGTATTCGAAAAATGCGATTGCCAAGAAGACGTAAGCACAGTTTCTGAAGGTACTTCAACTACAATTTTTACCGATGGATCGAAACTTGAGAATGGTAACGTTGGGTGCGCGGTAGTTATACACAACCATGGAGAGTCCGATGTGAGAAAGTACCAATTAGCATCAGCTTGCAGTGTATATCAAGCCGAACTCTACGCGATCCTCAAAGCTCTTCAATGGATTCAAGACACAGATGTTCTCAGCGCCTGCATTTTCACAGATAGTTTGTCGTCGCTCTTGTCTATTGAAGACCGAAGTAACACGAATCCGATTGTAAATTCTATCCACAAAGCACTATATTCCATTAATCAGACGAATCGCCAAGTTAAGTTTTCATGGGTAAAGGCCCATTGCAATATAAGTGGAAACGAAGCTGCCGATGTGGCAGCTAAGGAAGCCGCAAATGAATTTTGTGGACAACCTAGCTACTCATCATTTCCTATATCACACATAAAACAACTCGTCAAAGAAGAGAGCGACAACGAATGGAGAATCGAATATCGAAGTCCCAACATCAAGGGCAGACACTGTTTTTCCATGTTGCCATCGATGCAACTAGTGCGGCGATTGCGAGGCATTGGCGGAATATCCTTCGAGACCACGCGATTCTTAACAAATCACGGATATCACCTTGAATATTTGTTTCAGTTCAAATGGGCTCGAACAGATCGTTGTCCATGCGACAACTCAAGCATTCAATCGGTACAACATCTACTCCGCGACTGTGAGAAATTCGAGAGAGAACGAGCGCGCCATATAAGCAGATGTGGCAGTACAACACCAGAACCACTTAATATCGAATCTCTACTTCGTCATGATTGCGATCAACATATTTCCTCTACCAGACCTCGACCCCTTACGATCGGTATTTAGCGAGATAATCGCACTTTTATGTTTGCCAACCGTTCATTTCCGATACCTCGTGAACCGTTCCCGATCTTTCTGAAATTTTGCATACACTTGTTGGCGCTCCTTTTTTTCCAAATTTCTCGGCATACCTATCCGCGTTCGGAAGTTACAGCTGCCTAAAACGCACTTGTGTGTTTTCTAATCGAAAATTGTCCGTAACATGAGCGGAATTTTGAAATTTTGCAAATATGTTAGGCACTGGATTGGCGACTACCTGCTGCCAAGGTTCAAAAGTTACAGCCGCCGAAAGATGCGATTTTAATTAATTTTCACTATCACAAAACAATGAAAAACAGGTCACTCTACTCCGTCCGATTCCTTTATCAATCTCTATAGGCAATGCATACAAAAGAAAGAACTCGGCATTAGTTTTAGATAAAGTTTTTGTTCAAAACATTGCCTTAGAATTTATTTAAAATGGTGTTAAGAGCCCAGGAGATTTAGGTAAAATTTAGGCCTCTGGCTCCTCCCTAGATTTACTTTAATCCTGTGGCTCGCCCTTCGCCCCACTCAGATCACGCACTATCTGTCGCGCATTAGAGAAGTCTCCAACATTTTTGACGCAGTGCTGTTGCGAAATACATAGATGCGAGCGCAGCAAGCGGTGAGCTTATGGAAGGCAATTCGTAAGGTTTATACCTACGATTCGTCCATACGTGTATTCAGATCGTGTGGTTCGCCCTTCGCTTCTCTCAGACCCCTGTCTGATGGCGCTTTTTATAATTTGTCAATGTCCTTGCGATCATCCGAGGCAGCATGTCCATAGACCAACCAATCACTGAAAAGCTCGAAGAACAAATGGATTGGTATTGCCATGTTCAAAGGCAAAGGCCTGAGAACCCCGCAAAGAAAGCTATATCAATGGAAGTTCCACTTGATGGACCCAAGGCCAGAGCAAGACCGAAGAACACCTGGATGTGTCAAATGAAAAAGCAAAAACAACGCATTGGTCTCGGCGATGACACAATCCAAGATAGAGCTGCCTGTAGAAATATGCTGAGATATTACCGCCAAAACGGACGATGTGCCTACACCGCAGGTCGAGCAACGCGGTATAAAAAACGAGGCAAGGAAGAAGAAGAAGAAAAAGTCTTTGCGATCTGCGCTGGTGGGAAGCGTATAATGCAACGTGCGTTCCCAGCCAGCGGTGAGTCAATGGAAGGTAATTCGTAAGATTTAGACCTCTGGCTGTCCTTAGGTTAACTTAAATCCTGGTAGCTAGCCTTGCAATTGATAAGATTTAGACCTCTGTGGCTCATGCTTAGGTTTACTTAAATCTTGTCTGTCACGCTTTTCAGAATTCGCCCACACAACATAGCGCTGCTGGGAAATAGGATGAGACGAGCGTAGCGAGCGGTGAGCCAATGGAAGGCAATTCACAAAACTTAGACCTCTGGCTCGTCCATATGTTTACTCAGATCCGGTGGCTCGCCCTTCGCTCCATTCATACCTCGCTTTGTCTGTCACGCTTTTCACAATTCGTCTTGCGACCAGCGCTGATGGGAACCAGATAATTCGAGGCGGTGGGTTGATGGAAGGTAATTCGTAAGATTTAGACTTCTGGTTCGTCCATACGTCTACTCAGGTGTCTGCTCTTCGCTTCGTTCAGACTTTGCCTGTCGCGCTTTTTAGGAATTTTCCAAAATTTTTACGACGCAGTGCTGCAGCGAATAGTGGTAGGACGAGGTGCGTGCGAAACGAGCGGTGAGCCAATGGAAGGCAATTCGTGCAATTCAGACCTATGACTCGTCCGTATGATTACTTACATCTTGTAGCTCGCCCTTCGCTTGGCTTAGACCTTGCTCTGCAGTCGCGCATTACGTAATTCGCCAACATTTTAGCTTACGAAGATATCCGACCTCGAAGTATGACTGAGGATTTGCCTGAAAACCAAATTCCCTAAGTACCTTTCTGTACAGCATTGGGCCCTCGGGAGTCTGGTCACCTTAGTTTAAATGAATGTCCCGTATGTGTCTTCCACAACGGTTAAAGCAAAAAAAAACCTAACCTAACCTAGGACAACGGCTCTTGAAGTGGCGGAAGGTCGAAATATTGATTGGGGGTATCTGACAATGAAAACCTGAAACTGAGGTCGATAAAATGGACTTTCTCCGAAACTGCAGCCTACAAGATTGTGGACCGCATCAAGGATGTGTTTTATCGGGTCCCGATGAATGGAAGGCCGCGAGTAAAAATAAAATCGTCCATCTTGACCGTCTGACGCGATATCATGGTAACGAACGGAGTCATTCAATTGGCTGTCCGAGCCGAACAGACCTAAGCAGGAGATAATGCGACACGTCCGAACGGAAAGCTCTCGTGTCAGTCAGTTGTGTGTAGACGATCGTGGGAGACGAGTCGGGAGTAAACCCTGTTAAAATTTTGGCTGAATAAATCTGTATCGAAAGTCTAACTTCGTGTTTGTTGTCCTTTCAACAAATCCAGCTCAACTCTGTTACGAATGTAACAATATTAATTTCAATTGCCGGTAGCATGGCAACTGAACATAATATCATCAATTTCCCCAAAAATGCATAAACACCATATCAAATGCTTTAATGTGTTTTGCAAAAACTTCGACCACTCATGCGGCATGCAATTACCTTCAACATTCATGCCATTTCCAAAAGAACCAACTTCAAGTGTGGCGCGTCCTATGCTAAAGCATTTTATAACAATAAACTTATGGACTCAAATGAATGCTTCCAGCATTTACGTACAAATTTCGGGAAGAGCATTTTATATTGTACGGCAAATAAAGGGAAAATTGCCGACGAATTTTAATGCTTCCTAGTGGTTCACAAAACAAACTGCAACGAGTTCGTCGTAAAGAGTTTTTTGTGCTATACGAGTATTCGCTCTGTTCCCATAAAAAAGCATTTAAGCGTAAAAATGAAATTAAAGTGCATCATGTAAATTCACCACTTTCCAGCCACTGATGGGGTTGGTTCTCGTTCTCTTTCCCTCTGGCGTTTTGTTCGGATCGTTTCATTTTGCACACCGAGCTGTTGGGAGCCTAATTGATAAGAGAGGGTCGCGGAGGCGTATGCAATTAGCTGTTAACTCGCATAGAGAGGACTATTAACGCGTAGCTAAACATTTGTTAAATAGTTGAAATTTTAGCGTTTATCGCAGATTTTTGAATGTCGGATGTTTACAAAGTGTTTGTGAGTTTATTTGAAAATTGCCAGTTAATTGCGGAAATATGTTGAACATGCAGAATGTGAAGGACGCTTGACAATTTGTAGGGAAATTATATACATAATGGATTTTGGTTTGAGTCTCAGTCTATTTGGTTTACAATTAGGCGTAATACTATCAAAAAACTCCCTTACCTGAGTGAGCGTTATGTAGCACCGATCAGTAAGCGGCGTGACTACCAGTCTCGTTGTATTCCCTAGATATTCGTAGGCATATAGAAACTCAGCATCGCAAATGTTTGCGAAACATTCCCGCAACTGTGCATCCCAGCGATGACGCAGCTGACTCTGCCACTGAAATGAAGAAATTGCTTCAACCTTTGTTTGAATGATTTTCGCCACAACATCGCGACAGTGAACTGCTATCGTGCAAATCGTCATAATTTTCTGTCTACTGCCAGGATCCAGGTCTCCTAGAAGCAGAGTGATCAGAGCATTGAGTTGGGAAATTTGTCTTCGATAGTATTCCTTCATGGCACCGTCATAGCCTTCTTGTTGAAGGGAAAATGCTCGATTTACCGACGAGGTCCAGTTGATCTGCTCACAACACAGCGCTACTTGCGCAGGCCATTCATTTAGCCATTTTTCAAGAGCCTTGTGCTGATATTCTTCCAGAGACAGCTGAAACAGTTGTCTCAGTGTATTCTTCATGCATGCGATAAGTCGTTGCAGCCAATTTTCAACTTTGCCTGAACAGTCACATGGTTCAACAAACTGGACTTCTTCGCCATTTTCTTTCGATATCATGCTTATGGCCATTTTTGAGTTTTCGGCAAAATTAAGCCCAGCTATGGAGTCAAACAATTTAGTCAGATGGCGTTCAACAAGCGGAGGTGTGTTGCCGTTCGACAGGATATCAAGTAGGTCCGCTGACGACAGAAAGTAAAATCGTGGAAAAGCCAGACGTTTCGTTTCCAGATAATTGTTTAGCGCCTTTTCACACATATTTAAATCATCCAGCAGCTTCGTGAGCTTAGTAAAAAGATTTCGATTTTCAATAATGGCCAACATTTTCTTCGACTTCTCCATTTCACCGACAATATTGACAAAATTTTCATCAATATCCTCAAATCGGTTTGAGCCCTGAGGGATTTGAAGGCATAAGTCCTCAGAGCCAACGAAGATATTCTCAAGATAAAGCCATTTACGGTGAACGTCCAGCCAAAGACTAATCAGCTGATCGATTCGTGACAATCGCTCTTGCCAGTGCTTGATGTGCGGCATTATGTACTCGGTGTGTTTGGAAGAACTAGCGATTTGTAGTTGGAGTTGACTTTCTTCGAGATTCTCAATGAACTCTTCCGATACTTTTGGAACAAGCAGGTCGCGACGATCGTGCGACTCAGTTTCGAACTCAACGTCCTTCCATTTGCGCTCAATGTCAGCGAGGATATTTGAAACAGCTAATTCTTTGACAGCTTTGTCCACTATGTTCGTTACATCTTCTTCGTGGTCGTGTAAGCTAAGATCGAGGAGTTGCTGAAATGTCGCTTCGCGGTTGGTTTTGTAGGCCATCTGTGCACAAAAGAGCGAAATGTGATAGTTTTGATTCAATTTCAAAGTTTTTGACAGACTTACCAAACACTGGATGGGTTGATGCTTATAAAGCTGCAAAAAAAGATACAAATCATACATTCAAATTCAAATTTTTTGTTTAAAGAAGTTCTACAGGTACCTTTGTTGCTTTCATCAGGTCCATCCAATGACGTTCTGTAACGGCCTTGTTCTGGAGTTGTGCGGTCGTTCGTAGTGCAGCTGTCAACTTCTTCAGAACTTGCTCAGTGCGTACGTATGGTTCAAAGGTTCGGACGTGTTTGTCTAAGTTTCGAAGTTCTTTGAAGAAATGTTTGCATTCGTTTTCAACTTCTTCTGTGTTGATTAGTATCCACGCGGTGGTTTTCCATGCGTTGACGCAGGATTCAATTGCATAGGCAAAGTCCCAAATTTGCTATTTGCCAATAAATAAAAGTTGTTGAATTATTTAGACGCGTTGTATAAATTTATATTGCCGATTGGCACAGTTTAGTAATTCGGAAAATAATTTAGTTAATGAGCCAGAGAGATAAGAAAAGATAAGCAAGTGTTTTTGAAACCAAACGAAAGCTCTACGATTGGGCACCGATTAGTAGGAAAGCTAGCAATCATTAATACCGTTGTAACGGACAGACAATAGACAAAACGACAGCGGTAAGAGTAGCACAGTGTATGCTGCGCGAATATATCCTCTGCCTTTACAATTTCTGTGTTTAGGGTCCCCTTTAATACATCAGCCCTGGGTTTCAAAATACCTAAAACCGAGGTAAGGTCCCTCCATTCAGGAAACCTCAAGTCTGGACAAGGATTTGAAGATACAGGTGCAGAAGAAGACAGATATAGGTACCAGGAGGCAGGAGCAAAGTTTGGCCATTTTTGCGAAAACACAAAACAAGCGAGCGATCTAGAGAAACCTTTTTGATTAATCAATCATTATTTTGCTAGACCCTGAGGATTTAACGTCCAAAATAATTTTTCTTGCTCTACTAGATCATACCCCTTTATAGCGTCGTGTTGCTTGGCACGTTCTAAGGACTCTCGCATAGCGTCCACCAAGGAATTACATTTTTAAGGCTAGGCAGACAATCTTGAAATAGGAGGGACAAGAGCTTCACTCGCGAGATGCTCCTGATCAAACTCATGCTCAAAAAAGAACATATTTAGGCAATATTCGACTGTTGATAACTGGGGAACCCATTGGCTCATCATTCTGAAATTTTGCACACTTGTAGAGTAATTTCACATTTGCAGCAAGTTCAAGTTAAACCGCTACATAATACCCTCTCACAAGCCAACAAGGCCCCTCCATGGCTGGCGGTGGGCTCGGCTGTGGCCCGAGAACTGGAAATCCAAACCTGAAGTATAAAAAAAATCGCTAATGTCAAGAATGGAAATCTTAAAAGACATTCCTGAAATTGACGGGGTGATGTTGGGAGGAAGGTCATCAACGACTTGCAATGGTCGTAAAGGTTAATTTCTGAACATAGAGCCTTGGTGTGCGAAGGAGCGGACAATGATGCTTCGAAAGGCTTAGAGAGGTTACTTCCTACAGTTATTCCGGTTGAGGAAGGCACTTTTCGAAGGGACAATGAATCGCAAGGAGTCAAGAGGAAAGCTCAAGCAGTGTCTCCTGAGAAGGGTCTGAACGCTGTCTCTAAGTCCACACTAGAATCTGAAAAGCCTGAAAAGCAGAGACGGACAGAGAGATAAAACGAAGGTAGGAGAAACAGGTCGCCAAGAGGATGTCAAATCAACCTGGTGAGTTTATACAGGAAGAAATAACTCCGGAAATGGAAAGACCGGTCAAGAGGTATAAAAGGGTGTTAACCAGGGACATCTGAGTCGGTCCAACCATTAAAGGGGGAACTCGTAATGTTGTTTCGTCCGGAAGACCTCTTTCAAAAGTGGTTTACTAGGCAGGCAGGTGCCAGAAGCCAGACCACGGTGGCAAATCATTCGCTCAGGTTACTATAGGATATCTCATGCTGGGTGCTACCGATGCATCTCGTGAGGGTCCTGTAGATGTGTCGCACCTAATGCCTTCATGGCATCTCTCTGGTGCGCTCTGTGCGCTAGCGATAATGACGGAGACATCGACTTTATGGGCAGGGCTCAGATAGTCGATTAAGCTACTGTAAGTTTCCGTTCACTCCCTTTTAATATCGATGTTTCGCTGAACATAAACTGGTCTCCTAATCTGTCGGATGCATTGCGCCCACCCGAAGGTTAAGGTTGCATGATACAAGCTCTCAAAGTAACTGAAGGATGGTGGAATGATATTGCATACCTACGGGATCAAGACTATAAACCGAAAGGGTTAGAATTGGGAATAAGCCGAGAAAAATGAAGCCGACCCAAGCAGGTTCCACTTTATTGTTGCTCCTTAGACGCAGATGGCGTCGGGTTCCGGCCAAACCAAACCCGTCCTGCCGGGAACGAAAATTGTAAAGTGCCTCCGAAATCGAATTTCGTCCCTGGCAGGAAGGGATGGAGGGGGGGGGGGTTGAGGTGGTTAAACTGGGGACTACTTGCCTGCCATTACATGGAGGACATCACACGCGGGGAACCCGACGAAAATCAATTTGCATGACGGCGAACAACGAGCAACCACAGTACCGTTAGACACATAATTTTGAACTATGACCATAATCACAAACGTATTTGCGGTTGTCGTTTTGGTGTCATCATTTCTACCATCACTATTAATGGTTGTCACTCAATTCTGACCATTTTGGTCAGCTTCACTACACCAAAACATCGTTTGCCCCATCAACTCCTATGAAGTTGGCCGCATCCCTTTTCAGAAACTTCATTCTTCTCGGTCTACAATTCCATAAGTTCAGCAATTCCGATAAATAGATATGTCTACTTTTGAATTTGGCATTTTTTTTTTCTCGAAAATTTCATAAAATCAAAAGTAGACATGTGTGCCGAAAACGGTATAATCGGGGGCTGGAATATACTCCGAGGAGCAGAACCTAGCATACTCACTTCATCTAGGATAGTATATGATTTCTGCACGCGCTCGATCATCTTCTGGAAGGTTGAGTGCTCATAGCACTCGTCAACCAATCAATGATGAAGCAATTTACCATCACCACTTGTAATCAAGCTCGATACGCAATTACCAGGTCACTAAGGAGAAAAGCCAAAAAGGTAATCAGTTACAGTGGCGTATTTACAGGGAGGGCACAGGGGGCACGTGCCCCTCCTGTGAGCACTTCAAACTTTTTTTCACACCATACTAAAAATTGCAGTACCAAATGTTCCCTTTTTATTTTGAGCGTTTCTATTGCTAAACTTTGTAAATCTTTTTCGAAACATTATCATCACATCATCTTCTCAATTCTTCAATTCGCCAGATCTCCTCGTTGATGAACTCTTTCCGTTTTCCAAACGGGTTGAGTTTATTTTCATAGACGCGTGGTTTTAAGAACAAGAACTCTCAGAGAATAAGTAGAAGCTATGATTATGTTGAGGCAACGAGGTGGTCATGAAACGTTGCCCAATCTAGACATGAATCTGTTCGGAAACAGGGACTGCTATTGTAAGTCTCGTCATGTGTGAAGTGACCCCATCTTATGTTGATATAAGTTGAGGAGATGTTGTTGCGGTATCGATGTCTTGGAAGCCGCTGAATTGATAAATATTTGAAACAATCGGTCTGATTTGATGTATTTTAATTTGGCCGTAAATTCGTGTTGGGCTGCTGTAAAGGTCTTTAAACCAGATGCTTCTCTGTCTGTTAAAATGCGAAAAATTGAAGTGTTTTGGTGGGAAAGCATTTTCAGCATACATTTTCGAATTCCTACGGTTCGGTGTCTGTGGTGCCCTGTCTGGGGTACTTTCTTTAATGCTTCAATTTTCACGAAGTAAACATCATCGTAGCCATTCCTTCTCATTTCTATTTCGCAATTGATTTGTTAAAGCATGTTGCTTAGCTTACCATCTAGGACTCGTTTTAAAAGGTATTGCAGATACTATAGATTTGAAGCTAGTGTAGTACATATGGAAATAACAAACAATCATACCTTTCTGCTTACTTTTGTTGCTTCATTTCAATTAATCGATTGATCACTTCCCGGCTCTATGCCACGGATAGTTCCTACACGGCTGAGAATTTTGGTGTAATTTTTATAAAAAAATATATTCATACATTTCCATATAAAAACTTTACCAAAAGTATAATTGAACTATATTAAAAGTATAAGTATTCTTGATAAAAAATTTACTCTTCAATAGTATAAAATTGATAGCAAATTTATACAAACCGCTCGAAAAAATAACTAGGGGGCTTCGCTCGCCAACCCCGAGGGCCGATGCTAATTTCGGGCGCGGCCGAAATTTGGATACCCTTCGCTTGGGCTAAAAGTTTTTTTCGGGCGTACCTATGACTTGTATTTAATCCCCCTCCTCATTCTTTTTCTTCCGTCTTGACAAAAGTTTTGGGCTTGGTTGAAATAAGTGGGCAAATAAAAATATTTACTCGGAAAATGTTATTGGTGTTGCCGGAGGATGACCCCACAGTACGATTCTATTCGTTTTGAACTTTTTAGTTGCTTTGATAAAGACACATTAATTCAAGGTTTTGTGAAATTGGTGTAAAAAATGTTTCTTAGAAGAACCAATATGGGGGGTTTGGTTTGTATGGCAGCCCCATGACCCCATAGTCCGATTTGATCCATTCTTGCATGTATTTTGTGTTATCTATAGAAACACATTTGTGTGAAATTTGGTTGAAATTGGTACACAAATAAAAAAGTTTTTCTTAGAAGAACTCAAATTGGGGTGCTAGGTTTGTATGGCAGCCCCATGACCCAGTGATCCAATTTGGGTGAATCAAACATACAAACAGCCTGCAACAATAAGAAGGAATCGTGCAAAATTTCAGCTCCGTGGCTTTTATAGTGGCCGAGAAAAACGCACTGCAACAGACGGACAGACAGACAGACAGACGGACATCGCCCAATCGATTCATCTCATCATGCTGATTATATATGTATACCTTTTATATGGTCGGAGATGCTTCTTTCAATGCGTTACAAACTTCATGACAAAGTTAATATACCCTTTCACTCTATGAGCGAAGGGTATAAAAATTGTAATACGAGTGCAGTCGGCTTCGAATCAACAATTCTGTGATTTGTAGGCAAGCGCGATGCTCACTGAACCAGAGAGACTACAAATAGACTTGATATCGTAGTAGGATTGATTCTACCCTTTTATGTTATAACAACATTCAATGCAATTTATCTATCCCGAACAGTGTAAAATGTATAATATTAAAAGGTTATTTGGATAGTTTTATTCTGTAGCGGTTTAGTGTAGTTCCGAGGTGATTTCAGATTGCAAAGTGTGGTGGAGAAATTTTTTTTTTGTTTCTTATGTTTTTTGGGGTGCTGAGCTCGAATCCGGAGCTTCCCACCAAAATTTCGTTGCGGAACAGGATCAAAACCGCGAAAAAACCCAAAATTTTCGGAGTTTTCCCGTTTTTTTGTTTATAACTCCGAAAGTGTACATTTCTCCAAAAACCTGTCCATGAAAATATTAGAGAAAACATAACTGCGGGTCCAACGCGCCATTAATCATTAAAATGTGTTAAGCGGTATTGCTACAATTGATAGTAATTTTTTTGGCGTTTTTTGCAATTTTGACCCTGTTTTGCAACGAAATTTTGGTGGGAACTTACAGATTCAGGTTCTGCACTCCAAAATACACAATGTACAAGATAAATGCAACGTTTACGACCAAAAATGAAAAACCGTTCAATCTCAAAAATTTTTTCATAAAATGGAACTATGTTAAAAATGGCAAATTTAAATTATCCACTGTAATAATACCCCTCAACAGATTTTTAATATTTATGTCTCTTTGGACGCGCAATTATGTGCTCTCTAAAATATTCATGGAGCGTTTTTCGCAGAAATAAATAGTTGCAATAGGCGAATAACGGAAAAACTGCAAAAATTTTAGGGTTTTTCACGATTTTGACCCTGTTCCGCAACGAAATTTTGGTGGGAAGCTCCGGATTCGTGCTCAGCACCCCAAAAAACATAAGAAACAAAAAAAAATTTGTCTCCACCACATTTTGCAATCTGATGTAGGTACTAGGTTTATCACGTAGTAACTACACTAGTTGTAATTAATATAATTTTTGAATAAACTAATATTATAAGTTGAAAAGGGTCAAATTTGATTCAAGTTTTGGAATAGATAGGAGTTATACTATTTTATTTATAAAATTTACTCTCGTTTACACTAAAATTTACAACCGTGTAGTATTCTGGATTGTACTTGTAAAATATTATTCGGTACTTGTTACGATTTTACGGAATCTGTTACTAGATTTTTGACAAAATATACAAAGCCCTCTTTTTCAGTAAATCCTAATTTTGCATTCAAATTCGCTTAAAGTTTCCATGAAATTCAAGACCACAATGTCAGCCAAAATTTGTTGTAACAGCTTTTCATCTGTGTTTCTTTCAAAAGTAAGCAAACCCACTTTTTGGCGGAATTTGGCCGAAATTTGGCAGAATTTCGGACGATGTATGAAATTTTTCTTCCAAAGAAAAGTTTTCCGTCTGGAATCCGGTTTGTCATAATGGAAACAGTCTATTTGGTCATTGCATTAATTCCATAGCGAATTAAGAACATATTCGTAAAATTCCTTTTCGGCTTCAGGCTCCTTCGCAAACTTTTTTAGGCCCTCCGTATTATGGTTCAGGAAAAGCCAAAAGCAGTTAATGAGTGTTATTCTAAGATCTGTCAGGAAAACTAAACTTTTGGTGAAATAAACCTGAAATGCAATGGACTCTCAGGCTCGTATTTATAAACATACCATAATTCAAGGAGACCTTAAGTCAAGGATGCCGCAATTAAAATAAATGTCATTTTCCATACTTTTTCATAGAAATCACTTACGTATATACACGAGTCAATGCATGATTGATTTAAGGCGAAACTCAAGGAGACCTAGTCAACCTCACTTGAAGTCAAGGTAGCTACCCACCTACCTTGAAATATTATATTTCAAGTCTATTGAAAACTTAAGGTCTTCTTGAGTTTCGCCTTAAATCAAGGATCAAGGATCAACGATCCCTCAGTCTTGCCAATGTTTTTCCTATGTAGCTGCTCTCGGGTATCCCCACACCAAAACTTTATGTAACAAATTAGCCCCGTACTCTGTGCCCCCCCTTTGAGAATTTTTTAAATACGCCACTGATCAGTTATACCCAGAGTGGCCTTAGTTAGATAACTGCCTTAGTGACAGGGCGTGGTAATTCGAAAGCGCATATTACTGAAATAAAAATCGCAGGGGATGATGTATGCAGACTATGCCTGGAAGAGGCTGAGACGGCAGCACATTGTGTGTGAGTGCCCTGCACAATAAATGCAGGAGCCATGGGTGAACTCAGCTTGAAAGACAGGCTACATATCACGCGGGAATCAGTGATGAAGGAAAAATTCAACAATTAGCAGTTGACTTATGGAAATTACTGAAGACTGTAAGGGGACAAAACGGGACTCACAAAGTTAAAACATGTAAAATTTGTTCTTGTTCTAACTCGCAAACTAATACACGAACAATTCTTAAATTTCGTTCAGCCGTAGAGAACTAAAGTGGACATTTCCGCTGAAAACTTCAAGGTTCTGGCTGTCACCGTTCTGAAGTTACAGCATTCCCAAAATCCGATCTTAATTGATGGCGTTTTTACTCAAACATATTGTCCTATGAAATCTTTCAGTATTGACCATCCAATATGTAAGACCCTGCATATAACTAAAGGGAATTATAAATGTAACAGTATTTACCTTTATGAACTTTAAGTCTCTCGACGAATTCCTATAATCCATGCCATTGGGTGGCGATATCTGAAACAATTTTGCTGATGTCTCAAGAGCAGCCATCTCCAGAGCAAATTCCATTACATCCACAATCGTTTGATCACAAATTTCATAAGCGTCGTTACATGGATACAAAAATATCTTCAAAAAAGAAACCATACAAAAATCATATTTTGTGAAACATAGCAACTCACCGGTAATTCAAGAAATCGCTTTCGATAGCTCTTCAATCGACACTGAAACAGACTGATCTGTTTACAGGTTATGTCTCTCTGATACTCGACAACTGGAACGATTCGGTACGATGTCCTGTCGGCTACATTTTTAATCAGTCTCCATTTACTCGGAAGCTCCTCAATGAGACGTATCATATCGTCGGATAAGCTGGCATTGCAAATGTTCAGGAAGTTTGAGGCTTCCTTCATCGGCTTGAACATATTTTCCACAGTCAAACTTTCATGTCTCAACTGTTCCATAACATTCATAACGTCGCGTAGACTATCGAAATCTTCCTTGTCAATATCTTTTGTAAGTGAACGAAGTCCTTGAGAAACAAAGGTTTCAGATGCCTGAAAATTATCTTTGTAAGAAATATTTACGAAGAAATTCCAAATAAGCCTACCATCAAAGCTTCAACCACTTGTTTTTGAAGATACTCCTTGAATACATTGGATAGTTTACAAATGCGATTCAGAATGCTGTGCTTCACCCTTTTTGCATTGATCAAGAGCCATCCGTGTATTATTCGCATGTCTTCGATATTTTCAGCTTCTTCATACATTTCCATATAATAGTCTGTCTGCGAATACCGAAAAAAGGGTCAACATTTTAGGAAAATCGTAAATGCAACACACGTGGCTCAACCACGCAAAAGAAAGCGTCAATTGCTTGGTATTAGTCCGACTTTGAAAAGAAATAAAAGTTTTTTATGCCAAACTTATTGACGAAAACTGTTGAAAATTTATTGCTCCGGTCATAATAACATCCATTCAATATACGCCTTCAAGGACTCTACGATCGATTCATTTTAATCCGGCACAGACTTTCGTCTGACATTTCTTGCCCAACTTTTGATGAGTCCCAACCATTAAAACAGTTTTATTGGATTACCCCAAACTAGGCCAATACTTTATCGTTTCCCATTACTTGACAAATTTAGTGACTTAAAATGGGTGACGATAGCACAATCCCAATCCGTCCGGAGCCTGCAAAATATCGGACGGATACCTTTATTAAGACGTGGCCGGGTTGCGTCGAGTCGAACCAATACATACATATGTGCCGCGTCGTACACAAGGATATAAATTCACGCCGATTAATATTTCTTTATTGCCTCCCGTATCCATCGATGGTCATAAATTCCATTCGACCGAACCGATACTTTCCGAGCTGAGACTAAAAGTTGCTTTGGACAAATTTTTGTGTCGAAATAGTTGGCAAGTTGTTTATGTGATCCTGAATGGTGAAATCATGGCTACTTAGCCATTTTTCACACTTGTGTGTTGTGTGTTGTGTCGTGGCCTCTGCTATGTTGGTCAGAGAAGGTAATTTGCCATCTGGCACCCATTCGTTATTCGGAGTGGCGTCTTTTTTCTCTCGCAATCCTGCTGCCCCGGCTATAGGATGGGCCGAAAATAGAAAACGGACTCGTAAACAATACATAGTTGGGTTTTGTGTCAAACACATGGTGGACGTTGATAGGGACGAAGGATGACTATTGATTTTCTGTCGACGAGTTGAGTGGTTGTGGGATGATGGGTGAAATGGAGGGACCATGAAAAGAATAAATTGCAAAGGTCGGCACTATACAGGGTGTCCCGTTCATGGTGGAGAATCTTTTAATGGTAGATAGTGTGGCTCATTTGGGGAAAATTAATGTTCTACGAGACACCTCTATTTTGAACCGTTACAATGTAAAAGCACTTTTTGTAAATTGTGTCAAAATACCTGACTTGCCGAACTAAATCAAAATTTGCCAAACCACCAAACATGTCATCCGAGATATGACTTCACTTTCCGAAACTACATAAAATTTCCTATAAAACGACACCTCGTCCGTTACGAAGTTGCTCGTATCTTCCGAGATACACCAGTTCAAAGAAATTTTAAAATCGGTTTTTCATGCAAAATTCAAATGATAAAATCGTAACGGTACTTTGAACTGACAAATCTGCAAAGTTGAAAAAAGTTGCCTCATTATGTTAGCTCTCGAACGACATATAAAAATTAAGGGCTCACGATTTGAAAATTTGCGAATTTAACGTTTGAAAGGTAAAAAAATGTAGTTTTCGTGTAATGCAAATCATCTGATATGATGAAGATAAATTTGTACGATCAACACAGTTCATTTTGTTGGGCGAAAAAACTTACACGAAAACCACATTTTTTTACCTTTGAAACGTTAAATTCGCAAATTTTCAAATTGTGAGCCCTTAATTTTTATATGTCGTTCGAGAGCTTACATAATGAGGCAACTTTTTTCAACTTTGCAGATTTGTCAGTTCAAAGTACCGTTACGATTTTATCATTTGAATTTTGCATGAAAAACCGATTTTAAAATTTCTTCAAAGTTTGAACTGGTGTATCTCGGAAGATACGAGCAACTTCGTAACGGACGAGGTGTCGTTTTATAGGAAATTTTATGTTGTTTCGGAAAGTGAAGTCATATCTCGGATGACATGTTTGGTGGTTTGGCAAATTTTGATTTAGTTCGGCAAGTCAGGTCTTTTGACACAATTTACAAAAAGTGCTTTTACATTGTAACCAAAGCCACCTATATCAGAAAGCCGGGAAGCAGCAATACATGCACACAAAGGGAGCCTATGAATATGTCGTATATATGTTGCACGATGCACTAACACAAGCACAGCGCATGTAAAAAAAATCGTGTCTGCTCTGATAAAAACCGCGAAAACAAGTGGAAAACTCACTTTTTATCGGTTTTTTTTTCTTTCACTGCATTATAGACACTTCAATTCACGTCACATTGCACTTTTCGCGACGAAAATCGACCGGGAACCAATACTTTTCGTGTAAAGTTTGCCGCGACCCAGCCCGATTTGCCTTTACCGCAATGTAAATTTTCCAACTAAGCGAGCCTATGATCTGCCGCAAAAGTATATGATCGGGTTCTGGTTCCGGGCTTTGAAATATAGATGGCTTTGATTGTAACGGTTCAAAATAGAGGTGTCTCGTAGAACATTAATTTTCCCCAAATGAGCCACACTATCTACCATTAAAAGATTCTCCACCATGAACGGGACACCCTGTATAATACGGATATTCATACAAATGAGTAGATTTCGCAATGGTCGTAAAATAAAACGAGACCGAGGCTAATTTCGGGCGCGGCCGAAATTTGGATACCCTTCGCTCTCCTCGGGCTAAAAGTGTCTCAACGTGCTTTAGCCGCATCACAAACGGGAACTCCACAAAGGTCAGAAAATTCATTACTCCTACCTAATTTCGAAAGTTTCGATCCCTTGAAAGAGTCGTTTCTCGTTTCGTAACTACAAATTGAGATTTAGCAATTACGTAGACATGAAAGGGATTGCAAACAACAAAAGCTATTGCGCGAAATTACTATTAAATTCAATCGGGGCAAAACATTTCAATCTGATTTCGGCATTAGCGGCTCCAAAACAGCCTGGAGAATTGGAATACGATGAGCTAATGAGCATTCTTGATAAACACCTTGATTCTAAGAAAAGCGTACTCGTAGCACAACACCAATTCCTTTCAAAATATCAAGGAGAAAATCAATCCATTGCAGAATTTGTGGCTGTACTTAGAACTGATATAGGAGATTGCGAGTTCTACTGCACCTGCAAAACATCAATTGCAGATATATTTCTGCGAACGCAATTCATTCCAGGGCTACGTGACAAGTCGATTTTATTTTACAATCGGAACTAACGGAATTCAACAATATCGTCGACAAAGCGATTGCGCTGGAGGCAGCGAAAATCAATTCGAAGGAGTTATCACAAAAATTTTTGACGAGTACGCCAGGGACACCGTCCGACATCAACAGAATCGAAAAGAAAAAGAAAGTCAATTATCAAGGAAAATCGAACAGTGGAAAAAAATTTCGAATAAAGCAAAGTCGACAAAAATCAAAAGTGGATCTTGTAGCGCTGGGTATCGATAAACTTTGCCTTAGATGTGGCCGAAATAACCATCTCGTAACCGATTGTAGAACAGACCGCAACAGTCTTAAATGTTCTAGCTGTAATATTAAAGGTCATATCGAAAAAGTCTGTATACGAACACTTCTCGAAAAGAACAAAAATAAACATCAAGCGACTCATCAAATTACCAGTACATTTACACCCCGAGACTTTAGTACATTTCATATCGAAGATATTCTGCAAATACCATCGAGAGATAATGAGCGATTCTATGCTATTGTGAAAATAGAGGGGAAATCGACATAATTGGAAGTAGATTCCGGTTCGGCATACACATTCCTACCTCGAGATGTATTAAAAAAATTAAACCTGACAGTTCCATTACTACCAGCATCCATGGAATTCCGGTCATACACTCACGATACCTTCGTTCCGGATGGTAAAATCGAAGTAAACGTAGAATACAACGGCACGTCAACAAAAGAGGAAATTTACATTGTCCCCGAAGACTACTCAGCTCTTCTAGGAAGAATTTGGATACGACACCTCAATATCAACCTGAGCTTCATCGACCAGAAGTTCAAATCTAATAACTTAGAACGTTCTATTCAAAGCGTTAATGTAAATAATGAAATCTTCTCCGAGTTTTCGGATATTTTCGAGCAAAGGATCGGATGCATTCCTAATTTTAAGGTTTCCTTAAAATTACGTGAGGGAGCAAAGCCCATTTTCCACAGGGAGAGAGAAATTCCGTACGCATTGACAGAACGTGTCAATCAGGAGCTAGACTCTCTCGAACAAACAGGAATAATAACAAAAGTGGAGACCAGTGACTGGGGATCGCCTATTGTGGTAATCCCAAAAGTCGACAATAAAGTTCGACTTTGCGTTGACTACAAAATTGGGGTTAATGAGCGACTTATTGGAGCACACTATCCAATACGTAAAATCGACGACATACTCAATCAATTAAGAGATTCAAAATTTTTCTGCAAACACGACTTATAAAAGGCTTATCTTCACATTCCAGTGGATGAGCCATCGAGTCTAATTCAAGCAATATCAGCTCACCGTGGAACATACAAGGTCAACCGACTTTCTTTTGGCATTAAGACAGCACCATCGGAGTTTAATCGAATTATTGACCAAGTGCTGCGGGATGTTCCAGGAACCGAGGCTTATTTTGACGACATAATTGTGCGAGGAGGCAATAAGAGAGAATGCTACATAAATCTCATCAAATGCTTAAATCAACTAAGAAAATACGACCTTCATGTCAACAAAGACAAATGCGAATTTTTTCAATAACGCTTAGAATTTTTGGGTCACGTCATCGAGGAAAATAGGATATCAAAAGCACCATCCAAAATCGAAGCCCTAATGAAAATGCCAATACCCGAGTCAGTAGATGATGTTAGGAGTTTCCAGGGATTCGTCACTTACTATACAAAATTCATTCCAAAGGCATCAAATATTACGGCACCCCTTCGACAACTTCTAAAGAAGAATGTCAAATTCAAGTAGACCTACCTATGCGAAAAAGCATTCAAAGATCTTAAAAAGGGAATTTCCAGTGACAGAGTGTTGATTCCATACAATCCAGAGCTACCAGTTACGCTTGCATGCGACGCCAGTCCTGTGGGCATCGCTGGAGTACTTTCACACATTATCATAGGTGAAGAGCGACCAATTGCTTTCGCTTCACGATCACTCACATCAGCAGAAAAAAACTACTCTCAGCTTGATCGGAAGGCGCTTGCTATTGTGTTTTCCGTTGATCACTTTTTTCAATATTTGTTCGGAAGAAAATTTAATCTTGTCACTGATAATCAACCGTTGGCGAGGATCTTTCATCAACACGCCAAACTGCCCACCATGGCAGCAGCCCAATTGCAATGCTATGCAGCTTTCCTCTCCGATTTTAATTAAAAAATCAAATGTAAACGAGGTGTCGATAATGGCAATGCCGATTGCTTATCAAGAGCCCCTATCGAAGTATCGCAACTCACCGACACAATAATTAACGCAGAGGTGCATGACATCTGCGAGGCCACAGTGAATACAATTTCTACATGGACCCTAACATTCGACTCAATCCGGGATGAAACTGCAACAGTTGTCAAAAGCTCAAAAGGATAACGACTTGGACTTAAACTTTATAGTGGACAAGAACATAATATTCAAAGGTCAGCTTGTGGTAAAGCCATCAACCCTCCAGCCAGCAGTCTTGGAAGAATTGCATCCTACTAACGATAAAGACATCGAACATCTTGTCCGAAGTTGTACTAACTGCGCTAGTGTCAGACACAGTCCACCGAAGGCTCCGCTATATTCGTGGGCCGAAACCGAAAATAACTGGCAACGTATCCATATCGACTACGCGGGACCTTTACAAGGATATCAATTTTTAATTGTTGTTGATGCAAATTCAAAATGGGCGGAAATCGAAACATGTCGCGCAGCACCATCATCAACACTGACCATCCAGTTTCTCAAGGATATATTTTCGCGACATGGATTTCCCGACGTAATGGTACAGGATAACGCAGCAATTTTTACCAGCGAAGAGTTTCGAAACTTCTGCAGATAGTCCGGAATTTTTCTAAAATTCATCGCCCCAGGACATCCATCTACTAACGGTCTTGCGGAACGAAATGTTCAAACACTCAAAAATCGAGTTATCAAAATGAATGACGAACCAGTTCCGATGAGAGAGAAGATCCGCGAAATTCTTTTCCGATATCGGGCAACCCCGCTCAACAATGGGAAGTCTCCAGCAGAAATGTACTTACATCGTTCCATAAGATTTCAACTCGACATTTTAAAACCCACGAAGTTCCAGAAATCATCAATTCCAACTCCAAGGGCGCGTCAATTAAGCGTGGGAGAACTCGTACAAGCACGTTACTACAGTAACAACAAAAATCAATGGAAGCCAGGGACTATCATTAAGAAATTTGGTAATCTCCACTATCAAGTCAGATTTGATGACGGTTATATGCTTAAGCGCCACATTGACCAACTTTGGGCATCGAAAGTTCAACCTGATATTCAACAACCAGTGATGACTCCACAAATTCCAGATAACCGTGATCTTAACTCCGATGATAATCCAGTAGAAAGAGCCGTGGAACCCAACTTGGGTGACATAGTGATAATACCAGAGACCAGAGAAACGCCTGAGCCCATTAACATTGAGTCTCAATTTCTATCGAATGCTTCAGATCAACCTATACGTCGATCCAACAGGCAACGACAGCAACCAGCACATCTTCGACATGACTACATCTTATAAATCATTATCAATCGAAATATTTTTAAATTTCAAATTAGATTCAAACAAACTTTTAATTTTCATCAATGATCGTAATTTAGAGTCCAATATTATTTACATAAAATGAATCCATTGTTATAATTAACAGTTAATTTTCGAATATCCATAAAAAGTATTTTTGTATCAAGCGTGGGAGAATGTTGTATCAAAATGTATAATTCAAATCTTCCCGCTTTATTCAATTCGACAACTTATGTTTACACACACCATTATGTACATATTTACGATTGAAATAAAAAAATTCAGTTCAGTGTCTATCATCAACCAGCTCGTGTCTTTTAGTTGCACCACGCTCAGATTCCAGTTCGTGAAAAAGTTATAACAATTTGTGTGAAATTTGGTTGAAATTGGTGCACAAATAAAAAAGTTTTTCTTAGAAGAACCTAATTTGGGGGGTTAGGTTTGTATGGCAGCCCCATGACCCCATTGTCCGATTTTATCGATTCAAAAAAGAAGCATTCGTGCAAAATTTCAGCTTCATAGCTTTTAAATTGGTCGAGTAAAACGCGTCACAACAGACAGACACACTGACAGACAGACAGACGGATAGATAGACAGACAGACAGACGGACAAACTAACATCGCCCAATCGACTCCCCAAGTCATTCTGATCATATGTATATGTATACTTTTTATATGGTCGGAGATGCTTCCTTCAACGCGTTACAAACTTCATGACAAAGTTAATATACCCTTTCACTCTATGAGCGAGGGGTATAACAAAATCAAATTTATTACGAGAGAGATTGCGATTACATTTTGTAGGACTTTGCTTGAGAAATTTTCATAAATTTATTACAAGGATATGGAATAATTTCATAAATCCTGCGTGACATTGGCATTTGAATAAACTTTTACCTTTGCTTTTCCAATGTGGTGATAGGTTGCTATAAATGTACGAGTCACGCCAATAAGAAATAGCTTCATATCCTGATTTTAAAAGAATATTTACATTCTACAACACCTACATTCGTATTACATTGGCCATAAAGTGCAATCTTACTCTGCATTTGGATGCGAATGAAGGGTCAAATCGGCTGATTCAAATCGGTTACACCACTGGTTGCAGTGAGATTGAATACCGAATGCGCGCTTTAAATGCAAAGGATAATGTTGTGGCTTGATTAGGGTCAAAGTTAGAGCCTATTTCTTACACTGCAATCTTGGAAAGAATTGATCGTGTCAAATGTGTGGACATATCTGTTTGTGGCCTTACACACTATAAAATCGCTGTACCAAACCTATGAGCTTCTAATTCCGCCGTGTAACAAAAACAATTTTCATTGTCGAACTTGAAAGCACACAAGCTTAGTAGAACGGTTGTATGGTGTAAATAGACCATTAGACTGAGAAAGAGCTTTAAGCGAAAAATGTTTGCTTTGACACCACAGGCGGCGCCTTTATACTTTACAACGGTTCGTACAACCTTCATTCACAGATGCTCGGTCTTAGGTTTTTTTTTGGCACCCGAAGCTTGAGCTGAAGTGCCGGGTGCATATGTGATCGTAAAGTTTTTTGGAAATAAAATTACGCTGATATATAGCTCGGAAAAAGTAAGATAAACCGTCGAGATTAAGCTTTCAGTAGTCATAGTTTCTTCAAAATATCCACGCTTGACCCCCCTAGTATCGTGCTCAGATAGTCAGGCTGCTGTTGAGGCATCGAAATCGGTGAAGGCGGGGAAATCTTCGGAAGATACTGCTAATGCAGTTATGTCGCATTTCTACTGGTTAAGAATAGTCCACCTACGTCGCCTTGCTTCCTGCGTGACCACCTCTTGGTATTGAGAGGTGTCTAGCTTCTTTTTTTCGAAGTTCATTGTGAATACTGCAGACAAATTCAATCACTGCATCCCAATTATTGGCACTTCAGCATACGGTTCACAAAATTCTGTGGGCTTATCGTTTCTCCAAATTCCACATTCAGTTGGACACTCAAAAACACGTGCTTTGCGTCTTCTGCAACTCCCTTGCATCTAGGACACTCTACGAGTCATCCGGCTTGAATCAGTACAAGTATTGTGGATATCAACCATGACCCGTTAGGAATTGAGTTAAAAAGTGGTTTATTTCGTTTGCTTTTAACCCATTCTGCAATATCAGGGATGAGAGAATGAGTTCATCTACCGGTTACAGCTTCGTCCCACCGCAGTTGCCCCTGTCTCAGGTTTTCCTGTCTTTCAGACCTTTTGTCATCTTACCTAGTCCGCCGGCGTGTTCATAAGTTTGCCGTCATATAATCTGCTTTTTCTCCTGAATCAGAATTCCTATATTGGGATCATTCCAGCAACTATATAAGCAGCCTCGTGCGAAGTTGTTGGGTACGCAGAGCATTCTCTCAATGAGCACCTATGGTAAACTAAGCTTAATTTCTCGGTGTTCCCAGAGGAATCTAGTGTAACAGCCCATACATTAGCATGGATGTAACAACCTTGGCCAGCAACAATCTCCTGCTATGATCTTGGGCTCCCTATATTTGGCATAATCCTTGTTAAAGCCAATGTGGCGACCGCCGTTTTTTGACATACTCTCCAAAGTTCAGTCTCGAATCGATCATAATACCAAACACCTAATGGCATAATGGCTTTGGGTATGATATTGCTTCCTACTATGATTTTAGAGAGCATTTTTTTCTGCAGAGAACAGAACAGCCTCGGTTTTTTGCACAGCAAGTTCGAGGCCAAACCTTAATAGCAAGAGCTTTATTATGCATACTCCAGCGAGTTGCGGCACACAGAGTGCATTTCGAGCCGGTTTCGAACTAGTATTACATGGCGCGCTGCAATTCTCATCAGATGCCTCTACGTATGCAGCGCGTCATGTAATACCAGGAGAGGCATTACCGGACTCAACCAGGCAAAGGTGTACGATCCTCTTATATAGGACACGAAATACACCCTGGTATCGAATCATTTTTAAATGGGGCTAGGCAATGGCTAGCCACCGATTCGATACGGCCGCGTTTCTGAACTATGTGTCAGAGAACGGGTTTAAACAAAGCAACAAAAACATTGTTGTTGGACGGTGGATGTTGCATGCTCAAAAAATGATTTGAGTTATCCACCGTCCAGTTTGCCCATAGTGGGACAGCACAATAGTATGCATACTCCAGCGAGTTGCGGCACACAGAGTGCATTTCGAGCCGGTTTCGAACTAGTATTACATGTAATACATGTAATACTAGTTCGAAACCGGCTCGAAATGTACTCTGTGTGCCGCAACTCGCTGGAGTATGCATACTATTGTGCTGTCCCACTATGGGCAAACTGGACGGTGGATAACTCAAATCATTTTTTGAGCATGCAACATCCACCGTCCAACAACAATGTTTTTGTTGCTTTGTTTAAACCCGTTCTCTGACACATAGTTCAGAAACGCGGCCGTATCGAATCGGTGGCTAGCCATTGCCTAGCCCCATTTAAAAATGATTCGATACCAGGGTGTATTTCGTGTCCTATATAAGAGGATCGTACACCTTTGCCTGGTTGAGTCCGGTAATGCCTCTCCTGGTATTACATGACGCGCTGCATACGTAGAGGCATCTGATGAGAATTGCAGCGCGCCATGTAATACTAGTTCGAAACCGGCTCGAAATGCACTCTGTGTGCCGCAACTCGCTGGAGTATGCATACTATTGTGCTGTCCCACTATGGGCAAACTGGACGGTGGATAACTCAAATCATTTTTTGAGCATGCAACATCCACCGTCCAACAACAATGTTTTTGTTGCTTTGTTTAAGAGCTTTATTGTTGTAATCGCCTCGTTCCCATTGACTTCGACGCACTCTAGTTTCATTGCTACCACCACAACTGCAATACAAAGCCTATCGAGGTAATTCCTCTTAGCATGGGAAGTTCCAAAAACGCCGTTGAACATTATCCACATCAGCAGGCCATGGACTGATCCCTCTGGAAGTCCCGTTGTAACCCTATACGCTGCGGGTCCATCGCTGGTATTGTATGGGAATATATGATTTGAGAGATAACTCCTGATTAAAGCTGCAAGATAGTCTGGAACATCCATCCTTTGTAAAGCGGTATGAATGGAGGCCCAATTTATGGAATTAAAAGCGTCCTTGACATCGAGCATCACCACAGAACAGCATGTGCCACTTTGACTCCCTTGCTAAATTTGTAACTAATTCAATTGCATCCACAGTAAACATCGTCCGTCTAAAGTCGTATTGTCGGTCCGATGGCACACTTTTTCTTCCACAGCCGACATAGTACGCTCATGTCCAGGGAACAGAACCGAGACAATATTTTGTTGCAGCGTCGGGCATTTTTTTTTTATTCGGCCCTATCTTCTTCATCACCACTTTGTACTCCGTTTCCGCGTCTTAGTTTTAATGGAATTTTTGTTCGTTGTTTTGATAAAATCAGATTCATTAAACTTATGAAAGCCGTCTTAGGTGGGATATCGGTGTAAATATTCATTAGTTTAATGAACAAATTCATTGCTTCAGGGTACCTTTTTTTTCAGTGTATGTTTGTACCTTTCAGGCCCAAACCGACGTCGAGGTGTTAATATTAAATATCCTTTGATATAAGATCCTGAAATACATGTTTTCATCCAAAATCTTTCAAATCTGAAATGTTTTACTCGGATTGAAAAGTGTTGTTTTCTGGAGGGTCTTAAAAGCCAAAACTTATCAATATAGACAAGTATCCAAGTTGAATGTAATTAGAAGTAGAACGTACAGTTAACATTTATCGTCAAAGGTGAAAGGATCATTCTCGATTGTCCTTTCGTAAAATTTGGGATTGACAATTTTATACTTATTTTCGTGTTTTCTCTAATCTCCGAAACAAATTTTGGCTAAGTTGAAGTTGAAAAAATGTCGGAATGCCCCTCTGAACGAAACTCTGGCTACGCCACATAACTATACTCTTCAGGTCTTTAATATCTTGACTTTACTTCGCCTAATCCTTCGAAACTGAAATCATTCTCTTAGGCAATTTAAATTAAGGGAAGTTTTAATTGTTGTGTTAATGAGAAGAAAGAAAAGCCCAGATTACGATCACGAGGTTGAACAAAATGCTCGCCTTGCGCCTCCTCCTTTAACGAAATCCTGGCTACACCCATTCTCTGAGTAAACCGAATATGTATTGTTGATTGCTCAGCTTTCGGTTTCTTCAAAATGTATCTTTGGTGTGCTGAGGTTCTTTGCTACACTGCAATAACATAGTGGCTTCCTTTGGGTGCTTTGTTAGTTTTACGAAAAATTAAGGCTGAACATCAAAAACAAAATTATCTGTTACTGAATTGATTGATTGATTGAATTGAAAATGTTGTACTTTTTAGATATTTACGTCAATATCTGAAAAGTACAACATTTTTACCTAAATTTGAACTCGGAAAATTCCACAACATCCTAAAACACTGATTCTAACACTTTGATGTCAGTTTTTTTCATTGCTTTAATCCTGGAAATTATGAAGTTGCAAGTTCATGTTTTTATCAAACATGAGATTCATTTTCCAGATTTCTTGGGGGAGTTTTACAGAGCTATAATGCGAAAATATGAAAGTGACGGTCGCTTTACAAAATGCCAGCTCAGTATTATCAATGTAAGAATTTCAGCTTGATTGCCGATGAGGAATGACGGCGAGACTGTAGGCTTCTCCGGAATACGGTAAGACCATCCTATCTAGTGATACGCAGTTAGAAGTAACGTTTGTTTTTGGGGTACATTTAAACCGTCAACTACCGCATTTGCCTTTCAATGGTTTATGAAACGTTCCTGAAGAGTAGAGTCCATTGAGAAACCAGATCTTGGATTGTATATGCCATAAGGGTAAATATTTTGAAAAAAAAACAAAAACTTTTTTAAACCATCAAACATCTTTCTCTATAAAGTTTTAGCGTACGCTCCTAGAAGTTACAGATACGCAGTCACACTACAGATAAAAAAAAACACTGAAATGCTTTCTTATTTTCCATGAAGGTATCACTTTTTCCCACCATAATATCGCGACCCGGCCGAATTTTCGTAGGCCCGGCGACTGGCAAGATCTTTTAGGACCGTCACAGCCGTGCGAGGCCCGAGCAGGTGGTAACCCTACCTGAAATAGTACCACTATTGGAAATATTCGACTGGGATGCATTGCATGTTTCCAAAACTGACCTATCCACCGATACCTATATTAGTTTCGTTTTTTGCTCATCCCGTTAGTTTCAGGTAACGAACTCCATATAAAAAAAAAAGACACTTTCCACTACACTATTCACTTGATAGAGTTAAGCGGAATAGAATGTAGATAGCTAATGCATAGGGAAAAAAAGGAGGAGGAGGAGGAGCTATACTATATATAGCAACGATTCTTATCAAATGCGAATGCCGCCCTTTTTTCTGGTAGGTACGTGTACGCTACAAACCGGGTTGTTCAGCACTGCGAACAACCCGGCTCCATAAAGGCTATTTCGTAGACCAATTCATCATTGCATTAGCTATGACAATCCGCTCATTCAATATCTACAAATCTACAACAAATCGTGTGACACGTATGTATGTATAAAAAAAAATAAATAACAGGCGCGACAATCCAACATTGGACTAAGGCCGCAGGATGTGTTAGTGACATCCTATTTCCAAGATCTTATCTGCTTTTTGATGAGGTAATGGGATCAGCATCACGCTCAGCAGTGTTATTTATCCCCATAAATGGGTACTCGTTTAACATCTGAGTGAGATCATAGTCTGTCACAAGCTCGTGAGTTCGAAAAACACCATGGAACACGGTGAGATTCGAACTCATGAGCCTGTGCACCGAAGGTAAGCGCACTAACCGCTAGACCAGTCAGACTACATGTGTATGTATGTATACATTTTTGAAAATTCCCAATGATAAAACATACAAAAAGCACCATATGTCACGAAGATAATCTGAAATTACAAATCATGTCATTATAAGCGCCTATTAGCATCAAACAGCGCCAAATAGCAAGAAACCAACCTTCTAATTATATGTAGTACATACAATACCTACTCCATGACACCACGAACAGAAAATCATGCTTCTGATAGCAATCTACATATAGACGGTTTGAGCGGTGGCAATGCGCATTCCAGCCGCTGAAAAAGCACGCTTTTTTGCCATTAAACATTTTTCATTGCACCCAAGCAGGTTCGTACTAGGAATTTCAAAAACCGGCCCATAACCCGGTTTTCGTTTTTTTCGGTTTCTTGTAAAGTCCGGTTTAAACCGAGCTCAAAGTACCGGTTTTCCGGTTTACCGAGTTTATTTTAATTAATTTGCTTATAATTTTATTTAAAAAAAAGAGAAGGTAGTTTGACAAAACGATGGTTCTACGAGTAATAGCAAAAAGGATAGTATTCGAAAATATGTTGAAGGGCTGAAATTTAAAAAAAAAACTAAATTTTTCATAGAGGACAAGTAATAGAATTGCAGACTGAAAAATCCAGAAAATATAAAAAAATTGTGAATTTGGAAAGCTTTTTTTCCGGTTTTAACCGGATGGACAAACAACCGTCCGGGTTAAAACCGGGAGAAGTAAAAAACCGAAAATAAACAGAAAGTACCGATTTTCGGACTAATCGTCCAGTTTTTGACATCCCTAGTTCGCACTGGTACCAATTTAAATGCTGAGAAATGGTTTTTCTTGCTATGCGAAGCTTTTCGCTTTCGCCTCTCATCGCATCGCTTCTTATTCCTCTTTACATTACAAGCTGCTATCTTGTATTCGTTTATTATGGCAGCTATCTAGTTGAAAAATGTGACAATTCAACTATTCTGCCTGAAATTGGGTCATGAGTCATGACTTATTGAAACACTAAAGTATATCCCATTGAAAATAAGCCCTAAGGTCACTCGAATTGTCAGCTAAATTAAAGCCAAACACCAAAATGTTGTTTCTCAATAAATCCCCAAGTTTTAATCCTCGAACATCGCTATGCTCTGTAGTCCTAATCCAATCATGTGGTCGACGAAATTTTCAGAATTACTTTTTGCCGACCAAACACTATACAATTACCATAAAGCAAAAATTTCCGGAAGCAGTTTTTTTCACGAAATAGTCCACAAGTCCGCACAGCCAAACCTTCCTAGCCAGCACTGAAATAAGTAAAAGTTAGAGTGGGCGAGCCTGTATCGATTCCAAATAAAAAATTTCAGATTAAAGTTCAATAAAGCATAAATTAAAAGTGTGCGCTGTATTCGTTCTAGTTGCTCTGTTGAATAGCTTTTATTTCCTCGTAATTTTTTCTCTCTACTCTACACAGTCTGAAAGAATGGTGAAAAGTCGAGCGCTATACTAAATAGGATCACAGAGCTTGGGTAGTGGTGTATTATTGTTCTGTAGAAAAAGTCTAGCTGCGGCGATACTATAAATGGTAAAACTACGTATAGATTTATATCTATGTATATGTAAAAGATTTTCAATGTGAGAACCATGGCTTCTGGTGTATCTATACTCTTATTTTATTCTATAGCCAAGTTTCATTGCACATCATATATTTCTGAGGGATTCTGAGAGGATGTACGAAATATTCAAAAAAAAAAGTGCTGAACTAGGAAAAATTGGGAAATCTCATTTTATTAGTTCATTCTCCAGAAAAGTCTCATAAAAAGACTTTTACGCAAGAATAAGACGTCGAGTCCAATTAGAAGTAGATCAGCCACATTGGGATCGAGTTATGAGAAATCAATGAGTGGAAGGCATAAAATGATATTATGAAATGAGAATCATATGAATGTCCTTTGTATAGTTTCGTAGTCGTGTATGTATACAATTCATAATGAGTCCTATAGGGAACTAGACAGCAGGGAGGAATCAATCGGGGATTAAATAGACGAACAAACTTGACTACAGAATCAATTTACGCAAAATCTTGCTGTTAGGACTAAATTTTATTCGTCCTCTTCAACCCTATTCTATTCTCTAAATTCCGAAACCTTTTTGGATTATTCGACTCAATTATTTTACCTTAACTAATGTTTACCTGCACTTTCACTTCCTCAAGTAAACGTGTCAAAATTTGCTGGCTTCTTGCTGCAACCGAACCATCCATGCCACCACATTCTTCTGTAAAGTTTCGCAATCTTTTCTCAGCATCATCGCGCCACAACGTCTCATATGGTTGAAAAGTTAAACTCCATTTCCGGGCATTGTCCATTGCCCGGCTGGTCTGCTTCATGATTGATCGCACACATTCTTCAACGCCAATTTCGGCCAACTCTAAAAAGTACCCATTCATTGTAAAAATCGAAAGATTAACCGAAAATTCCTTAAATCAATGAAAAAGTTCATTCTTCGAGCGTATATGTAGACATAGTCTGAACCGCAAAAGATATCCCTACCAACTTGCAGCATTGTCTCCTCCGAGTGGGAATCAAAGTTTCGTCCTTCATCGCGTCGATTGCCTGGAGCGGACCGAATTACTTGCACAATGTCTCGAATCAGTTGAACGATGATCTGATAGAAGCCGCCCGGCTGGTCTGCTACTACGCCTGCATTCGGGTCAAAGCTGGGACTGAAGGATACTTGGCCACCGTTCAGATCAAGTTTCACTTGGAAAAGTGGCCAGTCATGTTCCTTCGACGAATCCATTTGCGTTTTAATGTAGTTCAAACTGGAAGAACACAAAAAAGGAATTTATCAAGTTTTGAATCAGATTTTCAGAGTAGTGGGTCTTGGTCGGGCACGACCCGGGACTATGATGGAGCTATAAATATAAGAAATCTAAGAAGACGATGGATGCGAAAATGCGAATTCTGCGAAAATTTCGCTGGCCACTGTGATATAAGGATAGCCATACTTCCGAACACTTCCGTGCGAAACAATGCACATAGTGAGTGAGAACTGCAAGCGGAGAGAGTGTTGTCCTGCGAGTGAAACTTTAAGGAATATGCAATGCAATTGGGTTTCTATAGCTGCCGACTTATTAGCAGCTAGTTCACAAGTTAAACAGACTCCATTTTCACTTCGGTAATTGGATTTTCAAGTTGAGTGCTCGAAAAGTAATAACTAGATTGGAATTGGAAATTTTGCATTCGTGTAAATTTTTTGTGAAAGGACGAATGTAATTAGTGGTTAAAGGATGGTTATAATAATTTTCTGTGCATGTTTCAGCGTTAATATTCACATCTAAAACTGTTTATGATGAGCGTCAATGGCTGTTTCGCTTACAGCATACAAATGTCCTGATGGTTGCCACACGGCATAATCATATTTGGTGTACCATATTTGATGTGCTCTATTATTTTGGTTGGCGAAATTAAATGCTGATGCGTTACGTGGTCAGTGAGTCAAATTGATTCAAATACTTTGCAAATTGTCGACATGTCCGATGAATAAAATTCCATTACCATATAATTTAATAATCATGATACCGGCTCACTCTGCATGTTTGGTTCGTTTGCTAGAATAGTACTTTATGGAGTTATGTATGTATAAAAATGTTTACACTTTAGTTATAATATTTACCACTATGTATTTTTTTTTAATGCAAACAATTCTAGCGCAATTTTACCGCTACAATTAAACGCTTGATTCAGATCAAATGTACCAGCTTTAGGCGTGGATCAAGGAGAATCCCATCTGACCTATTCTTACAGATCTCACTGCACAATCATGCGCTCAACTTGGTTGCGCGCAAGTAAGTCTCTAGATGCAAAACAAGCTTCAAAATTGACCCCTGTGACCAGAGCGTACGCAGAAAAATTTGTCGGGAGGGGTTTTAGGAATGTGGGTTCTAATCGTGCTTGAACAGCGGATGACTCATCAACTTTGTGTCCTGACCGGTCGGTCAGAAGAATCCGTTGATTTGATTGGATTAAAATGGTTTCAAGTTCTGTCAAATGAGCTAATTCAATTGAATCCATGCTAGAGTGCTGATTCCTTATAGTGAAGTTCATGTGTACCTACTAACACTGCTATTGCTTGTCTATTTTCTTGGGCCATTGCCCAATGACCACATGATGAATCGCTTTAGCTATCCAGGCTTAAGGGAGGCTATATGCTCGCTCGATGAGGGCAGTGCTATGGCAAACTGTTTATTAGCAGCGTTGACTACACATTCATAAAGTAAATTTTTGTCCTTTGTCCTCACAAAGCACATGATGAATATACTATGGCATGGGTATTTGATACTTTTTCCCACCACTCGATCGCCAGGAATGAATTCGAAGGGGTTTCGTAGCACTGAAGCTACGGGCCTATTGTACTATCGTCCGTCATATGTGGGCAGGACTATACCTGTTGACAGCTCGCGTCTTGTAAGATCCTCATTGTGCGATATGATCTCAGGTAGGTGAGGCCTGTAAGAATCCCACATATGGTACGTACTTTATTTCTGCGTAGCTAAAGCTGCCCAGCCACTCTTTTTTGCGAGTATCCTCCTATGAACAGTTCGGATTGCATGAGCCCAGGTATAGTTTGTCGCAGTGCCTTAAGTCGTTCCTGGCCTTTGATTAGTCCTTTTACTATACATGTAGAAATGCTACTCAAGGGTTCTGGTCCGCAGAAGTGGAGCGCTGCAGGCTGGCTGTGCATGGCAACTCATCCGCCTGTTCGTTCCCTGTGATGCCTATATGACCTGGGACCCAGAAGAGTGTTAGTTTGTTATTTACGCCTAATTTGCTCAGTGCATTCAGGCAACACTGAACCAGCCTTAACTTGACGGTAGATTTAGTGAGTGGCTATCTGAGAAGATTTATTTACAAAGTTAGTTTACAGGGATCGGCGCAAGTTGCTATTGCGTGAACTTCTGCCTGAAAAACAGTAGTGTGGTGCCCCATATGTATATATATCCTGTGTGCTGGGCCAACCAACAATATCCAGCATGGACTTTATCTACTTTAAAATGACTTTAGGCCGAAATTGAGCGTACATATTGTTTTGTCAGGTTACAAATCACAAATTTGAAAGCTGAATTTTGGCATGAAACTTCCTTTCGAGGTCCACAAAAGGCCCTGTCTGTAGGAGTGCCGTTAGCGGTGCTACGGAGGGCCAAAGACCCTAAGGACCGTATTTATGAACATACCTTAACTCAAGGAGACCTTGAGTCAAGGATGCCGAAATTTTAAAAATTAAATGTCAATGCATCCTTGATTTAAGGAGAAATTCAAGGAGACCTTGAAATTTGCTACAGTCAGCCTCACTTGAAGTCAATGTAGCTACACACCTACCTTGAAATATTATATTTCAAGTCTATTAAAAAGGTATCCTTGAATTTTGCCTTAAATCAAGGATGCATTGACTCCTGAATATAAATGATTTCTATGAAAAAGTATGGGAAATGACATTTAATTTTTAAAATTTCGGCATCCTTGACTCAAGGTCTCCTTGAGTTATGTTCATAAATACGGGGCTGAATATCTCGATTACGCAAATTTGCACTAAAAAGTGGTGTATGGGAAATTTATAGCTCTTGTCGTTTGTCAATAAATTGGCAAAGGAAGATTTTAATTTGAGCCCTACTAATGGTGCTAAGGGGTCAAACAGTATATTTGGCAAGGTTTTGCAATATCTTTATATTGGTAACTCTGGCTAAAAAAAATTGCATGGCGAATTTGTAGCCTATCCGGTTTTGAAGAAAGTGATCAAATTTTTTTATCAATACGTTTACCCCTAAGGGTGCTACGGGGGCTAAAAAACGGTATATTTTAGGTTATTCGTGAATATCTCTGTAACGGGGGAATATGCTATAAGTTTGTAGATGCTGGGGCTTCGAACAAAATGTCAAAACTCGGACCTGGAACCTGTTAGTATGACTGAGGATTTGCTTGAGAACTGATTTCCGCAAGTACATATGTATGTGTACAGCATTGGGTCTTCGGGAATCTGGTCAGCTTAATTTAGAGTGATTAACCTGTTTTTTTTTGTTCGTAATATAAACTCGGGACCGAAAAAAAAACCAGTACTTTTACTTCAGTTTTAACCGCTTCTAAAAACAACCGAAAAAAAAATTAAAACCAGTACCTTGCGCAGTTTTTGACATCTCTACTTTGATGGCTTAGAGCGTTGAGGACCAGCGAAATATTTTCTGTCGAAAATTATTATTCACACACCCATTTTATTTATTGGAAATATTTGCGAACTACGGAGGGGAGCTTAGAAATGTTTTCATGTGAGCATAGAGCTTTAAACTTTCCGCTGCACAGGTTCTGAATATTGATACAAAAATAGAAAATGCGATAAATTATTCTTTGAACTCAGCTTTTTATACCCGCCACTATGTGAAAGGGTATATTAACTTTGTCATGAAGTTTGCAACGCATAGAAGGAAGCACCTTCGACTATATAAAGTATATATATTATTGATCAGCGTGACGAGAGAAATCGATTGAGCCATGTCCGTCTGTCTGTCTGTCTGTCTGTCCGTCTGTTGCAACGCAAACTAGTCCCTCAGTTTTGAAGCTATCGAGCTGAAAATTTGTATGCAAGTTTCTTTTTAGTGTACGCTGTATATATGTCGGAACGAATGGAATCGGACCATGGGGTCATGAGGCTGCCCCTGAAAATTAGGTTTTTCTAAGAAAAACCTTTTTTTTTATGCACCAATCTTAACCAAATTTCATGTTCCTAGTATAGCCTCAAAACATATCTAGAAACGGATGGAATTGGAACATTACGTCATAGGGCTGCCATACAAACGAACCATTGAAAATTAAGTTGTTCTAAGAAAAACATTTTCCTTTTTAATCCGACCGTAACCAAACTTCATCCAAATGTGTTCCTAGTAAAGCCTCGAAAAATATCTAAAAAAAAAAATATAACAGGCGCGACAATCCAACATTGGACTAAGGCCACAGGATGTGTTAGTGACATCCTATTTCCAAGATCTTATCTGCTTTTTGATGAGGTAATGAGATCAGCATCACGCTCAGCAGTGTTATTTATCCCCATAAATGGGTACTCGTTTAACATCTGAGTGAGATCATAGTCTGTCACAAGCTCGTGAGTTCGAAAAACACAATGGAACACGGTGAGATTCGAACTCATGAGCCTGTGCACCGAAGGTGCGCGCACTAACCGCTCGACCAGCCAGACTACAAAAAATATCTAGGAGCAGATCAAATCGGAACACTACATCATAGGGCTGTCATACAAACAAACCACTGGAAATTAGATTCTTCTAAGAAAAACTTTTTTCTTAATGAACCAATCTTAACCAAACTTTGCGCAAATGTGTTTTTAGTAAAGCCACCAAACAAATCTAGGAACAGATGAAATCGGAACACTACGTCATAGGGCTCTCATACAAACCAACCGCTGGAAATTAGGTTCTTGCATGAACAACTTTTTTCTTTGTGAATCAATCAACCAAACTTCACCCAAATGTGTGGTCAGACGTACACCATTTTGCTGTACAATACCTTAAGCATTTTGACCTGTCGTACAGCATTAGTAAATGTACAGCATTCCCAACGCCACGCCAAAGAAGCCTAAATTACTTCATAAAAACCTCCTCGGTGAGGCCTGTAGTCAGTCTGTTAGGTGTTATTAGCAGGATAATCGCACTTTTATGTGGCAAACAATCATTTTCGATAATTTCGAAACTCTTTGGTCAATCGTTCGGAAATTTTATGTACCTAAATGTAAGCGACGGGTAGCTCCACAACCTGGGGACTACATTTACTTACATTTCTCCATATTTTAGGGTCGCCTATCTGCGTTCGACAGTTACAGCTGCCCAAATCGCACTTTCGACTTTTCTAATCGAAAACTCTATAAAATTTGTCCAATAAATTTGAAAATTGGCAGACTTGTGAACATTTCAAGGCTCTAGCTCATACTTGTAGCTGTAGAGCTATACTTGGCGCTCACCGCTCACATTGGCCCGTATGAATAAAAAGTAGTAAATTTTCAAATTTGTAGAAACTACTCAAAAGTAGATACTACATGTATTCGAATGAATAATAATTTTTTTTCGGAAATACTGAAACTACTACTTCGAAAATGCAATAGTAGCATCTGCTACAATTCAAAAAGTAGGCGCTGCCACATGTGTCATAATTAGGCATAAGTTTTCCTTCCTTTTCAGGTGGATGGTATAAGTGACGACTCGAAAATGGAATCACAACGAGACATTCACCAACGTGCCACCGATGATTTAGCCGACGCGGGACTCAATCAATTTTGGACGACTTTAGAAAACGCTTCGAAAATTAAAAGATTCACCAAAAAAGCACAATTCGTTCTCAAGTTATAAACAACATCTTCCAATATTTTCCACTTTGAAGAGCACTTCTTTTTAAGTTGGCTATTCAACATTAGCCCAATCGTTGTGAAAGATATTTTCAATGCAGCTGTGGATACAGTATGGGTACATGTAATGCATATTTTCAAGTAAAACAGGAATGTACTTAAGTCCGCCTCTTTGATTATGTGCCAAATGGTTGGGCATCTTTGCTCTAATCTAGACTTATCAGACTTTTCTAAAATTATTATTATCCACAATTTCGAAATACGATTACGACAATATCGGTTCTAAGATATACCCAACCTGATTGCCTAGTTTCTCAAAGACTAATGACCGCCTATAAGCAAAACAAGCCTATAGTGATCTTTATGTGTAGTCACAATTTCCAATTGTTTTTTTTTTAGAGATTAGAAGGTTGATAGTAAACATCGCAGAAAGGTATGGGAGCTAGCTATCAAGGACGACATGAAGGAATCGTTGCCGAAAAAATTATTGGCCAACCAATCCACATTTTTATACCCTTCGCTTACATATTAAGCGTAAAGGGTATATTAACTTTGTCATGAAGTTTGTAACGCATTGAAGGAAGCATCTCCGACCATATAAAATATGTATATATATGATCAGCGTGACGAGCTGAGTCGATTGGACGATGTCCGTCTGTCCGTCTGTCCGTCTGTCTGTCTGTCTGTCTGTCTGTTGCGACGCGTTTTGCTCGGCCAGTTTAAAAGCTATGGAGCTGAAATTTTGCACACATGCTTCTTTTTGTTGCAGGCAGTTTGTATGTTTGAATCGCTAAAATCCGCCAAGGGGGTCGTGGGGCTGTCATACAAACCTACCCCCCAAATTTAGGTTCTTCTTAGAAAAACTTTTTTATTTATGCACCAATTTCAATCAAATTTCACACAAATGTATTTTAATTGGTAACACACAATATATGTAAAAATAGACCAAATCGGACAATGGGGTCGTGGGGCTGCCATACACACCTAGTCTCCAAATTATGTTCTTCTAAGAAAAACTTTTTTATTTTCTTAGCGATTTCAATCGAATTTCGCACAAATGTGTTTCTAGTAATACCACAAAACATATGTCAAAATGGACCAAATCGGACCATGGGGTCATGGGGCTGTCATAGAAACCTAGCTCCCCAAATTAAGTTCTTCTAAGAAATTTTTGTTATTTATACACCACTTTCAACCAAACTTCACACAAATGTGATGACACAAAACATATGTATAAATAAATGGTGTCGGACCATGTGGTCATGGGGCTACCATACAAGCCTAGCCCCCCAAATAAAATTTTTCTAAGTAAAAAGTTTTTATTTGCACACCAATTCCAATCAAACCTCAGAAAATTATATTTCTATTCATGCCACCACAACAAACGTGAAATCGGACTATGGGGTCGTGGGGCTGGCATATAAACCCAACCCCCAAATTAGGTTCTTCGAAGAAAACCTTTTTGATTTGTCCACCAATCTGAACCAAATGTGTTTTAATTGATGCCACAAACTACGTAAAAATTGATGGGAAGGCCATAGGGCTGCCCTACAACCCCCTTCCCCCTCTTTTTGGTTCTTATAAGAAACCCACGTCCCGCTTCGCCCAATAAATCTTCGCCACGGCACTTATGAGAAAATTCAAAAGCATGGAAGCGGGGAGGACTGAACACTAGTCATAGGTGCGCCCGAAAAAAACTTTTAGACCGAGGGGAGCGAAGGGTATCCAAATTTCGGCCGCGCCCGAAATTAGCTTCGGTCTCGTTCTTTGTAAATCTATACAGAGATTTGTAATTATCGTCGCACGCTTCACGTCGTTTTAGGTACTTTTTCGTTTTACGCGGTTCACTTATGTTTAAAAACATTTTTAAAGATCATTTTTTGCCTTGTTTGATTACTACAAATCTACCTACATATTTGTAGTTTGCAAATTGTTACCTACATGAAAACTGTAGTAAAGCTACTTTTATTCATATGAAATCTACTAATGTTTCCCCTTTGTAGTATGTTCGAAAGTTTTAGTGCAGTAAACGTCATTTTAATCATAGCAACAATACTAGAAATCTATGTTTACTTCAAAAAAAGTAGTAAAGTGCAATTTACTACTTTTTATTCATACGGGCCATTGTCTCCAAATTTCAAGGTCCTACTTATCTGCGTTCTGGAGCTCAATCGATTTAATCGAAAATTGTCCCTATTTCGGAAATTTTGGAGCGTAAAATTTTGAAATGTAACAGCCATGTATAGAGGACCGCACTGCCCGTATCAGGTGAAAATCCCAAGCATCTATAGCTGCCAATACTCAGAAGTAACAACCATGTAAAGAACACAGAACGATGGAAAAATTACTGTACTCCATCCGATTCCCCTATCAACCTCTTAAGGAAAAAGAAAATTCAAACTAAAGGACTCTGCAAGGATTTCTCCTGTATGCTGACCAAATCCAATAAAGTAGCGATAAATCCCCAGAGAGTCGCCATCCGCTTAAGAATTCTCTACGCAATGAGGTATTAATTTATCTATTGTAATAAACAAACCGAAACTTTTAAATAGGTAGGTACCTACAAGGAGGTGTAATTTTCGTACTTCAAATAAACAGCTTCATGATTTTTGTCTCAGGGTCACGGATAGTCAGAGGTAGGGAAAGGGCCATCATCATCCCAACAATGCTGCTGAGACTGCAGTTTCGAAAACTGAAATTCAAAAGTTGAAAAATACCTATTCCTAACCTAAAAAAAATTCATTGTGTTAAACAAATGTTGGGTTTGCCCCTTTTAAAGGAGATCCTGGCTACACTTCTCCCATGTTATAACTTTGCGTCTTAAAACCTACATTTGCACTTCACATGCTGATGATGTTTTGTCTATGAGAACATTTAGAAGTTGAGGGATCTTTTCTGGGTCCTGTTTAGTACCAACAGAACCTTGCAAGGACGTAGCCAGAATTTAGCTGGATATCAGAAATTATGACATTATTAGAATCTTGTTGTTAATTGTAGACACTAGTTTTGGGCGCTACCCCAATGCATAATATGCCTCCTGTCCCACTGTTCCTGTGTCGAATCCAATTTTATAGCTTGACGAGGCTGGGCCAGCACGAGTGCACGCACGATTACTTAATTGCTCTGCTATCATCGGAAGCAGAGAGTGCCACGACTACAACGCCAAAGACATCTTTTCTGTACAATTATAGAAGGGCTCGTGGGCCATGGTATATGCACGAAGCAGCAACTATGGAACTATGGAAAGTACGATCGCGTATTCGGTGCCCGCGTCATGCTGCTTTTGCCTTCCCTTCGCACCGCTCAAAAAAAAAATTCTTCATTCTTACAGGGAAATATTTTATTTCAAATTGTGTAGCCTGTATGAGGTCTTACGAAATTTGTTGAAGTTTCCATTATGAAAGACCATCCCAATTTTGGGTCACCAGATTTTTTGTGTGTTCCAAATTGTTTATTATATAGTCACTACTTTCGTCCAAATGACACAATTTATCTGACTGCAAGCTTTTTTTCGGCAGAGTTTTAGGAATGAATAAATTAGAAATACTGTAGGAAGTTAGGGACTCCTGGACCCCTCCTCTGGCTACGTCCCTGGAACCTTGCTTTCCCAAGATTCACCACACATTTCCCAGAATAAAGGCTACTATTCTTGCTGTATTCCGTTTAGGAAGATATCACCTATGAAAGGATGGAGAATATGTGGTCGTTTTATGGCATCCGTCATGGTGGTAGCCTCGTGACATACAATCGACGCCGCTTAATGCGATCACCTCGGGATGTTGCTGTTTTGATAACATTAAGCGAATGATAACAAATAATAAAATAGTACGATTGAGGGTTTGCCTGAAAACCGAATTCCGGAATGTGAACTGCATTGGGCCTTCGGGAATCAGGTCACCTTAGGCTAGTAAAGCTTCAAAAGATATTTAGGAATGGATGAAATCGGAACATTACGTCATAGGGCTGTCATACAAACCAACCCCCAAATATTGGATCCTTGTAAGAACAACTTTTTTTCTTTTTGAATATTAACCAACATCCAAGTGTGTTCCTGGATTAACCCCAACGTATCCAGGAATAGGAACACGTTATTGGGCTGCGGTAGAAATTTTTAACACAAAAAGAGCTTCAGTTTCATTCAAATGTGACGGGTATTCAAATTTCGGCCGCGCCCGAAATTAGCCTCGGTCTCGTTTAAGCAAAGAATTGATTTGAAATTGTTGGCAAATATCAATCGTGTTCATGAAGTCTATTTAATGGGCATAGCTACACCAACTTCTGGACGAAAAAATGTCTTCTTACTAAAAATTATTTTTTGTTATGATTTTCAAACATTTTACTACCGCAAATTTCAGGGCCATTAAATAGAAAACGGAATTAATTAATAAGAGTTAATTGATTTTTGCATGTGAAACCTTACGAGGAATTATTTCTCATAAACTAAATGTGCCCCTGTGCTTTCTTTTTAAAAAGGGAAGGGGTTTCGCATTCCCTTCCATTCCCTTTTGAAAGCGTAATTGAAGGGTGGCATTTCTAAAGCCGAGATCAAATCTCGCACCCATCTTACTTGTCCCTGGTTGAAATCATTATTATTTTTTTTCAATTAAAAAATGAAATTATCAATGAAAATTAATGATAAGCTCCAAATATTTTGCGCTTGGCGGTAGCTGGAATTAAATGGAAGCTTAGTTCTTTCCAGAGTCAATCGCAGAGCTGATTTTAGAGTCGTTTTTCCTTACTATTCGCCTGTTTTGTTAGGCCGTATGGTCATGTTAAACTTTTGGGAGGCGCCAGCCTCAGATGACATGACAAGTGGAGCACCAACTGGGAAATATTGGGAACCACTGTTGTAGGGATTTTAAAGGAATAGGAAATACAACGGCTTTAAAGATGCTCTAGAACACCTCTGTAGCAATTTGTACAGTATATGGAATATGATTAAAGAGAGCACACGCGGAACTAATTGAACGAGATTTAATGAATATAGCCTTAAATACCTTTTTGTATCAGGTTTGGTGGTAAAGCTATACTTTTGCGAGCACGATAGACGAATAAGAAGCTCAGCCGTCTTCAAATTTCTCTAATTTCAGGGCCTTGGCGGAAAAATCCAGTAATAGAAATTAAAATGTAAACAAAACATTTAATAGAACTATAATATTTCTGGTACGTTAGACCCCTTCCGAAACAAAATATTGACTACGTCCCTGATCGAGAGAATACAAAATCACCGGTGAACCAATTAGATTTCCTTTGTAGGAAAATTTAAAACTGCAAATTGCAATATTTAAAAACTAAAACTTTTATAGAGCTGTTTACCGTCGTAAATTTTTTAACATTTAAAATCGCAATTTTTAGTAAAACCAAATTTAATAGTATTAAAAATATGCCAATTACAAATGCATGCAATGAAATTACTTAGAAGCTATAAGTTTTTTTGCAATTTAATTCCTACGCCAACCTTGCTTTTATAGCTCTCACTATTTCCGACTCAACAATGCTGTTGATGTACTGCCTGTAGTTTTCCACCAAGGGATGATCGTTATCGAGCTGAAAGTAAGTGTAAAAAATAAACTTATAGTAATGGCAAAAAAATGGAAAAATGGAATATGAAGATGAAATTACCAAATTAGGACATCCCAGTTCCTTTGCTTGGCAATTCGTGCTCTTCACACATAGCAATTCAAGATTCTCGAAGATAGTTTTCTCTACCCGTCGCTTCATATCTAAACATTTTTCGATGCCTATACGATTCCTTACAGCCGGATCGTCCATATCAAGTAGTCCGCCACGTAGTAAATTTCGACAGTAAAAAGGTTTTTGTAGCCACTCTTTTACGTCAGATAATAAGTCATCAATATGCTTTTTTGAGTTCATTAGTCGATAGTGGATGTTTTTGAGCGCCTGGTAGACTTCACCGACAATGTCATCAGCTGAAAAAAAATGGTAAAACTTAGTATATGCAATATACTCCTGAGAAGAAAAAAACAAACACACCAGGAAGACTCCAGGTAACATGTTCGCAAATATGATCCAATTGGCTTTCCACAACGGCCATATCGTTTTGCACTAAGTCAAGCATACACTGTGACGTATCCGTTTTGATATCGTTGTACCATTCGACAATTTGAGCGTATTGCATTTTGCGCATCCAAAATTCGTGACGTTTGGAATGGACATCCAGGAGTATGGTCGGGAGCTCGACGTTCATGCCTATAAGACATTTAGATTCACGTAAACTCTTGGTAAGATATTCGCCAAAATTCTCTTCTAGTTTCGAGGTTTTGTCTTTGCGCCGAATTACCGGACGGTTTAGGCTTATTGGTAAATTTTTCGCAATATCTTCGAACCAGATTTGTAAAATATCATTTTCGGTTGAGTCTAGTTTATCTGAAATTCGATCGGATTCATCTGTTATAAATCTGCAGTCCTCGTCGGGAATTAGTCTGAAAAGATTGATTTGGATAATATTCCGGGAAAAAATGATTAATTTGGACAAAAACAACCACAGCAAAATGTGGTTAGAAATCTGCCTAATTTCTCCAACTTCTTAGCAAAGCTTATAGTACAACGAAATGGTATAAAATTGGAAATTAAATTTATTTCATTTTCTTATCTTATAATTCCCACAAGCCACAATATTCTAAAATCGATTTGAATTATCCAACCATACTTCCCAAATTAAGGAGCAAATGGTTCAATTTCTCATGAATAATATTTTCCAACGTGTGCCTCATCCTTTTGGAATACTTTAACTTAATTTTCTAATACGAAACAGATACTCACAACTTTACCAGTTCCACAGTTTCAATGCGCCTTACGTTACACGCTCGATCCTTGAGCCTACGTAAGTGCTGTATTCGAGCGGCTGTCGGTGGTAATTGCTTATCCAGGAATAGTTTTGCAGAAACAATTGTTGTTGTTGTTGTTGCCGTTACTGCTGTTGCTTTTCTCAAGTCGTCATCAAGTTGTACCAACTCATCTTTATAAAGTGAAAGCATCTTGGTAACTATCACAAGAAGATCCCGTCGTATAAGTGGAAGGTTAACAAGTTTGTCACTCATTTGCAGGAGCTGTGAAATGTTTTGGAAACTTGCAAGATTGAATCTTAAAGGTGTTTTCATTGTACGGTGTGTGTGTGTCGGGTGGTTTAATGTATATCTATATTTTTCACGTTAGGATAGGGGAGTTGGGGGTGGTGATGGTTGTTTGTTACCTTGATATATTGTTCGCCATTAGAGCAATTCTCGAAAGACTTGGCAAAAATGGTGGCAAGCTGTTTTTCCAGCGATTCGACTTTGCGTAGAAAGGGAGTTGTGAGTTCTTTGATGGTTGGTTTGTTGTTTGTCGGATTGAATATATCCACGCTTTTGGATGCTAGATTTTCAAAGATTTCGTCGAAATTCTGTTTGATCTGTGGAAAGTAAAAAAGAAGATTTCGTACACATGTTTTGTAATGTTTAAAAAGATATCCTTGAAGCGTACTCGTAACAGTTTTTTTCAGGTTTTGATAAGTGTATCCCCTTTCGTTATCCTCCCTCACAACGAGGGAGGATATCCGGTCAGCGTTTAAAGGCAAATTGGAAGTGAACCTTCAACTTGACGTCCTGAAGTCGCTGATCAAGGCACAACAAGTAAGTAAGTAATTAGGTGCGTGAGATGATGATTCGGATGATCCTTTCCTTGACACAGACAAAATTCTGTTTTGCTATAGAGGCATAGATAGAACAATTCCCAAAAATATAAATTTTCTTTAGCACTTTACAAACATAATATGGTGGTTAAACTTTTCCTGGACCGCCTAATGCTCCAATCAACGGTGCTGCCAAAACCTATTCACTTCTACTTCCAATGCCTAGCTTACTTCTTACACAGCCAAATTCTGCTTATATCATGCTATTTCTTTTATTTTTTTGCAACGATAGAAGGACACATAACGAGGTAACATCAAACTCTTCAAACACGAATTAAATCCAATAATCGTGCCGATAACAATCTCAGTAAAACCGCATATAATACCCAACCCCACTCCATAAAAAAGACTGGTACTCTCTGCCCGCGAGTGCATCATCATCATTACCTTAATGAGCTGTTCTGTCAAAATTTTCCCGTGTATTCCGCCGATTTCGACCTTTTCCAGACTGCGAAAGCACTCAGCAATCCCGAAAACATGCTTCAGGTCGGATAATTGTGCCAGAAGACCGTCAACTTGAACGAAGACATCCGCCGGACGAAATGAAATTTTTGGCGATGATTCGCCTAGGTCCCGACATGAAGATGCTTCGGGCACCGCGGCTATCGCCTCCTCGCCGACAACAGCAACTCCTGAATCACGATACTTGAGAACTTGCTCCCTGCAACGACAAATGGAATCCGTAATAAATGTCAACAAAGTCATTTTATGAAGTTTTATGTTGTAATACTTGAACTCTTTGATGACATGAATCGTCTTTGATATTCGCACGTATCCTTCGTCTGCATCGCCGTGGAATAGCGCGGAAATCTCCAGATGCTCGATAGCGCGTGATGTCAAGAGGTTGGCGAATGCTCGCAAGAGTGTTGTAAGACGTTTGCTTGTCGTGTAGCATTTGGATTTGGTGGAGACCAAATAGATTACGTGCACTAGCGGACGAATTAGGGTCGTGGAGTCAATGAAGCAAACTTCGCTAAGTCGAAAAGTTTGTTGTCGAAGCGGATTTAAGTGCAACGTTATGTCGCGACTTTCATGCTGAGCGAATAGAACATCCTTGACGGTCGTCTGAAAGGCACTAATATACACGGACTTTCCACTCTCCAGGATGACCGTTATGGCCCTAATGGCACGGCTACATAATTGATTGTAAGTGTTATCCAAATTCGATAGACGTGTATTCCAGAATAAGATTTCCGTGTCCGGAAGCACGCCGGCTAGATTCGGTCCCGGTTCATTAAGATATTTATGTATCTGAGTAATTAATTTAATTAGAATGCCCTCTAGCATATTTTTCATTGTTAAGTCGAGACATGGCGCAGATTCGCTGCAAGAGATGATAATGAATGAATTCACAAAGGATGCCTGACAATAAGGACATTCAAAAGTGAAAGACGTGCGGAGGGACGTACAAAGTCCTCCGGATGTTACGATACACATAAAGCTCTTGCAAGCGTACACAGAGAGAATGAACAGGAGGTTCATGTGTTGTAGGTGTGAGTGCATATTTCAAGAGATTCTGAGAATACGATTACGTTGTAATGAACATTTATGAAAAGATCGGCTTTGAATATTTGATATGTGACGGAGGCAAATATATTAGGAGAATAATGAAAAATGCGTGCAAAGTACCTTTGATATAAATATTTTGAAATTGAAAGAGTTCGTAGAAAATCCTGGCTGGTTTTGAGCGACAAACAAGAAATTAGTTAGACGTTTCAAGTGGTTCAATTCAACTCTACTGGAAATATTGTAGCTAATTTGATTCCATTAACCCTTTAAAGTCCAAACTCTTAATCGCTTGAATTTCCTTTTTTTTGTTCCTGAATTCTAACTCTAAATATGATTCTTTTAAGAATAGGCAAAAAAAATTTTTTTACCTCACCCCCTTCTCCCCTTTCTATGCTGTTCCCAATTGGGAACAATGGCCATTAATGGGATATAAACAAAACAAGGTCGATTTTTTCCAGATATGTTTGGTTTTATTGGTTCTTCAATGTAATTTATGGAAAAGTACATATCATATTTTGAAATTTAATTTATGGAAAAGTATAAATCATATTTTGGCAAAATTCATTCAAGATGAAGACGTTTGTTGCACTCCTTACACTCTAACCGTGCATTTGACTTACAAAGAGAACATCTTCCTTGCGATGATTTTATCAAATAGTGGCCATCTAATTTGCATCTTGCTGGGCTAGCATGTGCTTTAGGACCTGACTGTGGACCTATTTTTTTATGAAACCCTTAGCAGGAACATTGTTACTTCCCGCCTGAAGTCTAGGTGAGTCATTGCCGGTTTCCCATGCATTTCCTTATGCACAAACCAGGCTGCTACTACTGCCATGTTGAGAACATTAGCGAATAGATTCCACCAACACTTTTTACATCGTAGGCATGGGCGATACGAAGATTAGAAGTCCATCTAAAATATCGACCCCACCCATTCCGTGGTTATATTTGTGAATAAGATGTGGTTGTTGTATGCCTATCTTTTTGTTCTCCTTGATATAATATCTACATGCTGATTTCGCCATGACTTTCGATTCCTGCAAGGGACTTTACGGTTGATGTGATTGGAGAGCAAATGTCTTCCGCAGTAGACCAATAGTGATTCTCAGAAGGCAACTGGTGGTACTTACTGAGAAGGAGTATGCCCAAAACCGACGTCCATTCAACGCCGATCGGATCAACATGCTGAACTGCGTAGATTTTTGTTATTTCTGCTAAATACTGCAGGCAGCTTTGTGGCATAAATTAATAATATATTTCTACCGGAATTACGGTTTTTAAATATGGGAAGTTAGTTTTTTATGTTTTGAAAATTAATGCTGGGAAACCAATTTAGAAGTGCAATGTCGGGTTTCTTTTTGCCTTGGTTTGGTCCACTTGTGGTCAACCGTTGATGGTCACCATTTGTAGCTTTTCTTTTCTCGACACGTTTCTTTTTACTGCCCGATGCCTGACTATCTTCCGATCTTTTTATTATAACGGAAACTTCACCGCAAACATCACCTGGTCTAAGATTTCTTCCTCAATGTCTTCGTCGTCAGTAACATTTTCGTTTTCCTCAGGAGGTAATTGGCAGATATCTATATTATTCAATGAACCCACGTCGCAATCATCTAAGATGTAGATATTCCACTACCAAATTTACGAACTTGAACTCTCGCTTATGAACACCGAATAGAGACAGGCATAGAACATGCGAAAATTACATGCAATTGCAATGTAAGTCAAGTCATATTGAAAAATTGGAAACAAAATAATTTTTCTACAAGACACTGAAGTGAGCCAATGTTCCCAATTGGGAACACGTCAGTTTGAACATGTATAGCCGATAACGGTATTATTTTTTTTATAAAATTAAGATCACTACTATTTTTTCGTATGTATTTATTAATAGTAAAAAATAAAAATACATTAAAATTTCAAAGTTTTGTTGGTTAAAAAAAAACTTGAAATTTTTTCCCCAAAATTAAAAAAAATCCTCTTTTTGAAAAAATCACCAAAAAATAACGGCAATTTTTTTATCATTTATTTATTTTTTTCCTTTTTACCAACTTGTTAATAAACTAAAAAAAAATTGGAAAGAACAAAAAAAAAATTGCAGGTGGGTTTAAAAAAAACATGAAATTATGTTCCCAATTGGGAACATTGGACTGTAAAGGGTTAAATTTATTTAATAAATTGCATTCTATAATAAAAAGGCCCCTGATAACTGATAACTCAGCCGATTTAATAGAAATAATAGGTCACACTGATAGCAATGCGCGCAGTTTTCAGATGGGCATTGAAACGACACTGTCCCAGGAGGATTCTGAACTCACTGACAGATTCTTTTTAATCAACTGATTATCTGAAAGAATCATTTTAATCAGCTAATAGATGGCGTTGCAAGGATACAGCCAAATTTGCTACAGGATTTATTTTACCAAGACAAAGCTCTATCTCAATCCTAAGACACTCCCAGAACTGACCATTTATAGAACTTAGGCCGCAACCACACTGTCCGGGGTTTGCCAAACCGTGCGGCACAAAAGATCAAAGTCATGGACAAAGACATAGGCGATGGGAGAGTTCAACAAACGTTATTTGTTTGTTGAATTCCCCCATCGTCTCTGTCTCTCCTAAGCAACGTAATCTTTTGTATCGCACGGTTCGGCAAACCCTAAGTTGTATAAATGTTGTATAATGAATCGTTTGCAAATTTTGTTGATGGTTCCAAATAATTCGTGCTCTTATTACTGGTCGCTGAGTTAATTAGAACAATATTCAGCTGTTAAACGACTTCAGAGCCCAGAAACTACACGGCCGAATCAATATGTCTCACGGATAGCCTGATGTACGGATGTCACGTCATTTACCATCTGTTTAGCTACATCCTGGATACACATGGGTTGTTTTTTTTTCGCTTGACAGGAAAGCGAATCCTTCATCTGTAAAAAGCAAATAACCGATATTCATCGAGAGATTATGTACATTGAACAGCTTTGCATGGATAACGACAATTAAGGTATACATCTTGAGGAGTACTGAACGATGAAGAGACTTTAGTTTCAGTTCGGCCTTAAAACTAGTCACTGACCGGCAACTTGGGGAGATCGTACACCTTATTCTCTAAATTGTTGAAAGTTATATGGAAAGTGTCTATGGAATTTAAAGAGACTTAATGGCATCATTATCATCATCAATTGTCTCCGGTAGACGCCATGTCGACTTTAACCCTTAAATGCATAGCGTACCATATATGGTACATGGCTAGATTCCTGTAAAAGTCCAGCGATTATTAATTTTTTAATTTTTTTCCTACTTTTTCTTAAAGTAGACAAAACAAGTTTTCAAATAAATTCAATTTTGGCTTCTTAACGCGCTTCCTTGAATTGTCTGTGCGTCGTCAAAGTGGGCGAACGTTATTTTTTGTGAAATTTTAAAAGCTATTCTTTAGAGCTAACAAAATTGGCGAAATTTACCGTTATGTGGAAAAAGAAAAATACTGGTGAGTATATTGGAATGTGTTCTTGAGATTCTTTTGAGATTTTGACCAAAAAAAGTCACCAAAGGTATTGTTTGCGCCAATTTCGCAACGTACCATATATGGTACACCATGCATTGGGCCATATTCAGAAATATCCAGACATACATTCCGATCGTTCTTAGTTGATGAAGTTATTCTCCTTTAGTCTTGGGTAGGGTAGGATATGTTCATACAATTTTAATTATCAGCTCTTTCAACATTATGGTGCGTTTTATTTTGATTTTGTTCAGGAAGTCGGGCATTTTGATAAAAAATGCTATTACATAGTAACGGTTAAAAATAGAGGGGTTCCGTTGTACATTAATTTTCCCCAAATGAGCCAGGCTACCTCCCATTAAAATATTCTCCACCATGAATGGGACACCCTGTATATGTATGTATATATATAATTAGCCGCTTTTTTTTTGTATAGAAAAATATTAAGCCTCTTCGTGAAATTGTCATGCCCCAAATTCGGCTAAGAAAGACGTTTTGGGCTTTGTCTTAAATTTATCTGCCACGGTTGCATTATAATTATCGCTCTCATTTACAAGTTAAGCGCAGTATAGACCTCGGGCGGAATGAAAATGAAATTTTTGTCCGCTGCGATTTTTTCAATGAAAATGCATGCTTACTGTCGTGGAACATGTCGGAAATGATGGGGAATTCCATAAGCTACAATCCGAATATGGTTCCAAAATTTTTCTCGGCCATTTTATGTATTATTTTTCGATTCCCCGGTCATTTCACCGTGGAAAATATCTAATGACGGGGGAATCGAAAAATAATACATAAAATGGCCGAGAAAAATTTTGGAACCATATTCGGATTGTAGCTTATGGAATTCCCCATCATTACCGACATGTTCCACGACAGTAAGCATGCATTTTCATTGATAAAATTGCAGCGGACAAAAATTTCATTTTCATTCCGCCCGAGGTCTATTCAGGCCTTTATATGGGACAAGAATATCTTGGATTGAGATTTGAAAAGCAGGCCAAGATTTAAAGATCCAAAAATTCTGTATGAACTTTCGTTAACATAACAATTTCAGCCCAAGATCATTACCCGATTTTTGACTTTAAGCAAGCAAACGTTTCTTTCACACCACATCTCAAGCAAAATGTTGTTTATTTTTACCTATACCTTTCTGTCCGCATTGATTTATGTCAGTCTAAAAATTTTGGCTCCCAATCTTGGCTTGGATTACTTGGATGTTTCTGGATGACTACGGTTCTACATTGTGCTATATGACCAGCCAGTGGCGCAACCAGGATTTGGTCGTGGAGGGGGCTAAGTTCATCCATATTACTAGATATTTGATCTTGCTGATATTGTTTCAAAGTGCAGTTGTATTCACGTTTTTTATACCCGTCACTATGTGAAAGGGTATATTAACTTTGTCATGAAGTTTGCAACGCACAGAAGGAAGCACCTCCGACTATATAAAGTATATATATTATTGATCAGTCTGCTGAGAGAAATCGATTGAGCGATGTCCGTCTGTCCGTCTGTCTGTCTGTCTGTCTGTCTGTCTGTCCGTCTGTTTCAATACAAACTAGTCCCTCAGTTTTGAAGCTATCGGGCTGAAATTTTGTACACAAGTTTCTTTCAAGTGTACGCTGTATATATATCGGAACGAATGGAATCGGACCATGGGGTAATGGGGCTGCCATAGAAACCAACCTCTGAAAATTAAGTTCTCCTAAGAAAAACTTTTTTCTTTATGTACCCATCTTAACCAAACTTCAACCAAATGTGTTCCTAGTAAAGTCCCAAAACAGTTCTAGGAACGGATGGAATCGGAACATTACGTCATAGGGCTGCCATACAAACCAACCGCTGAAAATTAAGTTCTACCAAGAAAAACATTTTCCTTTATAATCCGACCTTAACCAAACTTTACCCAAATGTGTTCCTAGTGAAGCCTCGAAACATATCTAGGAACGCATGAAATCAGAACACTACGTCATAGGGCTGTCATACAAACCAACTCCTGGAAATTAGGTTCTTCTAAGAAAAACTTTTTTTTTTCTTTATTTACTAATCTTAACCGAAATTCACCCAAAAGTGTTTCTATTAACGCCTCAAAACATATCTAGGAATTGATGGAATCGGAACATTAAGTCATAGGGCTGTCATACAAACCAACCACAAAATATTAGGTTCTTGTAAAAAAAATTTTCTTTTTGAATCTTAACTAAAATTCATCATCATATCTTACCCTACCGAAGACTAAAGGAAAATAATTTCATCAACTAAGAACGATCGGAATGTATGTATAGATATTTCTGAATATGCCCCAATACATGGTGCACCATATATGGACGTTGCAAAATTGGTGCAAACAATACCTATAGTGTCTTTTTTTGTCAAAATCTCAAAACAACCTAAAAAACACATTCCAATTTACTCACCAGTATTTTTCCTTTTCCAAATAACGGTAAATTTCGCCAATTTTTTTAGCTCACAAGAATAGCTTTTAAAATTCCACAAAAAATAACGTAGGTCCACTTTGACGACGCACAGATAATTCAAGGAAAGCTTCGGGGAGCCAAAATTGAATTTATGCAAAAGCTTGATTTGTCTACTTTGGGAAAAAGTAAAAAAAAAATCAAAAAATTTATAAAAGCTAGACTTTTACAGAAATCTAGCCATGTACCGCCATTTTTTCTGAAAGCTAGCTTAATCAGTCCTGTTCAGGATTCAAGGAAACGGAGCTGTCATAGTTGATTTATAATGATCGTTTTTGTCATTTTGTTTTCTATAGCACACCGGTCAAGGCTTAGCGTCTCTGTAGCTGCTTCTTATAATCCCAGTCTTTTTACTGGCAAGTATACTGAAAAAATTGTTCACATCTTTTGTTTTGGCCTAGGACGCGCCACTAAAAAACCGAGCTTCCGTACTTGACATCTTAGTAAGATATTTGGACTTTCACCAAGCCTCAAGCAGCTGGGCCTTGATATCCAATTTCTCAAACCATTTGACTATGTCGAGTATTGTCTTGGAAGCCCACGTTCAGGATCCTCAGAAAATGTGCTTCTAGGGTCAACCATTTCATATGGAAGACTATGTGGAGTACCACATTCGATAAACAAAAAATTACATGGATGTAATTCTTGTGGACATGTCCTGGGACCTGTATAAATTTGGGTTAAAGCAGGCATGCAGTTTATTTCCATATTCCTATCCTAGCAAAGTCAATCCAATCCATATACTTTTCAAGAAAGGAATCCCATGAGCTATGATAAGTCAAAAAAAGTCACGAGATATACGTTTAACAGTGGAACATGTTTATAACGAACTATTATATAAAAGATTTATTTTATAACGAGACCGAGTTCTAATTGCGCAAATAGCATGATGAGTGCATACCCTAATACCCATGTACAGAGCTAGACGGCACGCAAAGCCCAAAGTAATCAATTCCAGTTTTTTTTGCAGGGGAGAAAAGAAAAAAGTATATGAGTCGGATCTGGCGTTTACTATTTTATAAGGACATCTAACAGCTACCTCTTGACACACATTTGAAGTTTTTTGGGACATACTATCAAAATATATGTCTTAATTTCGATTTGTACGGGTAGTAAGGCCTACTCCACTTTCCATCAACTTCCAGGATATGACACAAATAGGCATCGATACAAATTTCAATAAGAAATAGGAAACTAATCACGCACCTACCCGAACTCCCTTTTAAAAAACTGAATATTCACGATTTTCTATAGAAATGACCACCTTTCCTCTAATGAGGAGAGGAGTTCATCATATCGAGTTTCTTCTATAATTTTGATCAAAACTCTCAATATTCATTATCTTTCTGTTCCTATGAAAGTAAGAGGCAGAATAAATAATATTATAAAAATGTCCTTCATTTAAAAAATGTGGCCTGAATGCATGGCGTACCACATTTGGTACACAATGTAAATTCTACTATTTTCGCTTTTATGGAAAACGGGCTATTTCCTGGGAATATAAAGGCTGATTCCGTCTTTAGTGACCGATTTTACATAAGGGGAGGTCAGTTACGATAATGGGTTCAGACCCCATGCATTTAAGGGTTAACGCTTCCGGGAACAGATGGAATCGGAACACGACATAGGGCTGCGGAAGAAATTATTAACACAAAAGGAACTTAAGTTTCATTCAAATGTGACGGGTATTCAAATTTCGGCCGCGCCCGAAATTAGCCTCGGTCTCGTTTTATCTAAAAATTTTCGTCACATCTTAAAGCAATAACACTTTGCCATGTTAAGGCCTGGATAGACCTCGGGCGGAATGAGAATGAAATTTTTGTCCTCTGCGATTTTCTCAATGAAAGTGCATACTTACTGTCGTGGAATATGTGGCAAGAGCAGGGGAATTCCATAGGCTACAATTCGAAAACGGTTCCATAATTTTTCTCGGCCATTTTATGTATTATTTTTCGATTCTTGAAAGAAATGGTCCAAAGCGATCAGAGCAAAATTTGTAAATGCACAACAAAAATAGGAATTTAGGCTCAAACTAAAAACTAAATTAACAATAGGAGCCCTTAGAGGACTGTGTCTTGCAAAAAAACAATTGGTTTCGAACGGGATACGATAGCGACTGACTATATAAGATCAAAGAATGCAACAATCTAGTCCAATTTTTATTACTTAAAATAATTTGTAGGTTCAACAATTTAAATTTAAATATTTCTACGAAGTGCCATACACAGTGGCACAACCACGGGAGGGGCTAACTGGGCTTAAGCCCCTCCCAGACCCAGAAATTGGGAACGAAAAAATTGCAAAGTAAAATATGAAGAAACGCGTTTCGTTTTAAGAAAAGTGTGAGTTCTTGTTCTTGGAGCATAGGCTATTCATCAGTTTCGATAGTCTGTGCAAGTTTTAATTTCCTTACCAGAATTTTTGAAATATGATTGAGCAAAAATGCAGAATATAAACGAGCAGATCTAAGGTGATTTTTTTGCAAAAAGCGAACGTCTTCAAAATATGTATATGTTCCGGGAAAACGTGGCTTCTTCGTTAATAATTCTTACATTGAGCTTTAAATATTAAAGAGCTAAAAGATGTGTTTCTCACACATGGACTATCGACTAGAATTTTAAATTTCAATTGCAATTGAAGTTATGACAGATTTTCTTCTGTTTTAAGTTGTGTGGCTTGGTCTACGTGACTAACATAAAAGCAATAAGTCATCGATAAAACATATTTCTTTCCATCATTTCGTAAAATATTTGAAGCCTAATTATTGTTGTACAAATATTATCTTCTACATCCTCAATCAATTAGTTTCTTTGCGAAATAGAGTCCGTGTTACCACAGAAATTTCAACTGAGAAGATAAGCTTCCCTGGAGCCATATTGGAACGACATTAACCCATTGTCCCTTTTTTTTGTGTTCCTAAATTACTATTTTTTCCTTGTAGCACCGACTTTCACAAATTCTGCTCTAATTGCTCTCTGAGTCTTGTTTTAAAGCCCCTCAAAGTTACTCGCAAAACGTAGTGAGATAACGACAAGCAAACGCCGTACAACAAAAATTTACTTTGTTCAAATGGAAAGCTCATACGACGGTTGGTACAACACGTGCTGACTCTAAGCTATGAAAAGATTTACATAAAAATAGACATGGCTCTAATGGAAGCAAAACACCACTGTATAGCGTCATCCCGGGAAAATATAGCACCGTAATACAACTTGCGGAGGGAAACTCAAATTTCTACTAATGTGGATAGCCATAGCCCCCTCCAGGACAAGATCCTGGTTGCGCCACTGGCCATGCGGAAATGTTTCTATCGATGTCTTCTCCTTTTTCTTCTTCAATTGCAATGAACAATTTAAATTTTTTGTCGCAATGCCACACACTATGTTTCAGCTGTAAGGGTTCAATATCAATATTTTCAAAGCTGGCGGATTTTTTTTGCGAAGTATTCATTTTGAAGACATTTTTTCCTTTTTGCAAATATTACTTCAGACCAGTGTGTCTCCTAATTCGTAGAAAGTATACACGCTCTGTGGCTCACTTGGTTGAGTCACACTCTAGAGGTCCTGACACCGATTCGGCGTGCTCAAAAATTTGCCATACAACGTTGACTCGAAATTGCCTATAAACGACTGAGTTAACGCACCATGGCCCTACATGGGGCTATACGGTACTGAGTAGAAGAATATAGTATGGATGTTGCATCCTGGACAGCCCACGTTATATATTTTGTATAAAATTTCCAACGAAATGCATTTTTTCAAATCTCATTTTGCAATTTTTCCTTTCCCAATTTTTAGGTCTGGGAGGGGCTTTAGCCCCCTTAGCCCCTCCCGTGGTTGCGCCACTGTGACCAGCTGTCCAAAATTTGGCGAAAATTAATTTAGAAGTAGTGGTTACTGATCGATCAATCAAATTTTAGGGTTTTAACAGCGCCCGCTTTAAGGGGGGGGGGGGGGGGCAATCGCCCAGGGCGCCAAATTTTAGGGGCGGCTTTTTGGCTCAGCCGAATAACAAAAAATATTGAAGAAAGATGAAAGAAAGAAAAATCAACATCAACAACAACAAACTTAGGCCAAGCAATGAAAGCATAAAAAGGGGGTGTAGAGAACATCGAAAGGGGTGACGATTTTTGTCTTCGGTATTTTGTTAGGAGTAGTATGGAGGTAAAGGTGCTAATTTTACTCGGAGCTGAGGGGTGCGCTAACGCGGGGAGAGGGGGTTAAAGGTGCAATTTTGTGCAATTTTTGGTGTTTTGGGCTATATCTCGAAAACGGTGAGCCCCACAGAAAAAAGTTGTGAGTAAGCATTAAAGCTTTCTAAATATCCTATTTAATTGCTTATTCCCGCATATGCAAAACTCCTAACGGTTCTTTCGATATTGGTTAATAAAACTCAAAAAAAATTTTTTTTTGCATTCCATTGACTCTTGTGTCTCATCGAATTGTTTTTCAAAAAACTTTTGTAGAGTAAAGTTAGTAAGTGGTAAATTTTCCTTAATTTGATATACTTCTTCTTGGCTTGTTTCCTATCATTCGAGAGTTAAGAGAGTCTCAACGAAGTAATATTCTATACTCATCAGAATGAAGACAACCATTGTGAAAAAACGGCAGGGGGGACGGTTTTTTATTTCATGGATCCATAATGGGCGGTTCGGAGTAAGACATACTACAAGCTCGCGGTCAGGAGGTGTGCGCTAACGTGGGGAGGGGGGCTAAAGGATTCATTTTTGCAGGTTGTCGACTTAATCTTGGAAATATCTCGGAAGCGGTGAGTCGTCCTGAGAGTATTTGTATGGCAGTACTAAAGCCCATTAAATTCCCAAAAACTTATTTGAACACTGAAATGCCGAATTCCTAACGGTTCCCCCGATACAGGTGATTGAAATGCGAAAATAGTTAAAAAATCGTTATTTTGTTTATTTTTTTTTGGCTCTGGTGTCTCTCGCGATTGTTTTTCGGAAAACTGTTTCACGACCAATTTGTACGATGTTTAATTGGCTCTCATTTAATATACGCCCCGTTGTCCGGTTTTCAATCAGTCAAAAGCTTAGGAGTTAAAACCGAGCTTCCGAATTCAATTTTCTCTATTTTCAAGCATAAAGACAAACATTGTGAAAAAAACGGCAGGGGGGACGGTTTTTTATTTCAGGGATCCATAATGGGTGGTTCGGAGGAAAACATACTAAAAGTACGCGGTCATGCGGAGTGCGGTAACGTTGGGAGAGCGGGTTCAAATATCCCATTCTTGTGCTTATCAGCTCTATCCCCGCTATATCTCCGAAACCGCGAACTCTACAAAAATAATGTCTGAGCAAGAATGAAAGCTTACACAATTTCATCTGACATGCATACGTCGAATTCCTAACAGTTATCCAGATATATCCAATTTAAAAATCAGAAATTTCACATAGAAAACATCATCACAGCGTACATGCATATAGCCAATCTACAGGGTGTCCCGCATTGGTTGGTCAATACTGTAAGTGTTGATAGCGCAACTTGTTTCAGCAAGAAAATTACCAATACAATCGGATTTTTTTACCGTTACCTTGTTATTGCTCTTTTTGTTAAAGTCATCAAAAATCGTGACTTGTCACGGAAAATCGTAATTTGCAGCACTCCTGATGACTTAATCCAAGATTTGATTTCAGTTTCAGAAACTACATAAAATTTCAGAAAAACTGAAGTTTTTCCTGTTGCCAACATTATCGGCACTTTAAAGATACAGTTACTCAAACTTAATAGAAATTTTAAAATAGATTTTTCATCGAAAATTCAAACAGTAATTTCATAACGGTGCTTTACACGTACAACTCTGCAGAGTTGATAAAAGTTGCTTCAACATGTTGGCTTTCCAACGGTATATCACTTTTCATATTGACATTGCGGGATTTTAGAATTACACATATTGGATATAAAAAACAAGGTAATTATTTTCTTATCGAATTATTTAAACTGAAATTTTATACATTTATTTTTTATATTTTACTACCGCAATTTTGAAAATTTGTTAAATAAAAATGAAAATAAAGTTATGAATATGAGAAAGAGCCAATAAACTAAAAATATTAACTAATGATTAAATGGGTCTGTAGTCTGTTTGATGAATTGGAATAATGCTGCTGGAATTGGCCTCCTCCATATTGTATGCAGACTCCATACCTTCGGCGCATGGAAGAAACGTCCCGAAAAATTTCAGGAGGGGTTAATGTTGTCTCAAGCATCATTAATTCGCTGCAGTAGCTGTTCCCGGGAGGTAATCGGCTCGGAATAGACATTGCTTTTTAAGTTACCCCATAAATAAAAATATAGGGGAGTAAGGGCGGGACTTCTCGCAGGCCACGCAACTGTCCCAAATCAGCCAACTTTCCGGGTAATTCGTTTTCCAAATATTCTTTGATAGGTCTCGCATTATGAGCGGGCACCCGTCTATCTGCCATAAATAGCAAATATTAAACTTTAACCGTTATAAGTACCGTTGCATTTACCAAACAATGTACCAAATTTCAAATATCTTACAGTTCTGGTCAAAATAATGTAGCGAGATTCTATCCCGAATTATAATTGCCTTTGTATGTCTTTTTTCGAGTCAAGGGAAAATTGTTAACGATTCCACTGAATTCCATGATTTTTACCATTCAATGCGTGTTTACCTAAAATTCTTCCATGTAAATAAGAGAAGTGATATGGAAAGCCAACATGTTGAATCAACTTTGCAGAGTTGTACGTATAAAGCACCGTTATGAAATTACTGTTTGAATTTTCGGTGAAAAATCTATTTTGAAATTTCTGTTAAGTTTGAGTAACTGTATCTTGAAAGTGCCGATAATGTTGGCAAAAGGAAAAACTTCAGTTTTTGTGAAATTTTATGTAGTTTTTGAAACTGAAATCAAATCTTGGATTAAGTCATCAGGAGTGCTGCAAATTACGATTTTGCGTGACAAGTCACGATTTTCGATGACTTTCACAAAAAGAGCGATAGCAAGGTAACGGTTAAAAAAATTCCGATTGTATTGGTAATTTTCTTGCTGAAACAAGTTGCGCTATCAACCCTTACAGTATTGACCACCCAATGCGGGACACCCTGTATATACATATTTTATATGGTCGGAGATGCTTCATTCAATGCGTTACAAACTTCACGACAAAGTTAATATACCCTTTTCGCTTAATAAGCGAAGGGTATAATAAAGATATTTTCGCTTAAGTGATTTAGTAAGAAATGTTAATTCCCAAAAATTCCGTTTTAATTTCAATCATTCTCATGGAAATAATAAATTTTACAAATTGTCAAAGATGCATTTATATGAAATGCCAAATTAGCATAAATATTTAATTAAGTTTAATAAGCAAGAAAGACTCATTCATTCAATTGATTCAATATCAAAACCGTGGTGGAAATAGCCTCAATTTCAAATTAAGGCAATGAAATGTCATCATCAACGATGATCAAGTTTTGGGGATACTGAAATCTGAAGAACTCGAAACAATAGTGAAATATTTAACAATATTTCTATTTTTCTCTTAAATAAGTGAAAACAACCAACAAATAGGCTTGCGCAAATAATAAAAAACATTTTTTTTTACGTCACTCGTTTTCGTTTGAATTTAATTATTCTAGGTAAGGGAACAAATACTCCTTTGTGTCAACAAATTTGCCATACTCATAGTAGGTATCATGTTTTATTCAGCCGATAATCACCAATATTTGTTCGTTTGTGGTCGGTTTTTTTACTCGTAAGTGCACGGCTTCAGAAAAAAATCACATCAATGTGAGGATCAGGAAAATGAGGCACTTATTTCCAAAACTCGCTTCTTGCAATTTGGAAAATTTCAAAGTAGGTTTGGTTTTTTGCAAATAATTAAAGTCTGACTTTGCTTTTTCCCTAAAAATTTTACATAATAAACTTCTTACTGTTTGGAGAATACATTGAAAGACAAAACGATTTCAAGCATTTTTTCTTGACTTTACAATCAAACTTGAAACTTGGACATTGATATTTTTTTCGAAATGCAAGAAGCGAGTTTTGGAACTCAGTGCCAGATATACAATCGTATCCTTATGCAAAACGAATTCACGACATCGAAAATCGTAATGTGCACTTATCCGTAGCAGTTTACGTGTGGAAAAAAAACTTGCCTATCAGTTGTTTCATTACACCTTAAATATTCCCTATTGAACTACTCCACAAACCTTTGCTGTATTTCATCTGCCAGTTGAATGATTCGCTCCGTGTTCATTATCGCCGGCAGGATTTTCCAACTCGCCACATTTCCATCCGCCTAATTTGCATCGTTCGCGTCGCACGCATTGCCATGAAAATATAAAAATCAAGCATGACCATGATTAACTTCATCCGCTTGAATTAATATCCGCACTTCTCCCCAATACCGCGCCCATACCCAACTCACCTCCATAAATGAATTCTGTAAATTCTGAACGTGGTCCTCAACATCCTGTCGCACTGAATCGGTCCATGATTTCTGATTAAAGGGACACTTTAAAAGCGGCAACAATACTTGACTTAAAATCACCGGAAAATTTCGTGCCATCTCGCTACCGCCAGGAATATCACCAAAAATCACATCATTTCGGAAATTTTCCACACGAACGACAACAGGACGCTGTTTGACGAAAAAAATGAATTTTCTGTCGGTTCGTTGAATAATTGAAGACGACGATGACAAAGTGGTACGAGAGCCAGTTGGCTGAAGCGATAAGCATGGCATGAGTTCGCCCATTGAGTTGACGGAAAAGAAAAGACAGCGTTGATCCGCTTGGTCCAACCACTTTATGACGAGAGCCTGCGGAAATGAGTGGGAAGAAAAGTGTACGTACGGAGTATAATATGTTGTGAACGTATTGAGTTACACACGAGGCGGAGGAGAACATTTTTTGGACGAAGACGAATTTCCAATTACCTTAGGATTGCCTGATTCCATCATCTTGGTCCATCGATCCGGCTTGAGACGTAAGGATGTCAACGTATAGGACGCTATCAGGTCGAAGCATTTGTAATTCGGTTTAGGATCGTTATTGGATTTGGACGATGACGACGACGACGACGTCATGCTGCAAGCATTAGAACGACGACAACGTCCGACGTCAAATGTGATTTTGCACTTACTGGCCATTGAGCTGCTCCTTTACACTTTGATGCTTTCCGTTGTGATGTTAAAAGGAGTGTACGTATCGATCAAACGTTGTTCGCCGCACTTCAACAAAGTTTCGACACGGTAAAATGGTTAAAGTTTGAAAAAAGTATCCCAATGTGCAAGGATAATTATCGAACCATTAGAGCTGGTGGTCGAATGGAGGTTATATGGCCGTAGGTGGTATTATGGTGAAAGGGGATCGAATTCAGAGCAACACACCGGGTAGGATTTTGCTTCCTGGGGGGAGAGACTTGTTGTTTGGCAGGTCATGAAAGGAGTGTTTAATGTTTAATAGTGGATGAATGAAGCAATTGGGTTATTGAATTTACTGGAAGTGGATTAAAGAAAACAAAAAGGGTTTTCTTGTGTGCTCTTAAATCTTGTTACACTGCTACTGGAGCTTTATCCGATAAATCAATTCTAATCGAAAGATCTTCCGATTTATGCAGTGTGTATTCGTACATAAGCAACAAGCAACCATATCCATTGTATACGCTTTGAAATTAACCGTACACAGCAGTAAACTCGTGGAAATCCATTTTTCTTCTCAACATCTACCCACTGTTCACATAGGAAGGTGTGAATACCATTTTCAGTTTTGGTGTATCCTGAATCAACCTACATTAGCGCCAACCACATACACCGAATCAAGAGCCGCAAATCCACACATTCCTTTCGTTGTTTTATTTTTTTTGCGATGCGAAGCTGAACCATGCGCCTAATAAACAATTGAACGGAAGTGTATATCCTTCCGACTAGTTGTAGTGGCAAAAATTGATTTATTATTCGCCATGTTGAAATTGGCATGTTTCTCATTAAAGAATGGCTAGGATTAATGAATTCGCATCAGTTTTGTATATTTCGTTTGGATAATTTAGCGAAAAGCTATATCAGCTCTATGGTACTTTGTTTTCCAATTTCAATATCGTTGAAAAAGTAATAGTCTCTTTAATCCCCTAATGGAATTACTCAATCCGAACCTATTCATCTCAAGGCTCTTCACAACAATATAGCACCTTTCAACTGTCATAGTTGCGGTTTTAATGGATGATCCTGCAATCCACACCGCGTTCACTGTCATGTTCAAACAATATCCATTGAAATTTGATGACATGCTTCCTGGGCCCGAACACAATCCATTTTATTGACATTGACGCGGTGAGTACATACACTCACGCAAGAAAACCCCTTTGCAATATGCCCGGAGAATCCATACCATAAACGACGAAGTATTCGGTCAGTCAATTTCGTCAGAAAACAAAATCAAAGTGTTTTGCAACCACATGGGGCCCTCTCTTCTATAGGCAGGTTGTCGTCGCGCTTCGCTCCATATGGAATAGATGACACACATTTATGAGAACACTTTGCACATTGTTTCTAGACCACAGAGGCGAGCGTACATTGCAATTTCATTTTATAGGAGCTGATATGGTCGCACGGACAGTGTCCTGGTCTAGAATCATTCGCGTTTCGATGGTGATGATGATGGTGCTTTTGGTGGAATCGAGGATTAAATCGCAATTTTGTCTATACGAGTGTAGTTGGCGACTGTCACCACCTAGATCCTAGAGACGAAACTAGGACACTGTCAAGATATATGAAGCTTTAAATGACCTCGCGGTAAGCTGAAATATCGTTGATGGGGACATTGTTGGTCTTGTTTCTGGTAATGTTTTTGCAGCTTGAAAGGGATTATATTACTTTTCGGAGTCAATAAATAAGGACGATTTGTGACGCATGTAATTATCCACTTATCACAAATAAGAATGGAGTTGACAATGGAGCGTATGGATTGTAATATTTAATGCAACATCGATTAAGTCTGGACATGAGGGTATTCTTTGCAATGTAACATGTTTCAGTTTATTAACGTAACCAGCACTCAGTTGAGAGCTTGAGATACTTAACCAAAATATTTATTTGGATAATATGATGTTAGAATCATTTAAGATACAAAAAAAAATAACAGGCGCGACAATCCAGCATTGGACTAAGGCCGCAGGATGTGTTGGTGACATCCTATTTCCAAGATCTTATCTGCTTTTTGTTGAGGTAATGAGATCAGCATCACGCTCAGCAGTGTTATTTATCCCCATAAATGGGTACTCGTTTAACATCTGAGTGAGATCATAGTCCGTCACAAGCTCGTGAGTTCGAAAAACACCATGATCGACGGTGAGATTCGAACTCATGACCCTGTGCACCGAAGGTGCGCGCACTAACTGCTAAACCAGCCAGACTACCTACCTACTACTATTTAAGATACAGATAGATAATAATTGTTTGGTATTACAATAATATGAATACAGAGTCCAGGGGCGTACGTATAGAACAACATTTTGGGAGTGCTTTTGTAACAAATTTATGATATTCTATTAGAAGAATGAGAAGAAGGGTGTACAAAATTTATTTCATCGTGTGTAATTGGTTAAAATGTAACTCTTTGGCAATCCTCACATAGAGAGAGTCAGAGGCTGAAATATACCGAAGTTGAAAACAAATAAACTTTCATGTGAACACTTCCGAACAATTAACATTCTACTAATATATCGTATTATCCTTTAATTTTTCTGAGTGGAATTTCCCCGTGTGATTGTTACCATTTTATCGTAGTAGTCAAACAAAATTCTTGTGTACATAATTGCTTCCAAAAGCTCCGTCACTATACCTTTATAATAAAAATCCATACGAAAAACAACTGGACGGCAAGAAATTTTACATGGTTTCCCCAAAAAAACATTTAAATTTTCGCTCATTTTTCAGTATTTTAGAATATTTCGAAAATTGTTAAATTTACAAGATCTTTAACGTACTTAATTAAACTAGATATATAAAATCCAATTTGAGCGTAGATAGACTTATACAAACAGGTACAGATCGGGTGTTTTGGTATTGTCTATAGATCTATTGAAGAAACATATTCATGGCAGACCACTTTCGGCATAAGTTACCGTTATTCAGATATTCATGAAAGTATCCGAAAAAGGCGCTTTTGTTTGGTGTGAACCCTCATAGCGCCCTTAGGATTGCACATACAAATTCGCAAATCAAACTTTTTAGTGAACATTACCGTTATAGAGATACACCCCCAAAACGGCAAAATTTGACTTTTGGCCCTTCATAACTTCCTTGGGTGCCCACCCATAAATGAAGATAGAGATATGAACGAAAAAGCACAAAAATTCTCGTTTTTCTAAGCTTTAAACCCCCGGAGCTCCTTAAGGGTGTACATATTGATGACAAATTTGGCGACTTTCTTCAGAACCGTATTTGCTATTTTTTTTTAGCCATAAAGCATCTTTTAGCCAGAGTTACCGTTATAGAGATTTTCGTCAAACCTTGTGTAAAAATACCGTTTGACCTCCTGGCACCGTTCAGAATGCTCCAAAACCAATTTTTGACATTTTATTCTTGAACCAGAAGAGCTACAAATTTGCTATACACGCTATGGTCGATCTTCACTCCCCGATGATTTTTCTTGTAATTCATAATACAATTTGGCATTTGTAACAAGCTTAGGCACTAAATTTTATATTTGTAACGCGAAAAGAAAGCGTTTAAAAAAGCAGAGGAATAAGTGTATTTAAACGATGAATTTAAACTGATAAGTTCGAGTTTTTTACTGAGCCCAGATTTCTTGAGGGATTCATATGGGAAAGTATTTAGTAGTAGCGAAAGTAGTACAATACTTGACTTTGCTAGGAGTGACCAAAAACTTTAATTTGTGTATGACTTTTCAGCCGGGGTTCTTAAAGAACTCTGCTTTAACCCTTGTGTTGCCACCCAAAAAAACTTATCTGCCACCCGGGTACCTGGGTACCCCCCTTATGAAACTCTTGATAAAAGTCCATTGTAACTGAAAATAATTGTTTGAATTTTTACCAGGAAAGTTAAGAATATATTGTAGTTTTGTTTAGAGAACTTCTCTATCTCTTGATACCGTAACTCCTAGTGGAGCATGGTGCGTTGATGACTACCGTGTGGAGTCATCAACGTTACGAAGACAACTGAATTCGGAGTGTGATACGGTTGTCAGCCATACCACTTCCTAGTCGCATTGTTAGTTTATTATTCTACGATAAGAATATTTCTTATCATTTTCTTCTGAATAATAAACTTGCGACGAGTCGTGCCGAGTTTGGAAACTCGTTTCTCTATGAGTGTCTATTTCACAGAGTGGCGACCGAACGATCACGGCCACAGAGCACGACAAGAGAACTTAGCGTGTCCTAAACACCCATTGAATTATTGCAGTTAACGTGAAGAGCCCAGGCATTCAGTCACAACTGAGAGAGTAAAAGAAAACGATGACCACAAAAGGAACGTTGAGGAGGAGAGTGGCAATGAAAATTTTTGTCATGGAATCTCACTATCGCCGGTACTTTGATAAAAAAAACATGCATTCCTCAAGAAATTAAACTGTCGAACTGTTGACCGATATTGCCAACGCTTTTTGGATTTGACGAGGAGGTACCATCTGTTCGTATGTTCCGAAGAAGAAAAAACGGTGATTCTTCTCAGTACGATATTACCGGTACCACGTACTTTACTTACTATGAAAATAATGATATGCTTGCAAAAAAAAACTAACGGGCGCAGAATTTTTCTACGCCAGCTCTCGGAAGAATTAGCTATGCCAATGATAGGAGAGCGATTGTCTAACCAGCAAGTCATGCGAAATCATGGAACGAAAATCACGATCTAAAGATACTAAGGAAGGCCAGTAATATCCGTAGAAGTGGTAACTATCACCAACGATCAAAGAAACGCTAGAGGTAGAAAAGTTTACACATTTTTATGTTATACTTGAAATATGTACACGATATTCTATACAAAAGTCATTATTTTTATATCGGGGTACCCGGGTACCCGGGTGGCTCATACGTGTTGTTTTTTTCAAATGCAAAATTTTTCAAGTTAAAATATTTCTATAAATACGTAGAATGCAAATTTCGATACAAATTCGATCAAATCATGGAGATTCGAGAAGGTTTTGGACAATCTTTTTTGAAAAAAAAAAATATTTAGTAAAACGTATCAAGATGGCAACACAAGGGTTAAAAGATTATTTAGCGTATATTAAGTAACCTGATACGCTGAAGATGTTAATGCAGCACTCAGGCTGGTGCTTCCTTCAAATGTCGCATCAAGTGATTTCACTTAGCCGTTAGAATAATTTTTTGAAGATTTTATAACTTGGAATTATCATTTTTTTTTAATATTCACAAAAAGAAAAATAAATAAACAATTACAATACCAATTCATATTAATGCAGGGTCGTTTTATTCCTATATGACAATAAAAAGTGCCGTTATCCAGAAAAAGGAAGTATCAAAGCCAAATTGTAACTGTATTTTTATTCTTTGTACTTTTCTCTTATCTTCCATTCGGTCCTGCAGAATTGCCGTTGTCGAAAGTTGTTATCGTCGCGTTAACAGTGACTTTTTTCGTGTTGATGATTTGTCATAAAACTAAAGCTAGGGTTACCAAATTGTAAAATCATAAATAATTATCGCTGAGTTTATCTAATCTAAAACCGGCAAAGCACCAACATCGCATAGAGTATGTAGGCCATTTGATGTCAGCTATGGTAGAAAAAATACTTCAGACAAATTCCTAAAACTTCTTTTATCAACACACAAAATGTAAAATGTTCAATTTAAATGAATTTCTTTTGTTTTCGATGTCTGCTGGAAACCAGATAGTAGGGGTTTCCATGTATTTCGATGGATGTTCACAAAGAAACTTCTTTAAAGAATTTGAATTTCGGAGATAGATTTTAACTAAGCTCTAATTTTTTGGGGATATAGAAAAAGACAAGCATATCACCAGCAACATACGAACATTATTATCTACCTGTATTTCGAGTAAGTTCCATCGTTCAATTTTTGTTTCACCCATACAATGGAAAAATAATATCTTTTTCGAAAAATTAGAGGACTGGATTTTTCAACCGGGAAGGAACAAGTCTGAGTACCCATCACGGTACTTTCATTGACCTTTCGAGATTTGTTGATTGATAACACAGCTATTTATATAAGGTATTGCACATTGATGTCATCTTCAAAGCTATCAACTTATTACTCAAATTACAATGGCGGGTATCGTTTTTTAAGGGCTAAGCTAGGAGCTTTATGCTTCCAGACCAACACTGACTTCTCAAAAACCCCTCCCGAAATATTTTTCTGCGTACGCCCCTGGGTTGTGAGGATGTGAAATGTTACCTGGAAGACACGCGTTTTTGGCCGGAGTCACGTTTTTAGGTTTTTTTTAGATTTAAAAAAAAAACCCTTATGAAGTCGATTTTGTCCGTCCGTCTGTCCGTCCGTCTGTTCTCAAAAATAACTCGCGAACGGCTCAAGCGATCGTCATGAAATTTGGTAGGAATGTGTAGAATGGCAACAGTCTTTGGCAGGAAATACATAAAAGTTGGTAGGGCAAAGATAACAGGGTGTCCCAAACATTTGAAAATTTGTTCACTGAATAACTCGCGAACGGCTTAACCGATCGTCATGTATTTTGGTAGGAATGTGTAGAATAGTAACAGTCTTTGGAAAGAAATACTTAGAATTTGTTAGAGCAAAGATAACAGGGTGTCCTGGAGGCGTTAGAATTTCATTCTGGAACGCGTTTATTTAGACCAATCCAAAAATAGAGTTACATGAAGCATTTCATGAATATTGTGTAATTCTTATTTATTACCTATAAAATATATGTATGCAAAATTATTCACAATATGTAACCAAAATCTAAAAACCCTCGTATTGCAGCAGGGTTGCCGTTTTCAGATTTTTAAGTGTAACATTTATCTCATAAAATTGTAACATTTTTAGGTTGAGTGTAACAAATTTGAAGGTATTGGTGTAAATGAACAAATTAAACAATAAATGTACGTAAGTCCGAAATGAATGATTGCTCGCAAAAATAGTGGAGAGTTATAAATTAAAACAAACGATTTTGAAAATGGCTGACTTTTTTTCGAAAATGTTAGCCATTTTGTTCCAAAAATTCTGTATATTATGGCGAGTCCATGGATTTAACGAAAAATTCACGTGATAGTTGGACCCAATATTTGTGAGATATTATGAAACAATTTTTTTAATGGTAATATGGATAGCCAGCATTTCAGGGCACTTCGCATAATAAAACATAAAGAAATGGAAATTTCGCAATTAATCTTGGTGTCATAATAATACAGGCACACACTGCAGTATAGGAGAAACGATATGTCAAAATTTCCACAATTAGTTTAAATTCCAACCCACGATTTGAGAACAGATTCAATACGAAAACAATTGTTAAGAAATATCGCAATTAATATTGACACTTCTCTTCATAGAAGCTTAGTTTCCGAATGATTCAAGGGACATCTAAGTCTTTATGTTGTCGCAAAACGAGATGCTCCTTCCAGTACCTCAGACAATGCTTGAGCTTTCAAAAAGAGTGTGAAAAAAAGCTAAGTGAAGATGTCGAACGTTGTCTGGCATGTTAGCTCATCTGCTCTTTCCTATCCATCAAAATACTATCAAGATCAAGCTACTCGCAAATCAATTTTACTTAACCTTCAAGCGGGCGCGCGGGCGGTAATTTACTGCCCTGATCATATAAACACGCATATTTTTTCTCCCGTTGGCCGGATCGAGGTAGGAGAAGTATGTATTCTTAAGTCATACTGTTATAGATACGATACAATAAAATGTTGGGTAAATTTTACCTTCCATGCCTTTCCAGTGGTCATCAAACGTTCGGGGATTGTATATTTTGGTATATAGTTGTGCTCAAAATGTGTGTGCTCTGTGTAATATCACTGAAGTGACATGCTTCGCTAAAACTGCTGAACTTGTTTTATTGTTCACCAGATAATACTTTTTATAATGATAACTTATTCGGGACATGCTCTTCATTCAATTTACCATAATTATGAGAATGGAAGTTGTACGGTTGAGCGCAAATGGAGGGGAAAATACGAGGGCGGTAAATTACCGCCGCGCGCCCGGTAATGTCACAAAAAATGCGCGCCCGCTTGAGAGTTAAGCTATCACGTTCCTTCTTAAGGCCTGAATAGACCTCGGGCGGAATGAAAATGAAATTTTTGTCCACTGCGATTTTCTCAATGAAAATGCATGCTTACTGTCGTGGAACATGTAGGAAATGATAGGGAATTCTATAAGCTACAATCCGAATATGGTTCCAAAATTGTTCTCTGCCTTTCTTTTATGTATTATTTTTCGATTCCCCGGTCATTAGATATTTTCTACGGTGAAATGACCGAAATATAATACATAAAATGGCCGAGAAAATTTTTGGAACCATATTCGGATTGTAGCTTATGATGGAATTCCCCATCATTTCCGACATGTTCCACGACAGTAAGCATGCATTTCAAAAACCGCTAGCTTCCTAAAACAGAGAGTAGGATGTTTAAATACATAATCTAATTTTTCAGTCGAATTTTTGACGAGTTTTAATAAATTTCTTAGACTTTAGCTCAACTACGATGTGGGCCGTATGTGGCCCGTCGGCCACAAGTTTGAAATGCCTGACTGAATCGATGGGTGATTATGCACAGATCATAAAAATAGAAAATTTGTTTTTCGGAATACTTCTTCATATGTTACTTATAGTAGAAAAATACATATTAAAATATAGTTGAATTCTCCACTCTCGCCAGATTGTAACAAAATTGGTCGGGGTGTAACATTGTAACAAGAAATTGGAATTTGTAACAAAATGTTACAATTGTAACACGAGTGGCAACGCTGTATTGCAGGCGCAGCCATCTGTACGCCGGTATTTTTTTGTTTTGTGGAGGAGATGGTGAAGAATAAAAAGATCAACGAAGAAAGTGACTGTGAGGTGCCTGGTGTTCAATGTGTAATATCTATTTATTGGTGATGTTGCTGTTGTTTCAATTTCTAAGGTTATGTTGCTCTCCAAATCACACCGCGTCACGTAGTGGTTTAACTTAAACACCTATCCATCCATGTACATATGTATATGTATACAACATGCAACGTCTTGCAATGAAATATGCACTTAGATGTGTTGTTATAATTGCAATGGTAGTACATAAGAAGCACATAAGAAGTATATAAGCTTAACTATGTTATGGTACTGTAATGTGTCCAGGATACGTCAACCACAAAATTGTATTCTCTTAGTTTACATCAGATGGCGCTGATGTCGCTAACGAAAAACAATTTTGACGTATTGACTTATACAATGACGTGCGTCATCGAGGTTTCCGGAACAGCGAAAACGGGCGAAAGGGCGTCGACTAGTGGGGAGGAGTCAGTATAGTTTTGGCCGTCGTATCAGTAATTAGTAAAAGTGTAAACCGTGTATATAGGTCGAAGTCGAACCGACTGGAACGTCTCGAAAATACGAGAAATATAACAATACGGAGAATATACGACGAAAAATTTCGCGTTGGAAATTTCTGGAAAATGAACTTACTCGTTTGTGTTGGACTAGTGTGCACAGATCCCGAAAACGGGAATTTTAGTGCATTCAAGGCCATTCGAGAACCCGACGATAATTTTCGGGAAAGTTCTAGAAAGTGAACTTACGAAATTTGGGGCGAACTAGTGTGGACAGAAAAACTTTTCGAAAGCGAATGAGTGCTGTTACGTGTAGAATTCGAAAACATTCCCGAAAATTCTAAACGTATAAGAGTGAATCCCAGACAGTTTTTAGTCGAGAAACAAAATACCTGTTGATATCTCACTTAACAGATGCCGAGTTAAAACGTGAGCTGTCAAAACGGAATTTGTCGACTTTGGGCAACAAAAGCGCGTTGCTTGCTGGGCTGATGAACGCGGTGAGAGATGAAGGACAGGATCCCGATACGTTAGAGTTTCGGGAGGAACGAGATCCCAGTGAGACAAGCACGGAACATACCGCGGATCGACGGATACAATTTCTGATATCAATGAAGTCCGAATTGAATCAACGAGTTTCGGGATGGAAAAGGTCGATAACGGCAAAACAGGAAGAAGCGATGAGCTATTTAAAGAACAGTCTTGAACTACAATTCGAAAAACAGAAATCTCGAGAAAATTCTGAGAAAATCATGACGGTGGCCGAAGAAGTCCAGATGTCAAAGAACGATCGGGAACGTTTTAAAATAACGAACGTCAACTATCACCGTAATATTTGAGAAATTCCAGAAGTCGAATGCCGACCATGTAACATCAACAACAAGTGGAGTAACAAAAATTGATTCGGTTATTAAAAGTTTTGATGGAAAAATATCTTGGAACATCTACAAGACACATTTTGAGGTTGCTGCGGTGGTAAATGGTGTTAAGGACAGTGAGTGCACCACGGCTCTTGTTCTAGCGTTGAAAGCACCTGCTGCTGAAATCCTGGAACCGATTCCTGCTCCACTGTAAAGGCGAGCACAAGAAGCAAATATATCGATCGCAGCTTCGTAACCGAAAACAGAAGCCAGGAGAAACACTGCAGCAATTGGCACAAGACATTGAACGGCGGGAGTCACTTTCCAAATCGTTATAACACAATAGTCCCTCTTTTCGTGTTACCCTTCCACTTAAACCCACTTAACTTCCTAATGTATAACCTCATACATACATTATTATTACACAACATTTAAAAAGTTATCATAATCTGCAAATATGCCTTTCAAGGTTATTCATATTATTAGCATATAAATCGTACAGATTGCATTAAACACAACTTAACAATAAACTAATCATTTAATTCCATGAATTTCACCACTTAGCTTTCAGCGCAATCATCAGAATTGTGGATTTTTATTTAGTCACTATATTGGTAATTTGATTCAAGGTGAAATTCAAACTAAAACTCACGCGAAAATTTCGTATTTCCAATTAGGTACTTGCAAATTACAGCTTGAAGGGATTCTTGGATAACGGCACGAGCACGACGACGAAGGCCGATGAATTAATTCACGTAAATAATAACGTACAACGGACGAAGAGATTTGAAATCGTCCTTGGGCACAAGAAAAACGTAACGAAAAGCCGAAAACAATCTATTTCGACGTGAGTTGGGTAATGAGTCAAGTGCTTGTGCTTCAGAGATTATTAGACGACCTGGGAGAGGGAAATGGGGACAATAGTTGTTTGACCCGAGAGTGAGGACAGTTCGGGTAGAAAAAACTTGGATGTTAGGAGTAACAACTCCCCTTTCTCTTGAATTTCGCAATTCGTAATATGAACGTTTAGAAAGTAAGTGGTTCAGAACTTACCGCCGTGCATTTTGTGCAGTAAGATCTTCTATACGTCACGAAAGACAGTATGGCATGACTCAATGCCATTATTTACAATACACTCACTGTCTTTGTACAAATATTCACAACATCTTGTGTTGCAACCAGTTACCACTTTTCACACAACCACTTGCGTGTGTCCTGCTTCCGTGTAGCCATTTTTAGAGGGTGAACAACGATACTTGGTATACAAAGTATATTCACCATTGTGTACTTGGCCGCCTTGCCAAGACTTTCACTATAAGTAAGAAAGTTTCTTATGCAAATCCTGACACCAAAAACCGTGTCCCACAATGACCATATGACTGACCAGACTATAGCGAACGATACGAATGTATAGCGCGACAAGGTGTAAAATCGCGCAAGAGCTCTACTAACCCACTTAATTGACGCGACGACGATGTTGTTTCAATTTGTTGAGTAACCTGGTCGGCGAAAAGGAGCTCAAAGTCAGTTAGTTTCGACTGGTGGTAACTACAATTTGCAATCATCGGTCTCTTCTCAATTGTTCGGTTTGGCACGGTGGTCACTTGGACACATTTTTTTTTGTCACAGGACGAGGTTTTGTGTAAAGTCCAACTCAAATAAAAGAGGCATTCGTCTCTGTATTCATACGCGTAACGGTCGTTTGTTATCGTAGTTAAGCCAAGAGAAAAGAAAAGTGTTGAGAAAAGTTTTGTTAGAAGAAAATTTTGCCAACTGACACCAAATTTGTCCGGGTCGTTGTCGTCGTCGGTCGCTTGTGCATATGTACGTCAAAGTTGAGATTTATACCTTGAGTAGAAAGTTTTCATGAATGATTTGTGCTCCTCTTTATACAGTTGTCGAAGATCCCGTTGAATTATCCTTTGCCCTAAGGAGCTGAGTCTGAAGTAGGGGCCAAAAAAAGAGTAAGTTCAGTATAGTTATCTCGTATGCTGTAGAATATTTATTATCTCCACCGCCCAAGGCAGCATATTCAAAGACATACATATGTAAAGTTTGCAAATTGGTATTTATGTGATTAGTCCTTACTTCGCATCAGTAATCGAAGTTACTATAGAAAGAAACATATACACTGATATGACTAGAAAATTGACACCTTGAGTGAATAACTTTTCAGACCAATAATAGTTTAGTGAATAGACTATGATAAAATCCATTTAACACATTAGACAGAATACAGATTGAGAAAATTATTCCACTTTCAATATTATAAATATTCTTACGCGTTAAAATATTAATGTAATAGGCAATTCAGACTATGGATAGGGTTCATTAAATTTTGGATTTGATTAACAATTGTATTGGTAGATATTGTGCTGAAATTTTAATAATACAAGTACATTTTAAAATGCATTTTGAATTTAGTAACATTCGATTCGATCTAGTAGGGTTTTGGCCTGGATTAATGTTTATCACCTCCAGGATTTGTTTGTAGTCTGTATTGGATATAACTTTATGTAAACTATTCAGGGAATCAATATTATTTTTCATGAAGTTGCTATCATGGATTTTATATTCCTTTCCGTAATCAAACCTATTCCAACAACCAGGCTCCGCACGCAGCCCTACATCACTTTTTCTACGTTGTTCTTATATTGCAAAAAAATACTTATCGATGGAAATTTCACTAACAAATCTAAATAAAATTTCCATCCCATACTTTAGTTCCATCTGTAGAGTCATTTCACGGCAAAATTTCATCCACCCAGACCCAGGTCGTGCTCGGTGGGCGTGATGGTTCGGTCGCCACTCCGTGAAATACACACTCATAGAGAAACGAGTTTCCAAACTCGGCACGACTCGTCGCAAGTTTATTATTCAGAAGAGGATGATAAGAAATATTCTTATCGTAGAATAATAAACTAACAATGCGACTAGGAAGTGATATGGCTGACAACCGTATCACACTCCGAATTCAGTTGCCTTCGTAACGTTGATGACTACATACGGTAGTCATCAACGCACCATGCTCCACTAGGACCTAGGAGTTACGGTAATCGAGAGAGAGAGAGAGACTCAGGTACACCAGCCTTTTTTGAAATTTTAAAGTGGTAGTGCTAACTTGACAGACGTTTCTGCGAGGCTAGGTTCATATTGATTTGCGTGCCGATTTTCTAACTGTGCTCCTTCTTCAGCTGCATTTTCTCTTTTTATTTTTTTTTCAGGTAACACGTTGCCAAAAATTGGGTATATTGGTGTAAATTAACCCTTCTGTCGGCACGAAGGTCTGGCCAGACCTTTGGCACTATATTTTGGTGTAAAAAGCATAGAAGATGAAATCGCAGCGACTTCATATTTCATGATATCCTAGAATAATATGTTTAGAAGGATTTTGCAAAAATTTGAAAAAATCGGTTGAAGTTTTAAGTATGTTTTTGATGATTTTCAATTTATAGTGCTTTTTGATACCCAATAGGTCTGGCCAGACCTATAGTTTTTCCCCGCATTTTTCTCTTGAAGTAAGAAGTGCAAATATTGAATTCTGTTATTTATGATGTAATAATGTAATTTAAACTCAATTTGAACTATGAACGATAAAAATTTCTGAGATTTTTCTATAAAAAGCCGAAGTTTGTAAATCGGTACGCCTAATTTCGTCACATTTTATAACACCAACTAATCAACTGAGATTTGATTCTAGGAAATTCAAACCAGTTTTATTTCCTTTGTAATAGTAAGGACTAAGTGTGAATGCCTTGCAAACGTCTTTCTAAATAGATTTGATAAAAAAATTTACGAAAATTTTAGAATTAAATGATATTTGCCTTGAAAGAGATAAATTTTTCTCTTGCACTGAACATATTTATTTCTAGTCAAGTTACTATTTTGCTTTTGTCACAAGGAATTGTGAAACAATCCAGAATCGCTAAAAGGTTGTAAGACAGACCTCCCGGCGATAATTGTGGCTAGCAGTGTACATGTTGAGCAGTTCTATGTATTTTGGCTATTGACTTAAGCACCTAAATTGTAATATACCTGTTCAAATCTGAAATAGAAAATACCAAAAACAAGCGACATCCGGGACGAAGCCGACCTCCATTATAATACAAATGGCCAGTTACTCGTACATCTTATCTAATAGTTAGTCTTCGCATATAGAGAAGATTCAAACAATTTTCAGAAAGCTTTACATTATATTAAAATTAATTTTTGTTTATTTTGCATAGGTCTGCCATATGTTCCTTGGTTATGCTATTGTATGAAATTGTGCAATGATTTTTTAAATTTCAGATGTAACCAAGCAAAATATGGGAGAACTGTCCTCACGAGCTTGTGACGGACTAGGATCTCACTCAGATGTTAAACGAGTACCCATTTATGGGGATAAGTAACACTGCTGAGCGTGATGCTGATCTCATTACCTCAACAAAAAAACAGATCTGGAAATAGGATGTCACAAACACATCCTGCGGCCTTGAACTAGATAAGTTGTACGAAAAACCTGCCAAAAATTTGCAAAAAATGTCATCTATACCGCTGTAGTGAGTGTTTCAGGATTTTATTTCTAAATTTATTATTCTACATATAAACCAACAATTTTTTTTTGCAACACAGGCTTAAAATTTAAATTTTCGTTTGCATTTACCAAGAAACTCCCAACGTTGCGTCAACGCAACATCACGCTGGGAGCCACTGGTAACACTTACTGAAATTTTTAAATTTTTTTTTTTTAATTGTGTTGTAATTGATTGGAATTCACCAAAAAACTTCATAGTTTTAGCTTATTTCTATCCTTGGGAAGAAATGGGTTAAAGGTGGATCCACATTTTTCACCGACTGATGACTAAAAAGTGTGAATCCACTTGAAACCAACTCTTTCGAAACATGATTTTGACGTTTCAGTGTTTCTACTAAAATTAAGAACGTTGTACTTAAAATAACTTTGCTAAGAGCTACTTGGACTCATTGCATTCGTAGGAATATTACGCTATTAGCTCTGGAAAGAAAAATTTCTTCTTTTTATCGATACTAGCGACACTTACCTTAATATAGCGGACATGCAGCGGAAAATATCGGAAACATAAAATTTATCTTTATGAGAATAGCAGAGGATAGCACAACAAGCCTTTTAAAATAAAACCGCTCATGCAGCGAAGTATTGACCTCTATAGGTGTTGTTGATTATTAAGCATAGTAAATGAACTGCGCCTACATTCAGATTCGATCCCGCAAACCTATAATTTGAAGACGGGCGCCCTATCTATCCTAATGCCGCAGACACACGGCCAATCCTTTTTTTAATTGTTGATCTGTCAAAATCTAAGAAAATGTATGAGTTTGACAGAACGAAGAATCCAAAAAATGGATTCGGACTCTTCGTGTGTGGGCGGCCTAAGTTTGTAACTTGCTAGACAATCGACATGTTAAATTCAACTCTATTCCTTGTTTCAACTTTAAATTTAAGTGGGCTCTAATTTAAATCCTTCAATTTTATGAACGTTTGTACTTAATATTAAATTCAATACAGCAATCTTGGCAATACTCTTTTCAAACCAAATGTGGCCTCTGCACCACAGACCTAATGACCATGTATACAACGCAATCAAGATAAAATATTTTAGTCTTCAACGACATATACAGGGCGTACTAACTAGTTTGACCTAAGTTTAGTACCACTCTCAAACTATTTTGTTCGTGTTTGACAGTTCATGACAAAGTGGATTAGAATTTAGTTCGGAAGTTTAGAAAAGATACTATCACCAAAAATGTTTTAAGATAGTTTAATTGCAGAGGGACCTAAAGAACTTTTTTGTTCGTATGGTTCTTAGCAAGGAAAAGAGTGGGTCGGATTAAAAACCGCGGCTACAGTTACAGCAAATAGCGCAGCCATGCAAAGCAATTTTTTTTTGTGAAAATTTGAGGGTCCGGATTATCTCATGAACTTTATCGATATTATTACATATTAAGTTACAACGAAAATGGAAGACTATCGAATAAACAGCGCCAATCGTCAATGAAAAAGCTCAGCACCAGACATGAAACGTTTATAGTGCGTGAGACTCGGAAAGATCCATCTATTTCGACCCCAAAACTTACCATGATTTTGCAAAGTAATCATGGTAAAGAAGTTCACGCAGAAACAATTAGACGCGTATTGCGTAAAAATAATTTGAACGGCCGAGTAGCGCGAAAGAAGCCATTTATTAGGAAGAAAAACTGCCAAGGTAGTTTGCAATTCGCACGTGAACACATTGTCAAGGACTTTTCTTTTTGGGGCACGGTAAAATCGGATTTTCATAATTAAATAAGTATTCAAAGTATTTTTTTGCAGGTTCTCTTGATTGACGAAAGTAAATTTAACATGGTTGGTTGTGATGGCCTTCGATATTTTTCGCGTAATCCCAACACCGAATTTTGTCATAAGAACACCCAGAAAACTGAGAAAACTCGTCAATAATAGTGTGGGGGTGCGTGTTGGCTTCAGGGATTAGAAATCTTCACTTTATAGACGGGATAATGTGAAAGAGGGTGCACATAAATTGCAGAGAATTTTCAAATTTATCAGGACAATGCTTATAGCAAAAACCTGACTCCTGTACAACTGTCCTAAAATAATAAAAAACACCTGCACAAAGCTCCGATTTTTAAATTTATAGAACATTTGTGGGAAGTACAAATGGCCAAAAGATCGTGCAGTAATAGGGAGCTGCTTAGCTACATTACAGGAGGAATGGGACCAGATAAGTCCCGATTTCTGTAGGAAACTGCCAGAAAGACTTAGGGCTGTTGAATACCAGAATACGCTACAAAGTATTTAGTAGGTATGGCTTAAATTACAAAAAATTTAGCCTGTCCGACTTTGATTGTGGTCATCGATTTAAGGTTTGTTTTGAATATTATGTTTATTTTATACTAAGGATAGAATATTTCTTTTTGTTTGCTGATTTTTATTGCTGATACCTACTGGTTTTAAAAATTATTGACTGTGTTGTTATGCAAGCGGCGCAAACATTATTGTATCGACTTTGACCGACTTAGGATGTGAGCCACTGTATGTATTTATGAGAACATTTCACCAACAAATGTCGACGAGAAGTAAAAATCGAAATAATCGAAGCGTGATGTACTTGCCATTTAGCAGGGCCGTCGTACACCGCTAAATAGCGGGGATCGAGTCGGCCACAGGGGGCATGTGTCCCCCCTGTGAGCACATCAAACTTTTTTCACACCATACTAAAAATTGCAGTACCAAATGTTCCCTTTTTATTTTGAGCGTTTCTATTACTAAACTTTGTAAATCTTTTTCGAAACATTATCATCACAACATCTTCTCAATTCACCAGATCTCCTCGTTGAAGAACCCTTTCCGTTTTTCGAACGGGTTGAGTTTATTTTCATAGACGCGGGGTTTCAAGAACAAGAACTCTCAGAGAATAAGTACAAGCTATGATTATGTCGAGGCAACGAGGTGGTCATGAAACGTTGCCCAATCTCGACATGAATCTGTTCGGAAACAAGGACTGCTATTGAAAGTCTCGTCATGTGTGAAGTAACCCCATCTTATGTTGATTTAAGTTGAGGAGATGTTGGTGCGGTATCGATGGCTTGGAAGCCGCTGAATTGATAAATATTGGAAACAATCGGTCTGATTTTTCGATCGGGCTTGTGTATTTTAATTTGACCGTAAATTCGTGTTGGGCTGCTGTAACCAGATGCTTCTCTTTCTGTTAAAATGATAAAAATTGAAGTGTTTTGGTGGGAAAGCATTTTTAGCATACATTTTCGAATACCTATACGGTTCGGTGTCTGTGGTGCCCTGCCTGGGGTACTTTCTTCAATGCTTTAATTTTCACGAAGTAAACATCATCGTAGCCGTTCCTTCTCATTTCTTTTTCGCAATTGATTTGTTAAAGCATGTTGCTTCAGCTTACCATCTAGGACTCGTTATAAAAGGTATTGCAGATACATACTATAGATTTGATGCTAGTGTAGTACATATGGAAATAACAAACAATCATACCTTTTTGCTTACTTTTGCTGCTTCATTTTAATTAATCGATTGATCACTTCCTATTCAACGGATAGTTCCTACACGGCTGAAAATTTTGGTGTAATTTTTATAAAGTATAATTGAACTATATTAAAAGTATGTATTAGTATTCTTGATAAAAATTTTACTCTTCAATAGTAAAAAATTGATAAGAAAATTTATACAAACCGCTCGAAAAAATAAAAATTGTAATACGAGTGCAGTCGGCTTCGAATCCACAATTCTGTGATTTGTAGGCAAGCGCGCTGTTCACTGAACCAGACAGACTACAAATCAATAGATTTCCAGGTTGAATGGGTTCCTTGCGTTGATAGTGTAGATTTGATAACATAGTAGGATTGATTCTACCCTTTTATGTTATAACAACATTCAATGCAATTTATTCTATCCCGAACGGTGTAAAATGTAGAATATTAAAAGGGTATTTGGATAGTTTTATTCTGTAGCGGTTATAATTAATATAATTTTTGAGTAAACTAAAATTATAAGTTGAAAAGGGTCAAATTTGATTCAAGTTTTGGAATAGAGGAGTTATACTATTTTATTTATAAAATTAACTCCCGGTTTACACCAAAATTTACAACCGTGTAGTATTCTGGATTGTACGTGTAAAATATTATTCGGAACTTGTTACGATTTTACGGAATATGTTACTAGTTTCTTGACAAAACATACAAAGGCCTCTTTTTCAGTAAATTTTGCATTCAAATTCGCTTAAACTTGCCATGGAATTCAAGACCACAATGTCAGCCAAAATTTGTTGTATCAGCTTTTCATCTGTGTTTCTTTCAAAAGTAAGCAGAACCACTTTTTGGCGGAATTTGGCCCAAATTTGGCAGAATTTCGGACGATGTATGAAATTTCTCTTCCAAAGAAAAGTGTTCCGTCTGGAATCCGTTTTGTCATATGGAAACAGTCTCGTTGGTCATTGCATTAATTCCATAGCCAATTAAGTACATATTCGTAAAATTCCTTTCCGGCTTCAGGCTCCTTTGAACTACACTACACAAACTTTTTTTAGGCCCTCCGTATTTTGGTTCAGGAAAAGCCAAAAGCAGTTAATGAATGTTATTCTAAGATCTGTCAGGAAAACTAAACTTTTGGTGTAATAAACCTGAAATGCAAAGGACTCTCAGGCCCGTATTTATAAACATACCTTAACTCAAGGAGACTTTGAGTCATGGATGCCGAAATTAAAATAAATGTCATTTTCCATACTTTTTCATAAAAATCACTTATCTTCACGAGTCAATGCATCCTTGATTTAAGGAGAAACTCAATAGTATAGTGACTTTAGCTCTAGACCCAAACATCCAAAAAAAGAGCTGACTTTTGATGCCAAATTGTTCTATGGCCTAACCGCATTACGCAGTAAAAAGTTAGACTTTTTTGGCGTCACATTTGGGGGGGAGGGGGTGGCAAAGGGGTGAAATTATGATTTTTCGCCAATATCTTGTTAACTGTAATATTTACAGCAAAATGTTCTGAGGACGATTTAAACTACACAAAATTTCCTTTCTAATGATATTTTATATCATATACCTTCTCTTGGCAGATTATATACCAGACCTTAAACCATTTGGTGTAATTTAGATTTTTTGATAGTTACATTTGGCGCTCTAGCTCCTGAAGTAATTTAATTGGAGCCATGGTAATTGGGATAACTATTCCCAACAATATATAGCTGTCCCACACGGAGACTCAGGCTGCCTCGACAAAGCATTCCACTATACTCCCTATTAACATTAAAAAAAAAGACATGCCTGTAACTTTTCGCCGAATCACAGCAGGCGGGAACAATTTTGGTAAACATTAAGGCTAAGTCCCATTAGACCCCCCACCAAATATTACTTCGATCGGATTAAAACAAAGGGTACCTCCCATACAAATTATTCAAATTCAATGCCACTAGTTTATTAAGAAATAAGGGAACAAGTCAACCAAAATTAAAGTTTTGCTCGTAGGCAATTTTCCGGTCATTTTGTATGGAAGGTACCCTTTGTTTTAATCAGATCGAAGTAATATTTGGTGGAGGGTCTAATGGGACTTGGCCTTAACGTTCACCAAAATTTTTCCCGCCTGCTGTGATTCGGCGAAAAGTTACAGGCATGTCTTTTTTTTAATGTTAATAGGGAGTATAGTGGAATGCTTTGTCGAGGCAGCCTGAGTCTCCGTGTGGGACAGCTATATATTGTTGGGAATAGTTATCCCAATTACCATGGCTCCAATTAAATTACTTCAGGAGCTAGAGCGCAAAATGTAACTATCAAAAAATCTAAATTACACCAAATTTTTTTTTTTTTTTTTTTTATTTTTTTTATTTATTTATTAATAATTCATTATAATTCGTAAAAAAAAAATACTTATACAATAAATATGAATATAGAATAATGGGGTCATAGAATATGTGAGATGGCAATACTGAATTTAAAATTTAGTATACGCTACTGAATATTTCAATATGTTCCATGTTCCATGTGTAACGCAATTATTCTATGCATATAAATATAACTTTAATTATTTGAGATTGAGTTTTCACGATAGTTTTTAATTTCAGAAAGATATTTTTGAATATCTCACGATGAGCTAAGCTCGTGCTGTGAGACATTGCTCCACATTAAATCTGTGGTGATTATGAATAATCGCTTAAGTTGGTTTTCATAGTTTTTCAGTAGAGCGATTTTAAACTTTAAAACGACTTGTGAAAAATCTATATAGGTTTCAAATCCAAAAACTAATTCATTTTTGTAGATTATCATGTGAGCAATGTATCCTACTATAATTTTATTCCAAAAATAAAGCAGTTGGATTGTAATACGATAAAAAACAAAATAAGAGTTTTTTCCGTATCAAGCAATAGGGGTTGACAAAACTTAATTCCACTTAAGTCTTTATTCTCAATTATATTGTGCTTAAACTATTATCTTAAGAGAACATAGGTTCTTTTTCCATATTACCATTATACAGTTAATGAATCTTAAATAGAAGTCTTTTTTAATAAATGTTTAATTTCTTTTTATTTTACGGAATTATTCATAAAAAAATGAAAGGAAAAGTAATTATTATAATAAACAAATAATATAAAGCCTCTTCGAAAGAATTAATGCAGAAAAAAAACCATCACAGACGTGATTTTCATTGCTGTCTTCTTCAACTAGGTCGAGGTGTATATCCGAAATTTCATCATTTGCAAAAGTCGTAAAAGAAAGGATCAATCATAGGAAGAAGATCCAATAGATCCTTTTTCTTTTGTACAGACATACGTACTTCCTCTGGAAGCTTAGAAATTTCAGATATACTTCCTACACCTCTTTTTTGAATGTTTAATACTTTAAATGGATGTTCTACATTTAGGGTTGTTTTGAAATGAACTTTTCCAAAATAATTTTTTGTGTATCTTAACCATTTAACATTTTTCTAATGAAAGTTTCTAGAATTTGCATCCCGGCTTCTCCACATAAATTTTGTTTTTGAATAAGAAAAGAAATCCAGGAAATCCGTGGAATCCATTTCGATTACATGAAATTGGTTTTTGACACCAACAGTTCGTACAAAATCGAACCAATCACGAGGATGAATTTTTGTGTTCGTTACTTTTTTCTTTCTCTCGACTAAGGCGTGATCCGCATCACACTCCATGTGGGAATGACCTGCAGTTAGAAATTTATGTTCGATAAATAGACACTGTCTTACTTGTTGTTTACGACCTCAAAAAGGTGATCTTTCCATCTCTGAAGCTGCTGTTCTTCGGCAACAAACAGCAACCCTTCTTTATCTTTCACAGAATGGTCAGTAGTGAACGATTTGCCAAGCTTAATAAGCTTGAAAAGGGTACCACTTTCATCACGGTAAGCCGCATCATTTGCCTCCTCCGCTAAAGCGCTGATGTAGTTACGCTTATCACGCCTCACACTTCTCTGCACGCCTTTTTGTAGTATTCAGCTCGGAGTTGATTTTTGGCTGAATTATCAGCACTGAAGTTAATCTGTTCCTTAACTCTTTTGCGTTCTGAGATAAGAGACCAAGTAGCATCACTGATAAAAGGTCTCCTATCTCGATCCAATCGTCCCACAGTCGCTTCGCCACACGAAATGAAAGAATCCATTGCAAAATTCCATCTATCTTCAATTGTAGGATTCTCAAGAGTGCTGCACTAGCTTTTTCGTTCAAAGCGGTAGAATATGCGCGTTTAATTGATGGATTTTTTAGTTTTTGCACATTAAAACGTGGCACGATTCGTGCGTTAGTAGATCGTTGGATCGCTGCCGCTCGTGAACGAAATTTCGCGATAACAAGATGATGGTCGCTGCCAGTATCAGCCCCACGCTTCGACCTGATGTCCAAGAGGCAGTTTCTCCATGTCTTTAAAACAGCAATATGGTAAATTTGTTTGGTTTTCTGTTCTGTCATCAGGAGAAACCCAAGTTGTTAGGTGGTAGGGTTTATGCTTGAACAAGGGTCCGCCAGTGACTAGTTGTCGAGAGTTACAGAACTCCACGAACATTTCGCCATTGTTGTTCCTGTCGCCAAGCCCGTGATTGCCCATATGGTGTTCCAAGCCTAAGTTATCAGTATCGACTTTGGCATTGAGATCCCCCATAATAATTTTGATGTCACCCCTGGGAGCCCTATCAAAAGTGTCGCCTAGTCGGTGATAAAAACGTCCTTTGCTGATTGATCTGCTGGTTCAGTCGGTGCGTAGTACTGAATAATTGTAAAGTTTCGTACTCTGTATTTGAATCTGGCTGTGATGATACGATCCGAAATAGGTTTCCAGTCGATTAAGGATCGGCGTGCATTCCTACTCAACAGGATTCCGACTCCTGGTTGCCGAGGTGTATTATCGTCTTCATTTCCAGAGTAGAGCAATACAGTAGGAGAGCTTGGTGATAAAGTCGCCCCCGATTCGAGCCATCGTGTTTCGCTCAGTCCTAGTACAGCGATGTTGTATGCGGTAATTTCCTGTTCGACTTCTGTGGAGCCTTGTTTTATTACACTCACCCCACATAGTACAAACGTTCCAAAATCTATCTTAGTCCGTTGTTTATAGCCAAAAGTCATTGCCGTTGAATCATTCCGAGGTATCCGAGGCTCGTTTAATGTTTCGAGTGTAAAGTAAATTTCAGGTACGGGGGATACAAGCCTAGATACCCTGAATAGTTAACTTCACGTTCACGAAATTGCAATTTGATTGAGCAACAACTCATTTAACAGTGACTTATCTACTCAATTTCACCATGAATGCATGCGAAACAACCGCTTACATAGACATTGTAACAGGACTTTCCGTAAATCTGATAAGGAATAAACGCTAAATCCATATAAGAGCTCTCTACGGAAAGAAAATCATTTGGAATAAGAACTTAACTCAAGATGAGGAAGACTGAATTTGTTTTGGACTTAAGGAAAAAACGCTTATGTCGATTTAGGCTGTTTCAAAATTCAGTGGTAAAAGAGTCATTTGAGTTTATTTCATATTTGGAAAAGTAACTTAAGTTAATTTAAGCCAATTTTCAAAAATATATATATTTTAGTAAGAAATATGTTAAGTTAAGTCGCTTTTCCTTATGTCGGTGAGGGTCTACTTGAGATAGGCGGAAAAACCAATCGCTGTAGCTCGCTCAAAAATAGTCCGAAATTAACCAAATTTTGTGTAGAGGTGGAGTCGAATACGGCGAATCCAGTGAGCACATTAACTCGATTTTGTCTTAAGTCGACTTTAGCTGTTTTTCATAATGACCACAGAAATTAGTTTAAAAGTAAATACGAATTCATTAATTGTGAAATGTAATACTGTGGAGGACTGTCATATAATTTTGTAAATTTAACTATAAGTTAAGTGAGTTTTTAACATTTTTTGAAAAATAAAGTGACTGTTTAGGCTAGTAATTTCTTCAGGTAACTTATTAAATGTTTTAAGGTCTAGTATATAATCTGCCAAGAGAAGGTATATGCTATAATATATCATTAGAAAGGAAATTTTGTCCTCAGAACATTTTGCTGTAAATATTACCGTTAACAAGATATTGGCGAAAAATCGTAATTTCACCCCTTTGCCACCCCCTCCCCCTCGAATGTGACGCGCAAAAAAGTCTAACTTTTTACTGCGTAATGCGGTCAGGCCATAGAACAATTTGGCTCAAAAGTCAGCTCTTTTTTTGGATGTTTGGGTTTCATCATTTTTTCAGCTAAAATCACTATACTACAAGGAGACCTTGAAATTTTCTATAGTCAAACTCAATTGAAGTCAAGGTAGCTACCCACCTACCTTGAAATATTATATTTTAATTCTATTGAAAACTTAAGGTCTCCTTGAGTTTCGCCTTAAATCAAGGATCAACGCTCAGTCTTGCCAATGTTTTTCCTATGTAGCTGCTCTCGGGTATCCCCATACCAAAACTTTATGTAACAAATAAACCCCGTACTCTGTGCCCCCCCTTTGAGAATTTTCTAAATACGCCACTGGATAGAACACTGAAATCAAAGTACATACATATGTACATATCATAGTCAAGAAATTGTTCATAAAAGAAAACAACTAACCGCACTTAAATGGAACAAGCGCTCGCATATTTACTTAGCTTCAAAGAGAATTTTTTTTCCGTTATTCAAATCACCTTAAAACCGATTATTTTTCCATCCCAATTTGGTCTATCTTTTGCCAAAGTAAGGTGCCTGTGCGGATTTTATAAATGTTTGCGCAAATCAATTCCGTTTTTCTACGTTAAAGAAAACAATCGACCCCAATTTGTGGAACTATACGTTCTCCAAAGGAATTCTTCGTTTTTCCAAATCAGGATCTTGACTTCGAGTGATTTTTTTGCAATTTAATTGTAAAAAAAACCTTCATATGTATGTCCCATACATCAACGTCAAGCCGAAAGTGGATACGCTCATGGTGCCGCTATACGAAAAACGACATATCAACAAAATTTCAGTTACCTATTTTCACAGTTATACGCAATCAAAGGACAGTCAAAACGGGCGCGGCGGAAATTTAAATAACCGTCACATTTGAATGAAACTTGAACTTCTTTTCAGTTAATAATTTCTAAAGAAGCACTATGACGTGTCCCAATTCCATCTGTTCCTGGATGCGTTGAGGCTAAGCCAGAAACACATTTAGATGAATTTTGGTTAAGATTTAAAAGGGAAAAATATTTTCTTACAAGTACCTAATGAATGGTATGAATTGTATGACAGCCCTATGACGTAATATTCCGATTCCATCCGTTCCTGGATATGTTTTGAAGCTTTACTAAGAACACTTCTTCTTCTTTATGGCACGATAGCCCGACGTCGGGCCTTGGATGAAATTTGGTTAAGGTCGGATTAAAAAAAAAGTTTTTCTCAGAAGAACTTATTTTTGAGGGGGTCGTTTGTTTTGCAACCCTATGACGTAATGTTTCGATTCCATCCGTTCCTAGATATGTTTTGAGGCTTTCATAGGAATAGGAATACATTTAGGAAAAGTTTGGTTAATATTGCTACGTAAAGAAAAACGTTTTTCTAAGAGAACCTAATTGTCAGGGGTTGGTTTCTATGGTAGCCCCATGACGCCATGACCCGATTCCATTCGTTCAGACATATCTACAGCATACACTAAAAAGAAACTTACAAAGTTTCAGCCTGATGGCTTCAAAACTGAGGGGCTCGTTTTGTGAGAAAGTTTCTATGGCATAGAAACCCTATGGAGCCATGTCAAAAAACCACTCTTCTTTCAAGTCTCAGACTGAAAGGGGGTTTTTCTATTGGATTGTTTTAGCGATTAAAATGAAAACTGAGTTGATCGAGATTGTCCTAATTTTTTATTTATAACTATGATGTGGTAACCCTAACTTTTGCTCTGTGTTCGACAAGTCGCCATGGCTATAAAAGTGATCGTTGGCGCAACCTACAGTGAAAATCTGAGGAAGTCAGTTCCTGTGCTAATCTGCACACCCAAGGTTGCTAAAACCGGCTCGACCCAAGGAGACATTTTTCAGCCGCTACTGCAGCAACAATCAATGCAGTTATTTTAGCAGAAATCATTATCCTAAATAACTCCTAACTCCTGTATTCAAAAGACTGTCATCCGCATATTACTACTGGGACTACAGTCTCGAAGTATGGGTGTTAATATATCAATTAAGTTTTTTGTATCTGAAATCTGTACCTTACCTTTTTACATTCTGGACTGTACCACTTTCTAAAAATTTTGGTTTTCAAATTATCAAAATCTTTTCTATAAATATTTTCGGGGTCGGGGAAAACATTCCTCGCTAGGAATGCGAAGTTAAAAAAAATGTTGGGCTTGCCGTCTCCCCTCTCTGAACGAATTTTCTGGCTACGCCCATGAGTTTCTCTCTCTCTCTCTTTCTCGTTCACTCGATCAAACAAAATGTTTAGTTTCAAACCTAAGCGTGCTAACATCGTACTAGATAAAGAAGTGAGTCTGCTAATCTCTATGCATACACTTTTGAATTTTGAAAATTAGCAAAACATGAACTGCACAAATAATAATAAAATTCCTGAAGATAACATCGGGCGACCACCGGGGCGCTAAAATTTGGGACGGCATATAGAAACTATGCGGGGTCAAACTGTTAAATGGACATTTTTTGGGAATATCTATAATGGTAACACACATAAGGAACTAGTGTATGACAGATTTGTAGCTCAGAAAAGTCTTAACAGCATAACCAAATATCATAACACTCCACGCGTCCATCATAACGGTAATGTACCTAATCGCAAGGGTACAACAACAGAATTGTATCTCCATGGTCCCCGATAAAGTGTCAAAAGTCTCCATCAATTGAATTCCGCAAAATGGAGCTACCGTCAGTCAGATTTCTAAATTATAGAGGGTTTTAGAGAATATTTCTATGACGGTACATTTAACGGTAAAGTAACCTCTGACTAAATTGATTCTTCTATGGGGCCAAAGAAAACCTCAGAGGTCAATGTGTACTCCCCATTGGGACCCACGCTTCATCAAAAGTGTAGGCAACCAAATTGTGTGGAGTGCTTCTGTAACGATATACTTAACGGGAGTAGTCTGTAAGAAATTTGTAGCTCCTTAGCCCTCCCAAAAATGGTTATGTCTGTGTTTATATCCCTTTAGGAAATCAATTTGATTTGGAGGCTAGTTTGATAGAGCTTTCTGTAGCTAATTTTTTTCTGACATTGGCTGAGTATTGGGCTCAGCCCGCCTAATAATTACGCTTTGTAACACTTCATTATCTTTCATACGTCATTCCTCATACCATTTGACTACCGCTGGGCTTATATCATATATTCCTAAAGGGACGTCCTTGTGCTCTAAACTCTTAATTTATGGTTGAAAAAAAAACCCTAAAAAATATTAGGTACATACATAATGTATTCAGCCCTAAGAATAAATTTCACCTCAGTATCAATGTCTTAACAACTAAACCGCAAATTATGGTCATTTTAACGTCTACCAATAAATCAAATTATGCAATAGTCACAATAATCCCAGCTAGGGTCAACACGATTTGCCTGTGAAAGTCACCCCGCAGGCTATATTGGGGTCAATCACTAACGTAACAATATGCTGTCAAAGAATCCATTACGCCACTCAAGGCCATTCAAGTATAACCCCAAACCAAATCACTTCAGCCCAATCACACCACTTCCACAACACTTCTAATGTGTGCTCTAATAGCTCCTTCATTTTGTTTGGCCACCAATTTCCATAGAAACCAAAGAATCCCCGGGGGGTTTTCCCTAACATCCCCGAACCGACCGATGTGTACGGAATGTCCAGAAAACGGCCCGGCAACTGAATGTACGGGCATTTCATGTTGTCCATTTTGAACGTTGCATAGTGATAGGTTTGACGACGTGTGCATATCAATGTGTCGCGGTTTTCATGGCTCGGTTCTATGTCGAATCAAAGTTTCGCGGTTCACGAAAATTCGCTAGTCCTCTCGGGCTGATGCCGGCAACTGGCATTGCGTGTCATTCGCACTAACCGCCTGCAAATCAAACAATTTTGTGCTGAAATTTTGTGTGCTATTGTGTGAAGCAATGTGATGTGTGGTGTCATCGTGCGGGCACAAGCAATGTGTTGATTACAGGCAGACGTTTTTGCAGTGTCAGGGTTAGCTAGGACATGCAGCAGGAGCATGACGGTTGAAATGACAGCGTCAAGTTGAGAAAACACAAAACAGTTTGCGCGAAAAATATTTCGCTCGGCTTATCCTTTCGTTTGTGTTTTTGTTTGGCCAATTCCCTCGGCTCGCAGTATAGAGACTGAAGAGGGACGCTAAAAGGCAAATATTAAAGCTTAAATGGATCGCGTGACATCCATTCACTTTGCTCGGTAAACTTTTAGGATTATTTTATGCCTGGCCAAATTGATGTTAAGGAGGACTAAAATAGAACGTCTGATTGTTGTTTAATGCCGACAACTTGACAACACGCGCGCCGCACTTTATGAAAATGTGAAAATCGTCGCTTTTTCATAATAGTGGAGGTGCGACTTTGCACAAAAGGGTGGTGGCTGTGAAAATGTGCTTGCATTAAGGATAACGTTCAACATAACGTGAAGCTGTCACGAGAATAGCCGACCCATACAAGAGTGTAGTTTATGCGAACATTATCTTAAAGTACGGTTCAACCTACCGTGAATCCTTTTAAACTGTTTGCCAAATTTCCGAAAAATGGGCTCTTTAGGAATGTATTGAGCCAGACTGCACACAACCAGAAATATAATGGGACACTTGTTGCATTTTGTGTTAAAAAGTAAAAAGGATATTTCTGTTAAACTGCCATTGAAAAGTGCTACATTCTATCAACATCCATAAGCTTCTTCTACTACGCGCAATTTTACGAATGTCTATAGGATAGGTCAATACAGGTCACCTAAGGCTTCACTAATTGACGTTTCTTACGTGTCTAATCCTTCGTACACTCAATCGCGATTGAGCTAAAAATCAATGTATGCGCCCCCTATGGAAGGAGGACAATCCAACAACCTCTGCGCTCGCTATAATTCACTAAAATTAATTGGATGACTCCTAAACGTCCTTTAGTAAAGTCGAACGCCTTTGCAAACTTACAACTCACTTCCGAGCTCCTATACATAGTCTCGCACCGTGTAAACGCTAATAAATGGTGTAATTTTCAATCCTTGTTACATTCTTTACGACTTCCATCGAACAAGAGTGTAACATATAAAATGTACGCGCCTCATTTTTATACTCATATTAAAACAATGGAGCCACACGAGTGTAATGAACTATTATCCTGAGATATGAGGAATATCCTTTGTGCACAACACCTTTAATATGTCCGGGAGCATATGTGCGCTCTGGCAATCGTCGTAACGGTGTGTGCGGTATGTGACGACGACACGTTGTGAAATTGTAGTAAAAAGCTGCTCTCGTTGTGTCAATATTGTGCAGGACATGGTAGTGCCAATGGAAAAGGTGGTGCTGGTGGCTGGTTAGTGGTTACCCTAGTGTAAATATAGTACGAGGGTGTTTGGACGATAAAATGTTTTTTAATGGAGTGCAATAAACACAACATCATGAAAACGGTGTCATCGCCTCACAAAGGATCGCATTCGAAGCGAAAGGACCGCGTACGAATTGTTCACGGCGGCGGTGCAAGTGTCAAGCGTTTATCAAGAGGTTGCACAACACTAATGTATGCATGCCAGCAAGGACACACCGGGACAATTGTGAAGGAATTGCGAACAAAGGTACGAAATACACAAATCATATTATACATTTTCCAACATGATTTAATGGTGGTATGTGGATCAGATTGTGTGAAGGTTAAGTGTTGGTATTTGGGTTTGAGAACATATTTGGAGGATAATGTTGTCATCTATTTTTAGTAGGGTTAGGAAATGTGAAGTTTTTGTGGGAACTCTTAACAAATATTTAGTAAGGTTACCAGACTGGTTTACGTATGGATATCAAGAAATCTATAGCATTTCCAGCCTAAGAAAATTAAGCCAAAATATGGCCATCGAACGGCAAAAATCCTACATCGCTGATTTTTTGTATGATTGTTGGGGATGGCCCCCAGATTATGGGAAAAAAGTCCCAACTGATTAGGGGTCCGTACATAAAATTTCCTTTGCAATGATTTAGGGGAAAGTGGGGGAAATTCGTATGATGTTTACTATTTGGCTGAAAAGAAAAAAACTAAAAGCCATTTCAAACTAGATAATATACAGTTGAATAGACACGATATTGGGATTCTATGATAGTGCAAGTAAAAGTTGATACGATTTATCATATTTGAGTAATGAAAATTTTTGTAAAGGCACCGAAAATGCACGCAAAAAATAAAAAAAAATTAAAAAATTCCATTCCGATAACATGTTATTAAAATTGAGGCACATTGAAGGCTATTGACTAATTTGGAAGTCAACAAAGGGCGCCCACTATTTGGAAATCGGAATTATAAATAAAAAGGGTTAATAGGAGTTCATTCACTTTTTAAGTCATCTCGCAAATGATTCAAAACTGAAGAACGGTCGTAGTATATCAGTGAGCAACAATCAAGTTTCAAGTCTTGATAAATCTTGATATAGGATTGGTTGGAATTGGTGCCCAAATGAAAAAGTTTTCCTTAGAAGAACCCAATAGGAGGGGGGGGCTAGGATTGTATGGCAGCCCCATGACCCCCTTGTCTGATTTTAGCAGTTCAAATATACAAACTGCCTGCAACAAAAAGAAGCATGTGTGCAAAATTTCAGCTTTTGTGATTTGTGGCCGTGATCGTTCGGTCGCCACTCTGTGAAATAGTTACTCATAGAGAAACGAGTTTCCAAACTCGGCACGACTCGTCGCAAGTTTATTATTCAGAAGAAGATGATAAGAGAAATATTCTTATCGTAGAATAATAAACTAACAATGCGAGTAGGAAGTGGTATGGCTGACAACCGTATCACACTCCGAATTGAGTTGTCTTTGTGCTTGTAACGTTGATGACTACACACGGTAGTCATCAACGCACCATGCTCCACTAGGAGTTACGGTAATGAAGAGAGAGATCAGGTCCGCCCTGAATACTATCATCAAGACTATGTATAGCACTTAATAGGTAGTCCTCATAAATCTCAAAAGCACTGCTTGCTAAGGTCTCCTGAGCTATCCAAGCGACGAAACCACTCTAACTTTCATTGATGTCAGCATGCAGTTAATGAAGACAAGCCCGGTAAATAATTACAAAAAAAACTTACAAAATCATCATCATATCGATTGTTAAGCGCACATATGTGCTAACTGCAAAAAACAAAATTTTACAGGAGAGCAAAAACAAAAAATGCCCTTTTTTAATTGTGAATTCACTGGTTGAAACTGATATTATGGGCTATAAAGATATTTTGAATGATTCTGAGGACTGTTATGCATTATCTTGTATAATAATAGATAGAAATTTTTAATTTTTAATATTGTTTTTGGTCAAATTTCAATTAAGTGTTCACTTACCACATTTGGCACTAAAACTGTTTTGTTCTTATCACTAATTGATTATAGCCGTAAACATATCAAAAGATGAAAAACCCCAATTAATTTGGATGCTATATTTATTAAATTAAATTTCGAGAATAAGAAAAGACGAAAATTAAACGAAAATTACAAATAATAGTCCAGTACAATTGGTTCAAAATAGCCCCAAACCTAAACATCCAAAAAGAAAAGAAATTTTTGATGCCAAATTGTTGAATACACTGCCTAATATACGCAGTAAAAAGTTACACTAATTTTCGCCATGCGTTAAGGGGGGAGGGGGTGGCATAGGGGTGAAAATTCAGTTTCTTGCAAATATCTGGAAAACTATGAGTCTGACCTTAAAATGAGCTGAGGACAAAACAAACAACATAAAATTACCTTTGTATGATATGTAACACTGTAGATATTTTCTCAGAAAATTATACCCTAGACCTAAAAGTATTATAGTGAATTTGGCTTTTTCGAGTTTTACATTTCGCACTGTAACTCTTGATAGCATAGACCTACTGTCATAAGATCTTTTCCATATATTGATAACAAAATTTATTTGATTCGTACCAAAAATTGGAGTGCTCCGACCATTGACGCCCCCCTCACTCCTCTTAACATTTTTTAAAAGGCATGCCTGTAGCTTCTTTTTAAACTGAGCCAGGCAGATCAAATTTGGTGGGGTACCTAGTCTAAGCTACATTATGCTACCCACCAAAAATTATTACCATCCGATCAAAACTAAGGGTACCCCCCATACAAAGTGAACGAAAATTCTAACAAATTTCACATTTTTTCATTTCTAAGTTCTATCTAAAACGGAAAAATAAAATTTATCTCTTAGAACGACATTATAACAGTTAATTGTTGTCCTCTGAATGTATGTTCAAAATTTTGCATGAAAGCGTACACTACAAGTATCAACAAATTGTGTTTGAAAGTCATTGGTACTAGTTCAAAGGCTAGTTCCGAATAAATCGAGTAACGTGTACTAGCAACCTTCAAACCACATTTTTCGTAATTGTAAGGCACGCTCTGGTACAAACTTTTGAATATACATTTACAAGACTACGATTAACTGTTATAATGACGTTCTAAGAAATAAATTTTATTTTTTCATTTTTGATAGAATTTAGAAGTGAAAAAATGTGATTTTTTTTTAGAAATTTGGTTTACTTTGTATGGGGAGTACCCTTAGTTTTGATCGGATGGTAATAATTTTTGGTGAGGAGCATAATAGGGCTTAGACTAGGCACCTCACCAAATTTTATCTGCCTGGCTCAATTTGAAAAGAAGCTACAGGCATGCCTTTTTGAAAAATGTTAGGAGGAGTGAGGGAGGCGTCAATGGTCGGAGCACCTTAATTTTTGGTACAAACCAAATAAATTTTGTTTGTTATAGAATGAACAAGATTTCGTCACCCTAGGTTCTTTTTATCAAGAGTAACAGTCCAAAATGTAAAACTCAAAAAATGTAAATTCTTTATAATACTTTTGGGTCTAGGGTATAATTTTCCGAAAAAAGTCTAGAGTGTTATATATCATTACAAAGGCAATTTTGTGTAGTTTGTTTCGTCCTCAGAAGGTTTTAAGGTCAGATTCATAGTTTTCCAGTTATTTGTAAAAAAGTACTACGAAATTGCAATCATTTTGCATTTTAAGTAAATAAAAATTGTGGCGCTTAATTAAATTTTATTCTTTGCCACTGTATATCTATTTTTCTGGAAAGAAGCCCATAGGTAATATACTGAACAGCCACCACGAATAACCGGCTGAATAAGCGAAACAGCAAACGACAACGAAGCTTCCTTCCATCGGTACGTGCACTTGTCACATGTGTGCACACACATTTACTATTTTATAAACAGCGCAGATAGTGTAAGTGCACTTAGTACATGTGGCACTCACAAAATTTCTTTCTATGCACTTAGCACGGAAGTGCATTCACGTTTGTGGCGTTTCTAATGGACAATCGCTTAAAACGTTGGTGCAGAATCATGACTATAAGGTTGATGAATTAAAAAATGAAATAAACTCATTTTCATGAAAATTGCAGTTAACACATATGCGCGCTTAGGCATCGATATGGTTGTAAAAATTGCGCCTTTTTTTCGCTCTATTAAGTCTGACTACTTCCACTTTGCCACTGATATTCATTTCCGATTCTGGCAAATCGTCTCGTGTGCGGCTAGATTCCAATCTTACGAATTCTTACGTCTGAACACTGAGAAAAAAATCCTGTAAATTCAAAAAATACGCATATGATTCAAAGAGATTCAAATATGATTTTGCTTCATATTTGTTTCCCTTTGAATCATTGTATAATCCCTTTATTTCATAGACTTTTTAATTCAAACAGATTTCCCTTCGATCTAATAAGGTATTCCTTTTGAAAGTCTATCTATAATCACTTTAAATTAAAGTGATACAGTGTCAATTTAATCAGGCCACAACCATAAATCGAAAAGATTTCCTTTTAATTTAAAAGGATGGACTCTTTGTTTTAAATGCATGAACTCAAAAGAATACTTTAAATTACACCAAAAGGAGTAATTTTCACAGGGTGTTCTTTCTCTGTGAAAATTACTCATAAATGAGTTTTGTATAACTGACCTCGCTATAGGTATTGGCGACATTTCACTTACCTCTTTACGCTCTAAAATGCATAATAAATTACCTGCCTACAGTGGGATTCGATCCCGCGATCCTATGATTTGAAGACTAACGCGCCTACCTACTACACCACACAGACTATACGGGACGACGTTTATAATTTACACTATACATTGTGACATGGCTCTACCACACTGCCGACCAACTGCGAGTGTAAACAACAAAAAATCCTATTGAAAATTTGGATTTAAAGGATTTCCCATTAATTTAAAAAGAATGAATTTGAATTGAAGCGATATATATTTAAAAGGAAAGGATTATATCTAATAGGAATGTAACTCGATTTCAAAAGGATATCGAGTTAATTTTAAGGGACGTTATTTTTCTCGTTGAATCGATTGTTTCCGTGTAATTCATTTATTCTACGAAAAAAAAAGTTTAAATATTATGTGACATGTTAAAATCCAAAACCAACTGCGCCCATTTAGGAAGTTTCATAAGCTACAGCCTACAGTCAAAATTATTGTCACCCTTTAGGCAGTTTTGTGGCAAGTCCGGCGATACCTCAATAGTGTCACTCCGCCAATGGATTGCGGAGATGGCCAACATCCAGGTTGACAGATTACGGAGATGTCGACGGATTTCCGAAGTAGTACGAAGTTTATTGTGAAATTGTTGTGACAACATTCATGTATGTACGTAAAAATACCGGCATACAGAGGGCTGCGACCGCAATATGAGGTTTTTTTTTTAGATTTTGGGTACATATACAGGGTGTCCCGCATTAGGTGTTCAATACTATAAGGGTTGATAGCAAAACTTGCTTCAGCAAGAAAATTACTAATAGAATTGCAATTTTTTTTACCGTTACCTTGTTATTGCTCTTTTTGTGAAAGTCATCGAAAATCGTGACTTGTCATGTAAAATCATAATTTGCAGCCCTCGTGATGACTTAATCCAAGATTTGATTTCAGTTTCAGAAACTGCATAAAATTTCACAAAAACTGAAGTTTTTCCTGTTGTCAAGATTTTCGTCACTTTCAAGATACAGTTATTCAAACTTTATAGAAATTTTAGAGGGGTAAAAATCGACAAATATTGCCATTTCTTTAGATGGCTGTATCTCCGAAACAGTGATAGCTAGGGCCCTGGAAGTTTCAGCAAAATGTAGGTCTGGATGCCCTCTTCATCGACTTTTGGAACCCCCAAAGTCGAAAGTTTTCATATGAAACAGAAAAATGCGATTTTCAGGCCTTTAAAGGCCTTTTAAAGGGGTAAAAATCGACAAATTTTACCTTGTCTTTGAATGGCTGTATCTCCGAAACGGTGATAGCTAGGACCCTGGAAGTCTGGATGCCCTCTTCATCGACTTTTGGAAACCCCAAAGCCGAAAATTTTCATATGAAACAGAAAAATGCGATTTTCAGGCCTTTAAAGGCCTTTTAAAGGGGTAAAAATCGACAAATTTTACCTTGTCTTTGAATGGCTGTATCTCGGAATCGGTGATAGCTAGGATCCTGGAAGTTTCAGCAAAATGTAGGTCTGGATGCCCTCTTCATCGACTTTTGGAACCCCCAAAGTCGAAAATTTTCATATGAAACAGAAAAATGCGATTTTCAGGCCTTTAAAGGCGTTTTAAAGGGGCAAACATTTACAAATATTGCCTTTTCTTTAGATGGCTCCATCTCCGAAACGGTGATAGCTAGGACCCTGGAAGTTTCAGCAAAATGTAGGTCTGGATGCCCCTTCATCGACTTTTGGAACCCCCAAAGCCGAAAATTTTCATATGAAACAGAAAAATGCGATTTTCAGGCCTTTAAAGGCCTTTTAAAGGGGTAAAAATCGACAAATTTTACCTTGTCTTTGAATGGCTGTATCTCCGAATCGGTGATAGCTAGGATCCTGGAAGTTTCAGCAAAATGTAGGTCTGGATGCCCTCTTCATCGACTTTTGGAACCCCCAAAGTCGAAAATTTTCATATGAAACAGAAAAATGCGATTTTCAGGCCTTTAAAGGCCTTTTAAAGGGGTAAAAATCGACAAATATTGCCTTTTCTTTAGATGGCTGTATCTCTGAAACAGTGATAGCTAGGTCCCTGGAAGTTTCAGCAAAATGTAGGATGCCCTCTTCATCGACTTTTGGAACCCCCAAAGTCGAAAGTTTTCATATGAAACAGAAAAATGCGATTTTCAGGCCTTTAAAGGCCTTTTAAAGGGGTAAAAATCGACAAATTTTACCTTGTCTTTGAATGGCTGTATCTCCGAAACGGTGATAGCTAGGACCCTGGAAGTTTCAGCAAAATGTAGGTCTGGATGCCCTCTTCATCGACTTTTGGAACCCCCAAAGCCGAAAATTTTCATATGAAACAGAAAAATGCGATTTTCAGGCCTTTAAAGGCGTTTTAAAGGGGTAAAAATCGACAAATTTTACCTTGTCTTTGAATGGCTGTATCTCGGAATCGGTGATAGCTAGGACCCTGGAAGTTTCAGCAAAATGTAGGTCTGGATGCCCTCTTCATCGACTTTTGGAACCCCCAAAGCCGAAAATTTTCATATGAAACAGAAAAATGCGATTTTCAGGCCTTTAAAGGCGTTTTAAAGGGGTAAAAATCGACAAATTTTACCTTGTCTTTGAATGGCTGTATCTCCGAAACGGTGATAGCTAGGGCCCTGGAAGTTTCAGCAAAATGTAGGTCTGGATGCCCTCTTCATCGACTTTTGGAACCCTAAAAGCCGAAAATTTTCATATGAAACCGAAAAATGCGATTTTCAGGCCTTTAAAGGCGTTTTAAAGGGGTAAAAATCGACAAATATTGCCTTTTTTAGATGGCTGTATCTCCGAAACAGTGATAGCTAGGGCCCTGGAAGTTTCAGCAAAATGTAGGTCTGGATGCCCTCTTCATCGACTTTTGGAACCCCCAAAGTCGAAAGTTTTCATATGAAACAGAAAAATGCGATTTTCAGGCCTTTAAAGGCCTTTTAAAGGGGTAAAAATCGACAAATTTTACCCTGTATATGAATGGCTGTATCTCCGAAACGGTGATAGCTAGGGCCCTGGAAGTTTCAGCAAAATGTAGGTCTGGATGCCCTCTTCATCGACTTTTGGAACCCTCAAAGCCGAAAATTTTCATATGAAACCGAAAAATGCGATTTTCAGGCCTTTAAAGGCGTTTTAAAGGGGTAAAAATCGACAAATATTGCCTTTTCTTTAGATGGCTGTATCTCCGAAACAGTGATAGCTAGGGCCCTGGAAGTTTCAGCAAAATGTAGGTCTGGATGCCCTCTTCATCGACTTTTGGAACCCCCAAAGTCGAAAGTTTTCATATGAAACAGAAAAATGCGATTTTCAGGCCTTTAAAGGCCTTTTAAAGGGGTAAAAATCGACAAATTTTACCTTGTCTTTGAATGGCTGTATCTCGGAATCGGTGATAGCTAGGATCCTGGAAGTTTCAGCAAAATGTAGGTCTGGATGCCCTCTTCATCGACTTTTGGAACCCCCAAAGTCGAAAATTTTCATATGAAACAGAAAAATGCGATTTTCAGGCCTTTAAAGGCGTTTTAAAGGGGCAAACATTTACAAATATTGCCTTTTCTTTAGATGGCTCCATCTCCGAAACGGTGATAGCTAGGACCCTGGAAGTTTCAGCAAAATGTAGGTCTGGATGCCCCTTCATCGACTTTTGGAACCCCCAAAGCCGAAAATTTTCATATGAAACAGAAAAATGCGATTTTCAGGCCTTTAAAGGCCTTTTAAAGGGGTAAAAATCGACAAATTTTACCTTGTCTTTGAATGGCTGTATCTCGGAATCGGTGATAGCTAGGATCCTGGAAGTTTCAGCAAAATGTAGGTCTGGATGCCCTCTTCATCGACTTTTGGAACCCTCAAAGCCGAAAATTTTCATATGAAACCGAAAAATGCGATTTTCAGGCCTTTAAAGGCGTTTTAAAGGGGTAAAAATCGACAAATATTGCCTTTTTTTAGATGGCTGTATCTCCGAAACAGTGATAGCTAGGGCCCTGGAAGTTTCAGCAAAATGTAGGTCTGGATGCCCTCTTCATCGACTTTTGGAACCCCCAAAGTCGAAAGTTTTCATATGAAACAGAAAAATGCGATTTTCAGGCCTTTAAAGGCCTTTTAAAGGGGTAAAAATCGACAAATTTTACCCTGTATATGAATGGCTGTATCTCCGAAACGGTGATAGCTAGGGCCCTGGAAGTTTCAGCAAAATGTAGGTCTGGATGCCCTCTTCATCGACTTTTGGAACCCTCAAAGCCGAAAATTTTCATATGAAACCGAAAAATGCGATTTTCAGGCCTTTAAAGGCGTTTTAAAGGGGTAAAAATCGACAAATATTGCCTTTTCTTTAGATGGCTGTATCTCCGAAACAGTGATAGCTAGGGCCCTGGAAGTTTCAGCAGAATGTAGGTCTGGATGCCCTCTTCATCGACTTTTGGAACCCCCAAAGTCGAAAGTTTTCATATGAAACAGAAAAATGCGATTTTCAGGCCTTTAAAGGCCTTTTAAAGGGGTAAAAATCGACAAATTTTACCTTGTCTTTGAATGGCTGTATCTCCGAAACGGTGATAGCTAGGACCCTGGAAGTTTCAGCAAAATGTAGGTCTGGATGCCCTCTTCATCGACTTTTGGAACCCCCAAAGCCGAAAATTTTCATATGAAACAGAAAAATGCGATTTTCAGGCCTTTAAAGGCGTTTTAAAGGGGTAAAAATCGACAAATTTTACCTTGTCTTTGAATGGCTGTATCTCGGAATCGGTGATAGCTAGGACCCTGGAAGTTTCAGCAAAATGTAGGTCTGGATGCCCTCTTCATCGACTTTTGGAACCCCCAAAGTCGAAAATTTTCATATGAAACAGAAGAATGCGATTTTCAGGCCTTTAAAGGCCTTTTAAAGGGGTAAAAATCGACAAATTTTACCTTGTCTTTGAATGGCTGTATCTCCGAAACAGTGATAGCTAGGGCCCTGGAAGTTTCAGCAAAATGTAGGTCTGGATGCCCTCTTCATCGAATTTTGGAACCCCCAAAGTCGAAAGTTTTCATATGAAACAGAAAAATGCGATTTAAAGGGGTAAAAATCGACAAATTTTACCTTGTCTTTGAATGGCTGTATCTCCGAAACGGTGATAGCTAGGACCCTGGAAGTTTCAGCAAAATGTAGGTCTGGATGCCCTCTTCATCGACTTTTGGAACCCCCAAAGCCGAAAATTTTCATATGAAACAGAAAAATGCGATTTTCAGGCCTTTAAAGGCGTTTTAAAGGGGTAAAAATCGACAAATTTTACCTTGTCTTTGAATGGCTGTATCTCCGAAACGGTGATAGCTAGGGCCCTGGAAGTTTCAGCAAAATGTAGGTCTGGATGCCCTCTTCATCGACTTTTGGAACCCTCAAAGCCGAAAATTTTCATATGAAACCGAAAAATGCGATTTTCAGGCCTTTAAAGGCGTTTTAAAGGGGTAAAAATCGACAAATATTGCCGTTTTTTAGATGGCTGTATCTCCGAAACAGTGATAGCTAGGGCCCTGGAAGTTTCAGCAAAATGTAGGTCTGGATGCCCTCTTCATCGACTTTTGGAACCCCCAAAGTCGAAAGTTTTCATATGAAACAGAAAAATGCGATTTTCAGGCCTTTAAAGGCCTTTTAAAGGGGTAAAAATCGACAAATTTTACCCTGTATATGAATGGCTGTATCTCCGAAACGGTGATAGCTAGGGCCCTGGAAGTTTCAGCAAAATGTAGGTCTGGATGCCCTCTTCATCGACTTTTGGAACCCTCAAAGCCGAAAATTTTCATATGAAACCGAAAAATGCGATTTTCAGGCCTTTAAAGGCGTTTTAAAGGGGTAAAAATCGACAAATATTGCCTTTTCTTTAGATGGCTGTATCTCCGAAACAGTGATAGCTAGGGCCCTGGAAGTTTCAGCAAAATGTAGGTCTGGATGCCCTCTTCATCGACTTTTGGAACCCCCAAAGTCGAAAGTTTTCATATGAAACAGAAAAATGCGATTTTCAGGCCTTTAAAGGCCTTTTAAAGGGGTAAAAATCGACAAATTTTACCTTGTCTTTGAATGGCTGTATCTCCGAAACGGTGATAGCTAGGACCCTGGAAGTCTGGATGCCCTCTTCATCGACTTTTGGAACCCCCAAAGCCGAAAATTTTCATATGAAACAGAAAAATGCGATTTTCAGGCCTTTAAAGGCGTTTTAAAGGGGCAAACATTTACAAATATTGCCTTTTCTTTAGATGGCTCCATCTCCGAAACGGTGATAGCTAGGACCCTGGAAGTTTCAGCAAAATGTAGGTCTGGATGCCCCTTCATCGACTTTTGGAACCCCCAAAGCCGAAAATTTTCATATGAAACAGAAAAATGCGATTTTCAGGCCTTTAAAGGCGTTTTAAAGGGGTAAAAATCGACAAATATTGCCTTTTTTTAGATGGCTGTATCTCCGAAACAGTGATAGCTAGGGCCCTGGAAGTTTCAGCAAAATGTAGGTCTGGATGCCCTCTTCATCGACTTTTGGAACCCCCAAAGTCGAAAGTTTTCATATGAAACAGAAAAATGCGATTTTCAGGCCTTTAAAGGCCTTTTAAAGGGGTAAAAATCGACAAATTTTACCTTGTCTTTGAATGGCTGTATCTCCGAAACGGTGATAGCTAGGACCCTGGAAGTCTGGATGCCCTCTTCATCGACTTTTGGAACCCCCAAAGCCGAAAATTTTCATATGAAACAGAAAAATGCGATTTTCAGGCCTTTAAAGGCGTTTTAAAGGGGCAAACATTTACAAATATTGCCTTTTCTTTAGATGGCTCCATCTCCGAAACGGTGATAGCTAGGGCCCTGGAAGTTTCAGCAAAATGTAGGTCTGGATGCCCTCTTCATCGACTTTTGGAACCCTCAAAGCCGAAAATTTTCATATGAAACCGAAAAATGCGATTTTCAGGCCTTTAAAGGCGTTTTAAAGGGGTAAAAATCGACAAATATTGCCTTTTTTTAGATGGCTGTATCTCCGAAACAGTGATAGCTAGGGCCCTGGAAGTTTCAGCAAAATGTAGGTCTGGATGCCCTCTTCATCGACTTTTGGAACCCCCAAAGTCGAAAGTTTTCATATGAAACAGAAAAATGCGATTTTCAGGCCTTTAAAGGCCTTTTAAAGGGGTAAAAATCGACAAATTTTACGCTGTATATGAATGGCTGTATCTCCGAAACGGTGATAGCTAGGGCCCTGGAAGTTTCAGCAAAATGTAGGTCTGGATGCCCTCTTCATCGACTTTTGGAACCCTCAAAGCCGAAAATTTTCATATGAAACCGAAAAATGCGATTTTCAGGCCTTTAAAGGCGTTTTAAAGGGGTAAAAATCGACAAATATTGCCTTTTCTTTAGATGGCTGTATCTCCGAAACAGTGATAGCTAGGGCCCTGGAAGTTTCAGCAAAATGTAGGTCTGGATGCCCTCTTCATCGACTTTTGGAACCCCCAAAGTCGAAAGTTTTCATATGAAACAGAAAAATGCGATTTTCAGGCCTTTAAAGGCCTTTTAAAGGGGTAAAAATCGACAAATTTTACCTTGTCTTTGAATGGCTGTATCTCGGAATCGGTGATAGCTAGGATCCTGGAAGTTTCAGCAAAATGTAGGTCTGGATGCCCTCTTCATCGACTTTTGGAACCCCCAAAGTCGAAAATTTTCATATGAAACAGAAAAATGCGATTTTCAGGCCTTTAAAGGCGTTTTAAAGGGGCAAACATTTACAAATATTGCCTTTTCTTTAGATGGCTCCATCTCCGAAACGGTGATAGCTAGGACCCTGGAAGTTTCAGCAAAATGTAGGTCTGGATGCCCCTTCATCGACTTTTGGAACCCCCAAAGCCGAAAATTTTCATATGAAACAGAAAAATGCGATTTTTAGGCCTTTAAAGGCCTTTTAAAGGGGTAAAAATCGACAAATATTGCCTTTTCTTTAGATGGCTGTATCTCCGAAACGGTGATAGCTAGGACCCTGGAAGTTTCAGCAAAATGTAGGTCTGGATGCCCTCTTCATCGACTTTTGGAACCCCCAAAGTCGAAAGTTTTCATATGAAACAGAAAAATGCGATTTTCAGGCCTTTAAAGGCGTTTTAAAGGGGTAAAAATCGACAAATTTTACCTTGTCTTTGAATGGCTGTATCTCCGAAACGGTGATAGCTAGGGCCCTGGAAGTTTCAGCAAAATGTAGGTCTGGATGCCCTCTTCATCGACTTTTGGAACCCTCAAAGCCGAAAATTTTCATATGAAACCGAAAAATGCGATTTTCAGGCCTTTAAAGGCGTTTTAAAGGGGTAAAAATCGACAAATATTGCCTTTTCTTTAGATGGCTGTATCTCCGAAACAGTGATAGCTAGGGCCCTGGAAGTTTCAGCAAAATGTAGGTCTGGATGCCCTCTTCATCGACTTTTGGAACCCCCAAAGTCGAAAGTTTTCATATGAAACAGAAAAATGCGATTTTCAGGCCTTTAAAGGCCTTTTAAAGGGGTAAAAATCGACAAATTTTACCTTGTCTTTGAATGGCTGTATCTCGGAATCGGTGATAGCTAGGATCCTGGAAGTTTCAGCAAAATGTAGGTCTGGATGCCCTCTTCATCGACTTTTGGAACCCCCAAAGTCGAAAATTTTCATATGAAACAGAAAAATGCGATTTTCAGGCCTTTAAAGGCGTTTTAAAGGGGCAAACATTTACAAATATTGCCTTTTCTTTAGATGGCTCCATCTCCGAAACGGTGATAGCTAGGACCCTGGAAGTTTCAGCAAAATGTAGGTCTGGATGCCCCTTCATCGACTTTTGGAACCCCCAAAGCCGAAAATTTTCATATGAAACAGAAAAATGCGATTTTCAGGCCTTTAAAGGCCTTTTAAAGGGGTAAAAATCGACAAATTTTACCTTGTCTTTGAATGGCTGTATCTCGGAATCGGTGATAGCTAGGATCCTGGAAGTTTCAGCAAAATGTAGGTCTGGATGCCCTCTTCATCGACTTTTGGAACCCTCAAAGCCGAAAATTTTCATATGAAACCGAAAAATGCGATTTTCAGGCCTTTAAAGGCGTTTTAAAGGGGTAAAAATCGACAAATATTGCCTTTTCTTTAGATGGCTGTATCTCCGAAACAGTGATAGCTAGGGCCCTGGAAGTTTCAGCAGAATGTAGGTCTGGATGCCCTCTTCATCGACTTTTGGAACCCCCAAAGTCGAAAGTTTTCATATGAAACAGAAAAATGCGATTTTCAGGCCTTTAAAGGCCTTTTAAAGGGGTAAAAATCGACAAATTTTACCTTGTCTTTGAATGGCTGTATCTCCGAAACGGTGATAGCTAGGACCCTGGAAGTTTCAGCAAAATGTAGGTCTGGATGCCCTCTTCATCGACTTTTGGAACCCCCAAAGCCGAAAATTTTCATATGAAACAGAAAAATGCGATTTTCAGGCCTTTAAAGGCGTTTTAAAGGGGTAAAAATCGACAAATTTTACCTTGTCTTTGAATGGCTGTATCTCGGAATCGGTGATAGCTAGGACCCTGGAAGTTTCAGCAAAATGTAGGTCTGGATGCCCTCTTCATCGACTTTTGGAAACCCCAAAGTCGAAAATTTTCATATGAAACAGAAGAATGCGATTTTCAGGCCTTTAAAGGCCTTTTAAAGGGGTAAAAATCGACAAATTTTACCCTGTATTTGAATGGCTGTATCTCCGAAACAGTGATAGCTAGGGCCCTGGAAGTTTCAGCAAAATGTAGGTCTGGATGCCCTCTTCATCGAATTTTGGAACCCCCAAAGTCGAAAGTTTTCATATGAAACAGAAAAATGCGATTTAAAGGGGTAAAAATCGACAAATTTTACCTTGTCTTTGAATGGCTGTATCTCCGAAACGGTGATAGCTAGGACCCTGGAAGTTTCAGCAAAATGTAGGTCTGGATGCCCTCTTCATCGACTTTTGGAACCCCCAAAGCCGAAAATTTTCATATGAAACAGAAAAATGCGATTTTCAGGCCTTTAAAGGCGTTTTAAAGGGGTAAAAATCGACAAATTTTACCTTGTCTTTGAATGGCTGTATCTCGGAATCGGTGATAGCTAGGACCCTGGAAGTTTAAGTTTCAGCAAAATGTAGGTCTGGATGCCCTCTTTATCGAATTTTGGAACCCCCAAAGCCGAAAATTTTCATATGAAACAGAAAAATGCGATTTTCAGGCCTTTAAAGGCGTTTTAAAGGGGTAAAAATCGACAAATTTTACCTTGTCTTTGAATGGCTGTATCTCCGAAACGGTGATAGCTAGGGCCCTGGAAGTTTCAGCAAAATGTAGGTCTGGATGCCCTCTTCATCGACTTTTGGAACCCTCAAAGCCGAAAATTTTCATATGAAACCGAAAAATGCGATTTTCAGGCCTTTAAAGGCGTTTTAAAGGGGTAAAAATCGACAAATATTGCCTTTTCTTTAGATGGCTGTATCTCCGAAACAGTGATAGCTAGGGCCCTGGAAGTTTCAGCAAAATGTAGGTCTGGATGCCCTCTTCATCGACTTTTGGAACCCCCAAAGTCGAAAGTTTTCATATGAAACAGAAAAATGCGATTTTCAGGCCTTTAAAGGCCTTTTAAAGGGGTAAAAATCGACAAATTTTACCTTGTCTTTGAATGGCTGTATCTCCGAAACGGTGATAGCTAGGACCCTGGAAGTCTGGATGCCCTCTTCATCGACTTTTGGAACCCCCAAAGCCGAAAATTTTCATATGAAACAGAAAAATGCGATTTTCAGGCCTTTAAAGGCCTTTTAAAGGGGTAAAAATCGACAAATTTTACCTTGTCTTTGAATGGCTGTATCTCGGAATCGGTGATAGCTAGGATCCTGGAAGTTTCAGCAAAATGTAGGTCTGGATGCCCTCTTCATCGACTTTTGGAACCCCCAAAGCCGAAAATTTTCATATGAAACAGAAAAATGCGATTTTCAGGCCTTTAAAGGCCTTTTAAAGGGGTAAAAATCGACAAATTTTACCTTGTCTTTGAATGGCTGTATCTCCGAATCGGTGATAGCTAGGACCCTGGAAGTTTCAGCAAAATGTAGGTCTGGATGCCCTCTTCATCGACTTTTGGAACCCCCAAAGCCGAAAATTTTCATATGAAACAGAAAAATGCGATTTTCAGGCCTTTAAAGGCCTTTTAAAGGGGTAAAAATCGACAAATATTGCCTTTTCTTTAGATGGCTGTATCTCCGAAACAGTGATAGCTAGGGCCCTGGAAGTTTCAGCAAAATGTAGGTCTGGATGCCATCTTCATCGACTTTTGGAACCCCCAAAGTCGAAAGTTTTCATATGAAACAGAAAAATGCGATTTTCAGGCCTTTAAAGGCGTTTTAAAATAGATTTTTCATCGAAAATTCAAACAATAATTTCATAACGGTGCTTTATACGTACAATTCTGCAAAGTTGATAAAAGTTGCGTCAACATGTTGGCTTTCCAACGGTATATCACTTTTTATATTCACATTGCATTATTTTAGGGAAACACGCATTGAATGGTAAAATTCAAGGCTGCAGTGGAATCGCTAACAATTTTTCCTTTACTCGAAAAAAGACAAACGAAGGCTATTATAATTCGGAATATAATTTCGCTACATTATTTTGACCAGAACTGTAAAATATTTGAAATTTTGTACATTGTTTGGCAAATGCAACGGCACTTATAACAGTTAAAATTTAAAATTTGCTATTAATGGCAGATAGACGGGTTCCCCGCTCATATTGTGAGATCTTTCAAAGAATATTTGGAATACGAATTTCCCGGAAAGTGAATTGGCAGATTTGGGACAGTTGCGTGGCCTGCGAGAAGTCCCGACCTTACTCCCCTAGATTATTATTTATGGGGTAATTTAAAAAACAATGTCTATTCCGAGCCGATAACCTCCCGGGAACAGCTGCTGCGGCGAATTAATGATGCTTGTGACAACGTAAAGGAAACCCCTCTTGAAATCCTTCGGGACGTTTCTTCCATGCGCCGAAGGTGTCGAGTCTGCATACAAAATGGAGCAGGCAAATTCCAGCAGCATTATTCCAATTCATCAAACAAACCCATTTAATCATTAGTTAATATTTTTAGTTTATTGGTTATTTCTCATATTCAAAACTTTATTTTCATTTTTATTTAACAAATTTTAAAAATTGCGATAGTAAAATATAAAAAGTAAATGAATAAAATTTCAGTTTGAATAATCCGACAAAAAAATTATTACCCTGTTTTTTTACATCCAATATGTGTAATTCCAAAATCCCGCAATGTAAATCTGAAAGGTGATATACCGTTGGAAAGCCAACATGTTGGAGCGACTTTTTTCAACTTTGCAGAGTTGTACGTATAAAATGTACGTATGATATTACTGTTTGAATTTTCGATGAAAAGTCTATTTTAAAATTTCTAATAAGTTTGAGTAACTGTATCTTGAAAGTGGCGATAATGTTGGCAACAAAAAAAACTTCAGTTTTTGTGGAATTTTATGTATTTTCTGAAACTGAAATCAAATCTTAGATTAAGTTATCAGGGCTGCAAATTATGATTTTGCGTGACAAGTCACGATTTTCGATGACTTTCACAAAAAGAGCGATAACAAGGTAACGGTAAAAAAATTCCGATTGTATTGGTAATTTTCTTGCTGAAACAAGGTGTGCTATCAACCCTTACAGTATTGACCACCTAATGCGGGACACCCTGTATAGTAAATAATTTTGGCATACATATGTGCCAATTTATAGGTAATAAATAAGAATTATGCACAATATTAATGAAATACTTTTTGAAAATATATTTTTGGATTGGTCTAAATAAACGCGTAACACTATTAATTTGACCAATCCAAAAATAGATTTACTATGTAACTGAATTTATTAGCTGTAACTCCGGTACGATTACACCAAACTGAAAAAAAGCAACTGATAAGAAATGTACCCATCGAGTTCTTTGATTTGAGTACCCATGCGTCCATGTCCGATAAAAACAAAAAAACATTTCAAATCTCCGGGACACCCTTTTAGCTTTGTCCTACCAACGTTTAAGTACTTCGTGCTAAAGACTGTTACGATTCTACACATTCCTACCAAATGTCATTACGATCGGTCATGGATTGGTCTAATTAAAAGTGTTACGCGTTTATTTAGACCTATCCAAAAATATATTTACAAGAAGTATTTTATTAATATTGTGCATAATTTTTATTTATTACCTATAAAATATATGTGCAAAATTATTCACTATGCATGTATCCAAAATCTGAAAAACCCTCGTAATGTGGGCGCAGCCCTCTGTACGCCGGTATTTTTACATATGTATATAGATTATGTTCTGATTTGACAAGAATTTGATTTCTTTTATTATTTCGCACTAAATTGTTCATTATTAAAAAAAAAAGTTTTTGCTGATTGTTGTTCTAGAGATCATTCTTACGGCATATTCCAACAGATATCATACATCCAGTTACTTCCAGGAAAGTCTGTAATTGTTCCATTTTGCCGCGAACTTTTTTTACAATTCGTTGAATCAAATATTCCCAACAATTGAACTATAGCAACAACTTGAGAAGCCACTCGATTTGGTTGACCAGTTTGTAAGGTATGGTTAGGTAATTTAACGCTGGTTGCATACACAAATGAATAAAAAAGAAAAACAAATCCTTACGAAATAATACTAAGTTGTTGTCAAAGAAATAAAAAATTGTGATTGTGTCCTTATTATTATGTTGACCAAGCTGAATACCCACTTCAAAGTTAATATCGGGAGCGATTGAGATTATAGAGGGATGCCATTTAGTTTCTTTTTGGTCCGTTAGCATTGTTGTATCCTAATTGTTATAATGGCTTTCTATTTCGATTATTACGATTTTAAAAAGGCTATGAAAATATCAAAAGGTATATGAGGAGTGTACATATTTTTTGTCCATATGAGTTTATATGTCCATAAATGACAATGGACAAATGTTTCTCAAAATCAACATCTTAAATTATGAAATATATTGTACCGATTTGTATTGCCCCTACCGCGAAGATTGTGTCATGCCACTGGTGGATTATATTTCGATAGTAGTGGTAAAATGTACATTAGTAAGCGATTGCTTACCATTTCTTTCGGTAATGATACTTCCTTGTCTTCTTATTCATTGGTCATGCTCTGCCAGGAGTGGCATAACCGAGTGATTGTCACTTAAATATTAAGCGTGTTTTTTTGTAAAAAGGGTGCAGGTTGGGGTATACATATAAGCACAAAAAAGCGATTTGGGTTAAAAGCTGTTTAGATCTATTGCACCAACCATTAACTTTGTAAAAGGGTGAAGTTTCAAAAGTGTGATAAATAAATAACCAGTAAATTAACATGGCTTACAAAAACAACAATGAACATTGCGGTCGGTTTATCGCAACATTGGCTGATTTCAGATTGTAAGACGAAACCGGACGGGTAAGCTTGCAAGACAAGAGAGCTTTTGTAGTGGCCAGCAGACAAGCATTGTCCATTTCACATTGTAAGAACGTGTCTTACGAAAGAAAAAAATCGTGACACGATTGTTTTTCTTTCCTAAGAATCGTACGATCGATAAGACGATTGCATCTACCGATAGTTCAGGCGTTCTGCGACGACAAATAACGCGTGTTTTACTTGCATTTTAATCTTGTCGACTCGTCACTTCATTGTACACTAACTTTGGAGGGTGCATGGCAACATTTTTACATACTTGCTGTGTGATTATTGTCCGCCGGTCCGTGTTTTGATCGGATAGTGTGAAATGATCATACGATGGTTCTTGTCTTGCAAGTTTACCCGTCCGGTTTCGTCTTACAATCTGAAATCAGCCATTCAACCTCCCACCCGTAACATTTAACCAATGGTTTTGGTATTAGCTCATGCTTTTCGTGTTAGAGCGCCTCTCGTTGTCACATCTGCAACAATTCTTCCGGGTTAACTTTGGTCAGAGTACGTACCCCTGGTACATTCCTGGGTTTATCTGGGTTATGTTGTTATTGCAATCCCATGTAGTTACCCTACACCAGACGTGTCAAACTTGCGGCCCGCGGGCCGCATGCGGCCCACTTCGCAGTTATGTGCGACCCGCGGTAATGTCGAAGCAACACAATGTGTATCAGCACAAAAATGGTGAAATTGGTTAGGTGAATAAATTCAGCCGTTGAACTGAAGTCTATAAAAATTACTGAAACTCGTCAGTGGCCTATGCAAGATTATTTTAGGATTTTTTCTTCTAATACTACAAACAATTTGCTGCTGGTTATTTGGTTTTATAGTACAGCTCATCTTTTTTGTACGGGAAAATACCTCTTCAAGAAACTGCTCTGTGTCGAAATGTAGTTAATAAAAAATTGGCTGACTTTACCGAACATGAATTGAGATTTATTTGGAAAAACTTGAAAGCTTTAAAAAACTCCGGAAAGGTTGGAATTGGGGACTAAATCACTTGGATGTGAAATTTCAACAAAACCATTACAACCCAAGTACCTGATTTTTAGCCCTATACAGGCTATATTATGGTGCACGAGTTTGTTTAACCCTTCTGTCGGCACAAAGGTCTGGCCAGACCTTTGGCACTATACTTTGGCCAAAAAAGTATAGAAGATGAAATCGCAGCGATTTCATATTTCATGATATCCTAGAATAATATGTTTAGAAGCATTTTGCAAAAATTTGAAAAAATCGGTTGAAGTTTTGAGTATGTTTTTGATGATTTTAAATTTATAGTGCTTTTTGATACAATAGGTCTGGCCAGACCTATAGTTTTTCCCCCATTTTTGTCTTGAGGTAAAAAGTGCAAATATTAAATTCTCTTATTTATGATGTAATGATGTTATTAAAATGTACGATTTGTACGATAAACCATAAAATTTTCTGAGATGTTGCTTTAAAAAGCACTGAAGTTCGGAAATTGGATATGGCCAATTTTATCACATCTTATAACATCACCTAATCAACTGAGATTTGATTCTAGGAAATTCAAATGAGTTTTATTTCCTTTGTAATAGTAAGAACTAAGTATTGGCGACTTACGAACGTGTTTCTAAATAAATTTAAATGAGATATGTATTTACGAAAAATTTAGAATGAAATGATTTTTGCGCCTGAAAATTCCCTATTTCTTTCTATCTATTTCCCCAAATCTGCAGACTAATATCGGGGTAAAATCTACCAACAAAGCACCAAATATTTCCCCAAAGATATTGGAATCGGAAAATTCGATTAAACTTTCTGTACGGATACGCAATGAAAGAAGAGAAGCAAAAAAAGAAGAAAATAAGGGAGAAACATGTTTGTCCTAATACCACCTCAAAATATGTCTCCTTAAAAACGCTCCCAGTATATCTACAAAAACGATTTTAATGCTTGTATTGTTTATAAATATGGCTGTAAAGAATGGGTAGAATGATTCTACCGATAAAAATTTCACTTTTTCTAAAAAATAAAATTTTTTTCTCAGTAGGTCCAGCCAGACCTATTGGGTATATAATATGCATATTGTAGTAGGTGCCGACAGAAGAGTTAAAAATACATAATACATAATACATACATAAAGCACTTTCTGCTGAAATTAATTTAATGTAACTTTTTTGCCTCCCAATGTTATATTGGGCGACCTGAATGACCGGTGCTACAATTTTTTTTTTAATCCGTGCAAAATTTGGCACAAATCATGTATTTAACAAAAGTAGTGGGTACTTGCAGATCAATCATATTCTCACGTTTTCGCTTCAAGTCTTAATTTTTTAATATTCTTGAAGTACATTTTCGAAAGGTGGAAGTTCTCACGAATAATCCAGAAGTCGCTGTAGTGATCCAGACTTTCGACCATATTTTAAAAGTAATATTATGTAATCAACTTTCATAATACGATTACATAAAAGTTTTTGAAATTTCCTCCTGCGGCCAACCCAAAACTGAGGAGTCTTATTTGGCCCGGGCCAGGTTTTGAGTTTGCCAACCCTGCCCTACACTAACCTACACCCGAGCACAATATAACACGCCTATTATAGTCACCTGTAATGAATCATTAGGTTTTTAGAAACTCATTATATAGTGTATGCCCCACAATTGGGAAAATAAGACGGCTGCATGGTAAGCATCTCGTATGTTGCGAGGTGGCGATAGCGACTGTCCAGTCCACCCACACTATTGTCGCATGCAAAAATTTATAATTTCTCACCACGATATTTCCGAGTATTTCGCTTGACAGGTGAAATTCTATTTCGAATTGGTCGAGGTGTTCTGCAAATAGAAACATATTGGATAGTTGAGAAGGGAATAGTGAAATTGAAATTGCTTTAACCCTAGTTTACTGTTTGGGGTGCAAATGCACCCCAGCGCATGTTTAACTTAATATAACTTCGAAATTTTTCAAGGTTTCATTATACATTTTTCAATAGCTTAACCAAATTTAGTTTTGTTTTAGTTTTTAATGTTTGTACAATTGTAGCTACGTCAATTTATTTTTGACGAATTTTTTGTAGAAATAAGGTATTGGTTCTGTCGTGGGGTGCATTTGCACCCCAGATAATTTATTGGAGTTTAGAACTATTTATTTTGATTTTAAATTGATATTTATTTTAAAAAAAGGATAATAATATCTAAACTTTCATCTGGGATGATAAAGAAACTTTAAAAATGTTAATAATATTACGAAATATTGTTTCTTCGGAATGACCTTTGGGACATCAAAAATGTGGCTGTGTTTCAGACACCGTTTCAATTTGAAACTGTTTCATATTTCTATAAATTTCATAAATAAACAACAGAAACTTAATCAAATGATCAGAGATACTAATTAGAGAAGAGTTTGCTAACTAAGATTTCGAAAAAGAGCTGCAATTCGGATTTTGTGAACAAAACTCCACTTCGAGCCCATTAGTCTTGGCCTGCTACTCTTACCTATGCGAAGCGATTTCACTTTTATAACTGAAGTAATAAGTTCTGCTGAAATCGTCAAATGATGCTGCACCCGAAGTGATGCATAACACCTGCGAAATCAGTGAATGGAAATGCATACTAAACGGAAATTTCACGAACATCACTCTTATTTGAGTTTATCATGTCATTTATAGTATGAATATCAGTGCCTGCCGTCTAACCAAACTCAAGATGTATGCCTCCCGTATTTCTGAATTCGCACTCACTATCTTACTTTTGTTTTCCCTATTTAACTAACATAAAACACGATCAAAATGAATCAAATTAAAAAAATTTGGAAGTCAGTTAATGCTGAAATATGGGCATACATACTGTGGGGTGCATTTGCACCCCATAACATGAAACTAGTAAGAAAATTGTTGCGGTAAACTAGGGTTAAAGAAATGCTTTTGACAGAAAGGCATTTGAGAATACTCGTATGTATGTGCAACATTCGAGTAGATTTTCAATAAGATAGACGCAGGTACGTTTCAAAAAATATATTACAAAGAAATGAATTTCGCATGGGTAAAATAAATATGACTTCGGTGTTGAATGAAAAGACTGTTAGGAAATAGTTCTCACTTGTATATTTTTTTACATTTCAACTATTTTCCTTTAAAATACTTTTTCCTTTCGTTTTTGGTTTTACCAAATTATGGATCATTCTTTGCGAAATCCGTGCTCATGAAACCCTGGTGTATTGATTCACGTAACAGTTTGCGACAGTTTAGATATACAAAGCCAAACTTGCGATTATAGCCTTTAAGGTTTGAGTCTGCGGTTTTATATGATATTGTGCTATTTTACAAGCACTCGCAGTCTCTTGCACAAACATTATGAACACGCCCTTTGGAATATCATTAGCTTGAAACTCCAAATTCGGCGGCACTGTCATATTTGTTGTCATTGTTCCACAAAAAACTTATACATTTTAAATGAGTTCATAAATTCATTCGATAGCGAATATACTTTAATCCCGAAGAATTCTTTCATAATTCAATATTCCAATTCCAGCTAAAATAATATTCACCATAGCGCTCAGACTTCTCTGTCTTCCCTTTTAATTTATTATCGAAACGTGACTTCTTTACTGCCCTATCTTCAATTGGAATAGACAATATTCTACGCCCGAATATCCTTCGCGTCCCTTAATCCTACCATAACTGTAGTGCTTCTTCCTTCTGTCTGCCGCTGCTTTCCGTTCGATTTCGCAACCTTCTCTTGACGATTTCTCATTATATTCCGAAATGAATTATTATCTTCCGCGAATAGCGTTCTGGTTCTGCTATACCTAATAATAATATAATATGACTAACGCGTAACGGATGTTATATAGCTTCGTCATCCACTCAATACTATACGCGCGGAATTAAAGCGAATATGAGATCGATCCATAATAAATATTCATCAAATTTCAGATTGTCGCTTTTTCCGCAACACCGCAACGCGGAATTCGCGTGTAGAGATGTTAGTGTTGGGCCGGGATTCGTTAGAATTGTATACCAAGAGAGCCTTGCATAATCTAATTGAAGTTTGATAATTTTATACCATCATCATCCTGGGAGTTAATTGAAAGCGTAATTGACTGTGGTCGTAGAATATAAGCGCGACGTGAATGACATAGTGTTTGATGAAACCGGAGCTCTATGAAGTGTTCATGGATGGAAAGATGTGAATGGTGTTGGCTAGAAGTTGTGCCGAGTCATTGCAATGAGAGTGTATGAATGAAGATCAGTGAATTGAAAGAAAAATGACAAGGAGTATATCAAATTTACAAACAATTTTAGAAATGTAGGAACTACAATCCTGGTGACATAATAATTTCGGAAATTACCGAAAAATCAATAAATTAAACATGTACCGAATCGGGTGGAAGAGTGTGTCGTCCCTTCCCTAAAATGTTTTGTGGTGATACGGTTTGGTGGTGTCCATGTGTAAATCGTTGAAATTTAACGCATTTGCAAAAAAGGAAGCAGGATGCCATCTTCAGATATCTCGATTTTGCATATCTTGGGCAGTAGCGAAAGTTACACTTTGATTCAATACAAAACGATCAGAAATTATTCGTCGTTGAAGCAGCTGATAAAAGTTGTAGTGGAAAAGGTAGGAATATGTGAGCTATAAGGGTTCGGGTCTGGTACGAAATCAACTTGTACCAACGCCGTCTAGATATTAAGGCCGCAATGTAGAATCTTAGACGTCAAAATCAGCTTATAATTTTTGGTTATGTTCGCCTAAGTTGCACGGTTTTGTTTTTGCTTTTAATTACGTCATATGCTTGTTGTTGTTGTTTGTTCGTGTAAATCCAAAATTTAAGAGCTAAACTATGACGGCATTGTACAGCTGAGTTGTGGCTATGATATATCTAGATGGCGTTGCTTGTAGTAAAACACGGATAAGTGCACATCGATAATGCACAATTTTTTCGTGCACTTAAGCGGGTTGTGCACTTATCAGTGCTCCATGCAAACTATCTAATTTACGTAGCATTAATGGAAACTAGGAGTAACAACTGATATTGATACAATTGAAGAAAGATAAAAACTAACTAAATAATGGCAAAAATAAACTTGGTAGGGAAATTTTCCAGTTTACACCAAAAAAATGTGTCCATTTGTACTTTTCGTATCAGAAGTGCTAAGGATGTGGGTTGAGTTCCTTCGGGATACTGTTTTTTTACAGACACAAGTGGCATGTTAGCAATTGGCAGTACTAAATTTTTTTTAATTTCATTTCCTATCAAAATGGTCAATAATTTCTAATATTGCATTACCACTCTCACTTATATGACCCTAAATAAAACATACTGACTCCATTTAAAAATATCTCGATCTCTCATTCCTAAATTACAAGCCCCGGGGCAGCCAGGGTGGGTAGGAATGTGCTCCTTGAATGGAAATCACAATTTTATAAACAAAGCAAAATGTTTCGCGATTTCAGTCTAGACCAAACAACGTAATTTCAATTTTAAGAGCTCAAACGAAAAAAAAAACTAACCTTAGGACCCCACTATGTTTAGGACCATGTTGGTCCAACGAACCTTAATGCATTTTTAAGTAGTATTCGGTTATATTTACCTTGTGTTCGCTACAAAGCTGCCACAAAAAATTATTGAAAATTATAGCTCACAATTTAATATATCTTAAAGAAAAATTAACAATAATATTTTTGCGTTGAACACAAATCTGATATGGAATCCATTCTGACCTTAGTTTAGACTACTGTTTCCCAACAGGTGGACCGTCGGTGGCCCGTGAGAGCCCCGTAGCAGGTCCGCGGGGAGACCCTGGAGACTTGTTACAAAAAAGTTATATTTTCTTCTGACTAATTAAAGTCACATGCCAAACACGCGCTCTTATCGTCATGTAACAGATTATCCAGTAATTACTTTGCTGCATGATCCGTGATTGTGGGAAGGCGATGGGTTGCTTATAGCCCAATTCTAAAATTATTGGAACTTATTCGATAGCAAAAATTCAAAAGGGTTTTCGCGCTGAACATTGTCACAAATGCAAGTCTAAAGACCGAGCTATACCGATTACTGGATAACTTTTAATCGAAGTTAACCCGTTTCTGAGATGGGAAACACTGGTTTAGACCAACAATAATTCCATTAATACCTTGCAAAAGACCGAACAAACTATCTCCGACGTAGGAGTATAAGTGTTTTGACAGCCAAGTAACGCAAAATAGTTTTCAGCAATTAAATTTGACAAAGCCATGTACAAGCGACTTTGTAAAGCTTTCGAACTTTGGCAACAAATATTAACAAATGGGCACTACCCATCTTTTTGAAATGTGATTAATGCAGGAGTCACCATTATCAAATTAAGAACTGATTGCAACAATCCCGTCAAGGGTGGCTTTGAGAAGGAACATCGAGGCAAGGGCATCGAACATAGATGCTGCGAGTCGAGCTTTTTGTAGGTTTTTGGGACGTCGAAAATTGTGTGTAGCCTAAAATATTTTTTTTTTTTGTACATTTTCAATTACAATTTATGGATGTCAAAATTATCACTTGCTTGCAGAAATAGGAAAACGACATCCAAAAAAAAATTTTTCCCATAAAAAGAAAAACCAAAATTTTCTAACAACTTAACGACTATCTTAGTGGTGTCCTGTGATCTAAAGGAGGAGTCTGACTAAGACTGCTAACTTCTACATTTTCATAAATTGAATCGATAAATATGAGGTATCCAGCTAAGATCGCATGAATTCTTAAAATAGTCCACATTTCCCTAATCGGAATAGGCATGTGGCGTGTGTGTGTATTTGTATCATATCAAAGGAGACGTGGAGTAAAATCTGACGGTGGCATTAGACTTGACCCATCCATGCCACATGATACAAATACGGGTGGTCCTACTGGCGACCACTCCCGATGGCAGCCCCGGTACCATAAGGGAGTTTCAAGCCTCTTCGGGCGGTCCACACCCGCTTCCAATGAGAAACGGCCAAGAGTTGCCAAAAAACACCTCCATGGCAAGAGCTGTGAAGGTTCGACGCAGGAGGCTTGTGTATGCCTGGGTATGTGTGTGGAAGTGTTCTATGTGTTTTTTCGTCAAATTGGGAGCTATTCATCTCAGCGCGGTTGCTCTCAATTCTATTAATCCGCGCCGGCATGGAAACTAATCCAGGCCCCAAAATTTACATCTGTTGTGCATGAAACCGACGCATCTTCGGCAATGCCAGGTCTTTGAGATGTACCTGCAGCAGAGAATGGTGTCATTATACCCGTCACTATGTGAAAGGGTATATTAACTTTGTCATGAAGTTTGTAACGCACAGAAGGAAGCACTTCCGACTATATAAAGTATATATATTATTGATCAGTGTGACGACCCTCAGTTTTGAAGCTTTCGTGCTGAAATTTTGTATACAAGTTTATTTTTAGTGTACGCTGTATATATGTCGGAACGAATGGAATCGGACCATGGGGTCATGGGGCTGCCATAGAAATCAACCTCTGAAAATTAGGTTCTTTTAAGAAAAACTTTTTTCTTTATGAACCAATCTTAACCAAACTTCATCCAAATGTGTTTCTAGTAAAGCCTCCAAACATATCTAGGAACGTATGGAATCGGAAATTTACTTCATAGGGCTGTCATACAAACCAACCCCTGAAGAAAAACTTTTTCCTTTTAAATGGAAATGGGTTCCTAGTATAAACTGACTAGACGTACAGCATTGGGAAATGTACAGCAAAACGTACAGCATTTTCCACGCCACAATATGAAACCTAAATCACTCCTCGGTGACGCCTGTGATCAGTCTTATCTGCTTTCACGATGCAAAATTGGGCCCCTGTATGGTCGATATTTAGCGAGATAATCGCATTTTAATGTTTGACAATCGCCCATTTTCGACAGCTCGGGAACCGTTCCCAATCTTTTTGAAATTTGGCTCACTCTCCAAATTACTCGGTTCAACCTATCCGCAATCGAATATTATGGCTGCCCAAATCAGCGTTTTGAGTTTTCTATTTGAAAATTGTCCATCACTCGAAAATTTGGAAAACTTTGAAATTCAGAAAACTTGTAAAACACCGTACACTATTTGGTGAAAATTTCAAGGCTGTCAAGGTTCAGAGCTTACAGCCGTCGAAAGCTGCGATTTAAAGTGTAAAGTTTGACTCATATACGATCGATATTTAGCGATATAATAACACTTCAATCGTTCACTTTCGATAACTCGGGAACCAACGGAAATTTCTGAAATTGGCACATTTGTAGAGCTACTTGACGCACATTTCCTCCATAAGTTTCAAGGTCCTACCTATCTGAGTTCGGAAGTTACAGCTGCCCAAATTGCACTTTTGTGGTTTTTAATTGAAATTTTATCCATAACTTGAGCGGAATTTTGAAATTTCGCAGACCGGTAGAGCATCGCACTGTCCATATTTGGTGAACATTTCGCGGCTTGATACCAAGACTCTGAAGTCACAGCCGTCAAAAGATGCGATTTGAATTTATTTTTCCTATCACAAAACGATGAAAAATCCGCCGCTGTACTGCATGCGATTCCATTATCCCCTCTATTGGAAAATTCACACTAAAGAAGGGAGTCTGTATGAGTTTTAGATCAGGGTTTTCCCCTCAACATGTCCTTCGAATCCGTTACAATTTTTTACACCAGGGGATCAGCCTATATAACCATACATGAGTACAGAATGCATACTCTCCTCCAGAAATATCGCAACAAGGGTTAGCCACCTCTTCATTGCTTTGGAGGTTCTCCTCGGACTCCGTAGCTACATTGAAACTTTGCCTGGAAACAGTGCCGGATTAAGCAAGCGCGGGGCCTGTGGCAAATGTTGAACGCGGGGTCTATGGAACTTCGATTAACCAAACTACTAAAGGAGTTCTAAAATTAATATTTCGGTTTTATTAGTAATTTGGGAAAGCGGCTAGCAGCTAGCAAATACCAGCATTACATCTTTGCAATACACGACGAATGTACAACGACAATGTGTTAGGAACGATCGATCGGTATTACTGAAAGCCAAATAAATATTGTCAAGACACACTAAAGGTACGTTGTGCTAGACGCGGCCGCACGACTGCGACTCGCTCATTCCATATAAAAACTCGTTTTTCAAATGAGAGAGAAACGAGTTTTTATATGGAATGAGCGAGTCGCAGTCGTGCGGCCGCGTCTAGCACAACGTACCTTAAGACAGATACAGGACGGACAGTGGTTCAGATTCACACTCTAGCTTGACAAAAATCAAAAGACTGAGTATGTGATTGCTTATTTCTATATAGAATATAGAAATAACAATTATATCCTTCATGCGCAGTGGCGTACCTCTCAAAGCATTATGAAAAATGGGGGCAAAACTATCTATTTTGAAAATGATTCAAAATTGTTTCACAAAAATGTTTTTCAATGACGTGTGTAAGTTTGACAAGATTTTTTTTATTTAAATTAGTAAAACTGACAGACAAATTATATTTATTCGACAAAGGAGAATTTATTTGAAAAGTCTCTTTTTGGACGACCTCTGAAAATTAAAAAAATCGACATTTACCGAAAAGTGATAAAATATGGGAAAATATTCCATTTTTTTAAGTGTTATCTATTAATATAGCTTTCGATTGAATTGTCTGCAGGTTACAACTAAACATCTAGCTAAAAAAAAAACCCATAATAAAGATATTAAGAATGAGAGGTTAAGGTAAATTCTTCTGGTATGCGCCACAGAAAGCCAAATTTACGTTAACCTCTTCTACATTTATTCGGTTTCATTAATTAAAATAAAAAATCTTACACACTTAAATGTGAAACAATGTTGAATCAATTTTTGAATAAGTAACTTTGCCCCCACTTTTCGTAACGTTTAAAGCGGTTTCTCAATTCTATCGATGTCTGCACATACATTTCCCGCTAGAATGTGAATCTTAAACAGTGTGGACGTAGGTTTTCGGGAATGCCAGCATGAATTAGAAAAAATTATTTCTGTATTTTTATGCAATATTAACCTATGCTATAACTTTGGAACTCCCCAGCGTAAACTGTTCAACGATAACGTGTTTTAACAGTTTTAAAGGAACGGGCTTTTAGAATTTTATTGGCATCTTCGTTGTTATAATTTTTGTTTGAGAAAAACGCGGGGCCCCTTAAAGCGCGGGGCCCGTGGCATTTGCCACCTTCTGCCACGTGGTTAATCCGGCACTGCCTGGAAAACCACCACCAGCCCATCTCATTGGGTTTCGTTTATATATTGCAATAAACGAAACGAAGTTTTTAGATAAGTAGGTACTTTGCGGCCATCATATGAAAAGCCAGGTGCCACATCATACTACAGTCCTTACAGTTATTTTTGAAACCTTCTTCTTCTTCTATTTTATATATGTGTAACGTGTAAGTATAATCTTTTTTGAAGTACTCTTTTTTGTGTTTTTCGTGTTAAAACATACGTTTGTTCTTCATATGTTGAAGTCGTGCCACACGACAGTCCTGCCTTTTCAACTTTAACCTGTCGTCCTACCAAAACGCTAAAAGTCCTGATTTTGTTCGGTTTTGTCCTGTTTTTGGACGTCGAAATGACATCTGACCAAATGACGAATATGACTTATGTAGTTTAATGAAGACTACATTTAAATGTTAAAGAAATTCACAAATAAAAAAATTGGCTTTTACGACAGTCGCTTGTTTGATGTAAATCGTCGCGGAGCTAACCATTGTAAAAAGGGCCAAGCGCTGCGAAACCACCCTTCGCATCGCCATGCGATTATTGCTTTTTACTTATTCCAGGAGCATTCTTGACAAATACTATCTATGGAACAGGATATTGAAGACATGGTGAGGATATGCAGTTTCCTAAGATTAATGCCCAAACATGCATGAGTATTAAATAGAATTCTCCTCTAATCAAACTACACCAAACAAGCCTTTCAGTTTCCAAAAAATCTACAATTAATTCTGAAAAATTCGAAAGTTACGCAAATATTACAGACGCATTTGTGTTTCTGGTTGTCCTGCCAAACGACGACTTTTGCTGCGCTTGTCATGATTTTATCGAAAAAAATATACGAACCTTAGGCATGCATCATGACCTCGTGGCTCGTGAGATGTTATTATTTCTCCAAATAGGCTCGAATGGGGTGGCGAGAATATGGGTGAGTATTTTCCTGAAAACCGAATTCTGCAAGAACATAATGTGTACAGCATTGGGCCTTCGGGAGTCTGGTCACCTTATCCTAGTAAATCCTTAAAACATATCTCGGAACGGATGGAATCGGAACATTACGTCATAGGGCTGTAATACAAACTAGCCCCTTCAAGTGTCTTCCTGGACTAGCATCCAGGAACAGATGGAATCGAAACACGTCATAGGGCTGCGTTAGAAATTGTTAGCACAAAAGGAGCTTAAGTTTCATTCAAATGTGACGGGTATTCAAATTTCGGCCGCGCCCGAAATTAGCCTCGGTCTCGTTTTTATTGCTCTGGCTTAAAAAAATGAGTCAGTATGACAAGTTGTCTTTTGTTGTTCCAGAGTGTCTGAATGCGGGTCGGCCCGCAGCCACCCCAGGCTAACGGCTTACCACCATCTCCGTCCATTCCTGGCGCCAGCTCTCGAGCCAATTCTCCACCACCGCCACCCGTAGTCAACAATACAACAAGGCATACTCGCTCAAGTTTAACACTTGCACTCCCCGCAGCAGTGTACACCCCTCTCACCATATTGCAGTTTAACTGCAATGACATTCGCAAGAAGATCAGCGAGATCGTCCGTTTCATGAGTACACGCAGAATTCTGATAGCGGCATTTCAGGAGACAAAGCTCCGGCCTTCTACTCCCGAATTTAATATCCGCGACGATTACATCATACTCTTGAGGCGCGAGGAGAAGGCACGCTTTGCTAATACACAGAACCGTGCAATACAGTGTATTAGATCTTCGTTTCAACGACGGCACGGCGGAAATGCAAGCTATTGCCGTGAACTCCGGCTATACCAATATCGAACTTATCCAGCTGTGGCTCTGGTTATAAGTTCGATATTGGTCCACTCATTACAGGACAGCATAGGATCCTACTTGGCGACTCTAACGCCCATCACGAGCTCTGGCACTCTCTCCTCGGTAATAATGCTAGAGGTATAGATATCGCGACCAAATTAGACCCATCAGACTTTTGCGCACTCAATGGAATTTCTTCTCCACGCGTCATTGGCGCTTGCCATAGTTCTCCTGACATAACTATTGTAAGCGCCAATTTGATAAGTGAAACCCGCTGGGAGACAACTATCTCCCTGCAATCCGATCATCTCCCCATACTCATTAATATTGATAAACCAGCTGAACTGACGACATCAGAACGGCGTACGTTTGTAAATCACAAAAAGGCAAATTGGGAGGGTTTCACTACGTTCACTACGACGTAGTTCGCCGCGCTACCTACTCCAACAAACACCCGGGAAACCGAAAAGAATATAAGAAACGTCATTGCCAAAGCGGCAGCTCGCTTCATTCCGGCAGGACATATCCCCAAAGTTCGGCCATATTTCCCAACTACTGCCGCAAGGTTAGCCGACGAACGGGACACGTTAAGACGCGCAAATCCGGCAGACCCCAGAATTCAGGAGCTAAACTCCGAAATAAATCGACAAGTCAACACATACAAGAAAGAAAAATGGAACGAGCATCTTGAAAGCTGCGACCTCTCGAAGGGTGTCAGCAAACTTTGGGCTATAGTCCACGCCCTGTCCCATCCAAACAAAGTCAAGGGTAGTGTAGCCATCAGAATCAACTGCAAAATCAAAAGAAGGATACGCAACCGAACAGTTGACAGTATTCCCACCTATACAGTGGGCCAAGTTTTAGCGGCGGTCAAGAACGCTAAAAACTCTAAGGCTATTGGACCAGATGGCATTTTAATGGCCATGCTGAAACGTCTAGATCTTCCGGCTATCGAATACCTCACGATGGCTTTCAACTTGTCGATATCCACGCTTGTCATCCCTGAATTTTGGAAAAATGGTCGAATCACACCCCTTCTAAAACACGGTAAAAGCGCAAAGCACTCATCCACCCCACCCTTGTATCACATGCTGAGCTAGCTTCTCACCAGCATGGCTTCAGGAAGATGCATAGTATGTTTTACAACAGCTCTGGATCTGATCACCCATCACATCAATAATTGCCTAACCAAAAACAGCCCTGTGACAGAACCGTCCTAGTGGTCCTTGCCCTGTCGAAAGCTTTCGACACGGTCATACACTCTGCGCTGTTGGCCGACCTTCTCAATATGCATGTTCCTGCACAAGAGGTTAGATGCGGATTGCCAACTATCTAGTTGGGAGGCAATCCTATACCGAGTTTCGTGGCAGTTGTTCAAAGCATAAGAAAATTAAGCAGGGAGTTCCATAGGGTAGCGTACTCTCTCCTACATTGTTCACATCTACCTGTCGATCCTTCCAACACCCCCGGAAGGTATCGAACTGAATTCCTATGCGGACGATTGCACCGTACTCACACACGGGGAATGATTTAAATGGTATGTGTGCTCGATTAAATTACTATATTGAGAAAATGGTGAAGTTTTTCAGTTTCCGCAACGTCGTAATTTCGCCGTCTAAATGCACTGCAACACTTCTGACCACCTGGACGCAGGAATTTTCGGAGAAGCTTAGGATTCGTACTGGTAAGCATGCTGACGACGTTGTTCCTACTGTTACCAACCCCAAGATCCTTGGTGTTTATCTAGACACCATGATGAAGTCGAAAAACCACGTGAAAGACGTAGTCGACAAAATGCACAGTAGAAACAACGTCCTAAAGGCACTGGCCGGGAGCTCCTGGGGCAAGGACATAGAAACTATGTTTGTCACCTACAACGCGATAGGTAGATCAATTACCAGCTACGCAGCACCGGTTTGGTCACAAACCGCTAGTAACACAAACTGGAATAAGATCCCGACTTGCCAAAACGCTGCTTTACGTATCGCTACAGCTTGTCACCCAATGTCGTCCCAGGATCATCTTCATCAAGAAAGCAGCATGTTACCAATACGTGATCATAATCTTCTCCTATCTTTACAATATCTGGTCGGTTGCTATCGAGAGAATCACCCAAACCATCATCTCATGGACAAAACTCCCCCTCCACGACATGTCAGGAGTGGAATCAGAGATCTCGAGAGAGACGTCCAGGGATACAAACGGGTACCTTCCTATATTTGATGACACAGCATTACCATGCGGCCATCGCAGATATTCACACAACCGTTGTGAATCGGTCAATAGTGTAGGAAGATTCAGTATGAATAGAGTCCTCTTAGTGCCGCCACCACCTATATCACCTGAGGAGACTAGGCTCCCGAGAGCCACAAGAGCGACACTAGCCCAGCTTAGGTCGGGTTTTTGTTCGTGCCTCAATTCATACTTATCTCAAAAAGACCCGGACATTTAGAATATTTGTCCGAGCTGTGGTGGTGCGCCCCATGATGTGGACCACCTGTTCCGATGCTCCGCTACACCCACTAACCTCACTCCGAGGGCGTTATGGGACAACCCTATTGCAGCTGCTACGTTCCTGTCGCTTGAGACAATAGGCGAGAACGACGACGAAACATAGAACACTTCCACAGACATGCACAGCGGCTCACGCCTTTCTGCACCGCTACTACAACAACAACATACAAATACGGCACATGGCTTCGGAGACTAAGTACAAACAAGATAATTCGAATATTTTTTTTTAACCCGCATGATTTCAAATTTTGCTCAGAGAGACACAAATAACAATTAGAATATTTTCAACTTTTTATAGATATCTTATCCTACATTTGCGTTTTCATTCAATACAAGAAAAAGGTTCGTTATTGCTTTTTTCAATGCTTCGTTCATTTCATTTTCCCATATCATTTTTCCACTCCCATAAAAGCATTGATAATGCTCATTTAATCGACAATAAAAACTTGATGCCTGAATTTATGGCAAGGATTGCTCAAATAGTCCGAACGGAGTAGGTACTACATCCGCGCTCGAGTTAACTTTTATCCATCCAGTCGTCGTCACAAATATACAATATAGTCCATCCGCACAGATATTAGATCCTTTTGCCAGAACCGCTCTTTAGCTACATGCTCCACATACGTCCACGTACTCGATTGGAAAATTGGCGTTGAAGTCTTAAGATTTTGAGTAACATACTGGCAATAACTCACTCCCAAGTCCTGTCTCGTGACGAAAGACGACGACTCATTTTATCTCGGGGAAACAACTGCAGGATATACAAAAACGTGTCTTTCATTTCTTGTGTATTTCCGCCGTTTCTGGTACATTTCATATACGAGTAATATGAAATCCCCGCGCCAAGTCCAAGCTTATCAAAAGTACATTGTTGAAATGACTCGGTGGACTCGTCGCAGGACGTCTTCTTCAAAGCCGGTATACGTATACGTACATAGTCGTTCACATGTTTATCTAAATACTTATTTTGAGTGGTCGTGTTGGGTAATATATGAGGCGAAATACAGACTATTTCCTTGCCATCTAAGACAATACAATTTTATCCTGTGGCAAAATACAGGCTTTTAGTTTCTTTTATTACTGATCCGTTTCGAAGTTGATGGTCGGTCGTTGTGTATGGATGGTGCTTCCTCTCGTCTTGAAAGCCTTCCAATTGCTATAACCGCAGTAGATACGGTCAGGATACAATCGACCCATATATGGAGTCCTGTGTATGTGTTATAGGAAACGTCCATAAAATATCTATAAGGCGAATGTTCGGTCTTAAGATTGGCACTAACTCCTGGGATAACATGGCTTTCCGGCTCTGACGTACCCCAGCGGTGTGTACACGGAAATGTTGGCAGTGATGAGCTTCAGTATATGGAATCAAATTTATTGCAATTCAATTATCCACTCATTTAAAGTAGAACGGCGCATGGTGGTGTTTTTTGGAAAATTCAGTGCACGTTTCAATCAGAATGAAATTTTGATTCTAAAGCACATCAGCGTCAGATCGTTGTGCTATACGTCGCATTATATGTATTATCCTGTTGGAGCAAATTAAATTAGCAGCGAGTGAACTATTTGCTCTAATTTCCTCAGAATATTTTGGTAACTCGACGTAAACAATGTAAATACTTAACGAGGAAGATGAGCGCTTTTTTCCTGATAGCTGATAGGAGATTATTAACCTTCGAGTTAAGAGCAAGAGTCTCAAGATACAGATTCCGCTGTGTTCTGGAACTCTCATAATTCTGAGGTCATCTCTAGCTTAAGTTCTCTTACAAAAAGTATTCCTATAAAGTGTAAATCACAAAGCACAATAGGAATATTGTGCCTTGTGATTTGGGTAAGTTATGGGAGTTAAAAGATAGCTTCGGGTCTATGAGATCTATGTGTCGGTGTTACAATTTCTTACACTAGGGCCTTAGAAAAAAATGCTAAATAGATATTTAGATTAGTTATACCTAACGCTCGTATATTTTTTAACGTAAAAAGCAGGACAAATTCACCAAAAATCGTCGTTTGACAGGACAATGCTGGTAAAAAAGCAGGACACAAAGAAGGACAACCAGAAACACAAAAACCTTTGTAATATTTGCGTACCTCTCGAATTTGTCAGCAATAAGCGGCGAACTCAAACGCTTGTTTCAGTGTAGTTTGATCAGAGCAGAGTTTTATTTAATGTCTTCACTTCTTTGAGAAACACTTGGGCATCAACCTTAGGCCTCTGCATGGCCTAAATAGGGTCTTCAACATGCCTTCAAGTTGAACTGCTTACCGTTGGTGAGTTTATGAAACAAAACAGTTGTGCATGTTTCGCAAACATGTTCTGATTCCCTAACTGTCATTTTCTGGATCAGAAATAATACTCGGTTCTTTTCGTTAGCGTGTGTTTGTGGAACATGTAAACGTAAAGAACCGGAGATTACCAACCTAATTGTGGAGACCCTTTTTATGCGGATGACGTCGATAAAACGGCGTGGTTGGGTTTTTTAAAAATTCTTTTAACTCCCGATGCAGTGTATTTTGTTTAAGTTTCTACAGGGTGACAAACGCGAACCTATTGGATTTTAAAACGTCGTAAGAAATGCTAAATCCATACCACAACATTTTATGTGCACTAAACCACTCAGCACATTAGAGCACTTTAGACACTCGCACGGTCTCTTCACAGAAGAGTTATCGTTTCAACGTGTAAGGGCAGATTGCAATATAGGGTCAGTACTGATGGTGTACCGACTGGGGCGTGGACAAATCCCATATTGCTGAAATACTTTTGGAAGTTTTTTTTGCACTGCTATGGTGTGTTGTACGAAGGGCAGATTGCATTGCGATAAATATTTAAGGGACCGGCGTCAATCTTCCAACTGAAACGCTTTCAACAAAGGACCGAATTGCTAACTATCCTACCTGGTAGTCCGTCGGTATCCGATTGAAGTTGATCTGATGCAAAGAGTTTAGATTTCTACAGAATTGAAATTTTCCACAGGGGAAAGATGTCTAAGATCCAAATGTTATGCTGTGTTCTAGCGAAAACACAATTTTTGTAGCATGCATTTTTGATCTTTTACGATGTTTTAAAAGCCATCAGGTTCCCGCTTGCCACCCTGCACAAAGCCTCGTCATAGGCAAAGCTGTTCAGCAAAATCGGGATGCCACAAAAAAAAGGTGAATGCAATATGGGATGACAGGACTCCTTGTGATCCAAATGTTATGCTGTGTTCTAGCGAAAAAACAATTTTTGTGGCATGCATTTTTGATCTTTTACGATGTTTTAAAAGCCATCAGGTTCCCGATTGCCACCCTGTACAAAGCCTCGTCATAGGCAAAGCTTTTCAGCAAAATCGGGATGCCAAAAAAAGGTGAATGCAATATGGGACGACAGGAATCCTTGTGACTTTTTTGCAGATGAGGGATTTTGTGCGTTTTGAATTCTATTTACACTCCATCTTTGCACGGAAAACGTATCATTACACAGATATAGCCTCTTTGGCCGTAAAAACTCCACCGATATATCCGATCGGTCGCTATAGTAACACTGCAGAGGCTACATAAATCTTGAGACCCGGGAACTCCGTCGTTTTAGCCGGTACATCGTTATAAACGATGTCGTTATAAGCGATATCCACTGTATTTATCAAGAATGCACCAGTAATATCTTAGGACTCGTCAGGAGCAATAATTCCTTGCGATTCCCTTCTCTTGCCGGACAATATAAAAAACCGACTTGGTCGCCTACCTCCTTGCGGAATGAAGGCTCATTTATGCTCATTTACATTTACTTGCAAATTTCTATCAAATTTAAGTGTACTTTTCATTAAATTTACTCGTCCTTTGGTGAGATGCCAATACGCTGTTCAAAAACAGGACAAACCCGGACAAAAGCAGGACTTTCGAGGTTTTGGCAGGTTATGGACGAAAAAGCAGGACTGCCCTGCCAAAAACAGGACGGATACGACTATTAGTTATACCCTATACCTATAAGATGGTTTAGGGTAGATTGTATTTGTTACGGCGAATTCAAATAAGCCATTATGTCTGTCCGTGTGCTTGTCTTTTCGCACGATAACTCCCGAAATAACGAAGGTAGCGAAATTTTGGTCAGATGCTTGTTTTGATAAAATCTTGGGCGGTATTGAAAATGGCAAAAATCGGACCAAGTGTTCCCCTACCTCCCATACATATACCCCTCCTTGATATTTTAATTCGGCCATAACTTTCGAAACAATATCGCTATCAACTTGAAATTTTGATCAATGCCTTATTCTGACATACACTTTAAGCTGGTGGAGTAGGTCCGGCTACTCTTACCCCTACTTCCCCTACAAAGTTATATCCCCTAAGCCATATCTTTTGGTAGAATGTCCCGAAGAACTTCAAATTAGTATCAAATAGTAGCTGTCGGATGCTTTGATAAGATGTTAAAGATGTGCGGCGCCGACCCATCTATACCCTCCCTCCTTTACAAAAAACATGAAAATGCAAATTTTGGGTATTTTATTTTTGCAGGTATTCTAGGTCTGCACATGGGTATACACTCATCGTGCTATTCGCACGATTAGATCTCGCTCTCGTTTTTTATTTAAATTTTGAATTATCTTGAAAGTGGAAGGGTTTCAGTTTCCGGTGGAAAATCAATTTGACAAACATTTACATCTATGGATATTGCATTCGCAAATTAGATTAATAAGAATAAGTTTTGGCCATCAATTCTTGCGAAAAAAGGCATGCAATCAAGAGTTAAATATTGTCAAAATACTTATGACGCACCTGAATTACGCATGCATCTTTTCTCCTTTCTATAGCATGAGAGTCCGAAAGGAGACAAGCAAACCATCTACGAGGTATACCGTCAGGGTAGCACCTAGCCTTTCGGCCTTTATCTCCCGGTCCCGCTAAATGTTTGGACCTTCGGCTTTTTACTGACAAGGTCTTATTGTCAGATGGGGATTTCTCCATCCGGCGCATGCACACACCATCAGGAACCCAACCCCGGGGTTGCATCACTAGCTGGATGACTTGGGTAACAACCTCCAGCCACTACGAAGCCAACACCTTGATGGGTAAGGACCATGGTCCCCTGGGCACACCCATCCCCGTAGTTCACTATTCGCTATAGATTTCTCTATAGCAGGTGTGATCCTCCTTCGGCCCCCTATTGGTTAAGCCTTACGTCGCATTCAGACATGCACATCCCAGGCTCGTTGGACCTGTGACTACGAGCCTGTGTAGACACGTAGCGCTGCTTTTCACATCCAGGTGGCCCCTTCAGTTTACTAGTCAGCAATGCGACTCGGGCAGTGTGGTCATCAATCCACAAACTAGTTAGATATAGGTGCGTAGGCATTTACCACCAAGGCCGTTCTCCCTAACTAGCCCCTTCAGGACTCGGGTCATGCGAAGCCGTCAACTCCGAAGCTCACACGATTTCCATACGATGCATTCCCCCACCAGAGGACACCATAATCGTGCTTGGCCTTTAGTGACTTCCCTCCCGTAATCTATGGGAGGAGGTAGGTCACGCCAGAGCCACCCGTACATAACTCAGGAGCACGGGAACGTTACCGCCCGAATGGTCTTTGTACAGATCCTCGCCATGGCGTCTCAACTGTACCAGGGGCCCCCTTGCGCTACTAGGTACGTGGTGTCGTAACTCACCAAAGATCTTTGTCCCACTACATCCAGCCTTCCTTGTCTGGTGTCACAAGGACACCGACCCCCCTGCGGAGTCCGAAAGGAGACAGGCAAAATATTAAGCTAATTATTGCTGTTGATATGTCAGTGGCGGATTTACCAATTTCCCGCCAGTAGGCTATTCACAAAGTGCCGCCCCTACTGAAACACTACTTTTTGTCGATAGTGAATATTCGGATAGAATAATGCTGTATTCACCTCCAATTATTTTCAGTTTAGACTATGTATTTGAATACGTGTCATCTTCGAGCCTTCCGCGTCGTGGGTCCTGAGCAGTGGCGTAACGTACGGGGTTCCATCTGTGCATTGCAACACGGGCCACCAATATAAACGGGCCCCAAAAGCCGAGAGGCATATTTGTTTCAAATATAAATGGTCATTTGTTGAGGGCGCAAAAACGCTGTCAATCCACAGGAACAGAAGTACCTAACGAACACAAGTACCGCCGATTTATGCTACAAGTAAACATTTAGGCTTTAACTTAAGAATATTGACACAACCACGTTCCAACTTGACAAATTTCCAAATTATTTTGACAAATTTCCATTACAACTTGACGAATTTTAAAATTTTATTGACGAGTTTCCATTACAAGTCGAAGATATTCCATGTTAACACTTTCCCGGACACAACGTCTATAGACGTCCAATTTTGAGCATTTGACCATACAAATCGTGTCAAATTTTGGCGTTGTGTCCGGCAATGAGACTCATAGACGTTGTGTCCGGGAAAGTGTTATTAAATTGGAGGATTTCCACTACAAATAGAAGAAAGTTCAGATCAAAGTTACAAATTTCTACATTATGTTTCCATCATGAATTTTCATGACAAATTTCAAAATAAGGTTGACCGATTCCCGTTAGAGGTTGACGAATTTTTCATTACTAATTGACGAATTTCAATTTTAAATTGACGAATCAAGACCAATTCGAAATGGAAATTCATTAATTTGATCTAAAAATAAAGCAACATGATTTTGAAATCCGACAATTTGAATATATATTATATATTATTTGAATATTTGTATATAAATATTCGTCAGCACGATTTTGAATATAGCAAATTTGTAATTGAAATTTTTCGACATGATTTGGAGGTAAGTCAATTTGATGTGGAAAGTCGTCAATTTGAAATGAATCAAAAATGTTGACAACATGCTCTTGCAATTCGGCAATTTTTAATGGAATTTTGTACATTTTGTAATTCGCCAATTTGTGATAGAAATTCAATAACATGATTTAGAAGTTTATCAATCTGAAATGTAAGTTCCTGAATTTGATCTGGATATATATCAATTTATAATGGGATTTTATCAACATGATTTTGAGGTTCGTCAATTTAAAATGGAAACTCATCAATTTGCAATGCAAATTCGCCAACATTAACAACATTATTTCGAAATTCGTCAAGTTGACATGGAATTTCTCCAACTTGTTTTGGAAATTCGTCAATGTAATTGATTTCAACAGATTTTTTTGCTAAGGATGTTTTGGCAGCTCTTATCCGTTGTATAAAGACAATGCAAACATTCAGGGCGACAAAATAATCTAAAATTTGACTGTATAAAGAAAGGACCCCCGCTTTGAGTTCGAACACAAATAATTTGAAAAACGTAACGCCACTGGACGTGCTACATCCTACAGTCTTCCACGGCAGTGTGAACAACCTAAAAAAAAATATTTTCCTAGAATTTGCCGCCCTAGACTCAAGCCTACTCAGCCTACTGGTAAATCCGCCACTGTGGTATGTACTTTAATTTCGATAAAAGAAATTTACCGTTATTCGCTCCAGTTAAACAAATCCAGTGTCGGGGCTCGAGAGTAAGAGATGTCAAAATACATATGTCGGCTAGTGTAGGCTTTCTACGCTAATCAACCTTTTTGTGGAGACCTTCGGAATAACACCAAAGATTTTGTAGGCATATGTGATGCTGGGTCCCTTGCTCATTGTCGATTAGTTTGCTCATTTTCCGTCTGTTACAAATGCTAACGTACTTTTTCGTTTGATTTAAATATTAATGCATCCACGAACCCCTACTGATTAGATGAACTCATCTAACCTACTTCACTCGATAAAACGATTTAGCTGGTCTATTTTAAGAGAGGCGATATCCCTCTTCTAGACGGTGCATAACTAGCCTTTCACATTCACACAAAGAATGCTCCAAGAAGTTTCATCTTCTGCCCCGTAGAAGCAACAGCTCACAATGCGCATCGTTTTCAGATGGACATTCAAACGGTAGTTCCCCTTGAGGAGCCCCCAGATTATCTTGACCTTGATCCTACTCATATTCATTTAACTTACAGTGCGTTTGCACGATTAGTAGGCCACGAAAAGCTTGGCTTGGTGTTTCCCAGTAAGGTGTGACTTTAACTCTTTCCGACTCACTTATCTCGGTTTTGCATGTGCAAAATGGAATTCCGCAGTAGGGTTCTGGGCCGACGAAGGGACTTGCAGACGCTCTTTTAGCTAGTTCATCTGCCAGCTCGTTGCATTCGATGCCTGAGTGCCCAGGTGCCATTTTTTTCTATAATAGTGCTCCGTAGAAATGTTGGTGGAGGCTCCCCGTTGAAACCTGATGGCAGCCAATACAAAATTGATTTGTGGTTGTTGGAATAGTTGCAATTCGTTAACTGTCGCTTTTCGCGTTACTGCTAGCTCAGATATCGTTTTGTGGAAAATTCGAAGTAGGAGGCCGTTGGACTACTCATGGGGTTTCATTGTGTGAAAACGAAAATGTTGTACAATTTGCTGTACACTTCTTGATGCTGTACTGTACAGCAAAATGCTGTACGTATGGTCAGCTTACCTTACATGGTATCACGATATTTCATTGAAGTCATTTTTTTTGAGACTAAATATCAGTAATATTATCCGCTAAATTTTCAGACAACGTCGCCAAATGTCGAAACCACTCTAAAGTAGACAGGCGTTAACGGGTTTGTGTTCCTCTAACCATGGGCGTAGCCAGGATGTCGGTCAGGGGGGAGCAAGCCCGAAATTTTTTCAACATCAAGATTTTTTTAGAAGTTGAAATTGTCGGTCACGAAAATATTGTTAGGCAAATTTTAGAGTAGGTAGTCGAGTAGGTACACGACCCATGTGACGGACTATGATCTCTATGATGGGGGATGAATAACATTGCTGAGCGGGCTGTTGATCTCAACATCACAACAAAAAAGCAGTTAAGATCTTGGAAATTGGATGTCACTTACACATTTATTTATTTATTTAAGGTACCATTGAACAGGAGCAAGTCCTATGAGTACAATGCCTATAGTTACAGATTAAATAATAAAAGGTTAATAAGCAAAACTAACAAGTATTAAAGTAATTAGCGGAATAGGAATTAACAGAGAGTACTATTATGTTATATAATGAGAAAAGGAAGTTCAAAGTATTATTATTGTAATGAATCAAATTCAGGAATTTTATCAAGAAGCACACGTTTAAAATTACAAAAATGAAAGCACTAAAGGACCAAGCTTCAGTCTATCGTATTTTCTCATCATTTGTAAAAGAGGCGATTGAAAATAAACCTCAAGCTCCGCATAGGGAGGATTGAAAATTAGGACCGAACGAGTATTATAAGAAGTTTCCCTATAAAGATTATCACCTGAGAGTGAAGACCGAATATAGCCAAAACATAATTTATACAGAAAACATTCATCTAGATAAATTCTTCTCTTTTCAAAGAGCAGAACATTTAGAGACGTTAAGGAATAAGTCTTTTGCGAGGCACCAAGACGACAATCAGCGATTGAGGATACGGAGGTAAAAATCTTGCAGTCATCTGTGTAAAGTAGCGAACGACTCTTAAGAATAGATGGAAGATCATTAATGAAAAATACAAATAATATAGGTTCTAAGATAGACCCCTGAGGCACACCTGACTTTGGGTAGAACTCATTAGATATATTGTTTTGCAAAAGATCTATTATTTTCGAAGTGAGCCAAGTGATTAGATGAACAGGAAAGCAAAGATGACTGAGTTTCTGAAGTGAGATGGAATAGTTAACTGTGACCTTGGTCCAAAGATGGACTGTCACGCCTGTAAGAAAGGACAGTCGAGATTGACTTTCTACACCATTTAACGAAAAATGACCCTGCACGTGCTTAGACATTCACTGGTGATTCTGATTGCATTCAAATGGCCTTTCATTTCTGCGTTTTAAACTGTAGGTCGTCTAAATTCCGTGTTATTTTGTCTCTCGGACTGTATATTCTACTTGCGAGATCTGAATTTCATTTGCTGGTATGATTTAGCTACCAAATTAATCTTGATTAAATAACTTGAAAGACAAGGAAATGTGTGATTCGTTCTTTACAAGGTCCCTAACTGGGCAAAGCTGTATACCATTTCTCACTAAAATCCCTTGCAGATGGAATGTTGATAAATTCTACTACCTTCCCGGAGTGACTCCATGTAACAGCTAAAATTGTGTTCTGCAGCTCAGAACCCATGCAATGAAACGCATGAAAATATGGGATTCTCGCAAAAGAAAAAAGAGTCTCCCTAAAGGGAAAGGTTTCTGATCTACTTATGTTACCAATTGATGATACTCACACGTAGGTATCCCTGTTCTGGATATCAAGGGCCTGAAAACTATAAATATTTTAGTTTTCCACGAGTGAAACGTATGTATTGGGACGCCTCCGCACCTCCGTCAGTTACGAGTGGCCACTTGCTACCGTCCATTGGTCGTGCCTCCTGGCTGGAAACTATCACGGTTATGCATTCCGCGGCCGTATATGGAGCGGAAAAGAATGCATCTGGTTAGTTTTCTAGACTACAGTCTCAGCAGCAGAAAATGCCTAATTCAAACTCGCATTTTTACGCCTTCAATCATTGTAAAGTACAGGGTTTTTTTTTGCTACATTGGTAAGGATTTTTCTTTACCATAATCATCGGCCAGGGAGGGGCGGTCGCTACGCCCATGCCTCCAACAACTAAATCCCCGACAATGGTGGCTGTGGTCTCTTTGGTCGTCTATCGTCGAATGGCGTAGCCTCTGATACAAATTTAGGAATGATATTGGCAATAGTGGACCACATCAATAGTAGCTACATCCATTGATCAACCAATCACCGAAATGCTCGCAGACAGACCACTGGATTGGCTTTGTCGTGTTCAAAGGCGTTAGTGTGAGAGCCCTGCAAAGAAGGCAATATCGATGGAAGTTGCTCTTGATAGACCAAAGGCCAGAGACAGACCGATGAACACCTGGATGTGATAATAATGAAGCAACAACAACCCACACTGGTCTCGGAGATGACACGATCCAAGATAGAGCTGCCTGTACAAATAGGCTGAGATATTGAAATAATGAAACTTATTTGATTTAAACAGAAAATGAGCTTCCTCTGGCCAACGAGGCCCCTTCACTCCTGTTAACATTTCTCAAACAGAAATGCCTGTAACTTCACTCTAAATTATTTCTCAGTACCGTATAGCCCCATGTGGGGCCATGGTGCGTTAACTCAGGCGTTTATAGGCAATTTCGAGTCAGCGTTACTACATTGCATATCATTTCGGAGTGTACAGATTGTTGCAAGCACTATACACTGCGCGACAAATGCTTAGGTTCACTTATATTTCCTTCCATGAAGCGGTAAAATAAAACCTTACCAGTTCAAGAAATGTAATTTTTGGAAGTATTAAATATCACAAACAAAATGAATGGACTGAATCCCCACAGGACATTTTCCTTAAATTACAGTAATTGATTTAATTCAAAGAGTAAATTTCCAGTGCGACAATTGCTTAGGTTCAGGGACGATTTTACCGTTTTACATAATGTTTTCGCTGAAAAATATTTCAGAAAAGTATGAAAGAGGATAAATACGAATAAACAGGAGAATTTTTTTTGAATTTAATAGTGTGTATTTTCGCCATTTTTATTTATAATTTCATAAAGCCTTCGAGGCAGGTAATCGTATAAAGAATGCAGCACAGATATCGGTATTTTAGACCAAGCTGTCTTAATTCCATGAATTAACTCTTTATTAGAGTCGTATTGTTTACCACTACTGTAAACCTCCCAAACAAGCCACCCCCAAATGTTGAATGCCAGGGGAGATGGGCACCCTGTCTAACAAAACCACATTTTTCTCCTCAATAAGCGATTTAACCACCCTCGCTGTATGAATTGGGGCAAGATCACGTTGCAATATCCAAGGATCGCCTCCGTACATGACATTTATCATAGGGATTTCCTCTTCTAAGAGCTGTTTATAAGATGAACTGGTTTGGTAACCTCGTAGAATGACCAATTCGATAGTTCCATGATATGATATGGCTCCCCATACAATAACGGAACCTATTCGGAAGTGATGGCGTGACAGGTACATAGGGTCCTTCCTATATAATCAGGATAGTAGGAGAACCCATCTGGACCGTCCACACAAAACCGTTTTCCATCCGTAAATATTACCTGCCTCCATTGTGATGTCCAGTTCATGAATCTTGAAGCGAATTCCAGGCGCTGTAGGCGATGTTGCGGGGTTAAGGCTATTTTTTTCTTTAATCGTAAACGTTTTAAGCAAGATGAAGATCTAAGAACTCGTTGGATGGTCCTTACACTTGCTGATAACACCAAAATCTCCCCAAGCTTACGCGCAGTAAAGGGCGAGTTCGAGGCTTCTCTTAAGAGACTTCGCCTTGATGCACCGGAAATCGCTTTTTTTCTGCCTCCTGCGTATCGTCGGCCATAATTTCCACTATCTCGTATAAAATTATTAACAAGGTTCAAGCTCCGCTGAATCCGTATTGCAATTTGTCGGTTTGAATATCCTTCTTGCTTTAGTATGGAAATTGTCACCTTTTCCTCGGCAGAAAATTGATTTCCTTTTGACATTATCCACTATACGACTCACAGAGTATAACGCGAAAAAAAATGTTTCCACAAACACTTCTCACCAGGACGAGATAACTCTTTAAAGTAAGTGAACCTATACAATTGTCGCAGTGGAAATTGCGATTTTCATTTTAAAAAATTCTGTTAGCTATGCGAGTTGCTTAATAGAAATGTAATATTTATTAAAATAACCGTTAGTTGAGAGAGCATTATTTAAAAATTATTTCCGATCAGAGTACATAGAAATTATATAATTTTAAAGGAAAATATCCATGAACCTAAGCATTTGTCGCGCAGTGTATGTACTATGTGTATTAATTTTTCCTATCCGCACATGTACGGACATTTTGGACCACGCCGTGATTCGATATCCGGACCTCTAGATTACTAGCATCGGAGAGTGCGACTCAACCAAGTGAGCCACAGAGCTCAGTTACGACAGACAAATAAAATTTTAAAATAGAAGTAACTAAGGAAGAAGTATTGTAGTTTCGTATTTTGCTAGTGTCATTTTTTTGTAGGTGTGTGTAAGCAAATACGAGTTCATGCTAAATACTTAGACAAATTCATGCCTACTACACTAACTTTTTTATTTGAATTCTTTTTCTCTTTTATACTTATAATTATTACTTTACTTTCTTCTACAATTTTCACTAGAATTACTAAAAAAAAACATCTAGTAAGAAAATCTACCGTTCAAAGAATCCTTGATATAATATAACCTTAATCCAGGCACATGCCTCCTTATACTCCTGAACACTCAAACTTCAATTTTGATATCCACCCGCCTACTGGACAAAATCTAATCCAGAATAATTTCAGTCCTAAAGCTTATGAATCATCACAACATAACAAAAATATAACCAAAAACTCCACCTAATCAGAATCGGCCTTCAATTTGCAACCGTTACCATAGCATGACCCTCATGTTTACCCACCACGTGCTAGTCCTATTATAACTACGGCAACAATCACACAAATCGGTCGGTTTCCATGGCCCTGGACTATTCACACAAATTTTCCGATAAATATTTTCCCGGGCGAGAATTAGCCTTAATGAGTTAGTACCGCAGCGACACTCGGTGCGATATAGTTGAATCACAGTTTTAATAATTTCCCGTTTTATGTTTTTCGTTCACAGCCGGAGAGCGTATTTTTTCGTGACCGAAGCCGTAAGACAGTGTTGCACTATTGCAGTGGTCAACGGGATCTCGTGGCGGCGGCTAGTGTAACAGTTGCAGCTCCAGAACTTCTGGAGTCTGCCGACGAGGATGGCTTCACGCCGTTGCATTTGGCTGTTATACAGGGTAATATAGCGGTGGTGAATCTCTTGCTGGCGAATAAAGCGGATCTAAATGCGCTGGACAATGAAGGACATTCCGTGGTCCATTGGGCGACAGGTGAGTGAACTTAAAACTGTATTTGTCGCGCTTTTATTGATTTGTTTGTTTTTTTTTTTCAGTCTGTGGCGAAGTGGAAGCTTTGCGAGCAGTTCTGGCGGCTGGAGCTACTGTCAACACCCCGGATATAAATGGCGGAAGTCCTCTTCACTATGCAGCTCAAATGTGCGGAGCCAATTATGAAGGGAAGCTGGGAAAGGCATCCAACAAGCTGGCCTTGGAGATTCTCGAAATTCTTCTTGCACATCCTAACTCGTCCATAGACGTGGCGGATAAAGATGGTCGTCAGCCGTTACTCTGGGCCGCGTCGGCAGGCTCGTCGAAAGCGATTATCAGTTTGATCAACGCCGGAGCACGGGTTGAAAGCTCGGACAAGTAAGTGAGATTTTTAATAAATTAAATTGTAAATGATATTTTGCTCACAGAGATGGACTAACGGCACTGCATTGCGCTGCATCCCGAGGACATACGGAATGCATTGACACTCTTATAAGCTTGTGTGGTGCCCCAACGGATTTGATCGATTCAAATGGCTGCACGGGACTTCATTATGCCGTCACACTGGGCCACGCAGATGCTACAGCACGATTGCTTGAACTCGAAGCTGATCCAAATCGTCAGGATCGCAAAGGTCGAACTCCAGCACATTGCGGATGTGCAAAAGGACAATTTGAAACGGTCAAACTTCTCAAGGAGAAGGGCGCCAATCTATGGTTGAGAAACGCCAAAGGAGATCTTCCGGTTCACGAAGCCGCCACCTCGGGAAGGCGTGAGTTGGTAGAGTGGCTTCTCGAACAAAGGCCAAAGCATGTCAACACCACATGCAACGACGGTCGCACTTTGCTCCACATTGCGGCCACCAATGATTACACTGACATGTGCAAAATGCTTTTGGATTTTGGCGCCGAAGTGAACAGCATACATCGCAACTGCAAAGGTCAAGTGCTTACACCTTTAGACTGCGCACTTCAGCGAGGTCATCGTTCGACGGCCAAATTTTTGCAATCCAACGGAGGTCTTCCAGCCAGTAAACTCCACCTGTCCGCTCGACGGCCAAACGCTTTCAACGATCAGGAGCTCGTCAAACCGCTGAAATACGAAAAGAAAGACGTCAAAGAAATCAAGACCGGAAAAAAGTACGTGATTTACGTTAAGCAATCGGACTCGGAGTGTAGCTGTTCCGAATATGTTCTCCACAAGCACACAACGCATAACGAACACGTTTGTCGTCAGCATAGGAAAAGGACACGACGAAGAACGAGCAGTTGTGGTGAAGCTGCAGACGCGGCGAAAGATGATAGTTGTAGCGATATATCACGATCAAAAAGCAACATAGAGATCCGACGAAAACGCTCTAAGGAGCGTAGCTCCACTAGTAGTAGTGAAGAAGAAGATTCGTGTGAAAACTGCTGCCGCCATAAGCGTAAGTTGAAAAGAATCAAAAAGCGTTCAAAGAAGTCGAAAGAGATGATCCACTCCCCACGAGAGTATGCTAGCAGTCGAGAAGCACTGGAAATGGCTAAATCTGACGAGACTATCTACAAGGGAGAAAATGTCCCGAAGCATGCTCAAAAGCTTTCCGTACTTCCAGCGCCAGCGTTTCCTACTGTGCAGCCGCCTAGCGATAAGGACAGTGAAGTGGACGCCAGTGACATTAGAAACACTGAAACTCCCACAAAACTTGAAACAAGTGCAGATTTGACCTCAGAGGCCCCGGCAAGAGTTAGCTCAGCCTCGACTACAATTATAACGGAGGCAGTTGTGCATGCAACAGATGAAGCACCTCCACCAAATGAGGCCCAGACTCAAGCAATTGACGTTGCGCCAATTAGCGAGTTGGAGCAAGCGCAACCAGATACTGCAAAGGAAGAAGCTCCTATTGCGGTAGAAGTTAAAGAATCACTAAAGGAAGAGGTGAATATGGTCCTAGATACGGCTCTATCAGTTGTTGAAAATGTTGAAATGGCTGCAAAATCGCTTACTGGAACTACAGAGCCAAGCAAGTCTGATGTCCAAGATGATGTCCAGAATCAACAACCGGTCGATCAGCCTCCAATTGAAGAAAAAGTTACTGAAAAACCTGTTACGGATGTCTCTCAAGCTCCTCCTGAATCAAAGACGACTGATTCTGCTCCCCAAGAGATCGATAAAAATGCACAGTCTGCCGCAACGCCTCCGCAAGAATCTGATTCGCTGAAAGTTTCACAACCAACTCCAAAACCAATTGACAAGGAGACATCAGCATCACCAGCTACAAAAGAAGATGTGGCCTCTCAACCGCAACAAAAGGAAGTTTCTGCTGAACCACCAAACGACACCTCTCAACAGCCTGCAAAACCTGATGCACCGGCCGCTGCTCAGCAATCACAAGAACCTCGACGCTCTTTTACAATAATTTCATCTCCTTCTCAAGAAGAGAAAGCTCCTCGCAAAAGCAGCTTCACCGTGCTAAAAAGTGACGAATCATTCGACTTAGAAGAGGCTGCTGAACAATTCCGCAAGCAGGATCACTCAAGCTTCCAATTTATCGGCGATGAGAAATCACCAAAAGTTCATTCTGACGCTGAGTATTCATCGGATGAGATCATTGACGGTGACGGGGTGGATGACATGGCTGCGCATATACGGAGGGTTGCCGGAGCAACATCTCGTTTTACGGCTCAAGCCAGTGCAGCTGCATATCAGGATTTGAATAATCGCAAGCGAAAATTGAAAAAGCGCATTAGGCCAACGTCGGAAGCGAAACCAAGGGCATGGTCAAGTATGGCAGTGCCTACTCCGCAAGGAAGCAAGGATCAAGACTCGGGATTCGAGCCAAGTCCGAGAACGATGAAAACGAAAATTCCATCACCACGTGCGATTCATACGGCAGTGCCACCACGTAAGCCGATTTATGCGACGCTTGATCATCGGTCGTGCAGTAGCCGTGTTGAAAATAGAAAGTTGGGCGATAAGAATGCTGTGAATATGACCGCGGTGACAAAGTCGATACAGAAGAATATGAGAAGGTAAGTTGGATTTGTTTGTCGAATTTCGTGAATGCATCATTCTTCTATTCCTATCAGGGGCAATCGATAGCTCATTGTACCTATATAGGTGATCATTGCGTTACGGGAGCAAACCCAATGACAGTATTTTACGAACGAAAAACAGTGGGAATGCTACAGGGATTACCCGCCACCGAACGCTTTCTCCGCTGAATAGTCTATATTCAGAATGAGAATCTACAGTCAAGCCTCTCTAAATCGAACTACGAGTTGCCAAAAAAAAAAAGAGTTCGAGTAATGGGGAGTTCGACTAATGGAATTAAACTGCGAAACCATCAAATTAGAAATTTGTGTCTGACAATTTTATAAACAATGTAATGCATAATTTGTGGAGTCAGGTACTTAGGTTTCCCACATGAACCCACAAACGAATTTCTAACCTTCCGCCGAGCAGTTTAGCCTACCCAGTAGAATATGTAGGACATCTAAGCCATATAAAATCTGCTCGAAAATGGGCTTAAAAAGGCCTTAACTATAAATGTTCTAATAATGTAGAGGAACCAATTATAGGAGCAAGCACGTAAGGTCTTCAAATACCAATGAATATCGAAGACCCTCGACTAAGAGGTTGCGTTTTCTATCTAAAACTGACGGGAACGCCAATGAAACGCTAAGTTCGACAGTAATTGGATTAGGAGTTTTTGCTACATTTCCCGTTCATTTAATGTGCTCATTGGATCAACTTTCAACAGCCACCCAACCCCCTTTTGAGTTTCTGAACGGAACTTTTAGACGAGAAAAAGCTTCTTTGAGCCAATTCCTTACTGTTTCCGGGAATATTTAACAATTTAGACTCTAAAATACTCCAAAGCAGCCATATTCGCTGGTCGTACCTTTGCAAAGTTTGTATAAAATATGAAATTTTACTTTCTGATCGTTGCCGAAACTCTCTAAAACATCGGTTTCCAACCTTTTTGGTGGCACGAGCCCCTAAGCTTCAAAAAGTCAACATTCAAATAGCTCGCGACCTTCCTATGACTCTGTGTTTTCTTATTCCCGTCACTGTTTGAAAGAGTATACTAACTTTGTCATGAATTTTGCAGCGCACATAGGAAAGTACCTCCGAGCTCCGACCATGAAAAGTATAATTTATTGATATGTGTGACGCGGGAAATCGAAATAGCACTGTCCGTCTGTCTGTCCTCTGTTTCTTTGCAAACTAGTCCGTCAGTTTTGAAGCTATCGTGCTGAAATTTTCTATTCAAGTTCATTTTTTTTATTATTTTTTATTTATGAACCAATCTTAACCAAACTTCATCCAAGTGTGTTTCTATAGGTAGTAAAGTCGCAAATCAATTCCAGGAATGGATGGAATTGGAGCACTTCGTCATAGCGCTGTCGCACTTATGTGAAGTTAGCCCGCACACATTTTCGAATTACGCTCGTAACCGTTTGCTCGCCGGCGGCTACGTTTGTTCGTGAATGTTCGTCAAATCGAAAGCCAGACGTTTGTTCGTTTTTTTCGTCCTGGAAACGCGAGGATGCAGGAGTAATTACGGCAAAACAGAATTATTTAGACCAATCCAAAAAAAGATTTACAGGAAGCATTTCATTAATGATGTGCACAATTCTTATTTATGGCTTATAAAATACATGTACAAAAAATATTCACTATCCATCAAAATTCTAAAACACCCTCGTATTGCGGGCGAAGCCCTCTGTACGCCGATATTTTTATACCCTTCGCTCGTAGAGTCAACGAAGGGTATATTAACTTTGTCATGAAGTTTGTAACGCATTGCAGGAAGCATCTACGACCATATAATAAGTATATATATATGATCAGCATAACATGGGGAGTCGATTGAGCGATGTCCGTCTGTCTGTCTGTCCGTCTGTCCGTCTGTTGCTACGCGTTTTACTCGGCCAATTTAAAAGCTATGAAGCTGAAATTTTGCACAAATGCTTCTTTTTGCTACAGGCAGTTTGTATGTTTGAACCAGTAAAATCGGACCATGGGGTCATGGGGCTGCCATACAAACCTAACCCCCCAAATTAGGTTCTTCTAAGAAAAACTTTTTTATTTGTGCACCAATTTCAACAAAATTACAGACAAACGTGTTTCTATTGATGACACAAAACATATCTAAGAATCGATCAAATCTGACCAAATGAACCCCCATTTTGGTTCTTCTAAGAAACATTTTTTGCACCAATTTCACAAAACCTTGAATTAATGTGTCTTTACGAAAGCAACAAAAAAGTTAAAAACGAATGGAATCGTACTGTGGAGTCATGCTCCCGCAACCCCAAAAAAATTTTCCGAGTAAATATTTTTATTTGCCCACTTATTTCAACCATGCCCAAAACTTTTGTCAAGACGGAAGAAAAAGAATGAGGAGGGGGATTAAATACAAGTCATAGGTACGCCCGAAAAAACCTTTAGCCCAAGGAGAGCGAAGGGTATCCAAATTTCGGCTTCGCCCGAAATTAGCCTCGGCCCCCTAGTTTTATTTTAAAATAAAAACGCTTACGCAGCGCAGCATTGACCTCTATTAGTGTTGGTGATATTTAAGAATAGTAAATTACCTGCGCCTACAACGGGATTCGATTTTGCGAACCTATGATTTGAAGACAAGCGCCCTATCTACCCTGATGCCGCGCACACGCGGTCAATCCGAATCCATTTTTATACCCTATACTATAAGATGGTATAGGATATATTGTTTTTGTTAGGACGATTTATGTAACACATTAAAGGAGCCACCGGAGGTATGGCAGAGTATATACACAGGGTGTCCCGCATTAGGTGGTCAATACTGTAAGGGTTGATAGCAAAACTAGTTTCAGCGAGAAAATTACCAATACAATCGTATTTTTTTTTTACCGTTACCTTGTTATTCATCTTTTTGTGAAAGTCGTCGAAAATCGTGACTTGTCATGCAAAATCATAATTCGCAGCACTCCTGATGACCTCATCCAAGATTTAATTTCAGTTTCAGAGACTAAATAAAATTTCATGAAAACTAAATTTTTTCCTGTTGCCAACATTATTGGCACTTTGAAGATACATTTACTCAAATCTAATAGAAATTTTAAAATAGATTTTTCATCGAAAATTCAATCAGTAATTTCATAACGGTGCTTTATACGTACAACTCTGCAAAGTTGATAAAAGTTGATTCAACATGTTGGCTTTCCAACGGTATATCACTTTTCATATTTACATTGCGAGATCAGCACAAAAGCGTAAAAATTTGTAGGTGTTGATCCAAAGTCTAAGAAATTTACTAAAATTCGTCAAGAAGTCGATGATTTTTTGTAAATTTCTTATGGTTTGTGGCTCATGCGAGGTTAAACTATGTATTTTGGAAATCTTTCTCTCAGTTCTACAAACAATTTGCCGACCGGTTATTTGAGGGACAATTGTTTAAGGCGGCCTTTGGGTAGAAAAATATTAAACCCCTTCGTCAAATTGTTTTTTCCCGAAATTCGATTAAGAAAAAAAGTGGTTGACTTTGCCTGATAGTTGTCCTGAACGATTACATTTTAATTAAATGCATTTATTTGAAAAGAAGGCCAATCCTTAAAGACTCAGAAATTCTGGATTTGGTGAGGAGATCACATTGATGAACACATTGAACTATCGTAAACATAACAACTTTACCATATTATCCGATTTTTCGCCTTTCCGCCTAATAAGCTTCACTAGTGCACATGGCCGTAGCCAGGATTTCGGTCAGGGGGGGGGGCATGCCCGAAATTTTTTAAACATCCTAGTTTTCTTAGAAGTTGAAATTGTCGGTCACGAAAATATTATTAGGAAAATTTTAGAGTAGTCGGTGCACAGGGTCACGACTTATGTGACAGACTATGATCTCTATGATGGGGATAAATAACATTGCTGAGCGTGCTGTTGATCTCAACACCTCAACAAAAAAGCAGTAAGATCTTTGAAATTGGATGTCACTTACACATCTGTGACCTTGGTCATGCCTGTTTTTTTTTTATTTTAAAGCCAAATTTTAAGAAACGACAGTCGAGATTGACCTTCTTCCAAAAATTTGGAGCGGAGCAACCTTAAATTTCGGAGCGAAAGAGCAGAGCGTGGAGCAGTTTTTGGCAGGCTGGAGTGGAGCCTTGAAAGTCGATTAGCTTCAAAATAAAAAATAAAAAAAAAAAATTTTCGAGAAAAAAAATTAAATTGTTTATCTTCATTATTAAGAAATTCAAGATCATCCACGAGAGAAAAGTCCTGTCCTGTACTCGATGAATGAAACACCCTTTTTAATTTAATTTAGTTATTAGGTGCGTTTTATTGTTTGGACTACAGGACAGCGCAGCTTCCATAACAATTTTACAGATCTCCTTCTATACGGGATGTCCGGACACTATCGCATAAAGGCATGCAAATAAGGTTCCTCGCGATATTTCCAGCAAAAAATCGGATAAGCAGATGTAATAAGATAAGATGTGTAAAAGAGCTTCAAAGACAAAATTTTGTGATCTTACTTCATATAAATTTTTTTTCCGACGGAGGTCTTAGTGCTAGCATTTTTGTAAAATCTTAAAATGCTTTTGGTAGCTAAGGAAAGGAGTTAAGAATTCGGGATATTCCCGGTACACCTATTTTGCTGGAACTGACATTAATAGTCATATTTGGGTGCGCTTATGCGAAAGTTTAGTTTCCGGACACCCTATCTAGAACAACTCAATTTGATGCTCAAATTTTGTACGAAATTGGTGCTATCCTGTTCTGTACTTGATCGAATAAAACCCACCTATTAAGTCATATTCTATAAAGGCTCCAGTACACAGTCATATTTGGTAATATTTCTATTATAATATGCTTAAGCCTACTTGATTTCGCTTTCTGCACGTCTGAAAATTTATACTGAAGGCTTAGGCATATCGTATGCTACCAACTAGTATTCGCGAATTTAAAGGATATAAACCTTCCAGATAAAAGGATAAAAAAGTACATACATGTAAAGAATTAAAAAAGGGTTAGAAAGTACGTGTATTCATCCAGTTTTTATTTTGCTTCATTAAACATTTTGTAATAATAATAGATACATTTATAATACGCGTAATACAGAAATCAAATCGAAATAAATGAAAATGAGGGAATTTTGTTGAGGTACGCCTCCAATGAACGATAAGTTGGACAATCTTGGCGGTCAACTTTTGCAAACAAGTAACCCTTTCACAAGTTGACTAACTTAGCCAAATTGGGCCCGTAGCGATGAGTTGGACAACTTGTGAAATTTATATTGTTTGTAAAAGTCTGGCGACTAAGATCGTCCAACTTATCGTTACATGTAGACGCGCCTTACTCAGCCTCGTCGTTAGAGAACATAATCAATTGACATTGCACCTGGACTCGATTCTTGTTGCTTGAAATCGTACTTCGCCTGACCGGAAATATTTCGCAATTGTTCTGGCTGTGTTTTAATGAAGTTAAATAGAAGTCAACACACGAACAATCCGTATTGATTTTGACTGTCAACATGGATTTAAGTGTCTTTCTCGAAAAGCAGCCAAATTTCATTAAAGGGCGATTGAAAAAAGTCCTCGATTATTTTTGAACGCATTTTGAGATCCAACTAATATTCCTATAGTAGTTCGAAGATTTTTAAAATCGAGGCTATGGCAGGTCTCAAAGCTAAAAAACCCGTCTTGGCGTAACCTAGCAGTTTGGAATATTCTGCATTCTCAGAATCGGAGATTGATTTCAACTTTTTAACGCGAACTGTGTTTCTGTAAAATTGCGAGTAAATTTTCATGTCCACGCAAATTCAAAATATAAAAAAACATTATTGCTTCCACCACGCTTACGTGAACCGAAATTAATCGGACAGCATGTCGCTACAGCAACCAACAACCTTTTCGGCGATTCCGTTTCACTCGGCAGTACGTTTTATTAATTCGGAAATGGTCTGTGCTGTCTCAACTTTTTCCGAACAAAGCTCCAACATCTTCACACGTGCTCCGATATCGGACTTCATACGTATTTCCGTGATAGGATCAGTTGTAATGCAAAGAAAATTCCTTTCCGAAAATTCGTTTTATAGAACAGTCATTGCATACGGAGCTAGAACATTCGCGACAATTGCTAGAGTGGGTTCGATGCAGATCGGTGTTTCGATTAAAATCATAATCTCAATTCAATAATAATGAACTTTTTTTCCTTTGTAAAAAAAGGTCGTATAAAGTATCAAAAAAGGACAGAATTCTGAAAGGATCAGAATAGTAAAAAAAGGAGAATCCTTTTAAAAACAGTATAGTTGGTAGCATTGGCGCATATGATATACATATGTATTATAATAGAAATATGACTGTGTAATGGAAAAACAATGAAGTTTTGTTGTATTTTTGTAATGTAGCGGAGCAGAGTGTGGAGCGGAGCGAAAAATTTGTAGTCGGAGCGCAGGAGCGGAGCGGTTTCAAATTGGTCGGAGCGGGAGCGGAGCGGAGCGCAAAAAAGTGTCGCCCCAAATCCCTGCTTTCTACACCATTTAACGAGTATTTCATTCACTGGTAATTCTGATTACATTCAAATGACCTCCAATTTCTGCGTTTTAGACTGTAGTCCGTCTATATTCCGTGCTATTTTTGCATATTCCATTTGTGAGATCTAAATTTTTCATTGCTGGTATGATTTAGCTTAGCAAAATGAATCTTGATTAAATAACTTGAAAGGCAAGGAAATGTGAGATTCGTTCTTTACAAGGTCCCTAACTGGGCAAAGCTGTATAGGTACTATTTCTCACTAAAAACCCTTTCAGATGGAATGTTCATAAACTCTACTACCTTCCCGGAGCGACTTCATGTGACAGTATATGGAAGGCATCTGGTTAGTTTAGTTTTGCATACTACAGTGTTAGCAGCAGAAAATTTTACTAGGTGCCTGGATTCAAACTCGCATTTTTACGCCTTCAAACATTTTAAAGTGCAGTGATTTTTTACTACTTTGGTAAAGATTTTTTTTTTACCATAATCATCCGCCCCCCTGGCTACGACCATGCTATTGCATGCCTTTGTTTTACATCACAACCAGGCACGTAGCCAGGGGAGGGGTCCATGGGGTCCGGACCCCTCCCGAAATGTTTTCAATATTATAACGGAATTTTTAGTGATTACAGTATAAAATATCAAAATATTCAGGTGGTAACTATTTTTCTCTAAATTCTGTGGGACTGAACATCATAAAAAATATCCGACATGGAAAATTGGTTTAAGTGAGGTTTTCTTTTCAAAGCTAGATAAATCTGAATATCAATACACACTTCCCCGAACACAACCCTTCAAAATAAATTGCGCGGAATCTATGCAAAAAATGTCTGTTGCCGAAAATTATTATTCACTCTGATTTTATTTATTGGACGTATGGACGTGTTTTCATGCGAGCTTGGAACTTTAAACTTTCCGCTGCGCAGTTTCTGAGCATTGCTACAAAAATAGAGAATGCGATAAAATAGTCTTTAAACAGAGCTTTTTTTTTCAAGGAAACAATTTCTTTGAAAATGTTGACTAATATCAATCGTGAAGGTACGTAATGACTTGTGTTTTTTTTTATAAAAACAAAAATAAATTACGTGCGATTATCGGCCCTTTGGGTCGAGTGAAAGATAAGTTCCCAAATATTTTGCGCATGGCGCTTGTTGGACTAAACGGAAACTTAAACTCTCGCTCGCCTAAGCTAATCGCGGAGATATAAAGGTACATGAAGCCCGTAGATAAAGAATGAAGTGAGAGTTTGCATCTGTTACTTTTATTGAAAAACGGAATATAGTCTGCTTTAATAGTCTGTGCAAGTAATAGTTATGTAGTTAAGCCTTTTTTATGACCAAACGCTCAAGTTTTAACGAAGCAAAACAATTTTAAAAATACAAATGGTCATAATTAGTTTTTCTAATTAGTCTCCCCTACACCACTGTATGCATTTTCGCCACCTCCCAGCAAGCTTTTGGATATCTTTTTCGTAAAAATCTCGCGGCTTTTCACGGACCCATTCTCGCACAAACAATTTTACTTCTTCATAGCTTTTGAAACTTTTAATGGAACTTTCTCAATTCGTTCAATGCTGTAGAAGATGTGTACAAACTTCCGAGCGCCAGAATTTATACTTAATATTCAGAGGTTTTAGTACCAACTCATCTGCCTGAGATTCTCGGTAGCCTCGCCGCTCATGAATATTTTCCCAATACTAAGTACTTACGTTTATGCCCAACTCCCCAGTCATGTAGCGTATACTACTTCGTTGGTCTTCCACAATGAGTTTTTCAACGGTGGCGGCGCTTACGTTTTCATCGGTGACACTAGGTGGCGCGCATGTGGCAACTTTCCCTCAACTTTTCGGCCTTTTTCAAAACATTCATACACATGGGTTTTAGACAAGCCCTCATTCTGGAACTTCTCTAGTACTTTTTGATAAGTTTCCGCGGATTTTATATTTGCTTTGACTAAAAAACAAATCATGATGCGTTCTGCAAGAGGCACTGGTACATCCTTTTCACTCATGATGGTTATAATTACACTAAAAAGTCAGGTTACGCGGTTCCAGCTATTCTCAACGTTTCATAACATACCAGTCTAATATTTAGTGTATCCACTTTTTCAACAATAAATTTGTCGCGCGTCTGAAAATTCCGTTGGACCCCTCCCGAAACAAAATCCTGGCTACGTCCCTGATCACAACAAATTTTTTGTCTATATTTAGCCACCTGTCTGACCAAACTTGATTTATGACAAGTCAACCTAACAATTTTGGCCTCCAAGGTATATATATTTGGATTACCTCGGTGTTTCTGGATGACCGGTGCTACAATGCTCTGATTAGCTGTGCAAAATTTGGCGGAAATTAATTCACAAATAGTTGTTGATTGGTCAACCAAATTTTATCGTTTTAACTTCTTGTCTAAAGTTTCTAAATTTGTTTGAAGATAAACAATGGGGCAGGGACCAAAATCCGTGGAATAGGCAGGTGCCCCTGGGCTCTTTTGAAATTGCCGCCCTCCATAATCGTAGTCGTCTCACAGTAATTTAAACGAATAGTACATTTTACCACAACATTTTCTTGAAAATTCGTTTGTTCCCGGCCGGTTCAACAAAATAGGAAAAACAGTCAAAACACGGACTGACTCATAAGACAAACTGATTCCTGAAGCCAAGTTGTATAGATTCGGGTCATGTTGTAATGGTGAAGTCCAATGATTCGCAAACTTTTTGGCACCGCGGCCCCCTCACTTTAAAATAATTAAAGAAAACTAGGGGGCTTGGCCCCTGCTCGCTTCGCTCGCCAACCCCGAGGGCGAGGCTACTTTCGGGCATGGCCGAAATTTAGATACCCTTCGCTCTCCTTGGGCTAAAAGTTTTTTCGGGCGTACCTATGACTTGTATTTAATTCCCCTCCTCATTCTTTTTCTTCCGTCTTGACAAAAGTTTTGGGCTGGGACTGGGTTGAAATTAGTGGGCAAATAAAAATATTTACTCAGAAAATTTTATTGGGGTTGCGGGAGCATGACCCCACAGTACGATTCCATTCGTTTTGAACTTTTTTCTTCCTTTGGTAAAGACGCATTAATTCAAGGTTTTGTGAAATTGGTGCAAAAAATTTTTCTTAGAAAAACCAAAATGGGGGTTGGGTTTATATGGCCACCCCATGACCCCATGGTCAGATTTGATCACTTCTTAGATATGTTTTGTGTCATCAAAAGAAACACATTTGTGTGAAATTTGGTTGAAATTGGTGCACAAATAAAACAGTTTTTCTTAGAAGAACCTAATTTGGGGAGTTAGGTTTGTATGGCAGCCCAATGACCCCATTATCGGATTTGATCCATTCTTAGATATGTTTTATTTTATCAAGAGAAACACATTTGTGTGAAATTTGGTTGAAATTGGTGCACAAATAAAAAAGTTTTTCCTAGAAGAACTTAAATTGGGGGGCTAGGTTTGTATGGCAGCCCCATGAGTGATCCAATTTCGGTGATTCAAACATACAAACAGCCTGCAACAATAAGAAGCACGTGTGCAAAATTTCAGCTCCGTAGCGTTTATAGTGGCCGAGAAAAACGCGCTGCAACAGACGGACAGACAGACAGACGGACATCACCCAATCCATTCGTCTCGTAATGCTGATCATATATGTATACTTTTTATATGGTCGGAGATGCTTCCTTCAATGCGTTACAAACTTCATGACAAAGTTAATATACCCTTTCACTCTATGAGCGAAGGGTATAATAATAGCTGGAGATCCCTTATAATTCTTTGATTAATTTTACAAAACTATACCCTTAACATTGACTCATACTCCATTAAATTGGCTGAGCGTTCAAATTGCAAATTTTTGTGTGATATTTATTTCTTAATTTTATAATTTATGAATTTTTAGATTAAGAATTTTCGGAATTTACATTTATGAATCTATAAGAATCAATCGATAAATTGGTAAATTAGAAAAAAGGACCTGAGACTTCTTCTGGCGGCAAATATATAAAGCGACCGCTTTTGTAAAGTCTCATTTATTTTTCGTAATTATGAAAACGACTTCTTTTGATCTTGAAAGAACTCTAAATCAATGGAAAGTATAAACCTTCCTATGAGATATGCCGCCCCGGGCCATTGCCCAGGTTGCTCATATGGGAAATCTGGCCCTGGGAATAAGTACCTATAGTTATTGTTTTTTTTCTCTGGCTTGGGACTCTTTGGAGTAAACCGCTGTGCAACTCTTACAAAGATTTTTGGAAAACATGATGGATACAGACACAATTCGAACAATTGCTTGGAGAGTTCAAATCTGTAATTTATTAGCACACTCGCAGTGGCTCAGACTGTTGGGCAATTCTCTACAGAATTGGCTTTAGAAAATGGCTAGGGTCGCCAGTTTTTTGCGATTTCTTGTGGGGGGTTTGGGTCGCATTTTTGGGCGGCTGTTGGAATCTGAAATTTACCGATATGAAATTTACTGAATAAACATTTTACAAATTTGTACTGATTTCCACAATTACTGTAATTTCCGCATCCGATTCTAATGATGTATTAATGTGAAATCATATCCCGAATTCCGTTGCATAAACTGACTGATTTGGTTCCGCTAGTCATTTTATATCGACTTGTAGGGTAGTGCCCCAGTGGTAAGCTTTGGGAAACAAAAAACAATATCGGGCTAGCGATTATACTGACAACCTGAACTCTTCTTTTTCGTGAAATAGATGTCAGATCATAATTTGAGTGACTTACTTCTCTGTCTTTTAAAAAGAATTTCATTTGCGCAAGATTATTGCCAAGAAATGTCCTTCCAGAACAATAAATCGTCGTACAAGGGCCCCCATTTTAATTTCAACACAACATTGTCCAAAAATGTTACGCCACTTATATTTATACTTATGTATCTGCTCGTTCCACGTAAAATTCAACCTTACAAATTTACCCCCTACCAAAAACACTAACCACATTGTAGTCTTGAGCTTTATCGCGACTCATCTCATCATTTCTTGAATGTGCAAGCCGACTACTTCGGAATGGTATTTCCAAATGTTTATCTTAACGGTCCAAGGAATAATCCATCCCGTTCCCCAGAAATTCGCTCAATCTTTTATTCTTTACAAATGGTACCGATATCATCCTTCAAGAAATATCGAAGAACCATCAGGAAACTAGAATCGGAAAGCTTAAAGCTAAAAGCTCAACCATATTCATGGGAAAATTAGAAATTTTTGCAAGTTGATAGAGGTATTTTGTGCAAAGTCGCCCCGGGGTTTCCGTACAACTTGCTGTTTGAAGGGTATCACACCTTACACAGCAATCCGTTGTTTCTGTAAAAGCATCATATTCATAGTCACGATAAGTTGAGACTTGCGCATGGTATAGTCGCTTTTTGTGGCGACGGAGAATGATTGGAGTCAATTTGTTTGTTACCCGAATATTGTGGACACAAGCTCCAATATTTGAGTAATAATTGTAGCATGATATCCTTCACATAAGAAACGGTCAGCAATTCAAATTTTGCGCACCCCCAAAATTTTGGTCGCACCCGAAATTAGCCTCGGAGTCTTTTTTTTTTTATTTCTCCGAATCGAACACAACCCAAATTCGCTTACCCTTACATGCTCCTAATTCAAAAATATCTCTCACCTGAACTTAGGTAATAGCTCATCTTTTTTCATTTCGACCAAAATATATTTTATTGAATTTAATATGCTATGTAAAAATTGCTAGCATCATATAATAATTCATCTCCTTAGCATGTCAGACTTTCTCATATTTCTGCAATATTGCCGGGGTGCTTCGTACCTCGGATATCTTCTGTCTTGAATTAGTACGCACAGAATGAGAACGAGCTCAAGGACAACTTCCGGAGAAACACTTTATTCGATGTCTATTCGCTGTGTGGTCCTTTAAAGCCTACATAGATACATCCATAGCAGCACAAAACCAGCAGACTGTAATACGTCTTTGGTGACATTTGCGACCGGCATTGTTGCAAGGATTTATGTCCGTGGCAGCCGAGTGTAAATAGAAGTTAATGCATCGTCTTTATTATGCATGTTATATGAACAATAGTCGGGTGTGGAGTCTGTGTGAAAGTTGGGGTGTGATTTTTCAAATGAAAGTTATACACACGAGTGTTACGGAAGCGGAACGAAAATTATGGGAGGTTAGTGATATAATAAATTGGACTGCGAAATACGGAACTTGTATATAGCAAAAGCAAGGATAACAGAACAGCAGTTAATCTGTACATATGGCTTACAGGTTTAGAGTGAGTCAAGGATATGTTTAGTGTTGTACAGGGGGTTGCGTCGGGTGTATAGCGCAGAAAAATATTGTATTGTTGCAATATGCGAAAACTACGAATATATAGTCAAAAATCTTTTATTGCAAAGAAACCATATTTTCTCTCAAATAAAAGTAAGACATAAACGTAATTGGGAAGTTTAAGATTACTAAAAATCAACAGATTTCTCTCTTTAATTTTGTATCTTTCGCTGCTCCTACTGTCTCCTGTTCATATCAAGAAAGATTCTGACAAATTGTTTAAACTTCAAAAACTCGTGTTAATTATGTGTTTGAATTCTATGGAATAATCCCGATTTCAGAATAAAAGTAAATAAATAAATCAATTTACTTCTAGTCTTTTCGAGGAACTTCTATTTTTAAGCTCCCACCCAACGTTCCTGGAACTGCAAATAAATAGCCTCGTTTTTATCTACACCATTCGTGTATTTAGACTCGACGCTTTCTCAACGACCGAGCCGCCATATGTTGTAAATTTTAAGCTATTGCACGTTTGCCGGGGAAAACGAAGAAAAGATGCGAAATAATCTCCTAAAGTGATTTTTTACTCTCTTGTTATATCTCTATTCTATTCTGTCTATTTTTTTTAACTCTCTTTTCAAAAGATATTACATGGAACGTAAAATCTTTCAACATCTTCTCGAGCTTAAAAGCCTGCAGATCCGGTCGAGTAAGCTAAACGAAGCGGTGCTGGTAAAACGTACAGTGGACGATTATCACAAGTCGTGTATGGCGTTGGGCGCCGAAATGGGTGGCACGTTACGTCGTTATCCGTATACCGATTATACCTTTAAAAATTTTGAAATGTTTCTCTACGAGACCCTGAAGAGTCTACAAAAAAGCGGCTCAAACAATTTTCAAAACATCGAAGAAGTCTACCAGGAGGTAAGTATCCGTACATACACACTAAAGTAGAATACAATAGGGCGATGTACACGCGTGGCTTCCAGGGGAGGATTAGCGCATAGAGTCTTGTCTAGTTGTATGGGGGTGGGTGGCAATGGACTCGACACAGAACAAAAGGAAAAGTGCTAGTCCATATTGTACCTATATGAGTGTCGTTATTCTCTATTTTGCAGGCTGAAAGGCGATTGAGTCCCGACTACAATACGTACGAAAAGGCATTGCGTTGTACAACAAAAACTCACAGGTGCTTCCATGCAGCCCACGCATATACAGGAATTCCGTGTGCAGCTTACAGTGAGTATAGTCGTAGACTTTGTTTTTAGGCTTAAGGATAATTGCAGCTATCATAGTGTGGTGTTACCGTTGTTTTTATGTGCTAGACAAATAAATAAACAAATTTATGGATTATTTTAGCACTGATATGGGAAAATTTTTCTATATAGAAGGGAATAGGGATTCCTAAGACAATAAGTAAATAGAAATAAAGGATTTATTTTTCCCTTATAAGAAAGTCGTGGGAATGAAGTGAAGAGCTGAGCTGGAACATTCACAATACTTAACACACTCAATTTGATGGGAACCAATCCAGCCAAAACGAAACTGGTTCTCTAGACTCGAAGGTTACTATCGGTCCTACATCGGAAAAGCTGGTCCGCAAAAGTAACTTCCTGAAGGAAGCTTGACGACAGCTATCGTAATGGCGACAAACGGTTTTTACACGCGTTTTTGATTTCGGATGGAAGATTTTTTTTCGGCGCAACCAAATGGGGTTCTATACAAAATCCACAAAGTCAAAACCCACAAGTCAAAATCCAAAAGTCATAATCCATAAAGACAAAATCCATAAAGACAAAATCCATAAAGTCAAAATTCACAAAGTCAAAATCCATCAAGACAAAATCCATAAATGTTTGTATGAAGAGAGCCATAATGCTTATTGCGTGGGCACTAGACAATTACCAAAACCCCGGAGCATATGCGCTTTACCTGAAGACACGGAGATGGATGCACCCGGAGCATATGCGCCTTAGATGTCTCTGTCTAAACCTGAAGCGCTCATGGTCCGGTGCATTCCTCTCCGTGTCATCGGCCAAATCGTATATGCCACGGATGAATCCTTTTCCGTGTCTTCAGGTAAAGCGCATAGGTATGCTCCGGGATTTGGTAATTGTCTAGTTAACGTAATAACGTACATAAATATTCTCAATATTCAATTGTGATAAGCAAACTGATGTAAATTTGAATTTATGGATTTCGTCTTTTTGGATTTTGACTTTGTGAATTATGACTTTATGGATTTTGTCTTTGTGAATTTTGTCTTTGTGGATTTTGACTTTGTGGATTTTTCAATTTTTTTGGATTTTGTCTTTTTGGATTTTGTATTTTTGGATTTTGTATAGAACCCACCAAATGTGGCTTTCCGGTCAAACACAAGAAGCTGTCACGGAGGGCACTACACAACGAATAAAAATGGGAAAATACGTATTTTTTTTGTTCGTTGCTTGCTCGCTGCGGAGTCCTATCTTCTTACCTAACCTGCACGTTTGAAGAGACATTGACTTTATCCCCTGGATATCTTTGGTTATTCAACGTCTTTCCTTATAACCCACCTACACAAAGGTTACTGATCGTCCAGAATCCTGTGGGACTGTACCGCATTTAACAAGTTTGTACCGCATTGAAAATACTGCTGAAATGGTCACACAAAACAGTGTGCTGCATTTTAGGAAGTGACTCCGTTTCCGCCTCCTAATAACCAGTTGATCGACCCCTTTGAAATTTCTTCCTTGTGTCGCTTTTTAGGAAGGCTGTACATTTTTAAGACAGACATAAGGGACTCTAAAAATTTCAGGCAAATGTGTGATATGTTCTACATTGCCCCTTCCTCTGATCTAAGGTGACCAGACGTACAGCATTTCGCTGCAGTGGCGTATTTACAGGGGCACATTATTTTCGTAGATGCATGGTTTCAAGAACAAGAACTCTCAGAAAATATGTAGCAGTTATCATATGTCGGGGTAACGAGGTAGTGATGAAACGGTGCCCAATCTCGACATGAATCTGTTTGGAAACAATGTTGATATTGGTTAGTCAAAGAACATTTTTGTTTTGCCGGAATCGATGTCAATCGGTCTGATTTTTCGGTCGGGCTTGTGTATTTTAATTTGGTCGTATATGTATTCGCGTTGGGGCTATTGTAAAGGTCATGAAATCAGATACTTCTCTGTCTGTTAGAATACTAAAAATTGGTGTGAAAACATTTTTAGCCTTACATTTTCCAATTCCTATGGTTAAAACAAAGGTTCGGTCTGCCTATGGTACTTTTTTAATGCGTCAATTTTCACAAAGTAAACATCATCGTAGCGATTTCTTCTCATTGCTATTTCGCAATTTATTTGTTCAAGCATGTTGCTTCACCTTACCATCTAGGACCCGTTTTAAACGGTATTGCAGATAGTACCGATTTGAAGCTAGTGTAGTAAATATGAAAACAACAAACAGTCATATCTTTCTGTTTACTTTTGTTCTTCTTCCTTGCCTCGTTCTTTATACCGCTCCATGGCTTCGCGTTGCTCGACCCGCGGTGTAGGCACATCGCCCGTTTTGGCGATAATATCCCAGCAAATTTCTACAGGCAGCTCTATCTTGGATCGTGTCATCGCCGAGACCAATGCGTTGTTGTTGCTTTTTCATTTGACACATCCAGGTGTTCTTCGGTCTGCCTCTGGCCCTGGGGCCATCAAGTGGAACTTCCATTGATATTGGTTGTTTACTTTTGTTGCTTCGTTTTAATTAATCGATTGATAACTTCCCGTCTCTAACCCACGGATAGTTCCTAAGATTCTGGATTCAACTTGTAAAATAGTATTCGGCACTTGTTACGATCTTACGGAATCTGTTATTAGTTTGACAAAACATACAAAGACTTCTTTTTTTTTTCTAAATTTTCGTTCAAATTCGCTTAAACTTGCCATGAAATTCAAGCCCACAATGTCAGAAAAAATTTGCTGTATCAGTTTTTCATCTGCGTTCCTTTTAAGACTAAGCAGAACCACTTTTTGGCCGAAAATGGCAGAATTTTGGACGATATTTGAAATTTCTCTCAAGAAAAATGTTCCATCTGGAATCCGTTATGTCATATGGAAACGGTATCTACGGACATTTCGTTAATTCCATAGCCAATTAAGAATTCGTAAAATTTCCTTTTCGGCTTCAGGCTCCGTCGAACTACACTACGCAACTTTTGTTAGCCCCTCCGTAATTTCTTGACAGGAAAACTGAAGGCCAAGGCAGCTAGTGCTTAAGTTACTCTAATGCTTGCTCTTAATAAATAATAATAAATCTGAAAGAACGCAGCTCTAAACACCACATTTTCTATATTAATCAAATTTTGTTTTTATGTAGGCTTCGAATCTTTCGTGTCCAGATACATAATCATCTTAAACGTACCATATGCATCTGCATAGTTGCACTTGCCTAATAAAACTAATATAGTGCAGTGGAAATGCTATCTAGTTTACTAAAGTACGTGCAAACTTCAGCTTCTTGCCCTTAATTTTACCAATGTTTTTCCTATCTATATACCCACACCAACACTTTATGTATGCAGCTGTCATCCCTGTTCTTCCAAATAATAATCAATGTGCTGAATGCTATATATTGGGCCTGATTTTTCATATGGGCAACTGACCGGGCGGCAAATTTAAGGGGTGGTGCGTTTCTGAAAACTTCCTCTGACATACTTATTTCGAGATTTTCCCGTTTACTTAATTAAAAACAAAATAACTCTGCATAAGCTATGGCTTTAGTCAGTGGGAGATTTACTATTTTCCGCGAGTAGGCCTTTAGGTTTTAGCGGCTTTACCTCCTCTACCATTTTAAAATTTATTTATTTATTTATTTATTTAAAGAAGTTATTGAACGGGAATGAATCCCATAGTACAATAATATACAATGACCAGTATCAAGAAGTATCATGGAATAAAAAGTATAAAGTAATGAATTTGAATAATAAAGAAAATTAAAAATCTAAGTTTAGGTAAAAAATTAAAAATTAAATAAAAAGAGAAATGAAAAATTAATAGGATTAAGTATACAAAAGTGAAAGAAATTAATGATTAATGATTACAACTCAATCGTTTCAATTTGACGAAGAAGTTTTCTTTTGAAAATTGTAAGCGAAGGAGGTAAAGGACCAAGCTGTAGTTTGTCATAGTTGCTTAGCATGCGAGGCATTGGAGAATTCTGATAAATCGAGAGCTCGGCAGCTGGTGGATAAAAAATTGCACTACTACGTGTAAAGTGACTATGATGATTTCTAATAACAATGTTCTCGGTAAGGGAAGATTTGATCTGATTGCAACACAATTTATACAAAAAGCACTCATCTAGATAAGCTCGACGTTTCTTTAATGACATAAGTTTAAGAAAGCTAAGTCGTTCGGGATAGGGTAAGTAATCTAACCTGAATTTAAAGAAGACACCACGAGTGAATTTTCTTTGGACTGACTCAATTGCATCTGACGAGCAGGAAGTATACGGATTCCAAGCTATGGAAGCATACTCCAGGATGCTACGAACGAGTGAAATGAAGAGGTTCACCGATGTAGAAACTGATTTAAAGTCATGGCTTGATCGCAATACAAAACCAGAGAGTTTTGAAGCTTTTTTAACAGTTGACGAAACGTGCTCAGAGAAGTTGAGTTTTGTGTCAAAGGTGACACCAAGATCTTTGATAGTTGAAACGGAGTCAGTTGGATGTCCATTTAGGAGATAGGTGAAGGAAATCGGGAAGAATTTAAGGGAATATTGCATCACAAAGCATTTGGATATATTGAGAGGTAGGTCGTTGGACACACACCAATTGTATAACACATCAATATCCGATTGGAGCAAGATGCAGTCATTGATGTCAGAAATGGTGCTGAATACTTTGCAATCGTCAGCATACAGCAAAGATTTGCATTTAAGGCGCTCAGGAAGATCGTTCACGAAGTAGACGAATAGAAGAGGACCTAATATGGATCCCTGAGGAACCCCAGATGAAGGGCAAAAACCAGGAGAAAGAATGTTATTAAAAATGACATAAGAGGTTCTTTCGGAAAGGTATGAAGAAAGCCAGGTAGTCAGATAATGAGGAAAGTTCAATCTGACTAGTTTCTCCAATAATATTCTGTGGTCTACAGTATCAAAAGCTTTTGAAAAATCTGTATACAACACATGTACGTCTTGATGTTTGTTGAACGCTTTAGCAATGAAGTCTACTAACTCAACCAAATTGGTGGTGGTAGATTTGCTTTTACAAAAACCATGTTGGTTAGCACAAATAATAGAACCGAAGTTCAGACTGATGTAGTTGTGAACTATTCTCTCCAGCAATTTCGAAATGGAGGACAAAAGGCAGATAGGGCGATAATTGGAGGCAACATTTAGATCACCCTTCTTCGGAATAGGGACTACATAAGACGATTTCCATAATGATGGAAATTTACCTTGCCTGATGCTTGTATTAAATAAGATTGAAAGAGGAGTGGCAATGGCGTTAGAAGTTCTTTTTAAAAAATTATTGGGAATGCCATCTGGGCCGACACAGGAGCCAACTTGGGCAGAGCGTATAAGCAATTCAACATACGAAGGTAAAATAAGTGGTATTGAAACATCGCTGTTAGGAGGGAGGGTGGAACAATTTAGAGACGATGAAGGCTGTCTAAAGGTACTAGAAAAATATTTTGCAAAAAGAGCGCAGATTTCCTCAGGTGTATGTGCTGTTGAGTTGTTGTACCTTAAAGAGGATGGACATGAAGAAGAAGAACGTAAGCTACGAATGTAGGACCAAAAGAGCTTACTTTCGTTGTTCCGTATACTTCCTTCGATAGTGTTTAGATAAGCTGTCTTGGCCGCGGAAATTAAACTCTTAGTTTCTGATCGAAGCTTTTTAAAAATTAACAGGTCAAAAGGATGTTTAAAGTGCTTATAGCGTCGATGGGCTCGTTTTTTTCTACGAATCAATCGATGAATGTGAGGGGTAAACCACACTGGACCTTGTCGAGGTTTAGGGCAATAATATGGTACAAATTTAACAATAATATCTAATAATGTTGTGTAGAATTTGCCAACCGCAGTATCGCAATCACAATCAGCCAGAAGAAAATTCCAATTAATGGAAGCCAAATTAGCGTTAATGGCCTCATAGTTGGCCTTTCTGAAGTTAAGACGGGCATTTTTCGAGTGTTGAGGAACTGGAGGAGAAGAAGTAATCTCGTATAAAAGAGCAGGATGATAAGCGTCCTCAGGAACAAGTGGTGTAGAAGCAGATGATGTTGACATGAGAGGGGGACGTAGATTAGAAAATGTAAGATCCAGGATCCGATCCATATGATTGCGAGTGACATTAAATTGAAGAATGTTACAAAACTCCATAAACGCTGACAATGATAGTAGCAGGGAAGGAGAAGAAGATGTAATAGGAAGTCCAGGTTCATTCGGCCAAGAAATGCAGGGAAGATTAAAATCACCACATATCACAAAAGACGACTTAGGGTACATGACATTAATGTAGTTGGATATGTAGTTAAAGAAATTGTCGTAGACAGCGAGACTAGAGTTACACGGAATGTATATACATATCATGATCAAAGGTGAAACAGGAGCAGAGATCTTAACAATGACACAGTCATATGATTCATTGACTGTAGTAGCCAACAGGCAACAATCCAGATGACTGCGAACAGCTATAAGAGCACCTCCTCCAGAATTTTTCCCGTGAAGTTCAAAGTTGCGATCACAACGAAAGATGTTGTAACCATCCATAATTTCACCGCTACTAAAATCAGAATTCAACCAAGTTTCGGTAAGGCAAATAATATCATGTATAGAAGAAGCTGCATTAGAGTTAAGTATACGAAGCTTGGTCCTTAAACCTCGTACATTTTGATAATATAAATTAAAAATTATCTTGTTGGTTTTAATGACTTTGGCCGTTGAAAATTTCGATTCTCAAATTCTTTTAACAGAATGCCTGTAGGCCAGAAAGATTTTTGAAGTGGTTGTTTCAGTTCATAGGGAACGGTGACCTTGAAAGACGACACAATTTTATCAGGAATATTTTCCTTAGTAAGTTTTTTGCAGGTTAGAAGCGACGGCTCAAATCCAAGTTTGTCGACAATATAACGTTTGGTGTCCGTTTCGGAAGTATCGTATGCCAACCTCGAAATAAAAATCTGCTTTGGTGGCTTGCATATACGAAGGCAGGAACGATGCGCAGTAGATAAATTATCAGAAATTTGAAGAGGCGCGTCCATCAATCTAGATGTCGATGGAGTTGTAGTACCAGAGGCTGCATTCCCCGGGTTGGAATCAGACGAATTATCACTGCTAACAATAAGTGTAACTCCTTCAGCTCTAGACTTAGCTTTAGCCCTAGTCATGATGCCGTTAGACGTTGAGCTGTCATGAAAATAAGAAGAAGACGACGCAGCAGGAACGGATTCGCCAGGGTTGACATTAATACTGGGATGCCCACTGGCAAACATGTCGAGTTTAGTTTGAAGACCGTTCAGCGCCAGCTGAAAGTCGTGAATAAACGATGGTGATGACTGCTGTTGTTGACGAGATGACACAGACGAGCCTCGACTTTGGCATGCTTCCGGTTGATTGGTAGGAATCGTGAGTCGAGGAGAAAGGAGCGCATCAAGCTGTTGGCGCTCTCCCGAGCGCAGCCCGTTGTAGTTGGGAGCGGCCGTTGGCAGAAGCACCTCTAACTGCGGTACAGGAACTTCCGCGTTGACTAAAGGCGCCATCTCAGCAATAGCTGCCTGAAATTTCGATTGCAGCTTAGACTGAGCGCTGAGATGCTCTGTAGAAAGCGTCCGGATAATGTTATTGGCGGCCAGCATTTTTGATACATAGATGGGCGCCGAGGTCAAGCGGCACTTCGGACAAAACCAATATAGTCCAGAGTCCGCTTGCAGAATGATGTCGGCCACGGGTGCGTTAATACTAACGCACTTGCTGTGGTAGGATTTGCCACAAAATCCAGCACACACAATTATGGGAGACCTGGTAGCCTTACCCAAACAAGATGACGACGAACAGTCCACCATAATAAAAATCAGATGTCACGGAAGATAAAAGTTAAATGTTATATGTTAATAACACTGCACTTCACCGTGAAGGAAAAAAAGAGAAAAGAGTACGCCACTGGTCAAAGTTCAGATCAAAGACACAAACCACAATTCTAATAGTCAAATTGTGAATGATCAGGTTCGTGTGATGGGTGTAAAAGTCGCACACTTCCGGTTTTTAGAACACTTCACAAAAAATTCAGGTGTCTAGGATATTCAGCACTCAACACTTGGAAAAGCTTTCACTGTATAATAGTTTTAAGTAAACAAAGAGAAGCAAGAAATCCTCGTAAGCAATCTGACGAAAATAAGAAGTGTTTCTCAGAGGCAAGTCAGAGCGTATCGGAGACACAAATATAGGGAGAGTGAGTCAGGTTGCAATACACAGCGATACGTCACGCACGGAGAAACTAACGATATCGTTTTACTATGAAAAACGGATTTAAAAGCGGAGCACAGAACGTTCGGAACTTTGACGTTTGACACGTTTGACACGTTTATTCTTTAGTTTTACAATCCGACGATTTATCGACTGATCCTTGATTGCCAAATTATTCAATATTTTTCACTGAAAACCTAATAAAAAAGAATTTCTAGTTAAAAAATAAATATTTCTGGATAGAAGGACTTTATGTTCAAAATATGGGGCTAGTGATATCGGTACCGGTTTAGAAAAACAGAGGTGAAAAATAATGCTGAGCTTCAAACGCCCATAACTCCGTTACCGTTACTCCAAACTGGAAAAAAGCAACTGATATGAAATGCACCCATTGAGTTCTTTGATTTGAGTGCCCATAGGTCCATGTCCGGTAAAAACTAAAAAAGTCGACTTTTCAAATCTCCGGGACACCCCGTTAGCTTTATCCTACCAACGTCTAAGTATTTCGTGCTAAAGACTGTTACGATTCTACACATTCCTACCAAATTTCATTACGATCGGTTAAGCCGTTCGCGAGTTATTTAGTGAACAAATTTTCAAATCTCTCGGACACCCTGTTATCTTTGCCTTATTAACTTCTAAGTATTTCGTGCCAAAGACTGTTACCATTCTTCAAATTCCTACGAAATTTCATGACAATCGGTAGAGCGGTTCGCGAGTTATTTAGTGAACAGACGGTCGGACAGACGGACAGACAGACAGACGGACGGACAAAATCAATTTCATTAAGGTTTTTTGAAAAATCTAAAAAACCCTAAAAACTAAACACAAGGATTTCGGTGGATTATGCCTAATCGGTACTTGCGAATTGTAGACCCATATTAACCCTTAACAACCCAGTACACTTTTATAACGCAACTGACCAGTAGTGTCCAAAGGACACCATTATAGATTTCAAGGGTATTTGAAAGAAAACAATGAAATTATAAATCAGAATGAGTTTATTATTTTATTTTAGTTGTTTCCTTATTGCAAGCATTACCAACGATTTTTTTTAAGTGTTCAGAGCACACACTGCAATTGCATTCATCGCAACACTGCGTTTAGAAGTTCTAGATTTTTCTTTCGTTTCGGCAGGTTCAGATGGTTAAACACACTGAAAAAATTGGGCTATCTAAAATTAAGAAAATCTTTTCTCATTTTCAAAATTCCCGAATTTAGACAAAATTTCTCAAAATGTGAAAATTTCTTCTTGAATTGATCCTATTTGCAAGACCTTGTTTTGAGAAATAGAAAGTAGATTCAAGCCTAAGCCATTATTCTCAATTCAAGCAAACAAATGCTTGATAATAGATTTTCTTGACATTTTCCATGTGAAGCTCATGGAAAAGCTTTATTTTAGCTTTAGCTTATATTGGAACGTTGTAGTAGATTATTCAGAAGTGTCGTTGGTGTAGTGGGTAGCGCGTTTGACTGGGAAGCATGGGGTTACGGGTTCGCTGTTGGTTGGATGCAAGTTTCTTTTTTTATTTTTGTTCAGATTCTCTTGTCTTTTCCATAAGAAAAGTTTGCTTGATTCAAGGCTACTTTTCCTTGAAGCGCTGCTATTATAATTTAACTTGGATCAGTGTGACTAATTCTCAAATGAAGAGAAATATTTCTTGGTTGTTTTTTGTTGTCTTTTTTTCTTGATTTGAGCCATATTTTCTTTACTTTAGCAGGCGATTTGGTTCAGTGCAGCTTCCCTATTTCTACTGAATCCTCCACATATTGGATGGCTACGCATGCTCATAAATTTTGACTTTCTGAGGGGCCTAGTATCTTTATCATCGAGTCTCAAGAATCATAATAAAGAAGCAAATCTATTTTTTCCCATTGTAGCACGAAATATGTAACTTCTAAATATCGGGTCCTAGAACAACTGTCAACAGAAAACTTCTCCTCGTCATCGCTATTGAACTGGTGCTCCAAAACTTTTTCGTCGTCACTTTCTGCAAGGGCACATTGAATTTCAGCATCTGTTAGTTTGCTTTTGGCCATTTGTTCGAACAAAAGACGACTGGCTCATAAAAAAACGTCGAAGTACTCAAACAAAACGTTCGCTCCCAAATACCGATATACTAAATGTAACCAAATAACTCAAATCCGCCCACGACTACTTTATGACAAAAACGTCGAAGTTTTAAAGTAAACTTGTTGCTCCTAATACCGTTATACACATTGGAATCAGACGAGAATGTTACTGTGCCCATTGGACACTTCTGGGTTGATAAGTAACTATTTTACTTAATTAGTAATAAATATTGTTATTAATGTAAAAAAAATCAATAGGTCGAACGATCAGAATCTTAATACTTTGGAGAAAGATTAGATAATTTGCTAATATATTGCAAATTTTCTCACATAAATTGATTTGGAATCATATATTTCGTTGCATATGATTTCTCGCAGAAATAAATACTTTACTTTTTATACGTGAATGAACATAAAAGTGTGTCCACGAGACACTTGTGGGTTGTTAATATATGGAATAACGTTGAATTGTATTGGAATGAAATGTTAAGAAGAAGAAGTAAACAGTGAATTTTAAAGATCACGGAAACTGGATGATTTTTCATTCTTCCTTTCTGACGCTATTAGCTTTATGACTAGTTAAAGATCGCTGAGAGTTGACGACGCTAAGGGACGTCGTAGAACGAGTCTCGAAAATAAATTTCTCATATCTCCGGCAAAAGAAAATTGAACGCGTTATCATCCAATTTACAATGGTAATGGAGATAGGTTAAATTTTAAGGGTATGGTTTTGCGAGCTACTCATTTTCTACGCGATAGAATCAATGGCAGCCCTTAGATTAGGCAAGCTAGACGAGTGGCTCTGGGCCACTCCGGTGGTTGAAATCTAGAAAGATAAAAGACTCATTGAGACGATCGTGTTTCGTGGGGATTTTAAACGTGAAAAGGGTATAACGTCAGCTTAATTTTCGAGGGAACGTAAATACATTTCAGATCTCACTTTCTCATTTTATAGTTAAACGAGAAATCAAAATATTAAAATCAACCGTGGTTTAAGTTTAGAAACAAGTTTTTATCATCAATATGGCACGATACTCCGACGTCGGGCTTTGGTCGCCTGAATCGCTGACCTCCAATTGTCGCGGTTACGTGACCTAGTCCTCCAGTTTCAGAAGACCAGCTGGTGGGCGCACCTACGGAGTTCTCTCAGCGAGCTCTCCGGACGTTCACGCAACCTCGCTCCGTGAATTCGTTGTGCGTTCTTCACTTTCTTTGGCCTGCGATTATCGTCCATCCGTTGAACATGCCCCGCCTATTGCAAACGTTGAAGCTTCACGATTCTCGACACTTCCAGCTCATCGTACAATTGATACAACTCATGGTTGTACCGGATACGCCATTGATTTCGCTCGCGAACGGCCCCGAAAATTCACCGAAGAACCTTTCGTTCGAATCGGTCTAGCAAAATTTCGGAGGCTTGGATTAGGATCCATGTTTCGCAGCCATAACATAGCACGGGTCGGATGATTGTTTTGTACACGCGGAGCTTCGTGTTCCTGGTGCGCAAGTTTCGAATTTATTATAGGGAGGACCGAGAAATAGGTCTTATTGGCTAGTTGTATCCGTCGCTTAATTTCGTCAGTTTCGTTGGCGTCCTTTGATAAGTTACAACCCAGATAGTTGAAGTTTACTACATACTCGATATTAAGGTCCCCCACTGTGATGATCGAATTTGCTGGCGTTCTTGTTTTCGATTGCATCATGGTCTTTGTTTTGCTTTCGTTGATATGTAGTGAAGCTTCCTTTGCGGCGTTACGAGCTAGTGATTTTACTGAAAGTTAAGTTTCCAGGAAGATTTTTTTTATTTCCAACCCATGCTTTTGGGTTCAAAGAGTATTCTTTCGAAATTAGTAAATCTAAATCGACTTTGCATATTTACCAGTCTAAAGTCACTGATTTATCGGAGAAATTCACCATGACGTCACCATTTTGTGGTTGACGTTTAACCCTAGAGAGATAATCATATTTGCTACCCTTTAAAAGATAATCATACGTCGATTCGACGTGTCGCTAGAAAACATCTTTATAACTTTTCTCTTTAGGATAACATACTGGAAATTTAAACATATGACTATGTATCCAATGTTAACCTATTTAAGCCACGTTTTGGCAAAATGAACATTTATTTGCTTATGTAATATTCATTTTCAAAAAGTGTTTCTAGGAGAAAGTGAACTGTCCTTTGAATGGCTGAAACATAAGGATCTCTTTATATGGTCGGGGTTTTGATGGTTATAGCTAAGCTAAGTAAGAAAAGAGTTTTAACATAAACATCTATACTCAGTTTGAAAAAATTAAAATATATTTGCTGACATTAGAGATCAATCGTCGGATCGAAGTATGATTCGATTCGACATGTGACCCGCTAATATCAAAGACTGTGTTGGAACCACCAAATTAGCCTTGCTTATGAGTTGTATTAAAAAGAAAATTTTCTGTACGTCGATTGGACTTAGATTATCTCTCTAGGGTTAAGTGGCTGAATTGCAATTTTTATATAGGCGGCGTTGCTACTACGAATATGATTTGCATGACGGATGCTGCAAATACATCAGAGAGGCAACTTTCAGTATATGAGTAACAAGTAAGGCATGAGTCATTTAGTTGAATAGAAATATGTCAGTACTTGAGAAAATATATGACCCCTGCTATTACAAATAACATTTACTATCGAATGTCCTCCGCAGAGTTTGACTTGACAAAGTCGAAATGCGCGGGTAGAATATGTGCCATTTATGTCACCACTTGGCTGAAGAGCCTATAAATGTTAAGTCACTAGCGTGATGCAAGCACTACGCCGAAAAGTGGGTATATAGAAATATGTCAGACACGAGCCCCCACAAAGTCGAAAAACTCTCCTATAAGCAGACGCTTCAAATGAAAGAGGTATGGTACAAATATTTTAAACCGCTTTATTTAAAATTGGCAGAGCCTGAAAATCCTTCAGATAGATGACCCTCAGAAATACGCATTTTATGACATCTTTGGCAGGCTCTTGCGAGGTCCGAGCGACGAGCCAACATAATTTACACTTTTACAGTGTGTATAATTAATACGAAATCTTTTAGAAGAAGAAACCAAAAATAGAAAAAAAATCAAATTTTCTAGTTGAATATATTGAGTGAGATCATTTAGGAGCCCATTGTAAACCAATAGGTTTTTTTTTTTCAAATAAAACTCACTCAATCGTCTTCCTTTCACCTGATCCCTTCTCGTTCTCATGCGACTATAATTTCAAATAATTTATGTAATGGTAGTTCTGGATAAATATATGTCCCATGAGACTTGACTTGAGCTTAAAGGCGCAAAAAGGATCTGACCCCCTTCATTGAAATACAGAATTTTAGTACATAGCTCTGTACAACATCGATCACTCAAAGATCTGGTCACCGTATCCTGATTCCCCTCCATCCACATTTTGCATCTGCATGTCCCGCATTGGCTTCAAAAAAAAAGTTGGCCACCTTAACCTACACTGGATGTTGTCAGTTAGTTTTTGCTGACATTGCCATTAATTTCTTCGTCCTATCTTTAACAAAAAAGTAAGATAAAATGGTTTTGTATTAGACTATTTTTACGTTGTGCATAATTTCCACTTCTTGCAACTGTGTATGAATTTCCCATACTCTTATTCACTACTAAGTTTTTTTTTCGCCGAATTTAAATGTCTCAGTGACGGCATGGTAGCTTTAAAGCTTACTAAGATGAAAATCGCAGAAGATAATTTGTGCAAACTGTGTATGGAAGAGACTGAGATGGAAGCAGACATTGATTATGCCCAGAACTGTAGGTAGCAGGAGCAGCGTTGCCACTCGAGTTACAATCGTAACATTTTGTTACAATTTCTGTTTTCTTGTTACAATGTTACACCCCGATAAATTTTGTTACAATCGAACATTTCACTATATTTTAAGTTTTATTTTTCTAAGAGTGACTTAAAAAATTGTCACTTATTAGGCACTATCGACCATCAAAGATGTGATCGCATTGCTGTTTTTGATGAATTTTGCTTGCGTTTCTGTTAGTTCAGTGAAAAATAGGGCTTGGTCAGCAGGCCACACGGAGCCCGATGAAAATGTAAGAGCGGATGAACTACATAGTAAGACAAAGTAATTACTAGTCCATTTAGGGGACTGAGGTGGATACTGAAACTTTGATCTGAGGTAATCTAGGGGACCCTCAGTTTGCGACTTTTTTTTAGCGCCATTTAGGTTTTTGTCGCATTTATTGCAAAAAATTATTCGGTGACACAGATTTTCAAAATTTGTTACACTCAACATAGAATTGTTAGAATTTTATGTTAAAAATGTGATTCTTACGCAAATCTACAACAAGTGCCTAAGCCATGAGCGAACTCAACTTGAAAAACATGCTCCTAAGCGATGAAATCCTCAATCATGGAGAACTATAAGGGAACCAATAGGGACCCAAATCCCGACTAATATACGAACTCCTTTGCCTTTTTCTTTGATCATTGATGGTCAAAATATTACACATACAGCACAGGCGAAAAATCTGGATATAATTTTCAGGTCTCAGAAAATAATCAGCGATGCTTTCGAAAACGTTATCGATCAAAGGCAGTACCTCTTGAATCTTATTCCATTTCTTCCTTTTTGATGTGTTACTATACCTAACGAAACTATGAAAATTGTTTATACATACTTCGTAATTCAGTACAATTTAAGAATGCCATCAGTTAGAAAAATATTCCCTGCATTTAATTACTCATAATTACATATTTTTCTGCAACATTTGTCGGCAACCCTATCTTGATCCCTAATATCGATTTAACCAAGCATATTTTTCCAAGGGTTTCTTGCCATTAATGATCTGCTCTGTTGCTTCGCTAAATGCTTTAAAATACACTCTCACACACTCCTGCAGCCCGAACAATTACTTCTGTTGCCATATACTTCAGAAGCAAAAAAAAAAAGAAGCATCTGCCTAGGACACACAGCCGTCAGCCGACAAGTGTATTCTTTCTTCCTGCTGGAAAGAAGAGCGGTAATTAGACATCGTTCAAGAAGGCAAACTGTACCGACTGTACCGAATACAGGAGCTTATTACCTCCCACGCCTGATGCTCCGCACTGAGATGACTCGTAAAATGATGTCGACAAGAACATTTCACGTAGGGAGATTAAAAGGATAATTAGGATTTATTCACAGCTCATTCCATGAGCCTATACAGACTGCTTTTCAACCCACTGAAATCAGTCAGTCAGTGTTCAGTTCGGCAGAAAGGTGAGATGGTGGCATATCTTAAAGATACACACAAAAGGCACTTGGAGAGCTTAGGTCCTGATGAATATTTATGGTCGGGAAAGTATTCTTCGGAGAATAACTGCCACTGCTATGCATGTATATGGAAACAGGAAGGTATGTTGCCAAAAAATGACTGAATTTACCACATGTTTGTGCATGCGTTCAAATTATATAGATGGCGCTAAATATCCAGACATTAGCCTCATTTTCATTATCCCTTATGTGGTGACGCAGGCTCCAGGAAGTAGTCGCGGAGCGAGGTGATGGCAAGACTATAAACGAAATGCGAATAATTTGTCATTGGCTGTAATACAGTAGTATGAGGCGGGGGACGAACGCGCCGTTTCCCTGTAACGAAGTGGTAATGGAATGAATTGTTTAAATTTTAAATGGCTTTTTCTGGCTTTCCGGGTGTATGTAATTGGATTAGAAAATAATTTTGGGGGAAGGTAAATTGAAAAGCAAATATTTTTGGTTTTGAATTGACGGGAGTTAGGAAGGATGTGCGCCGTCTGGAGTTGCTATGATAAGTTATGGGTTGTTTCCATTCCTTTACTTATTTATTACGCGAGATGGGATAATATTATGCATAGTGAATGGAATGAGTTTTTGTTTTGCCACTACTTAACTATGGTAAACAATAAAATTAGTTTGTATCTAGTTTTCATCTTCTTCAAGCTCTACATACATACGAGTACATACATCATAATGTGTACGAAAATCCCTTAAATTAAAGCTTCTATTTCGCAGTTCATATTCTTATTATTATCCATATCTGAGCATAAAATTAGCATTTGCATAATACGAAAAGGATCAAAGAGAGATACGGATAACATTCATTTACATTTCGTATAATATACGAACATGAGTTCATCTTCAGGTAGGGACTCGCATTTGTTGGTACCCTGCTTCTGAAATTTGAGATAAATATAGAGGCATATACCCCATAAATACAAATACTGTCAGTAGCACTCATGTTATTTGTATTATAATAAAGTTATTAATACGGATTACAGAATCAATTAAAGGATAAAAATATTGACATAGATATATGTAAGATAATGGATGAAAAATATCAGTTGATTGCCTAGTGCCTTATAATTTACAAAGAAGGCTGTAACAGAATCCTTTCCGTTGAACGGAGTAAGGGGATCCACCACCTGTGACCGCAGCATCTGCTGGTGGGCACTCAGTTCGGTCGGGGTGTTCTTTTGGTCGCGGCGGTCGATCATCGTTACATCACACCAGATGCCTTTTGAGTCCTCCGGAAGGAACCCTACGGCGAAGCGGGGCCCGATTACTCTGCGTGCTACACAAAATGTACATGAAACTAAAGTTAGGGAATCTGAAGCGGAACCATTCCTGCAGTTGGCCAGGAACAGTTACGACTTTGGCATAAGCCTACAGTACAAACAGCTCCGTTCCCGAGCCAGGAACTACTGAACCCAGGCGTACTTCCAACTTCCCTCCATATTGCCGTCCGTTGGCTTCTAGCCGAGAGAGTCGCCGCTTCCCACCGACCACAGGGGACATCATTTTTTTTCATTTAGCACATTGCAACGATCAAAATTGTAATTTCAACACTCGTTTATTTTCATCAACGAGATTTGAAAATTCAATCAAATTTAATTTACGGATGTATCCAGTGCCGGATTAACCACGTGGCAGAAGGTGGCAAATGCCACGGGCCCTGCGCTTTGAGGGGCCCCGCGTTTTTCTCAAACAAAAATTATAACAACCAAAATGCTTCGAAATTGTTTTATAACACTTTATCGTTGAACAATTTACGCTAGGGTGTTCCAAAATTACAGCAAGGTTTGTATTGCATAAAAATACAGAAATATTTCTTTCTAAAGGCTAGTACTGAAATCGAGAGTGAAATTTTTGTCCGCTGCGATTTTTTCAATGAAAATGTATTCATACTGTCGTGGAATATGTGGAGAATGCTGGGGAATTCCATACGCTGCAATACGTTTGTGACAATATTCGACGACAGTAAGTACGCATTTTTATTGATAAAATCGCAGCGGGAAAAATTTCACTCTCGATCTTAATTCGGCCCTTAATTCATGATAGCATTCCCGTAAACCTACGTCCACCCACATTGTTTCAGATTCACGATCTAGCGAGAAATAAGATTTTTGGAGTTCATATTAGGAAATGTGCTTGCATACATCCATAGAATTAAGAAATTACAAATTTATCTCTCATGCACAGTGGCGTACCGCTTTAAACGTTATGAAAAGAGCGGCAAAAATATCTGTTTAAAAAATGATTCAAAATGCTTTCTTAAAAATGTTGGTTTTCATTGAAGTGTGTAAATTTTCATTTTTTTTTTTATTAAAAACCGTAAAATCGAATTAATGTAGAAGATGTTAACGTGAATTTGGCTTTCTGGTATATGTGCTACGTGAGTATCTTTATTGTGGGCATCTTCTAGCTAGATGTTTGGTTGTCAGTTCTTATGAACCTGAGTAAACCTGAAAAAGGACAATAATTCAATCGAAAGCTATATTAATAGGAAACACTTATAGAATGAAATAATTTTCCATTTTTTATTACTTTTCGGAATATGTGAAATTTTTAGAGTTCGTCCAAAATGGGACTTCTAACATCAATTCTTCTTTGTCGAATAAGTACAGTTTGTCTACAGCAATTCGGTTTAACTAATTAAAATAGAAAATAAAAATGCTGGCAAACTCACACACATCAATGAAAAACATTTTTTTAAACAATTTTCAAAACAGATAATATTGCCCCCATTTTCATAATTGATGGGATGGGAATATTCTAACGGGTTCAATTAACCCTTCAGTGGGCGCGTGGGCTACAACTGTAGCCCACTCTCCTATGAAGTGTGATAATTTTTCACTTATTTCGCACATTCACATGCGCCACCTAGTACCTGTTAATATTTCATTTCTCTACCTAATCAGTTCGTTTCGCATGCTCCAGGCGTCTGGTTGTAGCTGGTTTTGATATTCAAAGTTGTCTGGTCTACGATTGTAGCCCGCGCGCCCACTCCTGTAATTTTTTTGGTAATACTTCTTATTGAATGCGCTATTGAATATTAAAGTATTATGACATTATTTTATAGAAAAACGAGAAAACGAAATGTCTGAACCAAAAAGAAGATGTTTGGCGAGAAGTTCGAATCCGGAAATATGGTTACAATGGTTCAACGAAGAATCAAGCGGGGAAGAGAGTCCAACCGATGAGGATGAATCAGACGAGGGAGAGTATAATGAAAGACGAGAGGAGAAAATAGAAGAAAATGAAGAAGAAGATGATGAAACTGAATTGGAGGAAAATTGTCAGGTGGAAATTGATCATGCAGATGAATTAGAGCAACGAAATAACCAGTTCTATTTGGGAAAAGATAAGGTGACGAAATGGAGAAAAGAAAGACCGAATACTCAAACTCGTACCCGATCTCACAACATTATCAAATTATTGCCTGGATCAAAGAGTGAGGCACGAAATGCCGTGACTGAAATCGAGTGTATGCATCTATTTATTAACCCCACGGTCATAAACATTATTACGGTGTCTACTAACAAGTACATCGAAAAAGTAAAATTAAACTTTGATCGATTCCGAGACCCCAGACCGACTGACGAAAGAGAAATCACAGCGTTAATTGGGATCCTCATTTTGATAGGAACGTTTAGGAGTTCCCGCAAAAATGTGAGCAAACTTTGGGACAATTCTAAGGGAAGTGGCATCGAAGCCTGTTTTCTGGCAATGAGCGAGAAAAGGTTTCGATTCTTGCTAAGATGCATGCGTTTCGATGACTTAAATACACGAGACGAAAGGCGTAAGCTAGACAAACTGGCACCAATTCGTCAACTTTTTCAAACATTTGTGGAAAATTCAAAATTATTTTATCGCCAGCGAATACCTTACGGTTGACGAACAACTGCTGGCTTTTCGGGGGCGGTGCGCGTTTAAGCAATTCATCCCCTCAAAGCCAGCAAAATATGGTATAAAAACATTTGCCTTGGTGGATGCAAAAACATCCTACACTTTTAATCTTGAGACCTACGTAGGAACTCAACCAGATGGGCCGTACAAAGCCAATAACTCGGCCGAAGATATAGTGCTAAGGTTGGTGAAGCCAGTTGCGGGTACAAATCGCAACATAACAGGGGATAATTGGTTTACGAGTTTGTCGTTGATTAAAAAATTATTATATGACAAAAAACTTACATATATTGGGACAATAAGAAAAAATAGGAAGGAAATACCTCCCCAATTTTTACCCAATAAAAACCGATCGGAAAAATCTTCTGTTTTTGGATTTCAAGAGGATTGCACCATAGTTTCATACTGCCCCAAGAAAAATAGATCCGTTATTTTGTTGTCATCTATGCACCATGATGACGCAATCGATGTGGAAACAGGTGATAATTTCAAACCTGAAATAATTACCGATTATAATCACACAAAGATTGGCGTGGATCTTGTAGATCAGTTGTGCCAAAATTATAACGTAGCCAGAAATACTCGCCGTTGGCCAATGGTTGTATTCTACAATCTAGTAAATATATCCGGCATTAACGCCTTATGCATTCATAAGGCCAATAACCCAGAAAAAAATATTTCAAGATCCGACTTTCTGCAGAAATGCGCATGGGAGCTAATTCGACCTCAGATTGAACATCGGCTTAGTATTCCGTGTATTCCCAGAGAAATGAAACGGCGAGCACGACTTCTCTTGGGTGTTCCCGAGTTTCCTCCTATCGCGGAAAGGCCCCAAAATTCCGTCGGTCGTTGTAGTATTTGCCCCCGAAATAGGGACAAGTCCACTCGCAAAAGTTGCTCACGATGCGGAATATACGCATGCAAAGACCACATGAAAGATATTTGTTCGGCATGCATACATGACTAAATTTACCCCTATGTTCACGATCTCATAAAACTCACATTTTTTAATGAAATCATTTGCTTTTTGTTTTATTTTAGTTACTATTAGATTGGATTTTAAGGAAATATGTTGTTTTTGTTTTAAGAATAAATTTTATGTTTTTATTTAATGTATATGCCAGTTGGTTTGAAAATATATGAAAAATATACATAATTGGCTTTTGTTTTTATTTCCACAAATTTATTTGAAAGAAAATTGAAAACACCGATTTTTTATAATGAAGAGCCATGCATTAAGCATTTCTGTATAAAAAAAATGTCTATATGTAAAATATTTTCTTTTTAATGCGAATTTCAATTTGGGCTACAATTGTAGCCCATGCGCCTAACCACGTCACAAAAAGGTGCGCGCCTATGGAAGGGTTAAAACACCTTGGAGTTTCTCTCGACACGTTTATTTTGCACAATGTATAACCCGGAAGAGCCAAGGCAAACGTCAACGTAGATTATTTGTTAAGTAGTGGGTGCGTTCACAATATACACGTTTTTATAACAATAATGCTTTTTTGATTTTTTTTTCCCGCTAAACCAGTGTTTCCCAATTATTTCAGCTCGTGCCTCCTGTTGCGAGATCTACTGATCATGGTACCCCCTGAGAAAATGTTGGCCAAAAACCGAAAATAGATGCGAAAATTGCCTTGGGCAGGGAATGCTTTTAATTTTGGACATAAGTTCCGAATCCATTGTCGCAATTTAAATTGTTTGAACATTGTGAGTTCGGTCGTCATCATGGCTTTAGTGATATATCGGGCAGCAAAATTGATATTAATATTACTGGAGCGACCAAAATCCGTAATTTTTCTATCCAAAGGCTATCCCTGGCTGATGCGGTTCAAATCAGCCATATCAAATAGGCCCCGCGCTCTACATATGACACGGGCCCCGCGCTTGCTTAATGCGGCACTGGATGTATCGCGACTAGGGTGTTATACAAACGGTAACGTAGGCAATTTTATGTACAAATAATCAAATAAACTCGAGAGGGATGGCCGATTATCTTGTGTAAATTAGGGAAACAAAATATTTGTACTCACGGTTTTGCTTAGACTGATTCGGTGGCGGCCGCTACTAGAGTCCCACGTAGTACCTGTTAAAATATGCAATTTGATAAGGCTTCCTTCTTTAGTCGTTAAGTTCGCTTTAAATTCCATGAAGTTGCGGCGGAACAGGCACCTTCAACGCCGGTATGACGATTCAGATAAAGTTGCGGCGGAACAGCATCGTTCAACGCCGGTATGGCTAACAATAACCACTCCGAGGAAAATAGCGCTCGTCACTCCGGAAGAATTATCGCCAAAATGCGATGGCCACTCCGAGGAAAATAGCGCTTGTCACTCCGGAAGAAATTTGCCGCCAAAATGCGCTGGCTACTCCGAGGAAAATTTCACAAATTTTCGAGAGGCAATTCGGGGCACTTTACCGAGCACGACTAACACTCCGCTCACTGAAAAACCGTGCGAAAAAGAATCGAATATGAAATTCTTTTCATCTTGCACCACAACGAACAGATTCTTCTTGTATCTAAATAAGCAATTTACTTACCCACGTGATTTGGGCGATCCACTCCGCTCGGCTGCCCAAGTCCAAGTGAGTGACTGCTGGGATCGCTTTTGCCTCGTGGTGGCATTTTTGGCGAAAGAGCCGCCACTGCACTTACTTTATGGGATACCCATAGTACGTTCGAAAAAAGACGAAAGGAGAGGTCCGCAGAGTCGAAACTAAAGACCTGTCGTACAGCATTGGGAAATGTACAGCATTCCCCATGCCACACAATTCACTACATAATAAGCTCCTCGATGAGGCCTGATTACAGGTCATGTCTGCTTTTAAGGTGTAAAGTTTGACCCCTGTACCCTGTGCGATCGATATTTAGCGAGATAATCGCACTTTTATGTTTGCAAATATTTCATTTTCAATAACTCGAGAGCACCGTCCGATCTCACTGAAAAATTTCCACAATTGTGGAGCTGCGCTCATATTTTTTCCAAATTTACTGGTCCACATATTCGAGTCCGGAAGCTACAGCGCTGCTTAAATCGCACTTCTGTGTTGTCCATAACTTGGAAATTTTTGAGCGGAATTTTGAAATTTGGCAAACTTGTAGGGTACGGTACTGTCCATATTTGGTGAACGTTTCAAGGCTGTAAGTGTCCGTCAAAAGATTTTAATTTATTTTCCCTATGACAAAACGATACAAAAATCAGCCATCCGATTCTTTTATCAACCTCTATAGGAAAATGCATACAAAAAAGGGCTCGGCATGGGTATTAGATAAAGTTTTTCCCCACTTTTCTTTAGAGTCAATTTAAAACGGCGTTAAGAGTACAGGGAACCGGCATGGTATCAACCATGGAGAAATGCATACTGTGCCCCAGAAATATTGCAACCAGGTTTAGATAAGATTAAGACCTCTGGCTCGTCCTTAAACTTTCTTTAATTATATGCCTCGTCCTTCGCTCCGCTCAGACCACGCACTGTCAGTTGCCCCTTAGAGAATTCGCGAAACAGGATAAGGCGAAGTGCCAGCGGAGCGAGCGGTGAGCCAATTTAAGGTAATTCGTAAGATTTAGATCTCTGGACGAGCATGGACGAGCCATGCATTTACTCAGATCCTGTGGTTCGCCCTTGCCTTCGCTCAGAACTCACTCTTTCTGTCGCGCTTTTCATAATTCCTTGCGACCAGCGCTGGTAAGGAAGTGATAAGGCGAGGTACGATCGCAGCTAGCGTTGAGCTAATAGAAGGCAGTTAGTAAGTTTAAGACCTTTGGCTCGCTCGGACACTTTTGTCATGTATTACATACAACAATACAATTACCATAACATGTTTACAAACATTAAAGCATGCTATAATTCTGAGCATCATACATCATACCATTCATAATTGTGTAATTTGAATCTCACATATAATTTGAATGAAGACGATCGGTCAACGTTCAAATTCACACGTGATAGATTTTATGCAATTCTGATGAATGAATATTGACTTGCAATATGTTTGTTAAGTATGTCATGAGAAATAATATGTAATATGTTTAGTCAGTAGAAAGTAATGTTAATGTAGGTCGTAAGAATTGTATTTAAGTAAGAACTTTTAGTATAGTAAATATAGAATAGATTAGACACTATACAGAAAAAGGTCTTTCTACTATCAGGCTTGCTGTGCTCTCTGCAAGCCTTTCAATAAATCACGGTAGTATTCTGTTCAGGATACGTGGCCACCTTAACTGCGGCTATACCGCTTATTAGGTTTTCTCGCCAACAAAACGAATAGTCATTACACTTTTACTTTTTTTTACTTCTACTATATTATAAAGAAAGGTCTTGCCCACCAATGAACGGAGCTGTTCCCTGGATCCCCTTTATTTCTCCTGGTATAGCATAACGCACCTCTTTCTCCCGGAAACTAGAATTTCCGGCTGCTGTTTCATTGTATTGAAAACGACCATTTCGTGGGGCTGCAGCTGGTGAACTGTTGTGACTAACAAATAAAGGACTTAATATCCATTGTTTGGGAGTCGAAACCTTTCGATTGACTTCAATTTCACTAAACGATACGGAAACTCATCCCGTACTGAAAATAATCAATTTAGTAGGCTGTAGCTGGAGAACGGGGGTAACCAGGGAAAAAGAGTTCAAATCCGCCCCTAGTGCGTAACACCTTTCGCGATAAGAAAATAATAAATATCGAATAAAAAAGTGTCCCACATGACCTGTCATATTTTTTTAAGTTTCTGAAAAGGATTTTAACCTGCATTACCGAGAAGGGGAGTTTTTTTTAAATATTGCTTAATGCGTTGATTAGTTAGTATACGAGACGAAATGCCTACAATGGATGAGTGACTGACCTTTCATTTCGATTCATGTAGAAATTTGAAACTACTATCTATAATTTGTGAAAGTGTTTCTGAAAATTTAAGTGAAATAACATTATAAAAATTGGTTGTGGAAATACAATATAAGAATTTATTATGAAAAGAAATTATGGCAAGCCCGAACCAAAATACAGGCACTATTTCAACAGCGGATGTTTTAAATTCGTTAAGAGTACCAGATGCCATTATAGATCGAGGTACGTCGGGAATCCTAGGCTTTTGTTCGATTTCATAGACAATGTCGACAAAATCCTGAATTTAATTCAAGTCACTAGGTGTACGCCTTACGGCCAACTCCTTTTAACCTTCGGGCGGGCGCAAAGCATATGACAGATTAAGTGACCAGTTTTTGTTGCGCCAATCAGCGATATGAAAAGGGAGAGATCTGAAACTCACAGTAGCTTAATCTTTATCGATCAATTACCGAAAACAGTTTTCAGTTTCTATCTACCATATGTCTGAGGGGCGGGAGGGTATGAAATAATCTCTCAGATGTATTGCGCCCGATTATGTTATTTTCTCCTTTTCTATATGAAAATTTCCACTTGTTATACTCTTCACATTGCGTAATAACGTTGTGTTGACTTTTAGGCTCACCAAATCGTTCAATAGTGTGTTTTTAGTAAAAGAAGCTCTCATTTTTTTAGCGGTCGAGTTGTTGGAGGTTTTTTACATATTCAAGCGATTGAAAGCGGAATATTCTTAGAAAATTGAGAAAGTGAAGGGTATCAAACTTTGTGAGCCAGTTTTTGTTTCTAAAATTTCGTAGAGCTGTTTCAAAAAGACAATGCAACAATAAATAAGAGTCTTAAATATACAGAAACTTAGTTTCATCCTTTTTTCTGCACTTAATCTGTCAGATGCATTGCGCCCGATCGTGTTAGGATTAGTATTGCGCCCGCCGGAAGGTTAAGGCCCATTACAAATAAAATGCAATGCTAATGAAGTGCTCAACATGTATGGGACTCCATTAGATTTTAACCTCATTAAAGAACATTTGGTAGTGCACTATGCAGATAAACGGAATGAGACTTCTCTCATTAAAGATTTGCATAGTCTAAAACGGACAGATTCTGTGCAAAGTTTTTTATGGCGAAATAGTCTAACTACTTTCAAGCCTAAATAACCACGTTAATATACACGAAAATAACGTAGGTGTTATAGCAGCAAAGAAATTCTTATCCTTGCAAATTTGTCTTAATAATTTCTTGTCTGGGTTGAAAGAAACCCTGGGATCAAAAATCCGAGCCATGAGGCCTGAAACGCTAGCTGATGCTTTTGCATTTTGCATTAAAGAGTAAAATATTTTCTATGTTAAATTTGTCTATAATAAATCCAATTTTAGCATGAATTTTAGATCGACTCAGCCAAAAGTTCTAGACTTGAGTATACCGATACAAACTTTAAAACCTAGCATTCCATTAGCAATACCACAACAGCGACCTTTCATCCAACAGAATTCCCCAACATTTTCCCAACCGTATGCTCTAAAAACTAATCAATATTTTCAATCTGGAAACACTTCGGGACGGATTCAAAGTAATCCGCGTGTTCAAAGAGGATACGTTTTTTCGCAACTTGGACCACAGAGTTTTCAAAATAATTTCCAGCCAAATTTTCGACCCACACAACCCATGTTTCATATACCAAGTATTAGCACACACTTTAGAAAACCAGGGTGTAGTCAGGGGAAACCAATTAGTGAATGACCAACGGCGAAGTGGATTTTTCTAACAAACAGGTCCACCAAGATTCGTATCACAAGAACAATTCAATGTTGCTCAACATGATCATAGAGCATCGAGCACAGACAAAGACTTAGAGCCCCAAACAACCTGAAATCGAAACGGACATCCATATAATTTAGAGGATTACTACCTTATTACAATGGAATGCTATGAAAACACCTCGTCCGCTGATAAAACTCTTTTCCTTGAACATCCACTCATGGTAGAAGATCTTTTGCTTAAGTATGAGCAAATAAATAACATCAACGTAGATCCTCTTCTACACGATTCATAATTTTCTAAGCCGTTTGTCTTAACCACGGATGCGAGTAATTTCGCTATAGGAGCTGTTCTGTCGCAGGGCCCAATTGGTACCGATAAGCCGATATACTACGCCAGTAGAGCGTTAACCGATTCTTAGATTAACTATTATACTATAGAAAAAGAATTTTTGGCTATTGTATGGGCCACCAAATATTTCCGAACCTATTTATGGTCGCAATTTAAAATTCTGACCGACCACAAGCCGCTGGATGATGAGTTTAAATGATCCAAATTCCAGATTAATTCGCGATTAAAACTCAAGGAATACGATTATGAAGTCATATACAAAAAAGGTGTGCAGAATAGTAATGCGGACGCACTTAGTCGATTAAAAAACGTAAATACAAAGGTTGAAATAAACTCTAACGAAAATGTCGAATACGTTGACGAGTCAACGCAAGAAACTAGTCAAACCACTATTCATTCTTCGGATGAAAACCTTGATACGGGTATACCAATCTCCGAACAACCGCTGAACGAATTTTCATTTCAGCTTATTCTTCAAAATTCTAAAAAACCGACATCAGTTCTTAGCATACCTTTCAAAAGCAAACAACAGCGAATAATCCGAATGCGAGAATTCACCGAATGTACAATTGTAGACATTTTCAAGAAATTTGTCAACCCCAAATAACTAACCGCCTATAATACAGTAACCGAGATGCACAAAATGTGTAAAGTGCTTGTGCACGACAATTAGTTTGTAGAAAAGTTCACAAAAGTGATTGTGTTTTTGATTGTAAATACATACATATTGTAAATGCTCACAAAATTTCACGTCGATCGGAGAATCGGACAAAATCTATTTTGTTTGAAATAAAGCTCAAAAAAAAACCTGAAAACAGTCAGAGCTGCAAAATTCTAGAAAAATTAACTCACTATTCCTATTATTTCGATTACTCATATTTTTCTCCTTATATTTTCCAGTACCCTTCATCAACCATCACACAATTCCCAAACTTGGCTTTGGCTCGTACAAAAAGAGCGGAATCGGAAGTTTCTATTTGCCAAAAATTCTAACGGGACATGCCAAATGTGGTAGCAAAGTATCATTGGAATTGTCTAATGGCCGTAACAAACAGCTCATACCGCTGCCATCAGAAAAGCTCGATAGTAATAAGCGATATTACGTGACATTTTCAGTAAAAGGCACGGATCAAAGTGAAAAAGGATGCCGTACGAATACTACTGAGAATCTAACAAATACAGCAACAACACTGACCGGTCCTACAGCTACAACAACGGCTGCTCCGGCAACGAGTGCCGATGCGAAATAGGAAGAGGAATCGAGAAGATAAAAGGATATCGAATCGAACGTCGTATTATAGTTGTCGTTGTCTATTGTGACGGTTCGAAATGGATCCGAGCCGAGAAAGGATTATTTTACCAGGACATGAAACGTTCCATGTGTTCAGTTCTCTGTAGAGAGACAACATAATGAATTCAAAGAAGATTATTATTGTAGTTAGATCAAAAGATATAAAGTGAAGGTGAAATTGCTCTCCTATTTGTTGTACTATGTCGTATTATGATGATGCATTATTCATGTGCTTGAGCGCACTTAAATCGATGAAGAGTATGGTTTGCACCGGTTAGTTTTCTGTATTTGTTCAAAGAATGAGAATAATTGAGAGCAATTGCTGTTCGGATGAATGCAGAGTTTACCATATCATAGTAGCCTTAAAACTTACATTTTATTCATCAGAAATCAATAATAAAATCTCCAAATTTAATACTCAAAAATGTTAAGCCAATAGTAAAATTAAAATTCGAGCACAGTAGATAAATCAATCTTCCTAAATATCACATAAATCTGTTCTTGAAAATGTTATAAACGTTCAATATAAAGTAGTTGAAAAAGAAATCAAATACAAAAAAGAAAATCCTGTTCTGAAATTGTCGTTTTACTTTAACATTCCTTCCAATTCTGATCACAGAAGTTCACTTTCGATTGTATTTTGCGAAACTAGCCAACATGATATGCAATTGATAACCAACAGTAATGCTATCTTGTTAAGTTTGACTTCAAGAAGGCAATGGGCAGCGAAAACATTCGCTTTCTGCGATTATGCATGAAGCAGAAGGTCGGGCCGAAGTCGCATCGTGTGAAGATCCAATCACCGATTCCCGGAGGTTCAAAGCCGAAGGCGAGTATGGAGAAGCTGACGCTAAAGAACTCGATCAACCACCTGCACGCGAAGCTCAGCGCCGTAACCCTGCGGGCGTACAACTGCCATCTACATTTAGGACGTCATCGGAATAGTAGCAAAGGAGACATTGTGGAAGCATTGCAGAGCGGAACAATGCGAGCGGCGAAAAAAGCGCGATAGACTAATGGCCAAACTTGATGCGCTGAGGATCGGAGCTGAAGCAAAAAGGGGACTTCTACCTTCGAGCGGACAAGGGGAATGCCGTTGTGGTGGTGGACAAGGAGAATTACGATTCAGCGATGATCGAAAAACTCAAATCAGGGGGTTACTTCGAGCTGCGCAAAGATCCTCTTCCTGAGTCCATCAAGAGAGTTGAAAAGGTGTTGACAGAGGGCAACCCTCCAAACTACGAATGCCGAACCCTGCCCTACCGAGGATAAAGGGCCAACCTAAAGTGCATAAGCGCGGTAACGAGTTCAGGGAAATCGTAGCAGCCACGAACTCCCCGATGCAGAATATCGCGAAATCGCTACTGCAGGGATTCAACAGTCTAACCGGCAGGGGAACCATACCAGCGATTACCGAAACCGAACTTTCAGAGGCCGCCTCTAGGTTAGAGGATGGAAAAGCGCCCGGCCCGGACGGTATTCCCAATAGGGCATTGAAGGTGGCAACTCTAGCAACACCCGAAAGGTTCATCGATGTTTTGGAAACCTGCCTACATGAAGGAACTTTCCCGCAACTATGGAAGAAACAAAAACTGGTGCTCATTCCGAAACCGAGTAAACCAGCTGGTGAGCCTAACTCATACCGCCCTATATGCCTGCTTGACTCCACGGGGAAAATGTTCGAGCGGATCATATACAACCGACTGTCGGAAATAGTAGAAGAACAGGGATGCCTGTCTGACCGCCAATTCGATCAACTATAGACGCAATCAGGACGGTGACTTCATTAGCTTCGGAGTCACTACGAAGGAGCACATGTTGCGCGATAGTGACACTGGACGTCAAAAACGCTTTTAATTTCGTGAACTGGGGATGCATTCATGCCGCTCTTGAAAAGATGAATGTGCCCCAATACCTCGCCGCGATAATTAGGAGCTATCTCTCACACCGCGTTTTATGGTACGACACCGCAGCGGGACAATTGGAATACACGATAACTGCAGGGGTTCCACAAGGGTCTGTTCTTGGTCCACTCTTGTGGAATATAATGTACAACGCTATTCTGGACCTGAAAATGCCGAAAGGGGTAACGGTCGTCGGTTTTGCCGATGATATAGCAGTCGTTGTCGTCGCAAGAGATCCAGAGTTGGTCGCAATTTACGCAAGTGAGGCGATAACAAATATGAAGCTGTGGCTGGAAACCGCGGGATTAGAGCTCGCCGATCATAAAACCGAAGCAGTGCTAATAAGCAAGCGTAGGAAAAGCTGTCCGTTTCAAATCCGAGTCGGAGAGTACGTAATAACGTATAGTCAGGCCGTTAAGTATTTGGGTGTTATGATCGATTCCAGATTAAGTTTTGCAGCTCACTTGAAATATGTAGGCGATAAGGCGGCAACTGCAACGGCGGCGCTAGCAAGAATCATGCCAAATTTTGGTGGCCCGAAAACAAGCAGGAGGATGTTGCTGTCAAGGTTGATAACATCCATCATTATATATGCTTCACCAGTATGGGAGAGTGCATTACAAATCGCCTCTAATGCCAAGCCCTTAAACGGAATCTATCGCAGGTGTGCCTTGAGGGTCTGTTGTGCTTACCGCACCGTATCACATGAAGCAGCCTATGTGGTAGCCGGTATGATGCCTTTGCCGATCCTCGTGGACCAGATCAGCAGGCTTCACAGTGGTCGCCAAGCTATTTCACCGGAGGCGAACTCGTGGCGGACAAATATTGAAAGGCTTGAGTCTTTGAGAAGGTGGCAGGTCCGATGGGATGAGGCCTCTACCGGCCGATGGACGCATGCACTCATCCCAGACATAGCAAAGTGGGTTGATAGAAAACACGGGGACGTAAATTTTTACATGACCCAATTTCTGACGGGCCACGGAGGGTACCGAAATTATCTGCATCGCTTTAAGCTGGATGATTCACCAGACTGTCCGAGATGCAAGGGAGTGCCAGAGGACGCGAAACATGTCCTGTATGATTGTCCTAGATTTGGATACGTCCGTAGAAAGATGGAAGCCGAAGTGGGAGAGAACATAAACCCCGAAAATGTAGTGGGCCTGATGCTAGAGTCAAAGAGGAACTGGGACTCAGTAAATAGAGCGATTTACGCCGTTCACATTGAGCTACAGAGGGAGGAGCGCAGACGCAAGTCTAGCAGCCAAGGTGTAGGCTAATTAGCTGGAAGTGGCCCTGTGAAGTAATACTGCAAGGTGGTCCCGCAGGGTCACGCGGTGACGAAGAGGTGTTCAGGTTTAGTCGGTAGGAATCCGACATAACTGCGCGCGGGCTGTTCCCGCCGCAGTATCTATGCAAGATTCCCCACCTCTTAAAAAAAAAACCATAAGAAGTTTGTCGAGCAGGGATGACCTCATCGCCAAAATCAACAACGTGAGCCCAATTTAACCACAGGAGCAACTGGTATTGTTTGACGTGAAGGCACTCTCACCCACCTGGAAGAATGGCTGCTATCGAAGGGTCCTTCGTCGACTGCCTGGAGAAGATAAGTTAATCTACTCATGAGACTCGCTAAGGTGTGCATAACTGAAAACTATATCACCTTCCGGGGCAGGTTCTACACGGGCACCAGAGGGGTAGCCATGGCGAATCCACTCTCTCCGTTCGTAAGTGAGATATTTATGAACAGGATAGAGTAAGGTGACCAAACGCCCGAAGCCCCAATGCTGTACACATACTTAGGGAATTCGGTTTCCAGGCAAAACCTCTTCTAGGTCCGAAATCTGCGTAAGAAAAAAGTTTGCTGAAATGTCTACTGCGCGACAGAATGAGCAATGTCTAAGCCAAGTGAAGCTATAGGATCTAAGTAATCATACGGACGAGTCAGAGGTCTAAATTCACGAAAAAACTCTTTTATTGGCTCACCGCTCGCTTCGCCCGCATCTCGCCCTACTACTCTTTGCAGCAGCACTGCATCGTATAAATGTTGGAAAATTCTAAAAAAGCGCGACAGACAGGGCAAGATCTGCACGGAGCGAAGAGCGAGCCACGGGATCTGAGTAAAGGTATGGACGAACCAGAAGTATAAATCTTATGAATTGCCTTCCATCAAGTCACCGCTCGCTTCGCTCCCACCTCAACTTATCCGGTTCCCATCAGCGCTGGTCGCAAGGATGTTGTCGAATTATGAAAAGGGTGACAGACAAAGCGAGGTATGAGCAGAGCGAAGGGCGAGCCACAGGATCTGAGGAAAAGCATGGACGAGCCAGAGGTCTAAGTTTTGTAATTTACCTTTCATTGGCTATTTCCTACCAGCGCTACGTTGCACAAATGTGGGATAATTCTGAAAAGAGTGACAGACAAGATTTAAGTAGACCTAAGCATGAGCCAGAGATCTAAATGTTACCAATTCCAAGGCTAGTTACTCGATTTAAGTAAATGTAAGTGCGAGCCAAAGGTCCAAATCTTACCAATTGCCTTGCATTCGCTCACTGCTGGCTGCCATTGCACCTCGCCTTATCCACTTTCCACCAGCGCTGGTCGCAAGGACGTTGGCGAATGATGAAAAGCGCAACCGACAGAGCGGGGTCTGAGCGAAGCGAAGGACGAGCCAGATGATCTTAATAAACGTATTGACGCTCGCACCTATTTCGCAAAAGCACTGCGTCAAAAATATTGAATTCTCTAGTGCGCGACAGACAGTACGCTGTACTGTACAGCAAAATGCTGTACGTCTGGTCAGCTTAGGATAGAGGAACAACTGGAGAAGAGAAACCAATTACTGAGATTCTGGGTACGATGCGTGGACGACGTACTGGCAATCATCGACAAGGAAGAGGCGGAGAGGATCGTGACCAACCTGAACAAGGTGAACAAGATCATGCAGTTCACGATGGAAACAGAGGACAATGGCGAGCTTCGATTTTTGGACCTCAAGATCATCAGGAACAACGGCGGTATCGAATTTGACATCTATCAAAAACCTACACATATACAGCGCACTATCCCATCTAATTCCAATCATTCCTTTCCACAGAAAATGGCGCCAGGTCGTTCCACTCCACGATTCACCGCTTATATACCATTTCTCAGTCAAGTTGATAACTTTGGAACATCAAATTCGTAATTTTGGAACATCAAATTCGTAACTATGGAACATCAAATTCGTAACTTTGGAACATCAAATTCGTAACTTTGGAACATCAAATTCGTAACTTTGGAACATCAAATTCGTAACTATGAAACATCAAATTCGTAACTATGGAACATCAAATTCGTAACTTTGGAACATCAAATTCGTAACTGTGGAACATCAAATTCGTAACTATGGAACATCAAATTCGTAACTATGGAAAATCAAATTCGTATGTAATTTATTAGGTCCATATTCTCGATCGTTTTAAATTTTATTTTAATTATATATATATACATATATATATATATATATATATATATGTATATATATTTATACATATATTTTCTAATAGAATTTCCTCAACAACTGTTTTCATCGGAAAATGAAATATTTCCTATTTCGAAGGTTTAAAACGCTAAAGGTCATAAATCAAACATAATATATTTTCTAACTATGTAAATTCTCAATTTGTTTATTATAACCCTATTATCTAAACTAAAATACTATGTATTTATTAATAAAATCTATCGACGAACACCTGAAAATAGAATTAGAATTAACGATCAACATCCTTTGAGCGTATTAATTGTTATACCTTGAAATATATTTACCTATTCTTCGTTTAATCGTATGGTCGTTTGGTTTTCTCGTTATGTAAGTCTGAAATTCAGATAATTAGCTATCACAATTCCTTTGCAAAAAGGTTGCTTACCGTATAATTTTACATATTCAAACTAATGGACCTCCTCTTCCCCAGCGGCTAGTCGCAATATGGACAACATTTCCTTGACTGAACTTTCGCAGTCCGCAGCAGCAACCCCATTTACTCCCTCGGCAATAAGTTCGGTTAGAACAAAATCTTTCGAGACATCGGCCATTATACTTCGAACGATGCTTTTAACATTCGAGAAGATTTTCCTGACTGGATTTAACATCGGCGAGTTTAATGGTAAACATTTGATGCGCCGCTGATTTTGTTCCACAATTTCTCTAACTTCGGCGCTTTTCTGGATTGCTGCGTTATCCATAATAATTAGAGCACCTGTCCATGAAGAATCCACTTTTTCCACCAATCCTCGTAAAAAGTCGCAAAATTCTTCCGAGGTACTCATGGAAGCAGGTCGAATTTTACTATCAAGGATACCATCTTCGGTCAAGGCAATTAATAGGCACACGTTCCTTCCCCTAACTGTGGGATTCACAAAAGTGCTCAAGCCAAACAAATTTTAGAGCAAAATGGATTAACTATTAAATTCTTTACATTACTATATTGTTTAAATTATTTTATTAAATTCTTACCACCGTACTCTCCGATGTTGAATCCGGTGGAAAAGGCATTCTCAAAAAATAAAATTCATGTTAGAAGCATAATGGCGGACGTTTTGAGAGACTATGTTCTAACAGATCTTATCACTGAGGGAATGAATGAAGTTACCGTTACGGACTGCGCAAATTGGGTGCAACAAATGCTGTCCATATTGCCACTTGCCGCTGCAGGAGAGGAGCTGCATTGATTTAAGTATAATTTGCGCCTTATTCATATAACCTGGTAAGCGCCATACTTCTATAATGAATTTTGCTTGCTAATTGATTAGTGTCAGATTGAATATTTCGCGCGAGCTAAATATCCAGATTTATAAGATCCAGAAAACTTGTACACGGTAAGGACCGTTTTAGCAAAGGAATTGTGATGGCTAGTTATCTGAATTTCAGACTTACATAACGAGAAAACCAAACGACCATACGATTAAACGAAGAATAAATATATTTCAAGGTATAACCATTAATTCGCTCAAAGGATGTTGATCGTTAATTCTATTCTATTTTCAGGTGTTCGTCGTTAGATTTTATTAATAAATAGTATTTTAGTTTAGATAATAGGGTTATAATAAAAAAATTGAGAATTTACATAGTTAGAAAATATATTATGTTTGATTTATGACCTTTAGCATTTTAAACCTTCTAGCTACTGCGAAATAGGAAATATTTCATTTTCCGATGAAAACAGTTGTTGAGGAAATTCTATTAGAAAATATATGTATAAATATATATGTACACATATCAAATTAAAATAAAATTTAAAACGATCGAGAATATGGACCTAATAAATTACATATGAATTTGATTTTCCATAGTTACGAATTTGATGTTCCACAGTTACGAATTTGATGTTCCAAAGTTACGAATTTGATGTTCCATAGTTACGAATTTGATGTTCCAAAGTTACGAATTTGATGTTCCATAGTTACGAATTTGATGTTCCAAAGTTACGAATTTGATGTTCCAAAGTTACGAATTTGATGTTCCAAAGTTACGAATTTGATGTTCCATAGTTACGAATTTGATGTTCCAAAGTTACGAATTTGATGTTCCATAGTTACGAATTTGATGTTCCAAAGTTACGAATTTGATGTTCCAAAGTTACGAATTTGATGTTCCATAGTTATCAACTTGACTGAGAAATGGTATACACCGTCCCACTGAGCAAGGAGCGATTTGACAAGAAAGAGACACATATCATCGAAACCGGCCGAAAGAATGGATCTCACAACTTGTGCCGGAAATGATAATTTACAGAAAATAAAACTAATCCCGTCTCGGGGAACACCACACGTTTTCTTTTTAAATTTGAGTCTATATACTGAACTTTTCAGTCAGTTTTTGTAATTTATCGCTTTCACATTGAACAACATAACCGCAACAATTTTTCCAATTTATACAAATTTTATCGATTTCTCCCAATTTTTTTTTTATTAAAAATTTGTTTACGTAATTTTCCTTTATCCTTCTTTTATTATTATTTAGCATCCGCCATAAAACATACCATATACAACACTCATACAAACACCAATTGATGAAAAGCCAGTTATTACGCTTTTACATGATGCGAACTTTTACATTTTACAAGCCGAGTCAGTCACACGCGCCTACGTGACCCATCAATAAAAATATAAATTTTCCTGTGGCTGTTTTTTTGAGCCTTCGTGTCGTAAACATATGGATGTGTCCGTCGAACAGCACATCGTATACTCATACACAAAATGAGTCCTTTTTCAATAAATATATTATTCATATAATTAAAGGCCAACGCGCGCTGATAGCATTTTCCATCGAAACCTCGCGGCAAGCACTTAGCCTTTATGATGGCAAAACTTCAATTAAAATAACTTTAAATTGAATTGGTTATGATGATGATGTGGGGGGCGCAAAAAAAGGAATGTGTGCAAATACATACTCATATATGTACGAGTATAGCATATCAAAGCGCGGAGCTACTTGATGAAACTTGAAACGGGATGCAATTCTAATTGAGTCATATGTGCACTTATTAGTGGGAAATAATATTTTGAATTTGAATGCCATAAAGGTGTGCTCAGAGAGCCATTGACAAGGACACAATTTCAAATAAATCGCATTTGTATAGCAATTTTGATTAGTGTAAAATTTAAAAGTGCCAAAAATATTAATGTAAGTGGTTGAACGTGTATGTGTGAGAGTACACAACTCACTATTCATTTGCATACATTTGAGGCTATTCGTTAAATTTATTGAATGCTTAATGGGATTATGGGAGTCTAGATGAGTATTGCAAATAGGGTGGCCAGATGCCCCGTATTTTACGGGTTACCCCGTTTATCGGGCACGGAAAGTCGAAAAACCCGTAATCCGGAAAATAAAATACGGGACAAACAATGGATGATTCAAGGAAAAAACTCCATCAAAGGATTAGAGACAACTTTTTATTGCATTAAAGCAACGCCGTTTAGATATTAAGGCCACAATGTAGAAAAATCGCCTACTAAATTTGCAATGTTTTGTTGTTCCTTTTAATTACGTCATATGCTTGTTGTTGTTGTTTCTTCGTGTCTTTCCACAATTTAGTAGGCAAACGGCCTTGATGTATCTAGATGGCGTTGATCAAAGTCAACCAAATATGTACTTCGAAATTTGCCGGGGTGCGAAAGTGACGTAATCAAGTTAACACTGTTAACATAGTACATACATGAATGCGTTGCAGTATTTGGAATCAGGATTTGATTTTGCCGAACACACTTACCTGTACTGTCTGCAACCCTTAAATTTGCAGCACGAACTGACATTTGAGCAACTGGAGAGAATAGTCGGATGTCTAAACATAACTACGGTCAACTTGGATGAACTTTATGAGGAATTTTGTGTAATTTCGCCCTATGTTCAGGAGATGAAGAGATGCCGACGAAGTGATCAATTATTTCCAGCTGTCAATAATAGCAAAATATTATTCGAATTTTGAAACTGGTCTTTTCTATCCTGGAAGCGTATTTAGGAACCCTTGATCAGTTCGTCCCGACGCAGGTGACGATCAGCTTTTCTAGTGGCTAAGTACCAAAACACCTTATCGATTTCGTCCCCTAAAAGTGGACGAGCTCGCATAGGATTTCAGTACCTACACTTTACGTCAAAAACGGCCAAAACCCATTGTTCAGCTCGAACGAGTTTGTTGCTGTTTTCGACGTAAAATATACTGGAAACCCTATGCGAGCTCTTCCACTATCAGTGGACGAAATCGATAAGGGTTTTGCGTAATTTTGGCACCAAGAAAAGAAGCTAATCGATTTCGTCACCAAGCGGGTGACGAACTGAACAACGTTTCATAAATACGCGTCCCGGAAATAATTCTCTGTCCCGACAGAATATTCTCCCTTTGCGGTAAGGCATGAACAGATACCCGGAACCGACTAAATATGTATTTACACTGTAAAGGCTGACCCTCAAATATAATGCAATTTTAAAATTACGTTGAAAGATTTCTATAACTTTTTATTGCAAAATTAAGAGTTATTGGAGGCTATGCCATCAAATAAGAAATATTGTTACAAAAAAGGCATATCAGCATGATAATAGATTTTCTGGCTTGTTCTGCTATCCGTTCTCATAGGGGGAACTTTTGTGTTTCCGATATTTTCCGCTATGTGTGCGCTAAATGGCGGACGGTAAGATAAGTGTCGCTAGTGTCGATAAAAAGAACAAGAAAATTCTTCTTACGAGAGCTGATAGCGTAATGTTCCCGGCAAATTATGACATACTCACCAAGTCGATCCGATCAGGAAAAGTGGGTTTTCTCCCATAGTGAAATGGAAAACCGCGTCTTCTCGCCGATAGCGAGGAGCGACAAAATCATTCTTTTCACAACTAATTCGTATTAGCCAAGCGGCAAATTATGACATACTCACCAACAGCGCCCGCTCTAGCGCTTACGCCGCCCCGGGAGACTGGACAAATAGCCGCCCCTTAGGTAAAGTACCAGGCAGATTGATAGTAGATAGCACAAATGTTATGTCGTTGTTGTTGTAGAAGCTATGTAAGAGACATTTTATTCTTAAATCGAGTGATCTTGGCAGCCCTTGGTCGTTATAACTCATCGGTTCCACGATGGCTGCCGTAGAATCACATTTCAACCCAAAAATGCATAGTCACAGTGGGGTTCGAACCAACGCTATAGTGATTCAGAAAATAGAATGTCTACCCAGAGTCTGAGAAAGCCCAGATAGTATACAGGGTGTCCGGAAACTGCCGCATAAACGCACCGGATTATGATTCCCCAGTTGATTTCCAGCAAAAAAGTTGTAACGAACATACCCCCTCAGCTTAACCCTTTAGCTGCCACAGGCATTTAAAGATTTTTGAAAAAATCATTTTCTTGCACGACTTAAAGCCTAATATCTCGAAAGTTAGACCAGCTAGAGTAGTGAAATAAAATGATTATTACAGCCAACAGCCAATTTACCTGTAAAACAAAACTAACCACACTAAAATCGGATAAAAGGTTTGTTTTTTTACAGAGCTTCAAAGTCAAATTCGCGTGATTTGACCAAAAAACAATTTTTTTTTCCATCTCAATTTTTTCCAACTTCTGCCAAGGTGAGGTGCTTGTACGATTCCTTTCAAAAATTGGCGCATAGTCTTACGATCATATCTTTTATACATCATTTTGATCTAGCTCCGTTACTTCTAACAGTTTTTATACATTAAGTGTAGAAAACTAGGGTTAATTTTAGCTCGAATTCAATACAATTCAATTCACACAGCCCCTAAAGACCTGCAATTGGTAAAATCTATTCGAAGTATGCCGAAATCGATCCTGTTAGAAATAATGGAGCTAGAATAAAACGAGACCGAGGCTAATTTCGGGCGCGGCCGAAATTTGGATACCCTTCGCTCCCCTCGGGCTAAAAGTTGTTTGGGGCGTATCTATGACTTTGACTTGTGTTTAGTCCTCCCCGCTTCCATGCTTTTCCTTGAATTTTTACATAAGTGCCGTGGCGAAGATTTAATGGGAGAACCGGGGGTGTGGGTTTCTTAGAAGAACCAAAGGGGGGGGGGGTGTACGGCAGCCCTACGAACGCATGGCCTTTCCATAAATTTTTACGTATGTTTGTGGCATCAATTAAAACACATTTCTATGAGATTTGGTTGAAAATGGTGGATACATAAAAAAGTTTTTCTTCGAAGAACCTAATTTTGGGGTTGGGTTTATATGCCAGCCCCACGACCCCATAGTCCGATTTCATTTATTTCCACGTTTGTTATGTGGCATAAATAGAAATATAATTTTCTGAGGTTTGATTGAAATTGGTGTGCAAATAAAAACGTTTTTGCTTTGAAAAATTTGATTTGGGGGGCTAGGTTTGTATGGTAGCCCCATGACCACATGGTCCGACTCCATCTATTCATACATATGTTTTGTGTCATCAATAGAAACACATTTGTGTGAAGTTTTGTTGAAATCGGTGTATAAATAACGAAAAATTTCTTAGAAGAACTTAATTTGGGGAGCTAGGTTTTGTGATATAACTTGAAACACATTTGTGCGAAATTTGATTGAAATCGATAAAAAAGTTTTCTTTAGAAGAACCTAATTTGGGGGTCTAGGTTTGTATGGCAGCCCCACGACCCCATTGTCCGATTTGGTCGATTTTTACATATATTGTGTGTCAGCAATGAAAACACATTTGTGTGAAATTTTATTGAAATTGATGCATAAATAAAAAAGTTTTTCTAAGAAGAACCTAATTTTGGGGGGTAGGTTTGTATGGCAGCCCCACGACCCCCTTGTCGGATTTCAGCGATTCAAACATACAAACTGCCTGCAGCAAAAAGAAGCATGTGTGCAAAGTTTCAGCTCCATAGCTTTTAAACTGGCCGAGCAAAACGCGTCGCAACAGACAGACAGACGGACAGACGGACAGACGGACATCGTCCAATCGACTCAGCTCGTCACGCTGATCATATATATACATATTTTATATGGTCGGAGATGCTTCCTTCAATGCGTTACAAACTTCATGACAAAGTTAATATACCCTTTCACTCTATGAGCGAAGGGTATAATGATGTAAGAAAGATATGATCGTAAGACTATGCGCCAATTTTTAAAAGAATCGTACAAGCACCTCACCTTGGCAGAAGTTGGAGAAAATTGAGATGGAAAAAAAGATTGTTTTTGGGTCAAATCACGCAAATTTGACTTTAAAGCTCTGTAAGAACCAAACCTCTTATCCGATTTTAGTGTGGTTGGTTTTATTTTACAGGTAAATTTGTTGGCTGTAACAATCATTTTATTTCACTATTCTAGCTGGTCTAGCTCTGGAGATATTAGGCTTTAAGTCGTGCAAGAAAATGATTTTTTCAAAAATCTTTAAATGCCTGTGGCAGCTAAAGGGTTAAGCTGAGGGGGTATGTTCGTACAACTTTTTTGCTGGAAATCAACTGAGGAATCATAATCCGGTGCGTTTATGTGGCAGTTTCCGGACACCCTGTATAGAAGTCCGTAGAAGTCCGTTCCGCCAGAATTCAAACTCTTAAGTGCAATTCACCTCAGTTCAGCAAAGCCTTCTAGAGAGTTTGTTTGAAATTCCAAAATTAAAGCTAAGTATTGAGTTTCCCCAGCCACATATTATTCACCACCGGCAAAAAATATACAGAAACCTGGCGGAATTTAGAATGACATATGTATATATGTGATTTGGGGATTTATCGAAGCAGATCACTACTTTTGGGTCCATTTTCGTCCCTTTACAGTGATTTCCAGAAGTCATCACTGTGTCCCGTGTGGATGTGTAGCATGTCTTTGAAGCTAAGTTCACTCATGGCTTCCATACTTATTGTGGATTCGCCTAGGATCCTCAGCCTCCTACTACCTAGTGCTGATCACTCACACACAATGTGTGCTGCCGTCTTTAGCCAGACATAGTCTGCATACATCATTCTCCACGATTTTCATCTTAGTTAGATCCGCTTTAAAATTACCATGCCCTGTCACTAAGGCAGTTGTCCAACTTAGGCTACTCCGTGTTTAACTGAGTACCTGTTTAGCTTTCCTCCCTAGTGGGCTGGTACGTTTCGAGCCTGCCTACAAGTGAATAGCCTTCGCCATCGTTGCCGATTTATGGAATAAGGTAAGATATTGAAAATTAATGCGAACATTTCTTTTCCACAAAAATATTCAACACACTTTAGAAAACTCCGCTCTCAAAAATGTTATGCCAAAAATGATGGAGCCGATAACCATAAATTAGCTGGGTCTCTTCGAGGACGAGTTTCTTCAGTGGTTTCAATTTGGGTGGATTATTTTCATAATGGCAAGATAAGAGCTACTTAAATCGGGGAAACCTAGCCAAATCCCGATGTTAGCATGTCGGGAAACATATTAGGGAGACTGCTATTGCGGCTCTGGCAATGTGTACTGTGTTTCCTCAACTTGCTGAAATCCAAACTACCTTGTCCGAAATTGGCCCACTCAATGCTAGATGAATCAATGAATCCATTCGCGCGGAGACCGGGCTAATTGCTGCCAAAAGTAGATACATGGTTTCTAAAATGCCTGAAAAAAAATTTGTTGGTGGTGCATTTCGGCAAGAAATTTCTCACAGAAGATTTTTTTAACGCTTGTATTTGCTGAGTGTTTATGCACTAATTATTTATAATTTCTTATGGTTTCCCCGGAGGTTCAATATTTACTTAGTGGACGTGATCTCCTATGACTCAACCAACAGACTGAATAAAAATATTAGGCGACAATCGGGCCTTGCAAAACCGCCCACAAAACATCAAAGTTGTGGACAACACACGCCTGGGATGGACAGAGAAAGACGATTTTTTTTTCTTTTTATCGCTACTAGCGACACTTCATCACATCATCCGTATAACGGAACATGTAGCGGAAAATATTAGAAACACAAAAGTTCTCCTTATGAGAATGGATAGCAGATCAAGCCACTTCAAAATCAGGTAGCCCATATCTTTGGCAAGAATTAGGGAAAATGCTAGCAAATCCTTAATTCTGATGAAAAGAAGAGGAATTTTCAATTGGATGACGAAATCAGCACTCCATTTTCCAATAAGCTTCTTTTTAAGGAAGAACTTAATTAGCACATGACTTTGCAAGCATCACAGATGTAAAGTTTAGGCAAATATCACTAACCATTTTAAGATTCTAAATGCAGTACTTGCTTTGTCTTTTCGAGTTTTTATACGTGTTTTAGCCAAAAAGCCGCCCCTAAAATTTGGCGCCCCGAGTGACCGCCCAGCTCGCCCCCCCCTTAGAGCGGGCGCTGCTCACCAAGTCGATCCGATCAGGAAAAGTGGGTTTTCTCCCATAGTGACGTCATAATATGGAAAAGCGCGTTTTCCCGCGTATAGAAGAGAGCGAAAATTTCATTCTTTTCACAACTAATTGTAATAAACCAAGCGACAAATTTTGACATATTCCCCGACACGGTGCGATCAGGAAAAGTAGGTTGTTTGAGATAGTGACGTCACCATAATATGGAAAAGTGCATTTCGCCGTTAATGGCGAGGAGCGACAAAATCGTTATTTTAACATCTCATTCGTATTATCCTTGCAGCAAATTATGACATACTCCGCGACTTGATTCGAGCGGGTAAACTGGGGTTGTTCCATAGTGACGTCAGAAACAGGAAACTGCAATTTCCCGCTGATGGTGAAGAGCCACAATTTTTTTTCTTTCACAACTAGTTCACAACAAAATAGCGGAAGAGAACGGTACAAGTCCCGACTTGATCCTTGAAAGTTGTTCCGCTAACTTGACGTCAAGTTAGTGGAACACCCATTTTCTCAGTGAAAATGAAGAGCGACAAATTTTTTTTTCACAACTAATTCACAACAAAATAGCGGAAGAGAACGGTACAAGTCCCGACTAGATCCTTGAAAGTTGTTCCGCTAACTTGACGTCAAGTTAGCGGAACACCCATTTTCTCAGTGAAAATGAAGAGCGACAAAATTAATTTTTTCACAACTAATTCACAACAAATTAGCGGCAAATTACTGTAAAGTCGCTGAGTCGATTTTCAAAAGTTGTTCCGCTAACTTGATGCACGTGAAGTGATCAGCAATGTTACAGTTTACAGTTGATGAACTTCCCTCACTAAGTGTTATTTAAGTTGCCAATGAACTAGCTGATGAATATCAGTAACAATGTCATCGTCATCAATCAGGAACCGATGGAAACTCATCAAGTAACTACTTATAAAAAACATTTTTTTAACAAAATGGTGGTATTTTACTAGAATATTACTCGCGGGTGCTTGTTTCTCCGCAGGTATTCAATGTTTTCCTAAACAAAAATATAAATCCTCAAAATTTTTATCGAGTGATTAGAAATATGAAAATATTGACTATGCACACGATCTAGTTAGCACCTGACAAATGCTCACACTACGAAGGTCAACTTTGAAGTGAAAAAGGTTCTGCTATACAAAAAAAATATTACGCATCTGCGCAAAATTACGACAAGGAAGGGGAACTGACCAAAATTTCAAGAATATGTTTCTCGATGAATTGGTACCAATTCTTCATCGGTACATTCATCGGGTGATTCAGATTCAGTCGAAGTACATAAGCCGACGGCGCGTGGACGAGAGTAACAATGCCATTACGAATTAACTGTGAAAAGAATGATTTTGTCGCTCTTCGCTTTCCGCTTGAAAACGCGGTTTTCCATAATTATGACATCACTAAGGGGAAAGCCCATTTTGCCTAAACGGATCAAGTTGGTTAGTATGTGTGTGTGTCATAATTTGCCGCTTGGCTAATACGAATTAGTTGTGAAAAGAATGATCTTGTCCCTCTTCGCTATCCGCAGGAAAACGCGGTTTTCCATATTATGACGTCACTTTATGAGAGGAAACCCACTTTTCCTGATCGGATCGGCGACGTGCGGAGTAGGTCATAATTTACCCGTTGGCTAATACGAATTAGTTGTAGTAAGAATGATTTTGTCGCTCTTCGCTATACGCGGGAAACGCGATTTTCAATATTATGACGTCACTATGGGAGAAAACCCACAACTAATTCTTATAAGCCAAGCGGCATCGTCCCCAAGTCGATCCGATCAGGAAAAGTGGGGTTTTTGTTATAGTGACGTCACCATAATATGGAAAAGTGCATTTTCCCGATATTAGCGAATAGCGACAACATCTTTTTTTCAACTTCTCATTCGTAATAGCTTTGCGGCAAATTACGACATACTCCGCGACTTGATCCGTGAAAGTTGTTTCGCTAAGTTGACGCCAACTTAGCGAAACACGCATTTTCTCAGTGAAAATGAAGAGCGACAAAATTAATTTTTCCACAACTAATTCGCAACAAATTAGCGGCAAATTACTGTAAAAGTGTAAAGTCGCCTAGTCGATTGTCAAAAGTTGTTTCGCTAACTTGACGCATGTTTGTGAAACATAAAATATGGGCTTTGGACTTGGATGACGGAAGCTATCAATTTCGTTTAGTCTTTTTCAAAAGACTAAGCGAAGAAAGAGAGTAGGTATGCCAGTCTTGAATAATGGTCTGAAAACTGTACCAATATGTTTAGCCTTCAAACTACAGTCTTATCAGCAGTGTGCGGATGACAGTCTCTTATTTAGTGAATATCCGAACAGCGCCCGCTCTAGGACTTTCGCCGCCCCGGGCAAGTGAAAAAATTGCCGCCCCTTAGGTACTGTACCAAACAGATTGATATAGTAGATACAGTATTATCTATATGGTAGTTCCCATTTTTTTTTCAGTTCGTGTCCCCCTTGCGAGGTCTGCTTATCACTTATGTGAAGTTAGCTCGCACACATTCTCAAATCACGCTCGTAACCGTTTGTTCGCCGGCGGCTACGTTTGTTCGTGAATGTTCGTCAATTATTTTCGTTTGTTCGTCTCTAATTGCTTAACCCTAGAGAGATAATCATATTTTTTACCCCTGAAAAGATAATCATACGTCGATTCGACGTGTTGCTAGTTAACATCCTTATAACTTCTTTGTTAAGAGTAACATGTTGCTAAAAGGTAGATATATAATCATTTGTATTTAATATTAATCTGCTAAACTCGTGGTTTTGCAAAATTATCATTTGTTTGTTTATATAATATTAATTTTAAAAAAGTGGTACTAGGTGAAAGTGGACTGTCCTTTCAATAGATTAAAATAAAGGATATCTTTATCGAAACAGGCTTTTAGTGGTTATATCCAAGTGAATACACATTCACATTATGAAGATTTATAAAAATGTCAATTCGGGGCAATTAAAATATTTTTCAGTACAAATTTGTTAAAGATAATCATACGTCGATTCGACGTATATTTGACTTATGACCCCCAATATCTTAGGCTGTGTGGCACCCAAGCCAATAATTTTGCCACGTAATTACGCCTACAGACATGAATTGAGTTAAATCTTGGAACCAACAAATTATGAAGCTTCACTAATGAGATATAATAAAAAGAAAAATTTCTGTACGTCGATTCGACGTAGATTATCTCTCTAGGGTTAATAATAGCAACTTGAATCAAGTGTTTGTACTCATGGCATTTGCTCCAAAACGATTTACATAGTAAAACCAGCTGACGTAAGAGCAATTTAAAAAAAAAAACCCAAAAATTCATTGGGATTCAAAAAACCGGACAGCTATCAGCGCAATTCAACACAGTTCAACAAGGCCTTATACAGGATGTCCCATTCATGGTGGAGGATATTTTAATGGTAGGTAGTGTGGCTCATTTCGGGAAAATCAATGTACAACGGGACTCCTCTCTCTATTTTTAACCGCTACAATGTATTAAATTTTTTTGTAAAAATGCCCGACTTGCTGAACTAAATCAAAATTTGCCACACCACTAAACATTTCACAGTGAGACCCTCCACCATGAATGGGACACCCTGTAGAGTTTGTTTCAAATTTCATAATTTTAAAGCATGATGTAAGAAATGAAAATGAAGGCGAAATTATGTTTTCCACTATAACCCTCAAATCATTTTTAGAAAAATCTGCCCTAAAAAACGATGGGTCAAAAATTGTCTTCGCTTTCATTACTACCCTCCTGCAGTTGTTTTCAATAATTTCATAAAAACTTCATTGATTGCTTCAGTCTTTTCAATGTGCATGGATTATTTTCATAAATGCCTCATCTCGAGAATTTTTAAAGAGAATAAGGCCAGGCTAGTCAAATCGGGGAACCTAGCCAAATTTCAATATTAGCATGTCCGAACACAAATTAGGCAGCTCTGGCAATGTGTTCTGTGGTTCGATCCCTCATCTTGCTAAAATGAAACAGCCTTATTCGTAGTTGCCTTTGCCCTCCAAAGCTAGATGAATCAACGCAATTGGAACCAACTTAAGTAATCAATTCACTCGAAGGTTTGGCGAATTGAAGTTAAATTATGCTGCGAAATGTCGATGGGAATTATGAAAAAAAAACTCCAAAAAATTATTGATGAAAATATTGCCTTTGTGGATGATATTTCTCAGTCTATTTCAAACGCCTAAATGTCCTCAGCGTTTATTCGACTCCATATTTCTCATTTTATATGAATTTAGTAGACATGCTCTCCTGTTACTCAACAGACTAAACAAAAACTTTGAATTCCATCTTCCGGAAATCAAATTTAATTTTTTAGCATTTAATGAAACAAGAAAATTTTGTACTATAATTTCGAAAGTAGGGCTAGCCTCACAGACGTAACATTAGTGTAGTTACTACGTGATAAACCTAGTACATCAGATTGCAAAATGTGGTGGAGACAAATTTTTTTTTGTTTCTTATGTTTTTTGGGGGGCTGAGCACGAATCCGGAGCTTCCCACCAAAATTTCGTTGCGGAACAGGGTCAAAATCGCGAAAAACCCTTAAATTTTTGCTGTTTTTCCGTTATTTGGCCCCTAATTCTGAAACTGTTTATTTCTGCGAAAAGCGCTCCATGAATATTTTAGAGAGCACATAATTGCGCGTCCAAAGAGACATAAATATTATAAATCTGTTAAGCGGTATTACTACAATGGATAATTTAAATTTGCCATTTTTAACATAGTTCCATTTTATGAATAAAATTTTGAGATTGAACGGTTTTTCATTTTTGGTCGTAAAAGTTGAATTTTTCATGTACATTATGTATTTTGGAGTGCAGAACCTGAATCTGTAATTTCCCACCAAAATTTCGTTGCAAAACAGGGTCAAAATTGCAAAAAACGCCAAAAAAAATACTATCAATTGTAGCAATACCGCTTAACACATTTTAATGACTAAGGGCGCGATGGACCCGCAGTTATGTTTTCTCTAATATTTTCATGGACAGGTTTTCGGAGAAATGTACACTTTCGGAGTTATAAACAAAAAAACGGGAAAACTCCGAAAGTTTGGGGTTTTTTCGCGGTTTTGACCCTGTTCCGCAACGAAATTTTGGTGGGAAGTTCCGGATTCGAGCTCAGCACCCCAAAAAACATAAGAAACAAAAAAAAAAATTGTCTCCACCACACTTTGCAATCTGAAATCACCTCGGAACTACACTACATTTGCGCGGCTCTTACTTAGCATTTTAGGATTCTAAATGTAGCATTTCGTATAATTTGTGGGCTCCTCATAGCCTCCACTAAATCGAAGTTGGTATTGATTTTTTTCTTTCGGCTTTTTTAATCTAGTGCTAGCCAAAAAGCCGCCCCTAAAATTTGGCGCCCCGGGCGACCGCCCGGCTTGCCCCCCCTTAGAGCGGGCGCTGTATCCGAATTCCCAAGACTGTAATATTTCCATTTAAGATTGAGACAAAACCAAGTCATCAACACAGTTGCTTATTTATAGTGAGGAAATTGTGCCATACCAGAAGCCAAACTCGCATGTTTACGGTTTCAAACAGCTTAGATCACTTTTTTGTTCAATCGAGTATAGTACAGGAGTAAGTAAAATCAAATTCTGTGATAATCGACCAGTAAGGGACGTCCTTCAAGGGATACGTCGAAATATCAGTAACTCTGTACAGAGGCTTGAAATAGTCACTGGGACAATGGGTTGGCAAAATAACTAAATACCTTAAATACTTACTTTTTCATACATGCTTCCCCCATTTCAGAAAGCCAGATTTAACTTTTCTCCCTAAAAGATTGTAAAATCTCCTTAGCTCCGAACAATCGAGACAACCATCGTTATATTTCTTTCAACTAAATAAGTTCACAACTTAAACAAAACTTTCCTCTCTTGCCAAAATAAAATAAACTTTTTGTATTTTCTTTCATTTCTTCTCTATGTTTTGTTGCTCTATTTTTTTTTTTTTGTAGAAAGTTCAAAGTTTCGATGTCTTTCACGCGAGACCTAATAACATTACGTGCTGGTGGGTAACCTCGGTAACACGTAGTTTTGCAATGATTTACTGAAAATATTGTTTGTCGAGTAGTTTTTTCCTACTCTTTGCAATGGACTTCTCCCATGAAGCACGAAGGTGTCAAGACGATTTCAAAAAGAAACGATAAATAAACTATAAGACAAGTGGGATGTTTCAAGGGGTTGAAATAAGAAAAATTCCGCAATTCTTAATCGTATTATATTTCACTTTTTATTTTCATTTAAGTCTCTTATCAACACTCAATAAAATATAACAGAATGCTATGTATTAGAAACACACTTCAAAAACGCGAATAAAAAAATTACTCTCTTTTGTTTTGTTTCTTTGTTTTATAATCTCTTTCTCACAATATATTTCAGCTATTCCTTCTTTTTTTTTGCAGTACTTTTTCAGTTTTTTTTTTAATTTATATTTTATTATAATATTTAATTTATTTACTTTTCTTTATATATAATTTCCATTAATTATCCGTTTTTTTACTTTTTGATTTTCAGTTTATTTTTCCTTACCTAACTTAGGCCCTACTTATCGTCTAGATATTATTCGATTTACAACAGTTTGTCCGCTCCGGGTGCATTTGCATGTTAGTACCCAGATTGGACTTTTTTTTTTTGCTCACCATGTCCTGTTACTTGTTTGATCATCCTTTTTACAATATTGAATATACGGAAAGTGTTTAAATTCGATTGAGTGAATCGGAAAATGTTTACGACTCTTGTTCAGCAGGTGTGCGGTAGACGTTCTTACGAATGTATATTTCAATCCTGGAGGAAACGACACGGGATGAGACGTACAAACGATTTTACTTATTTTATTAATTAGATATTAGTCCTAAAATTCCGCTGAATCCATTTTAAGCTCCTCCATTCGTTACGGTCGGATTGGTGAATTCATCGCCTCGTGGTAATATCAGGTCGGGATCTGTAACATACACTGTGAATTAGAGCAAAAATGGAAAACAGAATTTATGAAGATTTGGGATTAGTAAAGCATTTTGATGATTATGTGTACGCTTCAGATAATTAAAAGCTTTAGGGGGAAAACAAACAATATTGAAACGAGCAAGGCAAACAATAAGGAGGTAGATACTTGTGAAATACATAATAAACGTGCAAAGTGGATTTCATTTGAACGTAATGTAAAGCACAAAATGGAAGGAAAAAAAATTGTTTGCGAAGCAAAGCATACAAAGCAATAATCCTCTCATGTTTTTTCTTTAAAAAATGCTTTAGATTCACACCATGCTTGGGATTATTACACACATTTTACGAGTCATTTTAAAAAGGACTACACACTGTTTGGGTAACATTTTTCGAATTAAATTCAGAGACTACAGGCTGAGACCGAGGACAAAAACTCCTTCCCAAGAAGTTTACTCTTCTGAGTAATCTGAAGCCTCCTATTCACAATCTTAATATGATTATTATCTTAACATTGGTGTGCCAAAACAGATTCCTGGGTAACGATCAAACATCTTTTTTTTACTAATGAGAGAGAACAAGAGAGAGATTTCGATTAGTAATTTTTAGTGGCTACGAAACTCGGTTTAACTACGATAAGAGTCTCTGCTTTCTCAGTTGCTGATATCGTCAATACTTGTTGTACTGCACTGCCTTTTTACAATAGTACTATGCAGTATAGGATGTTATGGTGTGAGGGTATCAAAACAGTACGAAATACCAGTATACTACATGATATCCTCTCACAAGTCAAGTCAATGCACATCTACACTTAGTGGCCGCTGCAAACTGCGCACTATTATTGCACGCATGCTGAGCCATCGGCGGGTGCTATAGCACGATCTGTATGAACTGTTCGGTGGATCGTGGATGCCTAGCCTATGTATATTTCCGCTTAGGTAATACGGGAATTGGGTGTGATCACTGCCATCTAGATAGACAGGCTGAACCTTTGAGCAGGTATTAATAGAAGGAGAGGGCGAAAGTCACGAATTCCATACAAAGTGACAGCTCAAAAATAGTAAAGTAAAGTAGTAATTGTGTCAAAAATTCGTGCGCGCTTGGTTGAATTCTTCTTCTTCTTCATTCTCTTTGTCTTTAAAAGTGGGTTGTCAAAGCATGGAACTTTGTTTGAATCTAGATGTACTGTTACTCTACTTGTGTCAAATCGCTTTGCTTCAACAGTGTTGTTATTGTATTTTTCTCTCCCATGAATTTGCGCTTTCGGCACACTTTTTAAGCGATGTTTCCTCTCCTATTAATACCTGCTCGAAGGGCTGAACTGCAGAAATTATTTCGTCCACGAGTGGACAAAGTGCCGTCGTGACCAGTGACAGTTGACATTTCTAAAGCTCACAAACTCCAGTGCTTCTGAACCCAAACGTTTAAATATGCCGAGCGTTTATTACGAAACAAAGGTTATGGTTTGCTTTAGTGTGTTTTTCATGTGCAAGTGGTAAAATAGTATACATCAACATCGTACTTACCATATTTATCTCAAAAATCAACGCACTGGCATGTGTTTATCATAGCAAGTGACACGAAATGACAGGCTGACAGCCACTGATATTTGGATTGTGGACAATTTGTGGATTATACTGAGCGTTACTTTGCCAGTACTAAGCGCGGACCATGAGTCACCATGGCAGTACTTGTGTTACATGACGACTGACAGATCAGCTGATACTCCGGCCTGTCTACCTAGTGGCAATGGTGTTATGCTATGGAGCTGCTGACAGAAAAGAGAGGATACCTGCGGGGTTTATAATCCAGCACTTCACTTTGCTCCTCTCTTGCAACCTGCTAACCGTAGTCTATTTAGATATATAGATATAGAAGCCTTGCATGCCAGGCTCACAGGGATGGAGTGACGTGAAAATCAACGAAACTTCCGGAGGAAACGAAGTCGTCTGCTGCGCGGTGCGAAGAGAGGAACGTAGACACGGATCGTGACATCACGTCAAGGGAGCAGTGGAAGGCGTACCGTTCGCGGTTACCTCGGTTGTTATCCGAGAACAGAAAACCCATGCCTGAAGCGTGAGTAATATCAAGAATCGAAAAATTGACATTCCTGAATTTGACTTGACAATTGATATCCATCCTTATCAATGACTCGCAAGGGTAGGAGAGGTTAATTCCTGAGTGCAGACCTTCGGTGTACGAAGTTTGTGTTGAAATCGATTAATCGATTATTTTTGTTTCGATTATACGATTAATCGATTATTAAAATAATCGAAAATACGATTAGTCAAAATTACGATTAATCGAAAATACAATTAATCGAAAGTAAAATTAATCGAAAAATACGATTTTTGCTGCTTGGGGGAAGACGTCTGTCTGTCTTGCAGCAAACCGAAATTAAAACTTACGTGTCCCATACGAAATCAAAGGGGAGTCGAGATCTTTCGACTGCCCTTTGATTTCGTAATAAATATAATAAAAATTCCGTGATTTCCATACGTCCGTGAGTCATACATTCTTCACCGTTTTTTCCCTTGGGGAGCAGTCTTGGCTGGCCCAGCTGCTCGTCACACTACATACTACTACGTGCCAGCATTGAATCGAATCCAGGTCCACGGATTTGTTCAGTCTGCGGTAATAGGATTTGGACCAATGCTCAAACGTCGTCGGTCGAATGTACCTATACATGCTGCGGAGAGTGGGTTCATCTAAACTAAAGAATTCCTCGGAACTTACCCACTATAAACAAAGACGTCCAACCTATACAACGAGTTGATGTAGAAATAGAGGGCGACGCTCGTCATCCAACCAACAACCGCCCAACCAAGGTTCCCAAAAATCAACACCTTCCACCCTGGCAAACGTTGTACGCCCAGTTCAACCAACACCAAATTTGACCCCAGCTCCACGTACCATCGATGCTGCATCGTCCAATTAAACTGTAACGAACTCCAACATCAAATCGTCGAACTTACTGATTTCATGGACAGACACCATATTCAGATTGCAGCTGTCCAACGCAACTCAAACCATTCGCTCAGCTCACAAGGGAACTATAACGTCATCAGATGCGACCGAGAAAGCAATGCAGGAGGTGGTTTGGCCTTCCTCATTCATAACAATCTACCGTTCAGCATCGTTGACATCACTTCCGCCGATAACACCATGGAACTACAAGAGATGACCGTCAAATCGGGCAATATTGACTTTGAAATCTACACTACAACATTTTATATTTCACCGGTCTTCAGCTGTCCCGCTAGTTACAAAGTCAATATTAGCTCTTTACTAAACGGTCAATATAGTCTTCTGCTTGGTGATTTCAATATATGGCACTCCAACCTCCCAAACGACATCAGAGGTAACATCATCGCCGATCAACTGGACGCATCAGATTTCTGTCCAAGAAATCGACTCGCATCGCTGGATCTTGCACAAGCTCACCATATATTCCCATCGCTAGCCCTGGACTTATCAATGACATCACATGGGAGCCAATCGTCACTATATACTCCGATCAGCTACCAATTATACTAACGCTGGATATGCCGTCTAAATTCATCCATCCCGGCAAGAAAACGTACACAAACTTCAAGAAAGCTGACTGGGATGGCTAGAAGCATCAGAGCCGTCAATTTGACCGTTTCGTGATATTGTGCGTTTTCGCAGCGCCCGTGTCGCTAGCCCAGGCGAGGCCTCAGTCATTTACACGGTCTTTGGTGGTCGTGTTTGCCCATTTATGATCTGTTGTAATGCAACAAAGGGTGCGTTCCGTCAGTAATGATACTTTTCCCAAAATTAATCCACGTCACTACAGAACCAGTGGAATTCATATATTTAGTTGATATTGAGGTTTTTGAAAAACAATACTAATTAGCTGAAGTTGTCTAAATCTTCATGCTCGAGTCACAGTTCCGTACAATAAAAACGGTTCGTACTTGATTCGTTGAGCTTCGAATTCTTTATAATCATTGGGGGTGTCTCTAGAAGTAATACTGACTTCATACTTCAAACTACACAGAGGCCTGAAAAGTAGATGTCACAAGTGCATAATAGTATTACCAAAAACCAAATAGGTTTAGGTTTGAGAAGCACTCGAGATACGCTCTTCGATACTGGGCGGTTTGTTTTTATTACTAAACACCTAACTGGCTAAAGCTAAAGCAACAAGTAAAAACTTTAATAATTTTCATAACCCTAGAGTGGGCTATGAGCATTTTGCCGCCCTCACCAAAAATAATTCTTCGTTAAGTTTGCGCTTTTCAGTAGCTGCCCCTATTTTCATCCAGAACTTGTGCCGAAAGGCTGAACGTCGTCAGTGGGCGAAGTGGGGCTGGAGAAGGAGGTTGTTACCATCAGGCGGCAATTTGCCCATTCGCGCGCCTTCTCACGTAGGTAAAAATATCTCATATAAAAAAAAAACTTATTTTTGGCAAAGTTGGAATTTTGGGTATGTTTTATGGTGCATTTATTGTACTAACTTTAACCTACATAGGACCGACCGGGGTGCAGCTGCACCCCAGACAAACTTTTTTAAAGATAGCTTCGAAAATATTATTTTAAATTTTGGAATATGTTTCTAAAATATTTTTACAATTCTGTTACAAAAAACATAAAAAATATTTATGTATCCTAAGGGTAGTTGTAAACCATTTTATTGCTTGGGGTGCGGCTGCACCCCACTTAGCTATCATTAGGAGATCCATTCAAGCTACAATAAAACAGTATATGGTAACCGTTCTATACGAACTGGGTAAACCCAATGAGCTTCAGAGCTCCGCGATTGCAATTCAACGAAGATGCTACTTATGCAGCCGAGGAAAGGACAGAAAATCCAAGAAATGTTGTATTCGTTGCAATCAACACGTTTGTGCAGAGCACTCAAAAGAAAATACAATTTGTAACAATTGTTTCGAATAAAATATATCAAACACATATTCAGTTATTATACCCTTCGCTCATAGAGTGAAAGGGTATATTAACTTTGTCATGAAGTTTGTAACGCATTGCAGGAAGCATCTCCGACCATATAAAAAGTATACATATATGATCAGCATGACTTGGGGAGTCGATTGGGCGATGTCTGTCTGTCTGTCTGTCTGTTGCGACGCGTTTTACTCGGCGAGTATTGAAGCTAGCAAGCTGAAATTTTGCACACGTGCTTATTATTGTTGCAGGCTGTTTGTATGTTTGAATCGCCGAAATTGGATCACTGCGTCATGGGGCTGCCATACAAATATAGCCCCCAAGTTAAGTTCTTCTAAGAAAAACTTTTTTATATGTGTACCAATTTCAACCAAATTTTGACACAAATGTGTTTATATTGATGACACAAAACATATGTAAGAATGGATCAAATCGAAAAATGGGGTCATGGGGCTGCCATACAAACCCAACTCCCCAAATTAGGTTCTTCTAAGAAAAACTTTTTTATTTGTGCACCGATTTCAACGAAATTTCACACAAATGTATTTCTATTGATGACACAAAATATATGTAAAAATGGATCAAATCGGACCATGGGCCCATGGGGCTGCCATACAAAACCAATCCCCCGTTTTGGTTTTTCTATGAAACATTTTTTACACAAATCTCATAATTACAAATTAATGTGTCTTTATCAAAGCAACAAAAAAGGTCAAAACAAATGGAATCATACTATGGGGCCACGGTCCCTCATCCCCCAATAACATTTTCTAAGTAAATATTTTTCTTTGCCCACTTTAGGGTTAACACCTCGACCCCTTCCCCCCCCCCCTGTGTTCAAAAAATTCTTTGCGAGTATGTATTGCATTTTTGAGGCGCAGTTGCTAAGAAGCTAAGACAGCCCTATGAAATAAAAGCTTAATTGATCAGATCAGCCTTTTCGATTGATAAATTAATAAATCATATGAAGGATTTTTCTATAATGGCAGAGGAAAGTTTGGTAGGACACGTACACACTATCGATTCAAAAATCAGTCTACTATTCCGGCTCTATAGAGTGATTATTAGCAGTGCTAATTGTCATGCGAAGGAAGGGTGAGGGCAATCAACAACTCCTTTGAATGAGTGAGAGTTGGATTATTACCGAAATAGCGCATCCGCATTATTTTGGACCGATTCGTAATAACAGAAGTGACCCAATCCATGTTACGATCAAATAGAAATCGGTGGAGTCTTGTCTACTCATTCCATTCGCTGCACCACTTCCCTCGATTACTTTGTATCCCGGCTGTCAATAAGTATCCATTGCAATTTATATCCTGGGAAAGAACCCAATACATTCAGCAAAAACTTACCAAATTATAAACATTATTTGGTTGAAAGAGACTCCCTTTTTTCATTCTGAGCTGGTAGGAATTTATTGCCTAAATATAACTCCATGGTCATCTGATCTTAAGCCGGCCCACACGGATCGGTGTAAAAGATAAAAGTTGTGTACAACACTCGCCTGCAAGGAACAGAGGGGAGTCAACGAAAATGTAACGTCCGTTGAATTACCCTATTGCCTCTATCCCTCCCAGTCGTGTGTTGTTCACAATTTTGATCTTTTTTACAGGACCGTTTGGCGAACCCTGATAAGTGTGCGGCCGACATTCGTCAGATTTTCATTTCAGAATATGTTTCAGATAACCCACAGGATCCGTACAATTTCTACGAAGATAAATTAGAGCAGCAGTGTTTTCGATAAAGATTCGGTCCGGTCAAAAGCAGGAGTCGTGCAATCTTGTGAGGCACAGCCATTCCAAGGCAATCAAGCTCTAATTTCAAATTTAAATATTTTTCTTGCTTAAACGCCAATATTACGTGCATAGCAATTTCAGTGACCTTTAATAACTTAAGTTTGCAGTGATGCAGAGTAACACGAGACGTGTGACGAGATTTTTAGTTTACACTGAATATGGTATGACCACCATACCTAGGGACATACATCCACAGAAGTAATGTTTTTTTAATTGCGAGTAAACGTTTAAGCCGCCACCTATCGCAGGATAGACTATAGGAACTCTTGAAAAGCAGACATTGGAAAACTGAATCAAACTCACGATCGTCATAAGGATGAATATTTTTAAGAAAAGCTTGGCTACATATTTCAATCTAAGCGCGGCCCTTAAAGAAACAGTTGCAGCTACGTCCCCATGAAAAAAAAATGTAGAAAAACTAAACTGTCAATTAAATTTTAATTTATAGTACTGACTTTTCAGGAGGACTACATTTTTCTACACCAAAGAGCGCGTCCCGGCAAAATTTTCCTGAACCCGGCATCCCGGCCGCGAGGCCCGAGCAGGTGGCAACCCTAGTCCACTTATTCCAACCAAACCCAACAGAAATATTTTTTTGTCGACGAAACGGAACTTTTGTGAAGACGGAAGGAAAAGAATGTGGGGGGGGGGGGTTAAATACAAGTACTAGGTACGCCCGAAAAAAACTTTTAGGCCAACAAGAGCGAAGGGTATCCCAATTTCGGCCGCGCCCGAAATTAGCCTCGTTTTTTTTTCATTTGGTTTAATGTATAATACATTTTTAAGCAGTTTTATATGAAAAAACGTTGAGGTGCATTTGCACCCCACTTGGTCCTTAACCTAATTTTTTGAGGTCGGTCCTATGAAGGTTAATAACGCTGTTAATTTGTATTTTTATGAGTATTACATACGACAATGTAGAATATATATTAAAATTCTATTAAAACGCGTTGCGTTTTCGAAAAACTTTTATAAACCGAAGTTCTCAAAAAGACGTTTCTCGGAAAGACGCGCCCACTCTAGAGTTAATACGGTTGACTCCTACAGCTACTCCGATTGAAGATGGCACTGTTCCAAGGGACAATTAAATACTACAGGGCGTGAAGAGTTTTCGTCGACTTTACTATACTTTCTGGCATTCCAAAATTCATAGATAGATAAGATCCATGTGACTAGGGAAGAAAGTTATGCGCACATGTGACTCACATGCAGTGACCATACAATTTCGGTGATATCTTGTGCTATCGGTGATTAGTTCATTGGTGCAGCGATAATGGCTACACGGATACATTGCAACTCCATCTCGGCTTGGAAACACCCACTAAAGCCGAGATCCGAGTGAGGTGTAACAGTAATAGTAGTATTTAGTATAGAACCTTAATTTAAAAAAAAAAATAATAAATAGCAGGCGCGACAATCCAACATTGGACTAAGGCCGCAGGATGTGTAAGTGATATCCTATTTCCAAGATCTTATCTGCTTTTTGTTGAGGTAATGAGATCAGCATCACGATCAGCAGTGTTATTTATCCCCATAAATGGGTACTCGTTTAACATCTGAGTGAGATCATAGTGCGTCACAAGCTCGTGAGTTCGAAAAACACCATGGAACACGGTGAGATTTGAACTCATGACCCTGTGCACCGAAGGTGCGTGCATTAACCGCTAGACCAGCCAGAATACTACTAACCTAGATTTTAGTGGATGCGAATTAAATTTTTCTAATTTGATTGAATAGATCTTTCTCTTCGGTTCCAACCGGGTGGAAGGTCTAATGAACTTTTCAAAATAACTGAAAACCCAGAAAACCCGTCAAGGTACCAGATTTTGGCATCCATAGAAAGTAAAACGTTCGTCGGGTGTTGATCTGCTGCCTGTCTGGCTAGTAAAGGGTTTTCCAATAGGGACGCTTGAAGTTTGACAGCTGATTGCGGCCATGTTGTTTGAGTGACAGCTGTCAAATGCAGTGTGTTATATTCATTCCGTCCTCCCAAACCACCATGGCAGGTTACAGTGTCGAGCAGCACGTGCAAATCATAAAATTGTTTTATGAAAATGGGTCTTCAGTTCGAGCAACGTTCCGCGCACTTCGCCCGTTTTACGGTCGCGATGATCGTCCTGCCGAGTCGACTATCCGTCGATTGGTGGACAAATTCGAGTCAACCGGGTCAGTTAACAATCAGCCGGTTCCCGTGCGTCGACGTAACGCGAGATCTGCTGAGAGTATCGCCGCTGTGCGCGACAGTGTCCGCGAAAACCCGCGGCAGTCAATTCCGCGTCGGGCACAGGAACTCAGCGATGATAACCAACTTCTTTTGGCCTGAAATCGAGAATATGGATCTGCACAACATGTGGTTTCAACAGGACGGCGCTACGTGCCACACAGCACACGATACGATGGATGTTCTGCACGAGCAATTTACGGGCATGGTCATCTCGCGCGGAGGCGACGTGAACTGGCCACCGAGATCGTGCGATTTGACCCCGCTGGACTTTTTCTTGTGGGGTTTTCTTAAGTCGCAGGTCTATGCCAACAAACCGCAAACCACCGATGCCCTCAAAGTTAACATACGCCACGCCATCGATCAAATACAGCCCGATTTGTGCGCCAGAGTCATCGAAAATTGGACCTTTCGTGTGCGCGCCACCAACCGAAGCCGTGGCGGTCATTTGAATGATGTCATATTCCATATGTAATGGGGTCGATGGACCTTTCAAATAAAAAAAAAAAATTCGCAAATATCTCTCCTACATGTATTTTTTTTTTCATTTCAAAGATCAAGCGTCCCTATTGGAAAACCCTTTATTTAGTTTTGAATAAAGTTCTACTACAAATTGACAGAAGAATTAGCTTAACCAGCTATGCTCATTTATACTTCCACTGGGCATATTAATGCCAGTATCAAGGGCTGTGCACGCCACTGGGTCCAATAGTCAAATTAGCATAAAGTAGTTTAGTTTCGATACAATTTGTTCTCATTGCATTCTAATCATATACACTATCCTTATCAAACACATATTTTTCTAATAAATCAACGAAAAAAAAATTAACTTGTAATCGACATTTCATACATACTACACCACCATGACAACGACCCGAATACATACAAATTGAATATTTGTTCGTTCAATTTATCAGGAAAATTATTTTGTCAGGATTTTCATCGTTCACTTCAATATTTCACGGTTGCTTACACACTGAACAACCCATTTCCCATACAGAATCCTCGCAGAGTCCCGGACGCGAAACAAAAAAAGAAGAAAAAGTTGAAGAACAATTTTAAAATTGATTGACAAAGTAGTTCTTATTAAATATTTGAACAAGTTTCCGCTGTATCCGAAAAGAATGATAGAGAGACAGACATTTTTGGAAGTATTGTTCAGTAGCTCCTGAAGGAGCTGCAAGATGTCTTCTTGCGTTTCCAATCGACCCACACACAACACAAAATTCGAAATTGGAGTGACGGTTGACGTTTTCTTTTTGCAAACAATGTGAGTATTTGGCGTACATCATTTTCAATATTTTATAGCTCAACTTATGATATTCTACGAGACGTGTTTGTATGCGTACCTACGTATCTTATATCAGCCCGTTCGTTCCGACACAACATTTGATGGTAATATGTGTTCGGAGAAGGTACTTTGTCTTTTCCCTTCTTTTTCATTCGCAGGCTATTACTACACATATCGCATCCTTTCGGTCGATACCCTTAGATTATTATATGAAAACCGATTGTCATAAAAGCCCTTTCAATACGGGAAACGTGCGCGTGTTGGGATACGTCCGGATAGAGGACTATACACCAAATAATCCTAGATATTTCCTGGAGACCATATGCTAACATGTGTATACGGATGACTATCCATATAGGGGGGGCTACTAGAAAAAAAAGACGACAAGAGGACACTATGTTGTCTGTTGTACACTCCGCGACACTTGAATAGGCCACCGTAAAAAAAAACATTCGAATCCATATATCGTCCACATAATAGTATAGTGATTTTAGCTGAAAAAATGATGAAACCCAAACATCCAAAAAAAGAGCTGACTTTTGATGCCAAATTGTTCTATGGCCTGACCGCATTACGTAGTAAAAAGTTAGACTTTTTTGCGCGTCACATTTGGGGGGGAGGGGGTGGCAAAGGGGTGAAATTATGATTTTTCGCCAATATCTTGTTAACTGTAATATTAACAGCAAAATGTTCTGAGGACGATTTAAACTACACAAAATTTCCTTTCTAATGATATATTATATCATATACCTTCTCTTGGCAGATTATATACTAGACCTTAATACATTTGGTGTAATTTAGATTTTTTGATAGTTACATTTGGCGCTCTAGCTCCTGAAGTAATTTAATTGGAGCCATGGTAATTGGGATAACTATTCCTAACAATATATAACTGTCCCACACGGAGACTCAGGCTGCCCCGACAAAGCATTCCCCTATACCCCCTAATAACATTTAAGAAAAAGACATGCCTGTAACTTTTCGCCGAATCACAGCAGGCGGGAAAAATTTTGGTGAACGTTAATGCTAAGTCCCATTAGACCCTCCACCAAATATTACTTCGATCTGATTAAAACAAAGGGTACCTTCCATACAAAATGAACGGAAAATTGCCTACGAGCAAAACTTTAATTTTGGTTGACTTTTTCCCTTATTTCTTAATAAACTAGTGGCATTGAATTTGAATAATTTGAATGGAAGGTACCCTTTGTTTTAATCAGATCGAAGTAATATTTGGTGGAGGGTCTAATGGGACTTAGCATTAACGTTCACCAAAATTTTTCCCGCCTGCTGTGATTCGGCGAAAAGTTACAGGCATGTCTTTTTCTTAAATGTTAATAGGGGGTATAGGGGAATGCTTTGTCGGGGCAGCCTGAGTCTCCGTGTGGGACAGTTATATATTGTTAGGAATAGTTATCCCAATTACCATGGCTCCAATTAAATTACTTCAGGAGCTAGAGCGCCAAATGTAACTATCAAAAAATCTAAATTACACCAAATGTATTAAGGTCTAGTATATAATCTGCCAAGAGAAGGTATATGATATAATATATCATTAGAAAGGAAATTTTGTGTAGTTTAAATCGTCCTCAGAACATTTTGCTGTTAATATTACAGTTAACAAGATATTGGCGAAAAATCATAATTTCACCCCTTTGCCACCCCCTCCCCCCCAAATGTGACGCGCAAAAAAGTCTAACTTTTTACTGCGTAATGCGGTCAGGCCATAGAACAATTTGGCATCAAAAGTCAGCTCTTTTTTTGGATGTTTGGGTCTAGAGCTAAAGTCACTATACTATAAATGCAAACAATCTACTTTTTTATTTGTTTAATGAAAGTTTATTAAAGTCTAAACAATACAAATAAAAAGTATTTCCAATATCTTTAACAGAGAATTTTTCATAATTTTTTTTATTAATAACATCATAAAAAGTGTCTCAAAAAATGCGACACTTGAATAGGACACTCTTTAAAAACAATATCTTCAGATATAAAAAAACAAACGAACATAATTTTTTTCCACATTTTAGCCAAGTTCAAGTAAATTAAATGGTTTTCAATAATGGGTTGACCCCGCCTTGTGTAGAATTACTTCATAAACTCTATTGGGAAGAGAGTTATAAAGTTTTTTCACATATTCGAGCGAAATAGTCGACCATGCCCTTTTAATAGCTTGAATTAGTTCTTTTTCATCGGAATATTGACTTCCTGAGGAGTACACGCTTCGAGCTAGCCATCCCCAAACATTCTCTATAATGTTGAGGTCTGGCGAATACGGTGGCCAATCTAAAAGGCTGACATTCTGGCTACCAATCCAGGACTTGACAACCCTGGCATTGTGAATCGGAGCATTGTCCTGCTGGAACGTCCACTTCAGAGGTCCAAAAATGTTGCTGAAAACCGGAAAAGCCTTTTGGAGCACGCCTTTAATACACTCTGCGTTCATGGTCGACGTTAAGAAATGGAGCTCATAAGTTCCATAATAGGAAATGGCTCCCCACACCATAACACCCCCTGCCCGGCTGTGAAGACGATCCAATTGTTGCTTATCCTTCCGCAAATCGTGGAAATAATAACTGAACCCATCTGGGCCTTCCAAATTAAATTTTTTTTCGTCGGAAAAAACGACGAGTCTCCAGTCGCGTTTCCACGTCATGTGCTCGCGACAAAATAGCAAGCGCATTTGTTTCCGCTCAGGTGTTAGCTTCGGTTTTTTTTTCAATTTAAGTCTCCTCATGTGAGGAGCTTTCGAAATCACCCGTTGAACAGTTCTAATGCTCGCTTGAACACCTGTTTTTATTTTAATTTTCGACGCAGGGTCGCGTGAATTCGATGCTGCTCGAAGTATAGCTCGCCGATCCTTGGCCGAAGTCGCAAATTTTGAGCGCCCTTTCATATTTTTCCCATAATTCAAATCATATGCAAGGAAGTTTCTTATGACATGACGGCTTCTTCCGATTTTCAATCCGATTTGATTAATATTTAGTCCACAATCCCAATAGGCTTTTATGGATGCCTTTTCCGCTTCAGACAAACACTTTCCACGGCCCATTATAGTCCTATTGTGAGCAATATATTCTGCTAGATCCTAGATATTTTTTCAGACCACTTGCTCCGCGCACTAACAGAAAGAAACTGAAATAATAACTGATGTCCTATTCAAGTGTCGCAAAAAAAGCGAATGTTTTATGACCAAAAACAAAACAAAGTAATAAAACAAAAGAACGGTATACTTCTAGTATACGATTTTGCTTTCAAATAAAGGGTGTATAGAGATGTAGAAAAGGAAAAAAAATCACACACTAGACAATTAAATGTTTCGAGTAATGCGCAGTTATAATTGGGATTAAAGGGTGGCCTATTTAAGTGTCGCGGAGTGTATATTTTCGTCAGCGTTTTATCAAAACAATCCAATATATTATCAACGACAGCATATTGTAAACTCCATATTGTAAATACTGTCGCCCATATTTTATGCGTATGGAAATTTCGTGGCAAAATGATATTTCTACCAAATTCAGAGGCCCCTAGAATCGGCTTAGTCCGGGCTCGACGACCGTTGGCAAGTAGGTTTTCGGTGAGATGTTGACGATGTCAAAACTTTTTACCCGTACGTCGTCGCCCATTTTTCCCGTCCCGACCTGGCATATGCCAGGATCGAAGGATAAAGCTTTAGAGACATCCTTTGCGGGATTCTCTTATCCTATACATACTCTCTATATAAATACGGTAAAACATTGATCTAGGAGAGTCGTTCAAGTTTTGTTTTCGACATAATTAGAATAAACGAAAGTTGATTGGTACTGTGCGGTGTATCCACGAACAAACAACGTTGGCTGTCATGGTAACGGATGGTGTATGTGTTGGGTTTTCCCGGAGATCAGACCAGAGATTGAACATTCTACTCCCGGACTAAATCCTTTCCTGTATGCTAACTACTACAAAGCACATGAAGCATATATCTCGTTTTTCGGCTAATCCCTTTACGAGTATTAGTTGTATACGATGCCATATGAAACATTAAATGCATGTGCGCTCGCACGTTCGGTTTAATCTCACATACGCTGGGCTTTGTAGAGAGATATGTATCTGCAATCAAAGTTTTGCATCCCTTCAAGCAATTCGTGAAGTTTTCAAGCTAATATATTTTGAAGTTTATGTGTTCTCATAGACGAAGAATCTCAAGGACATTTGTTATAGTAGAACACAAAGTGGATATTTGTTTTAGATATGTAATTGTGCACGCAACGTAATTCCTTCAAAGTCTGGGAATTTGCAATTCAAATTTGCCAAAAGGGAACAATCAAATTTTCAAAGTTTCTATACTGATATGCAATGAATATCTAAAGGACTTCTAAAGAAATTTCTATGAAAATATATTTTTTTTTAAATTGTGGATGACCTGTTTTGCTTTTCGATCCTACGCAGTACTTCGCAATTTCGGTGTATTCGATACTCTTCTGTTCGATTGTTTGAAGCGTTCTTGAAGACGCATGTATAGTTTGGTCTCCCAATAGTCCATTAACTCATACTAATGATATTTATTTACCCGAAGGTTTTGCTATAAATTTAGCATACCCTACACTAATTATCCTGGCCGTGTGCTTTTCCTCAACTTGTGATCTTTGAAAGCTCGACCTTTTAAATGCTTCCTTTTTATACCCTTCGCTCATAGAGTTAAAGGGTATAATCACTTTGCTATGAAGTTTGTAACGCATTGAAGCAAGCATCTCCGACCATATAAAAAGTTTACATGATCAGCATGACTTGGGGAGTCGATTGGGCGATGTTCGTCTGTCTGTCTGTCGCGATGCGTTTTACTTGGCCAATTTAAAAGCTATGAAGCTGACATTTTGCACAAATGCTTCTTTTTGTTGCAGGCAGTTTGTATGTTTGAATCGGTAAAATCGAAAAATGGGGTCATAGGGCTGCCATACAAACCCAAACCCTCAATTTAGGTTCTTCTATGAAAAACTTTTTTATATGTGCACCAAGTGCACCAATTTCAACAAAATTACACAGAAATGTGTTTCTATTGATGACACAACACATATGTAAGAATGGATCAAATCGGAGCATGGGGTTCTTCTAAGAAACATTTTTGAGCCAATTTCAGAAAACCTTGAATTAATGTGTCTTTATCAAAGCAACAAAAAAGCTCAAAACAAATGAGGGAGTCGAGTGACGGTTGTCACGAGGACAGCACGAATAGCGGCGAAACGCTTGACATGTTTGATTGGACGAGTATTTACTGGGCTCTGATACAAAAAGAGAACAAAACGAGACCGAGGCTAATTTCGTTGGGTAAAGTTTGGTTAAGGTTGGATTAAAATAGAAAAAGTTTTTCTTAGAAGACTTAACTTAACTTAACGGGTTGTTTGTATGGCAGCCCTATGGCGTAATGTTCCGATTCCATCCGTTCCTAGATATGTTTTGGGGCTTTATTAGAAACACACTTGGGTGAAGTTTGGTAAAGATTGGTACATAAAGAAAAACGTTTTTCTTAGAAGAACCTAATTTTCAAGGGCAGCCCCATGACCCCATGGTCCGATTCCATTCGTTCCGACATATATACAGCGTACACTAAAAAGAAACTTGTATACAAAATTTCAGTCCGATAGCATCAAAACTGAGGGACTAGTTTGCGTTGCAACAGACGGACAGACAGACAGACGGACATTGCTCAATCAATTTCTCTCCTTACACTGATGAATAATATATATACTGTATATAGTCGGAGGGGCTTCCTTCTGTGTGCTGCAAACTTCATGACAAAGTTAATATACCCTTTCACATAGTGACGGGTATAAAAAAGGCAGGTAAGTGCCGATGGGGTTTGTGCGTTATGTGCAGTACATTTGAGATAGTTGAGTCCCGATGTGAAAAAGTAGGTACAAAGTGTGTACTATACTAAGGTGGCCAGACTCCCAAAGGGCCAATGCTGTACACATACTTGCTGAATTCAGTTTTCAGGCAAATCCTCAACCATACTACTCCCCTCTTCACGCCGAGAAAGCATAACATTTCTTCACGAGGCTACCACTATGATTATCGTTCGTATATTTTTTAACGTTAAAAGCACGACAAATCCACCAAAAATCGTCGTTTGACAGGACAATGCTACTGAAAAAGCAGGACAGAAAGAAGGACATCCAGAAACACAAATGCCTCTGTAATATTTGTGTACCTTTCTAATTTGTCAGTAATAATAAGTGTGGATTTTTTTTTCAAGCTCAAACGCTTGTTTTAGTGTAGTTCGATCAGAGGAGAATTTTACTTAATGACCTCACTTCTTTGACAATCACTTAGGCATCAACCTTAAGCTTCTGCATGCCCTAAATAGGGCCTTCAACATCCCTTCAAGGGTAACTGCTTACAATGAGTGAGGTTACGAAACAAAACAGTTGCGTATGTACCGCAAACATGTTTGCCGTTCCGATTCCCTAACATTTTGGGGATCAGAAATAATATCCGGGTTTTTCGTTAGGCTGTCTTTGTATAACATGCAAACGAAAAGAACCGGAGATTACCAACCTAATTCTAGAAACCTTTTTCATACGGATGACGTCGACGAAACGGCAGCGTGGTTGTTTTAATACCCGTCACTATGTGAAAGGGTATATTAACTTTGTCATGAAGTTTGCAACGCACAGGAAGCACCTCCGACTATACAGGGTGTCCCGTTCATGGTGGAGAATATTTTAATGGTAGATAGTGTGGCTTATTTGGGGAAAATTAATGTTCTACGAGACACCTCTATTTTGAACCGTTACAATGTAAAAGCACTTTTTGTAAATTGTGTCAAAATACCTGACTTGCCGAACTAAATCAAAATTTACCAAACCACCAAACATGTCATCCGAGATATGACTTCACTTTCCGAAACTACATAAAATTTCCTATAAAACGACACCTCGTCCGTTACGAAGTTGCTCGTATCTTCCGAGATACACCAGTTCAAACTTTGAAGAAATTTTAAAATCGGTTTTTCATGCAAAATTCAAATGATAAAATCGTAACGGTACTTTGAACTGACAAATCTGCAAAGTTGAAAAAAGTTGCCTCATTATGTTAGCTCTCGAACGACATATAAAAATTAAGGGCTCACGATTTAAAAATTTGCGAATTTAACGTTTCAAAGGTAAAAAAATGTGGTTTCAATGTAAAGTTTTTTCGCCCAACAAAATGAACTGTGTTGATCGTACAAATTTAGCTTCATCATATCAGATGATTTGCATTACACGAAAACCACATTTTTTACCTTTGAAACGTTAAATTCGCAAATTTTCAAATAGAATAATTTTCAATTTCAATAAGAAAATTGGCAGACTTGTGAAAGTTTCAAGGCTCTAGCTCACACTTGTAGCTGTAGAGCTATATTTGGCGCCCACCGCTCACATTGTCTCCAAATTTCAAGGTCCTACCTATCTGCCTTCGGGAGTTCAATCGTTTCAATCGAAAATTGTCCCTAATTCAGAAATTCTGGAGCGGAAAATTTTGAAATTTAACAGCCATGTATAGAGGACCGCACTGCCCGTTTTAGGTGAAAATTTCAAGGTGCCAAGGTTCAGAAGTAACAGCCATGTAAAGATGCGATTTGAATTGTTCACAAAACGATGGAAAAATTACTGTACTCCATCCGATTCTCCTGTCAACCTCTTTAGGAAAAAGAAAATGCAAACTAAAGAACTCTGTAAGGATTTCCCCTATATGTCGACCAAATCCAATAAAGTAGCGATAAATCCCCCGAGGCTCGCCATCCGCTTAAGAATTAAGAATCTACGCAATGAAGTATCAATTTATCTATTGTAATAAACAAAACAAAACTTTTAAATAGGAAGGTACAAGGAGGTGTAATTTTCGTAGTTCAAATAAACAGCTTCATGATTTTTGTCACAGGGTCACGGATAGTCAGAGATAGGGAAAGGGCCATCGACATCCCTACAATGCTGCTGAGACTGCAGTTTCGAACACTGAAATTCAAAAGTTGAAAAATCACTGAGTATCGACTGTCTAGAAAGCGGAAATCGAATCCGTATTGAAACAAATTGGATTATAAATTGTCCTTTCTTGAAATATGATTTAAAAAAAATGCCTTTCTATAAAAGGGAACCGACAATTTAAACTGACACAAAATCCTAATCTTTGTCGTAGATTTGAATTAAATACATATTCCTAACGCTAAAAAAAAATACCGGTTCATTGTGTTAAACAATTGTTGGGTTTGCCCCTTTTAAACGAGATCCTGGCTACACTTCTCCCATGCCTGTTATAACTTTGCGTGTTAAAACATACATTTGCACTACACATGCTGATGATGTTTTGTCAATGAGAACATTTAGAAGTTGAGGGATCTTTTCTGGGTCTTGTTTAGTACCAACAGAACCTTGCAAGGACGTAGCCAGGATTTAGCTGGGTTTCAGAAATTATGACATTATTAGAATCTTGTTGTTAATTGTAGACACCGCTATCATCGGAAGCAGACAGTGCCACGTCTACAACGCCAAAGACTTCTTTTCTGTACAATTATTATAGAAGGGCTCGTGGGCCATGGTATATGCACGAAGCAGCAACTATGGAACTATGGAAAGTACGATCGGGGATTCGGTGCCCGCGTCGTGCTGCTTTTGCCTTCCCTTCGCACGGCCAAACAAAAATTACTTCATTCTTACAGGGAAATATTTTATTTCAAATTGTGTAGCCTGCATGAGGTCTTACGAAATTTGTTGAAGTTTCCATTATGAAAGACCATCCCAATTTTGGGTCACCAGATCTTTATGTGTTTCAAATTGTTTATAATGTAGTCACAACTTTCGTCCAGATGACACAATATATCTGACTGCAAGCTTAATTTCGGCATAGTTTTAGAAATAAATAAATTAGAAATACTGTGGGAAGTTAAATACTGCTGGACTGGACCCCTCCCTTGGCTACGTCCCTGGAACCTTGCTTTCCTGGCATACAAACCAACTCCCAAATATTAGGTTCTTGTAAGAACAACTTTCTTTCTTTTTGAATGTTAACCAAAATACATCCAAGTGTGTTCCTGGATTAACCCCAACGTATCCAGGAACAAATGGAATCAGAACACGTCATAGGGCTGCGGTAGAAATTTTTAACACAAAAGGAGCTGAAGTTTCATTCAAATGTGACGGGTATTCAAATTTCGGCCGCGCCCGAAATTAGCCTCGGTCTCGTTTAGTTTATGTTGTATCTGAAACCGCTACCCTTATTGACCAAAATGCCACCTAGTATCAGAAATTACAACGCCTAGCCTGCATGGGCGGGCATAATAAATTTTTGTTGCATGACGTATTCGCGGGTCAGATTACATAAATATGCTGCTGCAAATATACCTAGCATACCGGTCTTCATAGCAGGAAAAATTTCATGATGCTTGACAGGACCTCAACCGGCCGTACGGAAAATGACCACACTATTCATATAGTGGTACTTGAATGAACGAATTCGAAACGGAGCATGAAAGAGGAGCTGGAGTTTTAGAACCCACCACCAAGGTCTCGATCGGCAGTTCAAAGCATTTCGAAAGTTATAGCCAATTTAGAGGATGTTGGGGCGCACATTTTGATAAAAATGTCAGAGTCCTAGCCTTATCCGTTCGAAAGTTACGTTGGGCCGGGAGGACATATTTTTTTTTCAATAAATTACCAGGCTCGATTGATTCAAAAGAAAAAAAAACACTAAGACCGCTTCAAAGCAAAATCGGATCATGCGTTATTTTTAAAATCTGATCTTTGGAGTGGTATCTACGTTGTCGCTACTAAAAATGCTAGATGGGATATTTTACAAATTTCTAATGGGCGGCCTTATAAAACAGCACGGAAAGCCGCTCCTAAAATTTGTACATATTTTGAAATTGTAGTTATTTAACCGTGCCTTTGTGAGTTCCTTGATTCTGCAAATTTCTAAAAAAAAAGTGGAACATGGGCTATGATTTTTATACTACCATGATCATTCAGGGCTATGTATTTTAGGCAGATAACGGTAAATATTGTTTTTTTTTAGTATAATTTGTGCGAGAGTTTGAAAATGCTTTGAGTCATTAAAGCACACTAAATGAGTGAAAGAGCCGCATGTGGCTCCCGAGAAGCCCTTTGTCGACCACTGATGTAGTGAATTAGGTTTCATTGCGTGTCATTGAGAATGCTGTATATTTCCTAACGCTGTACGACAGGTGAAAATGCTGTACGGCTGGTCAGCTTATACTATACCACATTCGCCAGCTCCAGCACCACCGTCGCAATTTCAACACAAAAGAGAAACCAAGAATAACTGCCCTTGCTCGGCTCTGTTTTTCAATGATTTTACTGAACAAGAGTATTCTACAATACGAAGATACCTATATGCCTTATTATAAACGTTTTCTCTTCTAGAGTTTTTTTTTGTGTAAGTTCTACAAAGAAATCCTCTGCTGTGTATATCCACGCGGAAAAAATATATTTTTAACATTTCACAGAATTGTCAGCAACATTACAGCAAGTGAATTTCAACGTCAGATGAAATTATGTTTTTTCTACTAACAAGGCAGATTTTTCTGTATTTATATGGAAGGTACGTGTAGTGTCCTGACCATCCATATCTTTCCTTCTTTCGTCATAGCGCTCGCGTGGTTCTTGTCGCAATCTCTCAACTATACAGCGCTTGAGGGATGTAAGCTTTGTGTTGACAATTGCACTTGACTGTGACAACACTGAAATAATTTCATATTCTGACATTAAACCTGAAAAGGACACGCCTGCCTGTTTGCTGGCGTTCTCATCTCATCATCATGATCATCATCGCGACTATACACAAACTAAATAATTTCTGGACGCTCCAAGGCAAAACAGATGCTTAGCATATTGCTCCAAGGACGAATATCACTCACAGAGCGCTTTGGCTTTATGTTATATCTATACGTGGTGGATACATACATACATACATAGTTTTGCGCGTTTGAGTAAAGTCCTGGAATATCTGCGATAGGCATATAGGACTACATTTACATGTACTAAACAAATTCTTCGTAACTGGAGGGTTATATTTATGCAGATGTTTTTTTTTTCTTCTTTGGAATATACTTCTCTGCATGACAGATAAGAACAACAAGCAGCACTTTGACGTAAAGAGCAGAAAGGCACAAGACCTTCACACCATTCAAATCGTATACACAAGCGTTAACGCACACGAGTAGTAAGGGTAAGGACCACTTGTGAAGAGCCCTACTGCATGATTTTTGTCAAAATGGGCAAATAATCATTGCCAGGAGAAGTTCTTTTTATTTCAAGCTCTAATTATGTTGGTTTTGACATAAAAACAGAATATACTTCAGGATTAAATTTAGGGGATGTGTTTGCTCGGAAAAGTACGTTTGCTTCTGCAGGTGGCATAATCGCAAGGTCATGTTACTTGTTTTAAATGAAGGGTCGAGTTTTGCTGTCAATATTTCATTAGTCAGAAAGGCGAATGTCTGTCAATCAAAAAAAAAGCAGATTGGTGCGTTTCATTGCGTACGCCTCGGCGAAGTTCATCGAGCTACCTACAAATGTTCATAAGGCCGAAGGGCATTACTATAGTAATATTCCTGCAGGACGTTTCCCGAAAGTGGTTAGATAATGAACGGGACGACCTAAGAAGCACAAATCCATGTTATTCAAGAATTCCGGGGCTCAACAACCAGATTCAGAGACAAGTTAGAGACTACATAAATACATAGAATGAAGATGTCAGCAAATTATGGTCCAATATCCGTACCTTATCCAACCCCGCAGCAAGGATAAAGGTACTATAGTCATATAATTCGGTAGTCAGCAGATTGGCAAAGCTTATAAATGCCTCAGTTAATTCAATAGACAATTTATTGAACACCCTAAACCGGATAAGCTGAATCGCCGAACTGCTAACCTCATACCTATTTACACAACGGACCAATAAGATAGAGATAAGATGCGACTCCCACTAAACAAATATCCAGATCGCTGGAAACATTTTTTGACCGTAAAAATCGGGTTCTTTTCTTCGTCTAAATCCTCTGCGGCTTTTCTTACCACCTGGTCGATGGACTATAAGTGAAAGGCTGATGTGTTTATTTCCAGAAACAAAATTCCTATTGTGCATAACCCAGAAAAACAAATCGTACATCTAAAAATACCATAATGTGTTCAGCCCATCATGCCGCGACGGTCTGTAACAAAATGCGCAGTAGGAATAAGATCCTAAAGGCTCTAGCTGACAGCGTCTGGGGCAAAGATAAAGAAACCATACTGGCCACGCACCGAGCGGTGGTGCCCATCAATCATGTCATGGGCTGTATTCCTCCCCCACGTAATACGAGTATCAGACGTAGGCTCTGAGTCTTGAGAGAGAGAGAGGTTCAGGGATACAAGAGGGAATCCTTCGATGAAGAGACATACCGGGCCGCCATTGCAGCGATTCATACTGAAGAAATGAATCGGTCTATTGCGAGTTTAGGTAAGAATAGTGTCCTCTCACCGTTTCCACCACTTATCCCACCCCACTGATCTCGCCTGAATAGATGAGGCTCCTGAGGGCTACCCGAGCAACATTAGCCTAACTTCGTCGGGCTTCTGTTCGCGCCTTAAATCCTTTCATTCTCGCATAAACCCAGACATCTAAAGCATTTGTCCAAACTGTGCTGGCGCGCCTCATCATGTAACTTATTTGTTTCGATGCACAGCTGCGCCCACTAATCTTACCCCTATCTCACGGTGAGAAAACCCTATCGCAGCAGCTAAGTTTTTGTTCCTTGACATCTCGGACAAAAAAAAAAAGACGAACCATAATCCACATCCACACAGATGCACAACAGTGTCACACCTTTCTGCACCGCTAAAAGAGAAGAAGAAGAGTAATCCTAAAATGTTCATGATTCGGGGAAATCTAGAAAAATATATCATTCGTTCTTTCGCAATTAGTACGGCCATCCCATAAACTTTGAGTATGTTTATCCATCTGCAATCTTTTCAAGACTCTACTGGAAATAGTAGGGGAGACTGGGGCTGGTTCTAACAAATTTTAAACAAAACTTCTTAGCTACCCAACCTTTTGCGTTAGAGACATGACTTTCTGCCATATAATGCGTAATTAATAGGACTTTAAATAGAAATTATTAAAATTATTGTAAACGTATTACATTCTGAATAATAAGGCTTTTTTCCTAAGAAACTCACATGTTAAAACTTACCCCTGTCTGGGGTTGGTTCTAACAGCCCTGGGGTAAGTTTTAACAGGAAGGATAATCATCGAATTTGAACTTTTTGCAAATAATTAAACACCAGTTAATCTACAAAATCAAGCTTTATTTTTTTCAGTCTCATATTAATTAAATACAACGATCAATATCATCATATTCAGTACTGAGTGATATTTTAATGCTAAAGATAATTAAATAACAAAACTTTAGCCGTTATAGCAGTTTTCTTAAACTCAAAAAATTTAATAAACATCTTCTTTGAAAAACAATCACAGGTAATTAAAAAAATGGAACTCTAGCCTTAATATCCTAACACAGGAACTTAACTCGCGATTTGGGTAAGTGTTAACATGTTAGAACTTACCCCGTGTGTTCTGTTAAAACTAACCCCAAAGCCCAATTTTTCAGAAATCACATTGCACTATAATAAGTACGTAAGTTAGCCACAAGAAATTAGAGTGCATCTATAGCTGAATAAACACTTTTTATATAAGTTAAAGTTTCACATCTTTGAAATTTATATTAAGATTGAAAATCAAGAAAATAAAAACGCAAAAAAGATCGTTTACCTGTTCATATGGGCACACCACACACAACTCGTTACTGCGACGGCGCAGACTAAACTGACGAGTCTCGACACGTTTAGCATTGTGTACAAACAGGACAATCATTATTTGTTTGTCTCTCAGTCTGATAGTTTGGCATCTATCAGCCTGTTAATACCTGCCCCTGTTAGAACCAGCCCCGGTCTCCCCTACATGGGATCTACATGCCTACCTTACTACCAAAACACAGTAACAGCGTAACATAAAATGTACTTTTAGAGATTGATACACTCGACCACCGCCAAAAAAATTCCACCTCCTCCTGGAAAAAAACTGGATACTGCAATCGAAAAAATCTGTAATTGACCGTACAAGGGATTTCGATTTCAACAAGGGGAGAGTCCCTTCCCAACATGTTTGACTTCAATCCTTCAGTAAATTCAACAAAATTCAACAAAATTCTAAACTACGACATAGGTTTGAAAATTAAAAACAGAGTATAATTCGGCAAGAATCGCTTCATAACGCAGCTTTTCATTTTGTTAAGCTCAAATTCCCATAATACCAAAATGAATAAATATTTTGAAAATAATTCCATCGAGCACAACAACTAGACTCGAAGCAATAATATCTCTCGGACGATAATGAATTCATAACAAATCTTCATCGTTCTTTCGTCAATATCCCTTTGGATATTCAAACATAAACTTCAAAAATTCCATTTAAACATCCTTGGAAGCAATAACGCACCCAAATAGGATCAAATTTTATGGGAATTGTCAAGTTTGTATATGCCGAAACATTGAAAATCAATTAGCATCATTGAAAACTACTAAAACTCATGCAAATTCATAAGACACACACAGAAAACAATCAGCGGCAAAAGTGTTGTTACAAGATAAAAAGCTTAAGGACATTTTACGTTAGGTTAGAGCCCTATGTGTATAAAAAGTTGAATAAACTTACCACTTAGGCTTGGCTGTGAATATTGAACAAATCCTTCCGATACGTAGCGTGTCGTGCTGCGCGGTCCTGTCGATGCTCGACTATGATGTCGAATTTCGGCCGATCGACCTAGGTCTTCGTCATTAAAGCCATCCTCCTCTATATACATTGATGGTACGTCCTTGCGTGCCGGCCTGTGGAAAAGACGTTTTAAGTATGAATATTTTTGGAAAATGATATGGAAAAACGGAAAATAGTTGATTGCATAAAATATTGAGAAAGACTGACGGCTTTTCAATAGGACCTCGAAAACTGATTGATTAACGAAATTGAGATTTCGTGGAAAGTGTAGTTTCATCAGTTAGCGTTTCGACCTCAATTCACATATAACAAATGGGAAAATTTGCTTCCAATATATTCCAGATGCAAAGGCACTCCAGAGGAATTTGATAGCCAAATTAGATTTTCCACGAACATATCGAAATGCAATTGAATATGTATGCTCAATCGAATTCAGAATATTCAAACCAGTGCATTTAGTTCAAATTATTTACAGGTCGGTTGCTGAAAAGTTTGGGTTCAATTCAGTGCCGAATTAAGCGAGCGCGGTGCCCGTGGCAAATGTTGAGCGCGGGGCCCATGGAACAAGTTAAAACATTTCCCATCTATTCACGTTAAAATGAACCATTTTCGCCGAAATTCGCATAAATTTCATAAAATCGAAATTACCGTACCTCTAATGACAATGTGTTAGGAACGCCGATCGGTATTACTGAAAGCCAAATACATGCTGCCAAGACGCACTGAGACAGATAACCACTCACAGTGGTTCAAATTCACATTCTAGCGGGACAAAAATCAAAGAAGTAAGCATGTATGTCGAACGAAAGACGAACCGGCCAGTTCGTATCCAACCTCCGAACAGCGTGGACGTGGCTTAATTAATATTGCTTAGTTGTCAATCTTTTTTGTACATTGAATTATTGTCATTAACCCATTAACGACGAGACCCTTAAATCTTACCGATTGAGCAGAAATTTTCCACGGTCGGCTTAAAATGGCTAAAAACACATTTTGTAGAAAAAATTTTTTTTCCCGGATGCCGGGTTCAGGCTCCCGGCACTGTTACATATATGTAACATCAGGCACTCGAAGTACTCGAGGGTGTTACATATATGTAACATCAGGCATGATACGGGGAAAGTGTTTTCAAAATATATTTTTGATTTTTTTCCAAAAAGAAAACATTTCAGTAAATTTTTTTTTAATAAAGCGAAAAATATATGAAAGCCGATATTTTACATGAAGTTTGGAATGTAGATAAAGCAACAATAACGTAGAAATAATACGAAATGTATGCGAAAATTGAGCAGCCTTACAAAACTATTATGTCAAATATTGTATTATTTTATTTTATTATATATGTGTTTTTGCATGTGGAGTTGTTGTTGTTTTATTGAGAAGTTTCTTGAACACCCACGGAACTAATAGATTTGACAGTTTGTGAATAGGAAAAAAGTTTATAGAACTACAGTAGTTAACAATACAGATTTTGAGGATTATGGAATATTTGCCAGTAAATTATAAAATTATTGTTTCAAATTTTTTATCAATTTGTCCATTCGCCCAATTTGTCTAAAAAGGACTAAATAAAGAGCCTATAATTCCTCTTTGTCTATCATTTGGTCTAGATTAGAAACCATTTCTTTTTTCGTAGCTCAAAATATATCCTTTTAAATATTATATTAGCAGAATTAAATAGAATAACTAATCCTTGGCCTCATGAAAATAAAGCCTTGACTCCTTGCTTCGGATATTTGACTCCGGCTATCATTTTAATCCACATAGGACAACTATTGTATCCATATTCCGGATTTCTAGAGCAATTCTAATTCCGACTCTCAATATTTTTGGTATGTTATTCCAAATATGGCCGCTCAATTTGCCAGTCAAGAAGACACAAGGGTCTAGAAAATCATGTGACATGACTAATTTTAAGGAAAAACCTAAATAATAGCATTTTTTCTTTTAAATTTTAACATTTATAAAGACTATTTATGCTATTATTTCCTAGATAAAAATGTCTTGTTAAAATCCGGAATTTTCGTTAATCCGGATTGAGAATCCGGACTTCTTTTTTTATAATTTATCCGGATTATTGCGTCAATAGTGTCAAAATTCCATAAAATAAAGAAAAAACACTAAAAAAGTACATACTCATACACCTCGTATACGAAGAGTGCACTTTCCCCATATCAGGACGGATGTTACATATATGTAACAGTGTTATAAAAGTACTTATAAAACGTAAACTACGGACAATATTTATTTCATTTATTTTTTGTAGTGTTTCAAAAAGACCATGTAATGCCATACGATTAATTTTTCCCCAATTTTTTTCATACAATTAAATATAAAAATAAAATTCCTCTACTACTTTTGCCATCGAGACGATTTTCGTCAACATTGAAAAAACCATCAGAAAGAAACCTCTATAACTTCCACAATTGTGAATCAAATTCAGCTAAATTGATTTCTACGCATTGCTAATAGTGTCCAGTACAGGATAGTGCCGAATTGATATCCTATTCCTTTAGCAGCCGTTTGAAACGAAGGATGTCTTACTGTTACATATATGTAACATCAGGCATTAATGGGTTAAAGTGAATTCTTTTCATCAATTCAATTTGCTATTCTTACATGAGGGCTCAACCGGGATTTGAGCAGAGCTAAGCTTCAGTTTGTTGTGCGAACATTTTGAACTCGATTCCCGGTAAATTGATATCGCGTGTGCCGTGCGAAACATGAGAACAGTTAGTAATAACGGTTGTGCGAACATTTTGCATGGCGACAGAACTTAAACGACGGTAAAACATGAGTGCGCGACACCGTAGGTCACTGCAACGGAGTGATGCAAGCGTGGACGTAGTGGACAATATGAGAAGCAGCGAGGATCGTGCATCAAATTTCAATATCCATGATGTTGAAAGCGTAATTCGCAAGTTTCACGGTGACAGCATGAATGTTGTACCATACTTGAACGAATTTGAAGCGTATGCAACCGCGTTCCGATGGACAGATATTCAAAAATTTGTGTTTCTGAAAAAATCGCTAGCAGGTGCGGCTAGAATGTACATAGATTGCGAGGCAAAACCGGTGTCCTATTTACAACTCAAAAACGCCCTTATCGAAGAGTTTAAAGAAAAACTAGCTAGTTGCGACGTTCACCAGAGGCTTCGAGAAGAAAAAAAGCGGAACAATGAATCGTATCGTGAATATTTGTACCGAATGCTTGAAATAGGTAGTCATGCACAGGTGGATGATGTTTCGGTGTTTCGGTACGTGATTGATGGCATTAAAGACTCGAAAGTGAACAAAACAGTTTTATACGGCGCGAAAACGACAGCGGAATTTAAAGAGAAACTCATAACTTATGAACAGATGAAAAGCGATCCCGAAGTTCCAAGTGGTTCGAATCTAAAGAAACCTAGAACAGGAAAAAACGAAGCAACGCAGAAATCACGATATTGTTATAATTGCGGATCATGAATGAATCCGATCATGAATTGCATGGTTGTCCGGACAAGACGAAAGGCCCAAAGTGTTTCGGGTGCAATCGATTTGGGCACAAGCGCACTGATTGCCCGAATGGCAAGGCAACCAACTGCATACGAAAATCTGGACCGTCATACTGTCCTGTACTACTTAACGATGTGGCTTTTTCTGGTCTTATTGATACTGGAAGCGACGTGTGTTTAGTGAAGAAGTCGTGCCTCAATAAAATAAAACCACGAGACGTGTCAGAATCTTCGCGTTGTACGTTAACGGGTCTCGGTTCCAATATCATCACGGATGGGCTGTGTACGGTCGATGTGAAAATCAACGGCATTTTATTTGAGAATATCAAATTCAACATAGTAGACGTCATCATAGGCATGAATTTGCTGGCTAGCGCCATGGTGGAAATTCGCAATGGTAAAATCACAATTACCAAAGTCAATGCGGAGCCTGGTAGTAGAGAAACGATGGACGATGCATCCAACCCAACGAAATGTTATCTTATCAAATCAATACGGAAGCGTTGCAAGAAGATCAGCTTAGCACAGACGTGTGCAGTACGGAAGGTACGTTCTGAAGTTGAAAACATCATCTCCGAATATTCACCGACACAACCGAAACATAACTATGAAAATTGCGGTGACTGATAACGAACCGGTCTATCGTCCGCCAAGAAGATTTTCGCCATCCGAACGTAAGATAATCGACGATCAAGTGAAGTCTTGGTTAAAAAACGGAGTTATAAGAGAAAGTGTCTCTCATTACGCAAGCCAAGTGGTTTTGGTAAAGAAAAAGGACGGCAAGCACAGATTGTGCATTGACTACCGTTCCATTAATAAAAAAAATAACAAAGATCGATACCCGCTACCGGTGATCGAAGATCAAATCGACAAAATTGGAAATGCTGCATTTTTTAGTATCCTCGACCTTGAAAATGGCTTTTTCCATGTGACGGTGGATGAAGGAAGTCGCAAATTCACATCGTTTGTCACCCAAAGCGGGCAATATGAGTTCATGAAGGTACCATTTGGATTATGCAATTCGCCCAGCGTATTTCAAAAGTTTATAAATTATACGTTCCGAGATCTGATCCGCGAAAACGTTGTAATAATTTACATTGACGACATCGGTGTACCCGCACGTACCATTGAAGAAGGCTTAATTAGTTTAAAACGAACCCTGTAAGTGGCTGCTGAGAATGGACTTAATATAAAATGGAGTAAATGTCGTTTCCTTCAGGAAGAAATAGAATACTTAGGCGATAGAATTTCAAAAGGGACCGTTATGCCGTCGATCAGTAAATCAAAAGCCGTTATTAATTTTCCGTCGAAAATTCATTCCGAATTTCGCAACACGAGCGCGACCGTTGACCGAACTTACGAAAAAGGGAGCTGTCATCGATTTAGGAGAACTTGAGCTAGAAGCCCTACACGACTTGAAAAATGCGTTGACAACAAATCCTGTTCTGAAGATCTTCAAATATGGCGTTCCTACTGACGCCAGCAAACAGGGATACGGAGCGGTTCTTCTCCAGAGGGACGAGGAAGACAACTTGATGCACCCTGTTTTTTATATGAGCAAGTGTACGACGGATCCTGACAAAAATTATTCGATCTACGAACTTGAGGTGTTGGCTGTCGTCGAAGCTGTGAAGAAATTTAGGATATATCTGATTGGACAGCGCTTCAAAATTGGCACGGATTGTAAAGCGTTTAAGTGCACCTTGGAAAAGAAGGATTTGGCGACGCGGGTTGCTAGATGGGTCATGCTGCTTGAAGAGTTTGATTTTGCAGTGGAGCACCGTGCTGGAACGGGCATGCGACATGTCGATGCCTTAAGCGGCAATCCGGTTGTTATGATGATACAAAATGACGTCATTCTAAAACGATTGAGCGAGGCACTACATAGTGACGAAACGTTGCTGCCTATCATCGAAATACTGAAAGATAAGCCTTACAAAAATTATACGATGCATCATGGTATTTTATGTAAAATTTCAAATAATAACAGTTTGTTTGTCGTTCCAGAATTAATGAAGTCGGCCTTAGTTCGAGAAGTCCACGAAAAAGGGCATTTTCGTATGCACAAAATGAAGGATATGCTGCAAGAATTTTATATCCCTGATCTAGATCGTCGCATTGAACGATGCATTGCTAGCTGTGTGAGATGCATCTTATCCGATAGAAAACGAGGCAAAGCAGATGGCTTTTTATACCCGATTCCGAAAGGCGAAGTACCACTCGCTGCGTTCCATATCGATCATTTGGGGCCTATGCAAGACACGAAAAAAGGTTATCGTTATATTCTGGCTGTTATTGAGGGGTTCACGAAATTCTGTTGGCTTTTCCCGACAAAAACACTTACGTGCAATGAAGTCCTGCAAAAGATGGAGGTAATTGCTGAATCTTTTGGTTACCCTCTTCATTTAATTTCCGACCGAGGAGGAGCGTTCATATCTCAAAATTTCAAGAAGTATTGCATCGACCGCGATATCGAGTTGCATCTTGTAACTACTGGTGTACCCAGGGGAAATGGTCAGATCGAGCGTCTTCATGCGGTTGTCATTTCGGCACTTACGAAGTATTCTATTGACAAACCTGATGAATGGTTCAAAAATGTAAAAAAACATTCAGAGGGCTATAAACTCAACGTATCATCGATCGATACGAATGTCACCATTTCAATTAATGGTCGGTACTAAGATGAATTCTGGAAAGGACATACGGCTCATGGAGATTTTAGACGAGGTTATATCTCAACAGTATGACGAAGCTCGAGCAGAATTACGAAATCAGGCAAAAGAGGCTATAGGGAAGATGCAGGATGAAAATGCGAGAAATTTCAACAAGAAACGAAAGAAATCTATCATCTACAAAGTTGGGGACCTGGTTGCGATAGAGCGAGTGCAGTTTGGCACAGGACTGAAGATCAGACCGAAGTTCCTTGGTCCCTATCAGGTTACTTAAATCAAGGGATTTGATCTTTATGACGTACAGAAGATTGGCGAGCACGAGAGCCCGAAGGTTACCAATACAAGCGCAGACAGAATGAAGCTATGGGCCGAGTACGACGGCGATGACAATCTTACCGTTCCGCCACAAGTCGCAGATGACTCGCCTGAGGCAGACGAGTAACATGGATGACCGAGTGTCGAACGAAAGACGAACCGGCCAGTTCGTATCCAACCTCCGAACAGCGTGGACGTGGCTTAATTAATATTGCTTAATTGTCAATCTTTTTTGTACGTTGAATTATTGTCATTAAAGTGAATTCTTTTCATCGATTCAATTTGCTATTCTTACATGTATACATATGCGATTCGATTACTGAACATTTTGTTTATTCGACAAAGAATAATTTATTTAATAGTCCTTTTTTGGACGACCTCTGAAAATTTTACCATTCGTCATTTTCCGAAAAGTGATAAAATATGGAGGCAACACTTACCTCTAAATATAGCTTTCAAGTGAATTGCCCCTTTTCAGGGTTACTCAGGTTCATAAAAGGTTAAAACTAAACATCTAACTAAAAAGGACCCATAATAAAGATACTAATGTTGGGCATACCAGAAGGCCAAATTTACGTTAGCACGGTTATTCGGTTTTACTAATTAAAATAAAAAATCTTGAATAATCTACACACTTAAATGAAAAACAATATTTTTGGTCAACAATTTTGAATCATTTTTAAACAGGTAATTTTGCCCCCGTTTTCAGCAGTACGCCACTGTGAATGAGAGATATAATTGTCATTTATAAATTCTATGGATGAGCGCAAATAGATTTCGCAATATTAACTTCAAAAATTGTATGTCCCGCTAGAATGTGAATCTGAAACACTATGGACGTAGGGTTACGTGTATTTTCATGCAATATAAACCTTGCTATAATTTTTGGAACATCCTAGTGTAAATTGTTCAACGATAACTTGTTCTAACAATTTAGAAGGAACTGCCTTTTAGAATTTCTTTGGCATCTTGGTTGTTATAATTTTTGTTTCAGAAAAACGCGGGGCCCCTAAAAGCGCGGGGCCCGTGGCATTTGGCATCTTCTGCCACGTGGTCAATCCGGCACTGGTTCAATTCGGAAATATATGGACAATAATTTTGGTGAAATCGAACTTCAACATCACTGCTATTATGTTTTAAAATCTCCAATTACCAATTTTAATGTTCGACAATTTCAGTTTTCAATGTATTTTGCGACCGCGACAAAAGCATTTCACTCTCTGTCGTTAAAGCACTTTGAACGCGGCGCGTTCTTATCATTTTTCGTTGGAAAATGCCATTAGATGTGCCATTCTCCCATTCACCGCACATAAAGTATCAGCAAACAAGAATGTATTTTAGACATCACTCTGACAGCGGTCGTATAGAGATATGGCTTGCAGCATCCCTTTCAGGACATGACCACAACATGGGTTTTCACATATACGAGTACTCGACAACATGTTTTCTCATTTCCCTCCCCCATCCTGCCTGCATATTGCCTAGCCATATCCTAGCAAACATCCAGAGTAGTAAATGTATCTCGGTTGTCGCTTTTGTGCCACCATAAAGATTGACAGCATTAAATGTGTTCTTGGACGTAATTTATGAGATATCTCTCATCATCATACACACACAGTGTCCCGGTTTTGTTTTACGTTCATTTTATACACTCGGTAGGGTTTTCCTAGTTTTTCATTTCGTTCGCCTTCCTTTTTTATGGCAAATGTCCTGACGGATAGTATGGATACATAGCAGGAGCAGTAGTAATGGTAATAGTTGTTGGCGCCATAAAAGGACATTCGTCGTGTAAGCAAGAGCTCTTGGACGATTATTACAAATATTTCACTTGACGTCGTAGTTACATTACAGTTTCGCACGATGTATGCCGCGCCGCTTGATGGGGGGGATGTACTCGTGCTCTTTTCGTTCTCATCATAAAGTCGAATGACGATGACCATCCCCATACGCCCGTCACAGTGTGTCGTAATGTTTTACGAATTTCACAGAGGAAAATAGCTTCCTTCTGTACGTATACGTGTTATGCATTCTAATGGAAATGTAATATACGAATACGAAATTGAGTCCTTGTTCCCTTTTTCTAAAAAAAAAAACAGATAAATGGCGGTCAAATTGAATTCAAGGTGAGAGCCGTTGCTTCTCACGTTACGTGTAGGTACGAATGATGCTTTGAATTATGTGACCATGAGTGGGATGATATGGACGCAGCAGCAACAATGGTTGAGAAGAGTGAAGCCTGTCCGAAGCCTTCATAAATTCTAAAAAGCCGGCCAATTACAGAGAAAACACGTATTTTGCCTAAATAAATGCGGGCGGATAAGAAGTGATAGAAGGATTATTGGCGGATCGTGTTTTAATGGTCAGCGTAGGTTTGGAAGTAGAAATATATATCGAAGTTATAAATAAGGGATTCACCTGAGAAGATGAGAGGAAGGCTTTTAGGGTATGGATGCCTTCATCGATTTATGGCTATTTTTGTGGAGGATTTACAAACCATTTTCTAGATCTTTAAGTATGGCATATCCTTAGTTACCTACTTTTCTAGCTTGTTTGTTAAGGTTAAACAAACAAATATAAATATATAAATTGAAATAAAAATCCGTCAAGCATGAGTTTTACCAGAAAATCTAACTAAGCGGCGCGCGTTACCTACATAAACGGATTCATCTGCAACTTTACTTCCTTCATGAAAACCGACATTTCATTCGGTTTTATCAAGTGGTTTTATTTTTCTCCTGGAACCTTTCCATACGCTGAAATCAACTTTCGAAAGACTTTGTCTTCTTTCTCTGAACAAAACACCTCAAGGCAGAGCTGTGCGAAGGAAATACAGCGCCCGGGGCTGAAGATCGCGGAAGCGCCCCCTAAATCTCTCACGTGTTAAGGAATATTAAATTTTCATTTTTACGAACGCGTCATGTTGGGGTATAACGATTTAGACAATTAGAAAAAATCTTCAATTCGAACGGCTTGTATCCAAGCAATGAAGGAAGGATTCGTCAATAATTTCTCCATGTTGTGCGTAGAGACTTTATAATATTAGAGGATTAAGGTTAGGAATGCTAAAAAAAACACACGGTTGGAAATCTCGATTTTCAAATTCCCAAAAAAGTTCTTGAAGGCACGTAGACTAACGGATAAAAGCAAAGTGCTCCTATTTGCCATATATGATATATAGGACAGGTTTAAATGGGTAATGGGCACACTTGTAAGTGTCCCTAATTTTGGCATTAGACTTTCAAAATAAAAGCAATTCCCGACTGGAAGGTTTTCTTTTTTGAAAATTAAAAACATAGAAAAGCCACCACCCTTGTATATCTTTCCTTTAGTTTTAATTCTTTGTAGAATCGGGGCCCGTTTCGTCAACAGTGAGCTTTTTTCGATGTGAAACAGAAAATTAACGTAATTTAGAAATTTAACGCTTTTATAATTTTTTTCTTATTTACATGCTTTTCTTGCCATTTTCCTATGTTAATCGCACCAGCCAGCATAATTCACGTAAGTAGTTTACATGTATCCGCGTTTCCGTTTTATAAGAAGTTTTAGTGAATTTCTTTAATTGCGAAAGCTTCCTGTGCTGCGGCAATCAGCTGAACTGTTACACCCCGTTGTCCAAATATCTCGTTTCCCACGCAATATAAGACGAAGCCGAATTTCCCCTGCATAAATACCAAATAGCTCGATGGCCGTATGGTACGAAGACGAAGATAATCTTGTACTATTTCTTCAGTGGTTTAAAGAAGTTTCTTTTAGAATACAAACTCTAAACAAGGAAACGAACAACAAATTTTTGAACAAGTATAAAAATAAAATATACACATTTTTCGGCTCGCATTCTCGGCGCCGGGGGCAAGTGCCAGACCACCGTTTGTACGGCTCTGCCACAAATCAAGGATAAAGCTTTTTTTTTTTATTTTTGTGGGAATAAAAAAACACAATTTGCATTTCTTGATTTTGTTGTCTTAGCGCCCTAAAAAATAACACTAACCAACGCATCGAGAAAAGGGGAGACAGGGAAAAATTTTAGTTTTTCACAAATAACTCGAAAACTGCGTGTCTGGTCACAAAATATCCTAAAAACGAAATTTTCCGCCTGCAATGATAGGCTTTTTCATCCAAAAATACATCCAATAGATCCAAAAGAATTTTGAAATACCTACCGATTAACGTTTATATATTGCACTGTAACTTTTGCCACAGGGTACCTAGAGAGCCTATAAAATTATCATATCATCAAACTTGAAATTGATCCATATCAAAAATAGACCTACTTCCCTATTTCGTTAGGTAGACGAAATGGTGTGAGGCATGTAGAGTGAGCCTCATTAAAAATTTGGTTGAAATAGGCTTAAAAGTAAGCACCAAATCTTCCAAGCTTATCAAGTTAATGCAGTGGTTCGTAATCTTTTGCACATGAGGAACCACACTTGATGAAACACATTAGTTGTCGCGGAACCAACGAAGTTGGTCGTATCTTCGGAGATACACCCGTTCACAGTGGCGTAGATAAGGGGGGGGGGAGTCAGGGGATCCCCCTCCGGTCACACATTTCTTAATATTACTTTAGGTATATGTAAAACAAAGCAAAAGTAACATTGGATCTGGAGTTTCGCCAAGGCAAGCCCTACTGAAGTAATCTAGAAGTGCTGGTAGAAAAATTAAATGTAAGCACTGATTGAAGATTTGTTGCCGGAAAATCTTAATGTTCGCTTCAACGGTTCATTCGGTTCAACGGTTCGGCGGAACACGGAATGCTCTTCCACTGGAGCGCAATTTCCAATGGGGAAAAATACAATACATAAGATTATAAAGAGTGGAAAGCTAATGCAAATGAAGAGAAAGCGCTGCAAAACTGCTTCCAATTTTTCAGCATTCTTTTTTGATTGAGTTTATCAACAGTTAAAATTTAACGAAAGGTTTAATTGTATATAGCAGGGCAAAGTCAGTCTTGACTTTCTCCAGTTATTCGCAATTTTATTGAATTTAATACGAACTCTTTAAGCTACAACCAGGAATATTTTTTTAACAGAATCTTCTATAAAAATTTTTTAGAAACTTCCAAAATTGAAATATATATAGTGTTATGCAGTAATTCGAAAGCAAATTAACAAACAAACAAACGGCGTTCCGCGGTGAAGAGTTTTGTGAAAATCTCTCAAGGGTTTCGCGAAGATATCAAAAAATAGGAAAAATGTAGAAAAAGCTTAGGACAACAAACAATCCATACGAAAAAATGTTTGTAAACTTTAAAATTCCCAAGCCTTATCTGCTACACAGCAAAAGAAATCAACTTAACTGTTAAATATTTGACCAGCATCAGAGACTCGACCAATTTTCTTTTACAACTTTCCACTATCTGAAATAGAAAAGGAAGTACAGGCATACCTCGACTAAGAACGCTAATTGGTTCCAGGAATATGCATCCTAAGTCAAAAAAATTGTATCAATATCGCACGTAGGTAAGAAGACGGTCACACTCCAAATTCGTCACTGTTTAGTTAATGATTCAGTTTTATAAGGACAAGAGGTATTTAAAGTATAGATTGTGTTCAGCTCAACAGCAACTAATTTGCTGAATATTCTTCAAATCTTTCTTTGGTGGTCTCTTAGTCTGAACTGGGGTAGAGCTCGGGCCTTTTCTATTTTTATTCTTAAACTTATTTAAGCACTGGTGATGGAAACTTATCTGCATATTATTTGTTGAGCTCATCGTTTTATATTTGAAAAAGACATTCTCATCGGTGGTTCGGAACAAGAACACAAAATTGAGCAATTCAGTTCGAATCTCTACTCAAGGTAAAAATCCACTCTCCTGTGAGAGATTAGGCCCAACTGGTGAACACAATCTTTGGAGGCATACATTCCCTTATCAATTCCACCGCATGGCGGAAAATAAAGGTCGATTCCAAATTGACGACTGAACTCTTTTCCTGAAGTTTAGAACAAACGTTCAGTTAGAATTCAGTAAGTAGTTAAGAATGCACTTATTATGTGCGCGTTCAATTTTTCTCATACCTACGATCTCCGGTATCAAACTTACAATGTATGCTTAAAATTTGCTTTTTTGAATCATTTCTCATTTCTGTTTTTAATTTGCTTCATTTTGTAAGTTTTCAGCAGAAACTGTTTGCCGCCAGATTCGTTTTTAAATAAAAGGTACAATCTTTTACACAATCGTTGAACTCTACTTGGAGGTCCTCAACGAAAATAGGCTAATTGCCATTGACAAAAGAAAATTTTTGAAACAACGGCTCAATAAGTAATAAGAAGCTTTATGAATCAGGAAAGAAAAATAGTGTGGATACACTCACCATACTAAAAAAGGCAAAACTATCGATGTAATATTTTCAGGACTCTGTTTTTATCGTATGGCAAAATGGCTATACCAAAATTTGCTTCAAATAAAATACAGAAATTGTTTTTCTGAAACTCAGCATTTGATAACCGTAAAAGTATAAGTAATCTTGCAAAATGATCCCCCTCCTCTCCGAAAAGCTATCTACGCCACTGCCCGTTCAAACTTTAACACGTTGGCTGCAGCACATGCTCCCGGGGGCATGTGATAGTTATTATTTGTGTGCGGCTGAAAAATTTGCTTTTCATTCTCCAGGTGCGAAAGCTATAAAATCTCTAATTTTCATCCGATTTTAGCGAGACAAACAGCATTTCACTTAGTTCGCCCTATATTATAATTAGAGCCAGGATTTTCGTGCAATTGCACGTTATGCACGAAATTGCACTTTTCAGGGTAATTGCACGAAATTGCACGTTTTAAGGTTTTTTCATGAAAACGCACATTTGCATTTGTACCCCTGTTTCATAAATTATTTACCAGACATTATGTAACGTGCAGAATTTTTCAATAGACAGAGAAGAGAAACGTATGTATTGGGAAAGAAAATACATGTGGAAATACAATAAAACAAAAAAAAGTGCATCACCATTTATGGAAATGTCACCAAATGCCGGTTGATTTTCATACAATTTTGCAGTTGTTGTGTATAGAGTGCATGTTAATCTGGTGGTTAACTAAACTTCAATACATGTAGGAAAATCTCCCTCGTTAAAACTACGATTTCTCGAATTAGATAAGCCCAAAGGTTAAGCGATGGATCCTAACTAAACAAAAACCGGTCATGTATTTGGAATGGAATTTGGAATGCGCTAATCTTGACAGAATTTTATGGGAAAAGTTTAGGTAAAATATTGGAAGTGTCCCGTTTCTTATATAAAAAAATATTTTACGGAGCTAGTTTCTTCAAATTTTTTTCCATATTTTACCTAGGCCCTTTTTCAAAAGCGTAAGCGTCTGAAAGCCTAAAAAAGGACAATGAAAATGTCAATTTTTTATATATTGCACGATTTTGCACGTTTCGGGATTTTTACTGCACGTTTTTCAATTTTTTACTGCACGGAAATCCGGGCTCTAATTATAATATGATAATAAAACGAGACCGAGTTCTAATCGTGCGAATAGCACGATGAGTGTATACCCTATACCCATGTACAGACCTAGAAGGCACGCAAAACCCAAAATATTCAAATTCATATTTTTTGTGGGGGAGGGAGATGGGTCGGACCTGACACATCTTTGCTACCTTATCAAGGCATCCAACGGCTACCATTTGATACTAATTTGAAGTTTTTCGTGACATTCTATCAAAAGATATGGCTGAATATAACTTTGTAGGGGAAGTAGGGGTAGGGGTACTCGGACCTACTCCACTTTCCATCAACTCAAAGTATATGTCAGAATGAGACATTGATAAAAATTTCAAGTCGGTAGCGATATTCTATCGAAAGTTATGGCTGAATTAAAATATCAAGGAGGGGTAGTTTGTATGGGAGGTAGGAGAACCCGTGGTCCGATTTGGCCCATTTCAATACCGTCCAAGGGACTGACCCTGATCATTTATATATATTCTTTGGCATACCTCCGGTGGTTCCTTTGAGGTGTTACATAAATCGTCGTAACAAAAACAATATATCCTATACCATCTTATGGGTATAGGGTATAACTTTAATAAAGTTTAAATTCAACTGTTCACTTTCACTTCTTAATGTCAATATCTAAAGTAAATGCAAGAGAGGAGTATAGTGTAGTAAGCACGTGATATACCTAGTACAATGAGATTGCAAAAAGTGGTGGCAAATTTTTTATTTGTTTCCGTTTTCTAAATTTTGTTGCGAAACAGGGTCAAAATCGCAAAAAAAACTAAAAAATAGTGACTATCAATTGCAGCGATACTTAACTGTCGCTCTTACCACTCCGCTTGATAACCCAGAGATGCCTTGCTGGAATAAATAATTTCCATAGATCCGGATAGCATGATCGTCTTTTTCTGCTACTCAAATCGTACTTTGCTGCTGGTTTAAATTTAACTGAACGAATTTCATTCCCTGGGAAACTTTAGTAACTTGCCGTACACAACACAGGTCACCAGGGACTACTCCCTGGATTCATGCAATCTTTTTTATCGGCTTCTTTGCATGGAATACATTTGTGTTGGGCTCGCCAAGGCGGATCGCGGCTCCATGGCCTACATCTCGACATTTCAAGCAGACGTTCAATCTGTCAAGCTTGCTTACACAATCCCTCGCAAAGTGACCGAATTCCAAACACTTGAAGCTCTCCTTAGCGGACAATTGCGATAAAATCGACAATTCGTCAAGTCAATCTTTATTTTTCCCACTCGTACGACCTTGTGCGCGGTATATGGTTGTGATTTGGTTACCACCGTATGTCAAGGAATACCGCAGAGACCTTCTCCCTCGGTGCCACGTCAAGATCAAGGTACTGTATTCTTTCCAGTATCGTAATATCTGTTAAAATAGCTTAAAACCCCCGTACCAAAAAGTTGAAAACCTGTTACAAACAAATCTAGAACATCAGCATGGGCGTAGCCAGGATTTCGGTCAGGGGGGGGGGGGGCAAGCCCAAAATTTTTTCAACATCATGATTTTCTTAGGAGTTTTGGTCGTAGAAATATTGTTAGCAAATTTTAGAGTAGCCTGGCTTGTGGTTAGATTGGTGCACAGGGTCATGGATTCCAGACTCACCGTGAACGAATTCATTTTATGGTGTTCTTGGAACTCACGACTTAAGTGACGGACTATGATGTCGCTCAGATTGTAAAGAAGTATGCATTTATGGGGATAAATAATATTGCTGGGTGTGCTGTTAATCTCAACACCTCAACAAAACAGCAGTTTAGATCTTAGAAATTGGATGTCACTCACACATCTACGGCCTTAGCTTACTGGTGGACTGTCACGCATGTTATTTCTTTCTTTTTTCTTATTTTAGAGCCAAATTAAAAAAAAAGGTGATGAGAATGATTTTCTTCTGCATTCTGATTGCATTCAACTGGCCTCCAATATCTGCCTTTTAAAGCGTAGTTTGTCTATTTTTAGTGCAATTTTTGTATCTCGGACTGCATATTCCACTTGCGACATCAGTTTGTTTCGTCTGTCACTTTCATCTTATCAAAGTTGCATCGTCAGCATATTTATAAATCCTTTATTGATTGAAATATGGTTAACGGTTTTAATAAGATTTCTTCTAAATTTAACAGTGTATTAACAGTGGCTAAATTTTATTGCTGGTATGATTCAGCTAGAAAATAAATTTTGATTAAATAACTTGAAAGACCCGCTCTGTAGCCCACTTGGTTGAGTCGCACTCCACGATGCTAGTAATCTAGAGGTCCGGAGATCGAATCTCGAATAAAAGACATAAATATTATAAATCCGTAGAGCGGTATTACTACAATTGATAATTTAAATTTGCCATTTTTAACATAGTTCCATATTATGAATAAAATGTTTAAACTGTTTTTCATTTTTTGTTCCAAAGTCGCATTCTTCTTGTACATTATGTAGTTTGGGGTGAAGAACCTGAATCCGCAACTTCCCATCAAAATTTCGTTGCAAAACAGATGAAAATTGCAAAAAACGCCAAAAAATTACTATCAATTGTAGCTGTACCGCTTAACACATTTTAATAAATTAATGGTGCTTTGGAACGGCAATTATGTTTTCTCTAATATTTTCATGGACAGGTTTTCGAAGAAATGTTCACTTTCGTAGTTATAAGCAAAGCAAAAAAACGGGAAAACTCTGAAAATTTTGGATTTTTTTCGCGGTTGTGACCCTGTTCCGCAACGAAATTTTGGTGGGAAACTTTAGATTTGAGCTCAGCACCCAAAAAAAAACATAAGAAGCAAAAAAAAAAATTCTCCACCACACTTTGCAATCTGAAATCACCTAGTAACTATACTACAACGGTTTAAATAAGATTTCTTTTAAATTTATCAAAGTAGTATCAGTGGCTACATTTTATTGCTGGTATAATTCAGCTAGAAAATAAATTTTCATTAAATAACTTGAAAGGCACTGAAATATGAGGTCCGTTCTGTACAAAGTCCCTAACAAAGCATACCACTTGTCCCCTTTCAGGTGAAAATAAGTTGAATTCCACTAGTTTCCTGAAGGGACCTAACGGTTGAAATTGTGTACTCCAGCTCAGAAGCCATAAAATGAAACAGGAAATATGGGATCCACGCAGCACACTCACAAGTGAAATTTGTGTGCTGGAACGCAGCCTCCGTCAGTTACGAGAAGCCACTCGCTGTCATCTATTTGTATGTGCCTCCTGACTGCAAACTGTCCCGATCATGGCTTCTCCGGCAGCACTTGGAGTGGTAGAAAAGGCAACTGCGCCAGCGACCGCCCCTCCCTGCCCCCCTGGCTACGCCCATGAACATCGGTACCAAAAACCCGACGAGGTTTTTTATATTTTCTTGTCGTATGGATTCCACATAATCAGGTTTTCAAAACATGCTTTCAAACAACATGAATGTCCGCGTAGGTAATTGGGAAAACTGGATTAAGAAGAAAACTTATTAAACCACTGATGCTTGTGGTATTGGGTATACGAAAATCAAAGTAAAAGCCAAGTAAATTCATCCGCACGAGTTAGCTCGATTGCTGAAAGACTTGGATTGTCTAATGAAGTGGGCATCCAACGTATATGTTTGAGGTTTCAAACCGCATTTGAAATTTTTTGATGTAGTCATAGAAAAGGAGGACATTTACCACCATGAAGATTAATGCCGCGTTGGCCCCGCAATCATGTTTTCTCTAACATGTTTATGGGCTCGGGCAGATTTTCGCAGAAATGTACAGTTTCGCGGTTATTATAAGCTAAGCTAAGAAACAGAAAAGAAACGGGGTGGTGGAATGCCGAAAATGCACGAAAGATCCAAGCACGCCAGCCGCAGCCCTAAGGAGAAGAACGCTCGAGAAATAAGGCGCCAAAATACTCGAATGACTGGCAAGGAATGCTGCTGGTTTATGACAATCAGTAGCAGGATGCGAGAGTATTTTGACTAACCTATAAATGAAGAACAGCTTTTCAAGATGTTGAGCTATATACCACAAATAATGAAGATTACTCAGAGGAAGACGAAACTCGGGAAGGCAGTCGGACCGGGAGGGGTTTTGCTAAGCACGATCAAATCACTGTGTTAATGCGAAAGGACACTCTGAGATTTATTTGAATCATTTTTCGGACACTTCAAACGAGTTGCAAACCGGCTCAAGGAGGAGAAGGCCTCTGTGGAGCTTAACTCCTTCTCTTCACTGATTATGCTAAGGCACAGAAGGACTTAATTCCAAGTTAACTGCAGTTCAGTTTGTGGAAAAATTGTGTAACATTAATTTTGATTTTACCAGTTCCAGTTCTCCTACTTCCGAGAGACACTCCACTTGTTTGAACACACTGATGAGAATTAACACAAATTTCTACTTAAGATATTATTGTGGTTTCGGAATTGCAGAAATCATTTTGCCAGCACATCTTTTTCATGATGCTGACTTCCTTGTTCACTGCTTATATGATGGCTGCAAAATTCAAAGATTCAAATTATTCTAAGCACGATTTAGCAATAAATTTATCGCATTCTGCCATTTTCTCAATTGAATGAGTATCTTCTACTTATTATTTGAAAATAGTTTGAAACCTAGTTTAACCCTAGTTTGTGGGTACACATTGCTGTCGTGAAAAAATGTCCTATTTTTCTATAACCCATGATAATACTCGTAATCACTACAATGATTCAAACATTATTGCATCAAACATCAAAAAGTTTCGGAAGGGGTTTGAACCCCCAAAATAATAATAAAGACAACCCTTCAATCATGTATCAAGTTAGAGTAGACATTTCATGGATTCTACTGTTTGGTGGAACAAAATTAAGACCACAGAATGGACAGGATTCGCGATTTCACAATAAACCGAGATTTCGTTTTCAAGAATGAATTTCGTTGTCAAGGGTGAGTCCCGTTATGCCTGATAAACGAGTCAAGATGGCTACATTTAAAAATCACCGTTTAGTTCGATCAAAAATTCTACGGTACTGAACGCGAAACCTAACAAGGAGAGCAGCACCCTGCATAAGAGGAGTTCTAAAGACTAAACGCTACTTCCCGCCTAAATTTAGCTTAACGAAGATAAATAAAATTTAATCGAGATGTCCTTGACACTCCTTGGTCGTGGTAATATTATAAAATCGGCTACTGTAGGAACATTTTTATAAAATCAACACAAACCATCCATGGTCAGAGTGAGATTCGAACCCACCACGTTTCGACGATTCAGAGATAGAGTGTCATCTCTACCCATACTGAGCTACCAATGCTCTCGCTATACTCCCTTTTAACATTCAGCGTAAGGTAGCTCTTATGTAACGTAGTTCCATTGTAAGGTCATGTACTTATTCCGGCGCCATTGATTATAATAGTCATAAAAATTGGTGACTTAAAGTCAGTAATCCCATCGTTGCAGACTTTTAGCTGTTTATGATTTGATTAGTATGGAGGCCAACTCTATTTTTTAGAGAGTCTTCAGATATTCCAGTGCTTTATTGAATATTGTAGAAACAAAAGGGTGTCGCGGATAAAACGTAATTTTTTATCATACACTTTTTCGTTTTCTTTTTAATTAGAATGATTCAAAAACCTACATTCACTTATAATGTCAATGCTTATTTCTTGGATTAGAACGATTCATAGTGCCCAATTAGCAGCCCAATCGAGATAACTATTATAGGTCTAATATTCTCCGAAAGCCTCCAAAGTAAATAAAAAACCGATAATAAGCAATTTAACCATTCCACCATCCTTCCGCATAACAATATTGAAATTGAAGCTACGTGCAAATATCCCGTCATATCCTCAAGGTAAACGGGCACAAATAACGAATAAATTTGACACGGCTCTACTACGCTCTCGTCGTATCTTCGCTACAAACTACACAAAAATCTTTAGCACGAATATGGCCTCCTAGTCCAATTACATCTAAGTCCTAGTTGAGCCACTGTCCCGATGGGCTTATCGTTCGCACAGAAGAAACTGCGTCGCTCTTTCGGAAAATCCCTTTCGTGTACGGCAAGGTCCATTGCCTTAATAGGGTTGGTTTGGGCAAGGCATGGTAAGGCTAGTGCCTAGCTCGGGCGTATATAGTGAATTATTTGATTACCTCATTCTCTTTCTGACTTCCTGGGGTTCAGGTGGCTTAGGCCGTTGCTTGCAAACGACTACCACGCCGGCCACTATAATTGACGTGACTATTACGGCAGCGCCGGCTATTACAGCTGCCAAAATGACCATCGCTGATTGTTTCTCATTGCTCTGATGTGTTGTTTCAGCTGGTGTCGGGTCCTCCGATAAAATCGTTTCATCTAATAACGAAAAGACAGAGAAAGAGAGAAAAAGGGAAAATTATGTAGTATGAGTACCAATGAGATTACATGTACACAAACTCTAGCATCTAGATGGAAAATGTATGCGAGGACTACACACACACACACACAATATTCTGGGAGAAATTTGGGAATTTTGCCTTGACAAAGGCGGCCGGCCGTCGAGTGGGATGTTATTGCCGAAGCACTAGCATCCGGAGGCGGATAAAAGGAGTCCTTAGCTGAGAGCTAAATGAAACGACATGACAGAAAACCATTTATAATCGTGTCCTTGTTCGAAATGTTAGAAAACGCAAAAGGACATGTAGTCGATAAATTGTCTTGTGGTAATGGGAGCTGGCTTTCTGCAATGCGTTTCGTTGATTAAGGACTTTGATGAGTTTGCAGTATTCTAATTAGACGATATGGCGAACGAAACTTTCTCGAGTTTTAGAGATAATTTAATTAACAGTACTGCGAAAAAGGATGTTTTGAATTTTTAATTTCGTCCAATAACAGGATGAGGAAATCATATACCATATCGGTGTGATATTTTTATTTCCCGTGTAATTCATTCAAAACTTCAATCAACTCAATTCAACGCCTCCGAAAATTTCGTATTTCGTTTAGACACTAATTCGTTTCACCCGGATCACACTCGCACTAATTTCGTCTCTATGAAATGCTCAAACACTCACCGTATGGTCCCAAATGTGGTGACACTCGAACCTTTTCCAACACGACTGGCGGATTACTACGTCCTTTGGCATTAATCGCGTACACGTACAACTGATACTCTCGTCCGGGCTCCAGGTTGCTCAAACGAAATTGCGGTTGTGTCTCCTGTATGCGATGTAGTGGCGCTAGAGTTGCCTAAAAAGAGGAAAGTTTCGTTAATGTTGGCTTCTCGTGTAAAACCCAAAACCTAATTACAAGGCACGGCCGCAAAAACCCTACTTCACTAAACACCTAGATGCATCCGGTGGCTCTATGCTCTCTGTCTATATTTACCTGATCATTCATCGTTGAAAGTTCATTTTCACTGTCCAATTCCTGTAGTCTATTTCTCATGCTTTCCGTGCTGTCCGTTACGGCCGTGCCGATAGCCTCCAATAGAAACTGCTGAGCCAGTCCTCCATCATTGCCCGGAATGCAAATCACTTCCAGGATGGTGTCATTGTGTAGTTCACAGGATTTTGGCGCTTCGGGTATCTCTGAAAATATTTGTAGATTTGTTTTGCATAGTCAAACACAGGACGATGATGTTGCACAGAACGGGAGTGGGAGCAGAAACACATTTTTCTATTTGTAGGCATAGCACAAAAAAGGGATACACTTACTGGCAGGCAGAACATGGACCAGACATGGTGTTATTTGACGTCCAACACTATTGCTTGCCCAGCAAGCCAGTGTAATGAACTCAGCATCGGTTGGCGGCAGATACGTCATGGTGCTGACAAGTCCTTCAGATTGCACCCGAGAATTGAGAACCTGTGAAATGGAAATGAGATGAGTTTATGAAAGAATATCGGGATATGAGTTTTCGGTACAGATGAGTCTTATATTTGTTTTTTTTTTTTTGTTAGAAGAGGAACAATAAAAAGGAGGTTTTCGCGATTGTGTCTTGAGTGTAAACAACCACTTCAATATGTGTTGTTTCGATGAGCTTTCTTTGATTGTGCGCTCCATCAAATCCAAACGAGACCGATGAGAATAGCATGATGAGTGTATACCCTATTCCCATGCACATACCTAGAAGGCACGCAAGACCCAAAATATTCATTTTAAGTTTTTTTATAGGAGAGGAGGGTGTAAATGGGTCGGATCTGGGAAACCTGTCATATTTCAAAAGAACATCCATCAGCTACTATTTGACATAAATTTGAAGTTTTTCGCAACATTTTATCAAAAGATATGGCTGAATTAGGGATGAGCATCGAACATCGATGTTTCGAGAACATCGATGTTTTTGGTCCGATGGTCGATGTTTTTACCATCGATGGTTTTGCGTCGATGTTTTTTTTCATCGATGGTTTACGTTACGATGGTCGATGGTTTTCAACTATCGATGTTTTTTTCCTCAACATATTTTTTTTTTACAACTCAACTTTGTCTTTATAAGTGTATGCAAATATGTACCTCCAAAGAGCCCAATCAGAAAAAAATGTGAATCCATCGTAAGATACAACATGCAATCCATCTATCGTGAACACTGTACACACAAAAAGGAGTGTCTTTCTTTAAACGCCCGGTAGGGCACAATTTCCAAATGTGGTTTCGCCCTGGAATAGTTTCAACCTTTGGTCTGGGCCAAATATCAGTGTCCTAAGGTTTAAGCGGGCCGCAGAATAAAAAATTGAATACGCGTATTGAAACCTATGTATTTTTGTAATTTAATCTCAGAATGTTTCATTTAAGATGTGACTATTAATCTAAGTCAAGCTTCCTAGGGATTACGTCCTATACATAGAAATTACATCTTTTGAAAATGATCTTCAAATAAATTGAGAACCTTAGATAAGAAGTTAAAACGCCAACATTATTTGTGAATTAATTTCCGTCAAATTTTGGACAGCTGATCCGAACATTGTGGAACCGGTCATAAACATCCAGAGGAAGCCCAAAACAACCATGGGAGCGAAAATTCTTAGTCTGAGTTACATCAAGTCCGGTCAGAAAGAAAGGCTCAAAATAGACATAAATTGGTTCTGTGATGAGGTGTGAAACAAACGCATGTGCCAGTAAAGCTTAATAAGCTAAAAGGGAAAAATTCTGTACTTGGGCTGAAATGGCCATATTTACAATATTTCACGTTCATGTGATTTCCCCATCAAATATACGATTTCGGGGCTTTAGAACTTCGTCCATCAAATAAATATCAGCCCAAGGTGTTTTTGTCCAATAACCTGAAGGATGCGAACGCGAGTTATAGTGCAACGTGCCATCAGATAGCTAGCAAGTTCGGCTAATACTAAAAAAAATGGACCCAATTTCGGAACAAAACAATTTCACGAAAAGGATTAACGTTTTCTTCCACAAAAAAAGGATGCCTTAAGCAAATCTAACTCAAATAATCGTCGGCGATTTTTTTAAGCGTGCATAAGCCACCGACTTCTTGGCGAATTTTAGTAAATTGTTGAAAGGAGTTCAATAGCTCGCATTTGTGCTGCCACACACTTTTTTAATTAAGTCCTTCGACCTGGCTGCGGGGCGCGAGTTTGATATGTCTGCTCTATGCGGTGGGTTCTGGGTACGATACGAATGCAAAAAAACTCAAGGAGAAGAGTTATATTCTAGTGGGTGGGGGAGGCATTGAATGAAAACCATAATCAGCTTAATTTTTGATATTAAAGTGATTCTTTTTTTTGAGTACTCAAAAAACTAAAAACATCGATGTTTTTGGTTCGATGTTTTCTTACCATCGATGGTTTCGTCTCGATGATTTTTCGATGGTAACCATCGATGTTTTTCTTTCGATGCTCATCTCTAGGCTGAATATACATAGTTTTGTAGGAAGATAGGGAGAGGGTTCATCAAACCTGTTCTACTGTCCATAAACTTCAAGGATATGTCGCAAGGAGGCATTGTTCAAGATTTCAGGTCGCTTTCGACAAAATATCGAAAGTTATGGCCGATTTAAAATATCAAGGACGGGTAATTGGCATGGGAGGTAGGGGAACCCTTGGTCCGATTAAGCACATTTTCAATATCGTCCAAGATTTATCAAAGCATACATCTGACAAAAATTTCAAACCGGTGCAGAGTGGAGATCCCTGTTACATATGTTATCTTCATTGACTTCGATAAGGCGTTTGACAGCGTTGACTGGGTTTATATCTGGACAGCCTCACGTAGGGAAGGCATATCAGAGAAACTTACTTATATCATAAAGGAGTCCTATAATGGAGCCAAATGCCATGTCTTGCGCAAGGGTGAATTGTCTAGTGCTTTTTAGGTGAATAACGGAGTTAGACCTGAGCCTGTATTTTACGATGTAATCTGCGACGCTCTACGTGACCATAAAAGAGGGTATCAGATGAACATTTTTTGATTACCTTCAACATCTAGGCTACGCTGACGATATTTGCCTTCTCTCAGAAAAGTCAGATCATCTGGCTCAAGCTCAACTGACTGATGCTTTGGATCGTGAAAGTCAAAGTGCTGCGTTAAAAATTAATGCCACTAAGACTATATAGCAGAGTTTTACTTCAGGAGGGCAAAGTACAGTTTCAATCTGTGGACAACCGATTGGAAAAGGTGGTAATTTTACCTACTTCGAAAGCCTAGTAACGCAGCAGATGGTGGGGCTGATGACGATGTAAAATCGCATCTAAATAAGGCACAAACGGTCTTTTTCAGTCTGACCCCTAACTGTCAAAACCACGGTAGGTCTGTTGAAGCAGAAGGAAAATTTATACGCAAATCCATGGACAAGCGAAAGGCGATGGCTGCTAATAGGTAAAGGTGGAAAAGAAACGTAGTCAATGCCCTATGCCCCACTAAGGGTTAAAAGGAATCAAAGAGAGAGAGAGAGAGAGAGACATGACAAGAAGAATCCTCCTTTTTGGCCTGGAACAGATAAATATGGTTTTTCTATTTTAGATGGGTTCAAAAGAGAAGTAAATGTGTAATTTGGCAGATTTCGGGTTCACTTTGTATGGGAGGTACCCTTTGTTTTGATCCGATCTATGTAATGTAAATATGTATCATAAAATGTAAATTCAACATTATGTCATTGCAAAGGAAATTAAGTAGTTTATTTCGTTCTTATGACATTTTGCGATAGGACTTACACTTTTTCAAATATTTTCTAAAAACTAACATTTCCCCTCTTTGCCACCCCCTCCCCCTTAATGTGACGCTCAAATTAGTGCAACTTTTTTAGTACGTATAGAGGGGAGGGTGTGCAAGAATTGGCATTAAAACTTGATTGTATGGCAGCCCCATGACCCCATGCTCCGAATACTTCTATTCTGACATATTCTTTGTGCCATCAATAGAGACACATTTGTGTAAGGTTTGGTTGATATTGGTGCACAAATAAACAAGTTTTTCTTAGAAGAACCTAATTAGGGGGGTTGGGTTTTTATGACAGTCCCATGACCCCACGCCACGGTCCGATTCCATTCATTCTTACATATGGTCTGTGGTATTAAATAACAGGCGCGACAATACAGCATTGGACTAAGGCCGCAGGATGTGTTAGTGACATCCTATCTCCAAGATCTTATCTGCTTTTTGTTGAGGTAATGAGATCAGCATCACGCTCAGCAGTGTTATTTATCCCCATAAATGGGTACTCGTTTAACATCTGAGTGAGATCATAGTCCGTCAGAAGCTCGTGAGTTCGAAAAACACAATGGAACACGGTGAGATTCGAACTCATGAGCCTGTGCACCAAAGGAGCGCGCACTAACCGCTAGACCAGCCAGACTACTGTGGTATTGATAGAAACCTATTTGTGTAGAGTTTAGTTGAAATTGGTGCGCAAATATTTAAAAAAAAAGTTTTTTCTTGGAAAAACCAAATTGGGGGGTTTGGGTTAACTCTTCTCCTTGATATGGCAGCCCCATGACCCTATGGTCCGATTTTAGCGAACAGAACAGACTCACTAACCTGCTTGAAGTCGACAAATATTTGGTATAAGTCGATGTTGTATTCCCAGCACTTTTGGAGTAAAAGCTTCACTGTAAAAAGCTGATATGTCGTCGAACGCCCAGGTACTCGCCAATGATTTCTTCTGCGCACGGATCAATTCCATTTTCTAGAATCTTAGATAAAATCTTATAAGTCCTACAAACTAATGAGATGCCTCTGTAGTTCTCACATTTCAACTTATCCCCGTTTTCGTGGATTGGGCAAATGATACTTTTACGCCAATCTTCCGGGATTATTTCGTCGTTCCATACTTTAACGATGTGTGTATAGCCTTAACAAGGCTCTTCCCACCATGCTGTAGCAGTTTAGCTGGAATCTCGTCAGCGCCCGGGGCTTTATCGTGTTTTAGTGATTGCATGACGAGATCAACTTCTTCTACTGTTGGGGGTTGAACAGGAGAACCTGTTTCAGCCATCAGCTCCAGAACTTCTTGTGTGGGGTTGATCGGTTGAACATTGAGCAGCTCTCAAAATGTGAGGCCCAGCGTTTATCAACGCTATCGGTGCCACTAATGATATTGCCATCCTTATCCTTACAGAGGCTGGTCCTGGGCTGGTATCCGCCTTTAATTGAATTAATTAGCTTGTACGCTTGCCTACTGTTCCTGCTAGCTAGCCTTTGGTTTATTTGCATGAACTGCTCGTCAAGATGCTTACGTTTCTTACGCCTAATTAAACAATTCGAAAATCGTCGAAGCTCGTCATATTTGCTTTTTTTTGCCTCTAGTTGCGCGTTCGGTTCATTGGCAATATGCTTCGTTTTTCGCATGTTCCGAATTTTGACATTCCTCGTCAAACCAATCATGTCGGGCTCTCCTGGCTTTGTAACCCACAACCTCCTCTGCGACTGCTTTGATGGTGTCTTCGAGTGTATTCCATATATCAAGAGCGCATTCGTTGCTGATGTTATTTAGCAAGAGCGTCAGCTTCTCCTCAAGGGCAGTCGTATAAGCAATCACCGTGGCATCATCCGACAATTTGTCAAACGCAAACATGTTTGCCGGGTTGAATCTTGAATGATGCACTGAAGAAATTCTGCACCTATAGGTCGCCTTCACCATATAGTGGTCAGCATCAATATTTGCTCCACGACAGGATCTAACATGCATTACGCTCGATGCCCATCTCTTGCAGACGAGGACGTGGTCAATTTGGTTGACGGTATGTTGATCTGGATATCTCCAGGTCTACCTGTGCATGCGACGATGCGGAAAACACGTGGAGCTATTGACCATATTTCTGCTGGTCGCGTCAAAGTCAATTAGTCGTTGGCCATTGTCGTTACAGTCTTCATGGAGCCTGTACCCTCCAGTAATCCCACTATGCCAACTTTTGTTTCCGACTTTGGCGTTAACATCCCCCAGCAGCAATTGGACATCGTTGGATTGAAGTGAATCGAAGAGATTTTCCGCTCGTTTATGGGTTTGAAGTCGATAACATGCGGCTTAAATTGATTATTTTTGCTAAACGCCACTCCAAACTCCCTGTGGCCCGAAGGTTTTCCACTAGGGAAAATTGTGTACGAATTTTGGTCGTCAATCTCGCTACTCAGCCATTTTGATTCCTGGAGCTGCTTATATTTTTCGACCTGATCCAAGAGGACCCTTAAGGCCCCTGGCTTATTCAGGGAGCATACATTCCAGTTTTCGAAAGAGTAATCAGTTGTTCGTTTGCAAAGTCGTCGTTGGGTTGTATCCGTCCAATCCGAGGCTTTCATTCCAGGTTTCTTGACGTAGAATTTTTTCCAAGGATGAGTTGTTGTAACCATGATAATATTCGTAAAACGAAAGAGGTCCATCATGGACAGGCTTCGGAGGTGCTGCTTCGGTGATTGACTATTTGTTTTTGGTCACTCTATTACATTTAGTAACCTGAGACGCTGAAGTTGTTAATACAGCGCTGGCACTCAGGCGCAGCGGTTACTCGGATAATGCGGGAAAGTAACGCCCCGTTGAGAAACACAGGAATTGGCCGGAGCCGTTCAACCTATGAAGCTCCTTCTGCATAGCTAAGGGTCCGCAGTTATGCCACAACTGAAAAGGATATAGGAATCGGCCGGAGCCTTTCAACCTTTATCCTCTCCCTTACGGGGAGAGGGCAGAGAGATTGCTTAATGAAAATCTAAAAATTGATTTAGAGGAATATTCGATTTTTACAGAAATAATCACTATACTTTCTTCTGCTGACCACCTCTAAGGCCCTCACGGACCACATCCGGTCCGCGAACCACCAGTTGGGAAACAGTTGCTTATACCAATTAAAAAGTGTCCCTACATCTGGGTAAACTTTTTTGGTCTTAAATCTATAATACATATACCATTTACTGACCTAATTATCCGAACCGTCAAAGTTGACAGTTTCAGCTGTCTGTGGTATCCACACGGGCTGCCAATTAGTAGCTCGCGATGTCAATTTTGGAAGCAGTTTAAACTTCCACCTTGCGAGCAATCTCACTCGCTGAAAAATTTCGATATCCATTTTGTTTATGCAGTGGTGTATCATTCAGTTGTCAATTGTACAGTGGTGAACAACAATGTATCATTTATTGAATGCATAGTAACAATTTTGCCATTTTTCGTTGTGTTTTGTCTGAAACTTACCAATTATCGAATGAACCAACATTAATACGAACACAGTGTCCGATTTGGATCATTAAATTATGAAAACTATCAACATGAAATTTTAATTACATCATTTTCCGGATGGCATTCGGCAACCCCTGTGGATGGTGTTTGAGTTCGAATCTCTCTTTTTTTTGGATGGGAAAGGTCGTTAAAAGGACACAAATTTATTATTTATTCAAACTTCAGGGACCACTAAACATTTTTAATTAATACGCGATTTATTTTGTTGTGAGTGTAAAGTTTGGTTGATATTCCTATAAAAAGCGAGAAAAAGTTATAAGAGAAGAGTTTTGGACGGTGACTTCATTGAGAAGCCGTCCCCTCTCATAACTAGACACTTGCTGTCGAAATAGTTTTAGCAGTGAAAACTGCCAATTTCGACTCACCACATAGGAGACATTTGATGTACCAATTGAGCTTTTCGGTAATTAGTACAGTATTTAAAGACACAAAACGGCCGTTTACTTAAAAAAAATACGTAATGGCTGAAATTTGCTGGAGATGTTAGGGGACATGTCTTTTATCTAAAACTGAGTCTTCGTATTCGTGGGGGTGGGGGAAGTTGGAGTATATTGCCTACTTAAAGGCGAATTTTGCATTTTTCGTTCATATCATTCTTACCGTTGACCCTACAGTAAAGTGAAGCATAGGAGTTTTCTTTCTAATCAAATTATCTATCCTACGGTACCTACATTAATTTTATCGGTCAAATAGTTCCGTTATAGTGACCAGTTAAAGGTCAAAATAGTACCAATAATGGGAATATTTTGCATAAATAAAACATGTAATGGCTGAAATTCGGTGGAGTCGTTAAGGGATGCGTTATAAATTTATATCTGAAGTTGCGTATATATCAGGGGGGTAGTTATAGTAAATTGCCTACTTAAAGGCTAAATTTGTTTTTTTGCTTGAGAAGAGTTATTTCGTGTGCCTGTAAAACTAGTTGTGGAAAAGTATGGGAGTGTCGGAAAGCAGGATTAAAGTGCTCTCCAATTTGAATGGTTTGTTGTGGAAACGCGTGTAGCAATATAACTGACTTTTCTACTCTTACGGGAAACGACGACTTCCTCCATAACGATGGGCTTTTTTCATCGAACCCAGAAGGATACGAAGCTGGTCACAATTGTAGCGCAAGCAATAATGAATCCGGAAGAGAGGAAGAAAATCAATCTAAGAAACCAAAATTGAGGTAGTCAAGTCATATATTTCTGTTGTTGCATCAATTAAACTCCAGTGACTATGTGAAGAAATTAATTTTTTTTTGAACGATCCCTGCGACTGCGCTAATCGGCCTAGCTTGATGTTGGTCTCGTTTAAGAGATAATAATTCAATCAGCAAGAACACACATTTATACAACTTGATATAGCGAAGTTTTTAGCAATCACTAAATTCGCATTTAAATAGGCAACTTTCTCCATCCCCACTAATACGAAAACTCAGTTTTAGACAACATATTCGCCTCTTAACATACATCAAATTTGAGCCATCACGTTTTTTTAAAGAAAATATCCATTTATTGTACTGTTTTGATCCTTGACTGGTAACTACAACGGGTTTAGTTGACCTATGATATTGATTAAGGTACCGGTGAATAGATTATTTGATTAGAAAGAATAAACAATAAAAATAAAAACAATAAAAATGATCTTAAGCAAAAACGCAAATTTAACCTATAAGTAGGCAATTTACTATAACAATCGCCTCCCATAAATACGAAAACCCAGATATAGCTTCAGGACGTATCCCCATAAGTAGGCAAATTACTATAACTTCCCCCACTGCAAAAAATACAAAAACGCAAATTTAGACTTAGGGCACGTTGCTAACATCTCCAAAAAATTTCAGCCATTACGCGTTTCACTTAACCAAAATATTCCCATTATTAGTGCCAGTTTGCCCTTTAACCGGTCACTATAACGGAACTATTTGGCCTACGATATTGATTTAGAAACCGTTGAATAGACAATTTGATTAGAAACAAAACTTCTACACATCACTTTACTGTAGGAACAACAGTAAGAATGATATTAAGGAAAAACGCAAAATTCCCCTATAAGTAGGCAAATTACAATAACTTCCCCGACTCCCACAAATACGAAAACTCAGAGTTAGACTTAGGGCACGTTGCTTAACATCTCCACCAAATTTCAGCCATTACGTATTTTTTTAAGTAAAATATACCCGATTACTGTACTAAATTGGTAGGTGGATGGATTGACAACCTGTACATAATTATAATTATAATTAGCAGAAAATGAAAGAATTTATTAAAAACAAAATGTGTTTTAACCTAGTAACTTCATAAAATATGGTAATAATTTCATATTGTTTGCGGCCCTTTGATCCCTTTTATACGCAGGGATAATTCATCAAAGGATACATGATCGGTTTGCATGCTAAAGTACTGTTCATCTTCATTAGTGGTTAATATTTTCTTACAAACTCGATTGCAAAGTAACATTATTGTGTAACACACAAATACCGATACAGAAACAAAATCCTCATCAATATATCAAATTACCTACTTGAACATTTTCATTTATGGCCAAAAGCACTCAACTCACTACTTTGTGCGTTGCATCTACATATCTACTTACCGGCGATACGTTCCTCGTATTATTATAGGTCCAGCTAAAACGGACGGAATCAGGTGGATCAGCATCCACTTCACAGCTCACCGATATCGTATTGGAATCCACCGCTCCGACTGACGTTTGTTCTGTTCCGGGCTTGCAACGCGGTGCATCTGAAAAAGAAAGCACATATACATAGAAAGGGATCATCGAAAACATGGACATCGTATGCAAATATTCAGGACTTCAGTAATAATTGGACTTTCTAATTGAGACTCTGCATTGGAAATTAGATATGTGGCCAGGTGGGGAGAGATAGAGAGCGAGCAAAAGATTCAATTATATGGGCTTTCAGCGTGACCTATAATAGTGTAGATAGGGATGAAATGACGGCATGCAGAAAAGGATACTTGTTAGATGCGTATGCAACTAAAATCGGATAAATTTTGATGTATGAAGTGGAAGTGCTGTTTTTCGCTTTACAGGAATAAATCTATGAGCGTGTGCTGCATTTTACTTCATTAATGAAAATATTCCGAGGGTCATGAATAAGCTGACCAGACGTACAGCATTTTGCTATACAGTACAGCATTTTGACCTGTCGTACAGCATTAGTAAATGTACAGCAAAATGTACAGCATTCCAAATGCCACACAAAAGAAACCTAAATCACTACATAATAAGCTGCTCGGTGAGGCCTCTGGTCATTTTTGTCTCTTTTAAAAGTGGTTTTAGCAAGATAATCGCACTTTCATTTTCGACAACTCGGGAACTCTTTGATCGATCATTCTGAAACTTCACACTTATAGTTATTTAGAGCTCATAATTCCTTTATATTTTAAGATTCTACACCTATCCGCGTTCGACAGTAACATCTGCCTAAATCGCACTTTTGTCTAATCTAACAAAAAATTGTCCATAAAATTTCTCCAATAAATTTGAAATTTGGCAGATTTGTGAAGCACCGCATGTCCATATTTGGTGAAAATTTAGCTGTCAAGGTTCTGAAGTTATAAGCGTCAAAAGATGCTATGTGTATGTAAAGTTTGACTCCTGTACGATTGATATTTAGCGATATATATATATAGCATTTCCAGGTCAAGTAAATAACTCTCCGAGACAAATAGATAAATTTCCGAATCAACAAAATATATTTCCGGATCAAAAAAATGAATTTCCAAATCAACAAAACACGATTCCGGAGTTAATAAATAAATTTACAGACGAAATAAATGAACTTCTAAATAAAAAAAATAAATAACCAACACAAAAAAATAAATTTCCAAATCAAAAAAATAAATGTCCAAATCAGGAAAATAAATTTACAAATCAAATAAATAAATTTCCAAATCGAATAAATATATTTGCATGCCAAAAAAGTAAACCAAATAAATACATTTCCAAATCAAATAAATAAATTTTCAAAGGTTAATAATATTCTTCTAATAAGAAAAATTAAGTTATATTAAATTTATGACACCCCAAGATATATATTAACGGGCGATTGGAAGTGGAAATCTATCAGATTTTAAAGGAGAAATGCGCTTGTGTAGCGCGCAAAAACAACAGTATATCACAATTTTGCTTGTCCCAAGTAGGCGTAAGTTTTTTTTGACGTACGTAAAACAGCGGAGACTGTCGATTAAAGTTGAAATGTGTACGATAGTACGACATGCGAAAACTCTCTATTAGTAAAGGTACACGACATCAGCTGAACACTACAATTCGTATAATTCAACAGAATCCTGTCTGAAACGGATCACCGTTAATAAAAGTTGTGTCAATGTGTCTGCTTAGAGTGCAGACTCTCCCGCATTTTCCCCTGATTATTTGCTCGGGTTTATTCCCCTGGAATACCACCCTCCCTCCTCCTTGGTATTCTTCACCTATTGTGATAGAAATATTTTTTAAGAAACGGAATCTAATTGATCATGACAATAAAAAGCTATACGTTCTCTTGTAAAAAAAAAACACTTCTAACTTGGAGCTTTTATTCAAATTCAATCGAGACCTAATAATTTTACCTTTTAAGTACCGACACTGGGTCTTAGACTCGAAGACACTGTCAATGTATAGATTCCGTTATGTTCCCGAGCCTCCATCAATCTGAGGTCACCTCTATCTTCGATTCTAATGTAAAATAAAAATTTTAGAAAGCTCAGCTGGTGTGACTTGAGTTTTGAGGAAGTTATGGTAGTTTAGAGATGGCAAATAACGTCTAAGAAAACAATTTAAATCGTCCTATTCCAAGCGTGTGTAGTACAATTGACAATTATATACGTCATTTTGAATAAACAAAATCTCATTCAGATTGAAATAATTAATTAATTATTTTTTCAATGCTCACCGAAATTCATATAAAAGCACAATATTTACTATATTAAAGTACTAACTTTTTAAATCGTTTCCTTCATACGAAGCATTGTTTATTTGATTTGTGAAATATGTTTTTTGGTGGAAAAAATCATTTTTTTTATTTGTGAATTTATTTTTCTGTTTTGGACAATTTTTTATTTGAATTGTACATCTATTTTTCTGATTTGGACATTTATTTTTTTGATTTGGAAATTTATTTTTATGATCTGTTTATTAATTTTTTTCTTTTGGGAATTCATTTTTTTGTTGCGGACATTTATCTATTTGATCTGAAAACGTATTTTGTTGATTCGGAAATTTACCTATTTGTTTCGGACATTTATCTATTTGACTCGGAAAGTTATTTACTTGACCTGAAAATGCTATATATACATATTTGGCAATCGTTTATTTTCGCTAATTCGGGAACACTTTGACCGACCTTTCTGAATTTTAACACTTATAGTTTTTAGAGCTACTTGGCGCTGACATTTTCTATCCGCAAATTTTTGAGTGGAAAATTTTGAAATTTGCCAGACTTTTTTTTATACAAGTCTGACAAGGTAGGTGCCTAACCCTTAAATGCATGGGGTCTGAACCCATTATCGTAACTGACCTCCCCTTATGTAAAATTGGTCACTGAACACGGAATCAGCCTTTATTTTCCCAGCAAATAGCCCGTTTTCCCAGAAAAGCGAAAATAGTAGAATTTGCATTGTGTACCAAATATGGTACGCCATGCATTCAGGCCATATATTGTAAATGAAAGACATTTTTCAAATTTTATTTAAATTGCCTCTTACTTTAATAGCAACAGTGGAAAGAAGCAAGGATAATGATTATTGAGAGTTTTGATCGAAATCATGGTGGAAACTCGAAATAATGAACTCCTCTTCATTAAAGGAAAGGTGGTCATTTCTATGGAGAATCGCGAATATTCAGTTTTTTAAAAGGAAGCTCGGGTAAGTGCGTGATTATGTGACAAATATGTGACATATCCTGGAAATTGATGGAAAGTGGAGTAGGTCTTACTACCCTTACATGCCCTACAAACCTAAATTTAGCCATAATGTCTTTTGATAGAATGTCGCGCAAAACTCCAAATGTGTGTCAAGTGGTAGCTGTTGGATGTTCTTATAAAATAATAAAAGTGCGCCAGATCCGACTCGTATACCCCTTCCTCCCCTAAAAAAAAACATGGAATTGATTATTTTGGGCTTTGGGTGCCGTCTAGCTCAGTACATGGGTATAGGTATGCACTGATCATGCTATTTGGGCGATTAGAACTCGGTCTCGTTACAAAATAAATAATTTTTATAATAGTTCCTTATAAACATGTTCCACTATTAAAGGTACCTATATCTCGACACTTCTTTTGACTTATCATAGCTCATGTGATTCCTTTCTTGAAAAGTATATGGATTGGATAGACTTTGCTAGGATATGAATAGTGAAATGAACTGCTGCCTGATTTATAACCTAACTTTGTGCAGGTCCCAGGACATGTCCATAAAAATTACATCCATGTACATAATTGTTAATCGAATGTCGTTCTCCACATAGTCTTCCATATGAACTTGTTGACCCTAGAAGCACATTTTTTGAGGATCCTGACCGTGGACTTCCAAGACAATACTTGTCTTAATCAAATGGTTTAAGAAATTGGATATCAAGGCGCAGCTGCTTGAGTCCTGGTGAAAATCCAATTATTTTACTAAGATGTCAAGTACAGAAGCTCGGTTTTCTAGTGGTGTGTCCCAAGGACAAAACAAAAGATATGAATAATTTTTTCAGTATATTTGCCAGCTAAAAAGACTGGGATTATAAGAAGCAGCTACAGAAACAATAAGCCCTGACCGGTGTGCTATAGAAAACAAAATGACAAAACGATCCTTCTAAATCAACTATGACAGCTCCGTTTCCTTGGATCCTGAAAAGGACTGATTAACCTAGCTTTTTTAACAAATGACAATAATTGCCCTGGAAAAATGGATCGGTGACATAATTTGTATGAAAATTTAGGTTATTTGAACCTGCTCTGGGCCCAATAAAACGCACCGTCATGTTGAAAGAGCTGATAATTAAAATTGTATGAAGATATCCTACCCTACCCAAGACTAAAGGAGAATAATGTCACCAACTAAGAACAATCGGAATGTATGGATAGATATTTCTGAATATGCCCCAATGCATGGTGTACCATATATGGTACATTGCAAAATCGATGCAAACAATACCTTTGGTGACTTTTTTTGGTCAAAATCTCAAAAGAATCTCAAGAGCACATTCCAATTTACTCACCAGTATTTTTCCTTTTCAAAATAACTGTAAATTTCACCAAGTTTTTTACCTCTAAAGAATAGCTTTTAAAATTCCACAAAAAATAACGTTCGTCCACTTTAACGACGCACAGACAATTCAAGGAAGGCTTCGGGAAGCCAAAATTGAATTTATGTGAAAGCTTGTTTTGTCTACTTTGGGAAAAAGTAAAGAAAAAATCCAAAATTTAATAATCGCTAGACTTTTACAGGAATCTATCCATGTACCATATATGGTACGCTATGCATTTAAGGGCTAAGGTAGAAAGTTCAAGCATGTAGAGCTGCTAAGATCCAGAAGTTACAACGGTGGAAAGATGCGATTTTAATTTTTCACAAAACAATAGAGAAATAACTGTACTCCATCCGATTACCCTATCAACCATTAGGAAAATGCATACTACAGGACTCTGTCGAGGCTTCCAGACAAAGTTTTTTTCTACAACCGGCATGGCATCGCTAATGTATCCATGATGGGGGAATGCATACTCTCCCGTTGAAACATCGTAACCGGGCTAAGTCATCCTTCCACCGCACTGGAGGTTCTCCACGAACTCCACTCCGTAGATGTGCCAGGAAAGCCGCCAACCGCTTAAGGATTCTCTGCCTAATAAGGTATCAGTTTAACTACTGCAATAAACGAAACGAAGTTTTTAAATAATCAGGTACAAAGGAAGGGGTGCTTGAACACCTACACGCCCGCCTCCCCTGACCGTTTATCACGGGATTTTTTTACTTCTGTATCATCTATAACAAAATCCCTGTACTACGATATTAAAGAGTGTGAAAATGCCGGTTCAACTCCTAGCATGGCAAAAAAATTCCGTACTTCAAATAAGCAACTACATGATTTCTGTATCGGTGTCTCGGATAGTCAGAGACAGGGAAATAATTATCATCCGCTCAAGGCTGCTGAGACTGCAGTCTCGAACACTGAAACTCGAACTTGAAAAAGCACTGAGTATCAACTGTCTAAAAATCGAAAGCGAAATGCATATAATCAAGAGGTTAAAGCTAAGGGTTGGATACGATATCCCCAGTCACAAAATCCCCATAATCAAAATCCCCGAAATCAAAATCCCCGAAATCAAAATCCCCGAAATCAAAATCCCCGAAATCAAAATACCCAAAACCAAAATCCCCAAACAAAATTCCCCATTCCCCATTTGAGGTGTGATCTAAGAACGCGCGCGCGTTCAAAGATCACACCTCAAATGGGGAATGGAGACTTTCTTTAGGCTATTGTAGATGGTAAATGATAGATGTTAAATGGCAGATGATAAATGGTAGATGGTAAATGGTAGGTGGTTAATGGTGAACGGATGGTAGATTATAAATGGTTGATGACAGATGGTAAATGGTAGATTGTAAATTGCAAATGGTGGGTAGTAAAAGTAAATAGCAAATAGTAGATGGTAAATGGTGGATAATAAATGGTAGGTGCTTTAGACTATTGTAATTGAATAGTCCTACTATGCAATAAAAAAATCACCGTCGTGGACTGATATATATGTTAATCAACGGCAAACTCTTTGAAGTGACACAGAACAAAATCAGATAATGTGCAGGCGAATCGGTTCCAACAATAATATTTTGTTTGTGCTAATCAAAAAATAAGTTAGTATCAATTTACGTCCCTCCTAGTGCCATTTACCATCTACCATTTAACACCTTCCATCTACCATCAACAATTTACAGTCTTTCATCCATCAACCATTTACCATCTACCATAGCCATCTACCATTTTTTACTACCACCCATCTACCATTTACCATCATATTTCGGGTGTTTGGGGATTTTATGATTGGGGATTTTGTATATGGGTATTATGATTATGGGGATTTTGAATATGGGGATTTTGATTTTGGGGATTTTTCTACGTTTGGGGATTTTGTGATTGGGGATTTCGTATGGTTCCCAAAAGCTAATCATGTCCAAGATGTCATTTATCGTTAAACAGTAACAAATGTCATTTTCAATTGTCCTTTCTTGAAATATTGTTTTAAAATGTGTAACATCCTTTCGAACCAAATGGGACCGCCATTTTTTTTGGTAGATTTGACTTACATACCTACCCAAACTCCCCAACAAAATTTCGGGCCCATGATCTTAAATTTACACAAATGTTGGGCTTGACCCTTCTGAACGAGATCCTGGCTACGCCGCCCTTACTTGTTACAGCTTTGCGATGATGTTTTGTAAATGAGAACATTGATAACTTCAGGGCTTAGTATCAACAGAACCTTGCTTTCTCAAGTTTCACCGTCAGAAATAGTATCATTGAGGGTTTGTCTGAAAACCGAATTCCGCAAGGTGTACAGCATTGGGCCTCCGGAAGCCTGGTCACCTTAGTCATGAATAGAGTAATAAACAATGTGGCAGTAAAAATTCCACCCTTTTTCTAATTTCACTGGAAATGCTTTGTTTTTAATTAAACATATAGTAAAAAGAAATTGGCAATCTAGGAATAAGGATAATGTGTTCGTGACGCGGTTGACTGAAGGACCCTCATGTCAAGAGTCCTAATGAAACGGCGCGGCGTCGGCTAATATCACGCTTCAAATGCATCTGGAGCAAATACTAGACTTCGACTTCATATTAAACTAGCTATTAAAAATCGCTCTTGCATGAAACCTATTCATCTTGTGTTAGGGGGCGGTAAAGTCACTTTACCCACACATAGCATTAACCCACCGTGTGCAATTTATTTCCATATGACCTCAAAATAGCTCTACGGCACAAGCACACACGTTCCAGCTACCACTCTTATATCCGCTGCGTCCTTGGCCGGTCAGGCAAGCTACAATATAGCTCTAATATCCGTCCTGCAAATCCTGAAAATATTTTTCCTTGTACCTAATAACAATAAGTCAGTAATATGTGAATATACAGTGCGGTGGTTGCTATATGGTTGGGTCGCGCCGCCGGGGCAATAATAACCATATTCCGTCGGTAAACAACAATAAATAATGCCAGTAATTGAGGCAGCCATTAAGGAAATGACTGACCATATATAAGTGGTAGCAAGGATTCTCATCATCGTCATCATCTCGTATCGCCCGGCCGATCTTTGCACACGCTTTGTTTTTTGTTCTGTGCAATTATATAGCAAACAAACAACAATCAGACATTTAATCACGACCGCACATTTTAATCAATGGAAGGAGCACAGAAAAAAAATTTAGTCGCAAACCAACCGAAAGAAAATTATCCCACCACCACGAGAGTTAGTGTATCTGTTACCGATTTTCAACACATATTCAGTGTTAGGGATTCTTGGCTATCGCAATGCTCATTTGCAACCTCATTTTCCGCTTGGCTTCCACCACTAATTACGAATAGTATTACACTTAATTCCCATATTTGTGCTGAGAGACGTCGCCGGCCGTCGTCCTCGTCCTCGTCCCTGAGCCGTCGCGTCGTCCTAGCCGTTGTCCTGTCCTGTCCTGACTATAATCTGTTCTCTATTCAAACATACGTACGAATCTTTCTCCATTTTTTTCTTCTCATCTCATCGTATGTCCTTTTTATTTCTACTACACGACTATTTTTCTAGGAAATTTAATAGCCAGCACACCACATGCTGATCTGACCATTGTTCCGTTGAAAGATTCTTAGACAATGGACGTCTGTTGTTCGGAGATTTTTTCTTGTTTTTCTATAGCATCCGGATCCAACTGCGGGATTTTTTTTCCGGCAACGTGTGTGTCTCATTTTTGTCCGGGGGAAAGGATATGTCCGCTCGTGTCGCCTTCATATTGCTAAAAGCTCTATTATACATTAACGAATTTCATAGAATTCTATGAGCGGATACTAAGGCGGATATAGGGATATGTGTTCTTCGTACGTAAGTGTATAAACTTCATTTGTACCGTACGGCTATACGGAATTGCTCCAAGAAAAGCGCATGCTTAACGCTATGCTGACTTTCTCTAGGCTATAAGGACTATTAGGACGACGACGACGACGTTGTTGTTGTTTTTGGTTGTCGCTCCCATATAAAGGACATGAAGCGCCTTGCTATGCTATTAAACATCATAAAGTCAAAGTACTAATGCGACATTGAAGTTTCTCCTCTTCTAAAAGTCAACTTGGCGCGCGGCGCTACAGGACTTGGTCTAATATTACTTCATCATAAATCCTGTTATGTACGTAATATGAATAGGAAGTGGTTGGATGTAGCGAGGTACATCCGTATTTATTATTATACACATACACAATCATGTTGTGGTTGTTTTGAACGAGATGCCATGCCGCCGCGCCGATGATGCGAAACTCTACACACAGGAATGAGCTGCGTTTAGAACGAAAGTTTAGTTAGACCGAGTCCTTTCTAGCACTGATGAATTGTGCTGATTGTATTTTATATCCTGACTTGACAGGATAATAATGCGCTCGATGGAGCGGGTGCCGGGAATGAATCAAAGAAAATGCCGAAACTTTTGTGTAGTTACATACACACTCATATCAACTGGACAGATTAATGGAAGATAGTAAAAAGTTTGTCACGTCAAGAGTTTTTTTTTTTAGGAACAATGTAAAAGGATATATTCAATCTTTTAGGTTGCAGAATACCTTGAAGTACGGGATTTTTATGACAATTGCCAAAGGGCTATAAAAAGCTTTTAGTTATATTAGTCGCAATGGTATGGTTGGATGACCGAGAGTTAATTGGAAATATCCTGGAAAATGCGAGTAGCCAATATGATAGTCGAAGGCTCAGGATCGTCTCAGACAAAGTATTCTGGGAAAAGAAAGTATCTATATAGATTTAAGAAATAGCTTTGAAGTGTTTAAAACAAAATATCAATGGTCTCCACCGATTCGATTTGCGGCTCCTGAAATGGCACGTTGAAATGATTTCCTCTTATAGTACTTCGTTGTATGGTAGCGTCTCGTTACATGTTTGAATTTGCAGATTTTTGGTATTTTTTTTTTAACATCCGTTACGCTACAGGAATTTGTTCGTCGTGTAATATGAAACATAACGTCTAGAGTTAACGTCAAGACGTGAACGTGTGCCACGGAAAAGGAGACTCAAGGTGAAACTTATGATAATAATTTATGAGGACCAACAGAAACTGCTAAAGGTTTGTCACTCATGTGATAGTTGCTCAGGGATCTCAATTAAGCCACTGGTTCTGTGCACTCTATGCGTATACTTTATACAAACATGTACCTTTAGGTCAGATATGTCAAATTCGCGGCCAGCGGGCCGGATGTGGCACACCTTGCAGTTCTGTGCGGCCCGCGGCCATGTGGAAGAACAACGAATGTGTATCAATACAAAAATCTTCAAATAAGGTTACAACAATTCTGCCGTGGAACTAAATTTTGAAAATATTATACTAGAACTCTTCAGAAAGTCAGTGGCTTATGGTAGCTTAAACAATGTATCTGGAGAACTCCATTAAATACTTCAAACCATTTTCTGGTGGTTATTTGGTTTTATAAGGTGACTCAACAACAAAAAATGATTGGCTTCACCGGAAAATGGCAAAGCTTTAAATTTTGAAAGATTTAACTTCGGAAATCCTGGAATTGGTGACTTAATCACCTGGATGTGGAATTACATCATAACAATTACAGCACCTGATTTTTAGCCCTATACTTATCAAGCTATTCTTCTTCTTCTCCTATAGCCCCATGTGGGGCCATGGTGCGTTAACTCAGCCGTTTATAGGCAACTTCGAGTCAACGTTACATTGCGTATCATTTCGGAGTGTATATAATGTTGCAAGCACTATACAGGGTGTCCCATTCATGGTGGAGAATATTTTAATGGTAGGTAGGGTGGCTCATTTGGAGAAAATTAATGTACAACGGGACCCCTCTATTTTTAACCGTTACAATGTTATAGCATTTTTTGTCAAAATGCACGACTTGCTGAACTAAATCAAAATTTGCCACGCCACCAATCATTTCATCCGAGATATGACTTCACTTTCTAAAACTACATAAAATTTCCAATAAAACGACACCTCGCCCGTTACGAAGTTGCTCGTATCTTCCGAGATACACCCGTTCAAACTTTAAAGAAATTGTAAAATTGTTTTTTTCATAAAAAATTCAAATAATAAAATCGTGTGCATTTTGACAAAAAATGCTATAACATTGTAACGGTTAAAAATAGAGGGGTCCCGTTGTACATTAATTTTCTCCAAATGAGCCACACTACCTACCATTAAAATATTCTTCACCATGAATGGGACACCCTGTATATTTCCTATCCGCACATGTACGGAAATTTTGGACCACGCTAAGATTCGATCTCCGGGCCTCTAGATTACTAGCATCGTAGAGTGCGACTCAACCAAGTGAGCCACAGAGCGTATCAAGCTATTGGTGCATAAATTTGTATGAAACCACATCACAAACAACTTTTTGTCTCTTTTAGCCACCTTTCTACCAAAGTTAGTTTAATCTGACAATTTTGGCTCCCAATGTTGTTTTGTGTGACCTTTTTTTTTTAATGTTGTTAGACATTTTCGAAAGGTTGAAAGGTTCTCCCAGATAATCCCCAAGCCGCTAGTGATCCAAACTTACTCCCGTATGTATTTTATATGACCGACTTTCGGTCATAGTCGAGAGAAGGCATGTAGCCACATTAAAAAAATATGCAAATGCATCACATGAGTCATCTCGACAGACATCATCTACATCCCAACCTTTTTCAGTACATGCCCCCCCCCCCCCTTTGCAAGGTTAGCGGAATCTGCCGCCCCCAACGAACATTCCGCTTCAGAATGGAAGAAAACATTCTTCAGCGCATTTTATTTCTTTGTTATGAATTCGCCAAATCATCATCATCAATGTGACACGATAGCCCGACGTCGGGCTTTGGCCGCCTGAATCGTTGACCTCCAATTGTTGCGGTTACATGACCTTGGGCTTCCTGTTTCGGAAGCCCAGCAGCTGGTGGGCGTCTTCACCTACGGAGTTCTCCCAGCGAGCTCTCGATCGTCCATGCAACCTCGGTCCGTCAATTCGTTGTGCGTTCATCACTTTCTTTGGCATGCGATTATCGTCCATCCGCTGTAAATGCCCCGCCCATTGCAAAGGATGAAGCTTCACGATTTTCGTTACTTCCAGCTCATCATACAATTGATACAACTCATGGTTATACCGGATACGCCAATGATCTCGCCGAAGGACCTTTCTTTCGAATCTGACTAGCAAAATTTCAAAGGCTTGGATGAGGGTCCATATTTCGCAGCCATAACATAGCACGGGTCGGATGATCGTTTAGTACACGCGGAGCGCGGAAAGCTTCCGGATGGCATTGTTCATTATGTTCCACAGCAGGGGACCTAACACCGATCCCTGTGGAACTCCTGCTGTTATTTGAGGGTTCGATCCGATAGATAGCTCTTAATGATTCCTGCGAGGTAGTCGAGCACACCCTATCTTTGCAGCGCGATGTGGATGCACCCCCAGTTAGCGGATTTGAAAGCGTTCCTCACGTCTAATGTCACCACAGCGCAGCACGTACCCTTTTGGAGAGAGTCGGTTGCCAGGGTAGTGACCAGAGTGATTGTGTCCACTGTGGAACGCGCTCGACGAAAGCCATACTGTTGACATGAAAGCTTCCCTTTCTCCCCCAGTAGCGCTTACAGACGGTTGAAAAGAACCCGCTCAAAGAGTTTTCCCGTGGTATCCAGCAAGCAAATGGGACGATACGAACTTGGTTGGCCAGCCGGCTTGTTCGGTTTTGGGATTAGAACCAGGTTCTGCCTTTTTCACCGATTCGAGAAGGTTTGCTCTTCCAGCTAGGTTTCAAAAACCTCAATAAATTTCCCGGGCAATGCTTGAACAGCAGTTTTAAATTTGTTGGGAATGCCATCCTGGTTCCAGTGACCTACTTCCTATCTTCCAGCCTGGATGAGGCCTTAAGTAGCTCACTTTCTGTGATTGTGGAGATGTTGCTATAAGGTAGACCGAAACCGAATGACGCGAGATATTATGACACATTGGGTAAACAATTTTAACCGAAAAATTTCACGGCAGGATCAACGTGGTATTTTGTTCATGGATAATGCAACATCTCATCCTAAGATAGAACTCTCCAATGTTAAAATCATTTTCTTCGGCCGCCGAATACAAGAACACATTGCCAGCCTCTGGATCAAGGCATTATAAAAAAAACTTAATTCTTCCTGATCGCTCAGGTGTATGTAAGTTAGCAGTACGTGAGTAAGAAAGTTAGCAGTAAATGAGTAAGTAAGTTAGCAGTAAGTGGGTAGGTAAGTTGACAACGATGAAGAGAAGCAAATTTAATTGGACAAATTCAATGACTGCCTAAAAATCAAGGAAAGGGACACCACCCAGGGAGAAGAACGCCCAAAACAATAAAAGCAAAAGGAGGCGGTTTGCAGTAAGTTAGACGTAAGATTGTTTTAAGTAGATAAGGAAGGTTCGCCCGCCGATTTGGCTACTGACACCATCTAGAAGGAATAATTAATGCCCAAATCCAAATAAAAGTAAAAGGAGACGAGGCTCGGTGTATGTAAGCTAGTAAGTTAGCAGGTTAGACGTAAGATAGTGTTAAGCTCGAATATAAGCAAGGTTCGCTAGCCGGTTTGGCTGCTGTACAAAAACGAAAGGCGGCCAAAAATAAGAAGGTCAAAAAGGAGCTGAATAAAAGAAACATGTCAGAGGGAACATCCGAAGATGATATGGTAAATCGGATGATGGCGAAGAGAATAAATCGGACATGGAGGGTCATCCTCTATGCACGTCTGATTTTTTGGGTGAGGCTTAACCTTTAGGAGGCCGAAAGAGGATCATACCTGCTATTGAGAAGCCTTTAGCGCAGTGTTTCCCAACTCGCCAATGTCGGCGGACCACTTATCCTGAAGGCGAATTGCTAAGGACCATCATTAGGGTGGATGGATTGAAAAGTTTCCGCAATGTGCGAAAATATGTCATAATAGGGCACGTTTTTGTTGAATTTTTCAATATGTTCCCGTTAAAGTCGATACCATTTTCTTCTCGTTCATTCTTTAGCTTTTTTAGTCTTTGTTAAACTCCGTACAATTATTTAAAAAAAATTTCGTGGTAAGCCTTAATATTTTTCTGAACCCGAAACACAGCTGCATTCATTCTCTCTGATGTGATTGTCCTTTCCTACTGCTTTGTGTTCTCTGGAGAAGTTTTTTCGGTGACCACGAATTGGAGAATAAACCTTCAGAAATCAGGACCCCAATAGACAAATAAGTTTTAAAACTTACTTTTTATCAAATAACCGCAATTTCGCAATTTTGGGTTCATTAATTGAACGATTCGAACAACTTTTTATAACCAAAAATGTTCGGTTAAATATAAGTAAAAAATCGAAAGTCGTTGTCTAGAAGCAAATACGAAATCATATTGTTCTGCAAAAATCGTTTAATTTTGCTGCAATCACGAAGAAATACATATTACACTTTTGTAAATAAATTCTTTTGTTGACCACCTCCGAGCCTCTCACGGAACACTTTCGGCTCGGGGACTACCACGGTTGGGAAACAGTGCTTTAGTGAATAGTCTACCTTGGGGATGTGTTTGCCTAGGAGATAATGGTCTCTGCCCAACAAGGCTGAACTCGAGGTATTTTGAGGTTGTAACCCAAGTCAACCAGCTAGAGTTGGGTTGTACAAGTGAATGCTTTCATCGGATAAAGAAATTCCCATTTGACAATAAAACGCCGAAGGTCCAAAACGTTCCAAGGACCGGGAGGTAAGAGCGAAATCTCAGGCACTCCCCTGACAGTATAATCTCGTATATCACTGACTAGTGTGATCGGCTGTGAGTATTAATTCACAGCTTGGTTAAAAGTACGGTAAAACCGGTTCTATTCCCTATACGCATTCCTGCATAATAAAAAAATATTATTATCTAATAAAATTGGCCAAAAATCAGACTTCTCAGTAAAGGTTAATGCTGTTTTAGGTGGTGGCCAGAGAATTTATTAGGCTCTCACAAGAAATCGAATTATATCTACATGCGAGCAGAGAGAATAACGGCAGCGACTGTTCAAAGATAACTACACATTTTGACATTTATAATGTTATAGCACATCTCGTGCACAAGACCAACACGATGCTGCACCTTTTGTTAATATGTAAATGGGTAAACGAAAGGAAACGCGACGAAGTTTGGCCAGTGGCGTAGATAGGTTTTCAAGGGGGACCGGAATTATTTTTTTTATGCACAAAATAAATAACAGGCGCGACAATCCAACATTGGATTAAGGCCGCAGGATGTGTTAGTGACATCCTATTTCCAAGATCTTATCTGCTTTTTGATGAGGTAATGAGATCAGCATCACGCTCAGCAGTGTTATTTATCCCCATAAATGGGTACTCGTTTAACATCTGAGTGAGATCATAGTCCGTCACAAGCTCGTGAGTTCGAAAAACACAATGGAACACGGTGAGATTCGAACTCATGACCCTGTGCACCGAAGGTGCGCGCACTAACCGCTAGACCAGCCAGACTACACACTTTACGCACAAGGGAAATGCATTAATATCAATGGTGGGAAGCCGTATTTCAACATTAACACTTCCCGCTTTTTTATTTCAAGCATAGCAGTGAGTATTCAGTAAGAAGCAAGAGAGTTGGGGCCTCTTTTGAGAGTGTTTGAGTGTTAATCCCGAGGGTTTAATTAGCTACCTTATCTATTATTTGGTAACTCTATGGCTTATATAGATGCCAACGAATTGCGAAGACAGTACCATTTTTTGTGTTCCCTTGCATAATAGGTGCTGACAACCCTACGATTTACATCGCTACTTATATTAATAAAAGTACACTTAAACTCCTCCCCTAATCAGTGACATGGACAAAAAAAAATAATCTAGAGATCAAGGAAACTTTTGTAAAACGCCTCGGCGACTTTACAGTAATTTGCCAAAATAGTTTTTTTGACTCTTGAATAATTCTGGATTGGTCGGTGGAAGTCAGTTTTCAATGTTTTAGGAAGGGTGGGTTCTGACTCTGACTTTAAAGCCACATCACGCTTTCAAGGTTCGCTCATCTAGTCTAGATCGCTGAGCCTTACAGATTTGACTTAATTTCCATAAGTTGCCCGATAAACGATTCAATATCAGCGTTCGCCTAGGTGACAGAATTCGGAAAAAAAATGAAATTAGACGTCAAATTGAAGACCATTGGAAGTCAAATAGAAGGAGAATCTCAATAACTGTAACTTTACTGATTGTGTCCGGCAACAATAGTCTACTAGACCCAAACTAGAGGCAAATTAGGCACGTCTAAATTTTGTCTTTCACTCTGCCGCAGTAAGTCTCCGGAATTTCCGGTCACATTAGGAGAAGCATAATTTTAGACTTCAATCGTCTACTCTCAAAACTGTATCTTGTCAATATCATTGTGGGAAAACAGGACACCACGGACAAGAACGAAGAGAGTGCGAAGAACACTGATAGACAGAAAGTTAACAAAACCATAGACAAGACAAATGCAAAAACTTTAAACAAGCCCTCAAAATTAGTTCCAAATGCAGTTGTAACACCTTAAGACTGCAACGGAGACCATCATAACAATTTCAAATTTTCAAGTTAAAGTTGAAAATATTGCAAACCCTATTCATATAAAGAGAAGAATATCCCATGGCTTATACCGACGTAAGGACATTCAGACCTTAAACGGTTCACTAATGAATCGATCGTTTTTGGTGTTACGAATTGAATTTGCAGCATGACATTCAGAAATTGTCATATGAAAATCATGACAATGACTTCTAATTTTGTTTTCTCTAGTTACACAACACTAAATTAACCACAAAACCGTCCAAGTAACTATCGCTAACTAACCAAAATTTCCGCAAAATATCTTCAAACAAGACTTTCCGAATACCTGTCATAAGCATGCCCACACTGAAGCCACCAACATAGTTAGCGATAGTACACAGACATATTGTCGTGAAACCCAACAGCAACGAACAATCTTTTTATCGTATGTTAGCAAAATTACAAGGATCAAATCATTTTGCTAAATGAACAAGTCTGTCGTCCTACAGTCCCGCTACACAACCATATCTGACTTCCAGCTTCCACTCTATTCTCTTTCTCTTTCAGCAAACAAAACCAAACTTGTGGAAAATGTCAGACCATTGTTCACAATTGGAACACAAAACAAAACCGTCCAAGATATCCTCGCCCTGATGTGTGCACCTCGTCCTTTGTATGTTTACACCGAGTACGTACATTCAATAAAATGCCATCAAAGTTTTCTGTAGTTGTAATAAGTGTGTATAGTGGCGCTTGATGCTGCTCGACTTGGAACAATCAAATGTCCTGGTGAAACATATCCGCCATACATATGGACAGGACAAAAGCCAAGTCTCAATAGGGACCCCGGGAATATCTGAAGGTACGATAGTATGTTTCTTGTCTCTATGCCAACAAGGGCGAATTCTCTGGATGTGTCAGGCTTTTTACCGTTGGCAACTTTTCGCCCTTACGACTGCATAAAGTTCCATTCAACATGTCCTTGAACAAGTAACAAGTGCCACTATGGAATATAATCTGAATGGACCCACTGCAGCATTATGCTGTCATCGCCTGATGACAGCCCGGTTTGTGTCCTTTCTCGCAGGTAATTAGCAATGAAAATTCAGAACACTGTGCGCCTTACCGCCACAGGGAGGGGAAAGGAGCCCGGAGGTCTCTCATTAATAACTCACTCGTCGATGAAAGGCGTAGATACTAAATTAATAGAAAAAGGACTTGCTTTAGCATTTAGCTAAACACCATGACCTGAAATTCATAGGTACATACCGCATGTTTTGCAACATAAACTCACAAACTAGCTCTGACTCGGCAACGACGAACTTTAAAGGAGATTCAACGCGCCTAGCCTGGCTCGTCGTTGTCGTTGGTCGCAACCCGGTCATATTGCCTAAGTTAAAACATGCAAACAAAAATGGGGTTGTATACCTACACTGTACTTTGAGTGTTAGGCCAGAACTTCTGGTCTCGCCCTCCGTGTTTGTAGCGCCGCAAGCATATGACCCGGCACTCTCACGTTCCAGAAAAGTCAGATACAACGTCTCCGTACTCTCGCCAGACATCCGCATACCCTGCAAAATACAACAACAAAAATGAATTTTTAAATAAATAACTGGAGAATGTATAGCAAAAGTCAAGTCATGCAATGTTTGCACGTAGTGCAAACAACATACAACATAGAGGAGGCGTGAAAGTATCAGAGATTCAGAGACCATCATGCAATGCGGTCTACAAAAAAAAAGCAAAATCCTCTTGTCTAGTGCGAAGGACTTTGTTTTCCATCCGGGATTTTTCAAAACGACTCCTACGAGTCATAGAATTTCTGCTGGTCTAGAAAAAAATGGAATAAATACACATGACAATTTTGCGAATATAAACTCTCGTCGGATCCTTTATACGTGTACACATAGAGGGGCGAAAAAAAACTTCAATACCAGTGCACCACCGATAGACATGAAGAACAGACCCGCACCAACAATTTAGTCTCCAGACTGAGTTGAGCACACACTCTTACGTCGAAAAGACAATTTCATCCTCTTAAATCCTGCAATCCAAATTGACTTGATGCTCAATGGGGAGCCGGGACCGGGAGCCTTGGGTGCGAACGAAATGCATATACAACTCGTACAATGCGAATTCCGTTCAGAGACTTCAGCGATCCAATTGATTTCAAGTCGATGGAGAGACAATTAAAATACAGAAGGGTGGATTTGTCGAACACCTAAGCAACTAAGCCTGTTCAATTTGGAATTGCCACTTAGCTTAAGGTGAGATTAAATTGACTCTTTGTTCGGATTACGTTGGGAGAACATGTCGGTAAAAAAATTGTCTAACAGAGGGAAATATTTAAACAGACACTCTTTGTGTACGTTTGCACGACATAAAGGGCGAATTTGCTAATAGAGGTGTTATAAGTGGATTTGGAATATCTATGAACAGTGAATCGGATGTTCGATCGACGACGACGTTGACGTAACACGGCTGAATTGCTTTCAATCCCAATCAATTTGGAGGATTATGTGTATTCTTGATTTGAATCAGCTTATCAAAGATACATTTTTCCGACTTTTTTGTAATAAAAGGAAATAAAAAAATGTAAAGATATGGGCTAGTGTAGGGCTCTTGGCTTCGTAAACACCTAATTTTCATATGGAGAAAGCCAACAATGAAAAGGTGTTTGGAAAATTGTCTAGGATTCCAACTACAAGGACCACCGTCAACAGAGCTCCTATGCATATTTGTTTTTACCTCGCGGTCCGTTGGAAAGTTTAGACCATCCGGTGACTTTATTGACACGACCTTACCAACTCAAAAGGTGCATGACCTACCTTCCAGAAACGCAGACATGGGATCGCAACTCTAAGTGGTAAGGTTTCGCAACTCTACAACCACCTTGAATCAAACGCCTTGATGGCTAGGGCCAGCCGACCCGACCCCACCGTCACGTCATCGGGGGCGTTATATTTGAGCATAAGAAATTTAGTTTTCGAGTTTTAATCGTGCGATCTCGCCGAGAAAATGCAAACATACGTTTTAAATTTGCTCTTACCTCCCGGTCCTTCGAACGTTTTAGACCTTCGGCGCTTTATTGAAAAGGTCTTATTGCCAAATAGGGATTTCATCATCCGGTGAATGCACTCACTTTCAGAAACCCAACCCCGGGGTCGCAACTATAGCTGGTTGACTTGGGAGACAACCTCTCGAGTCCAACTCATCCCCGTGGCACACTATTCGCTAAAGACTTCTCAATAGCAGTTGTGACCTCCCAAATGGTTAGGCATTTTCCACCAAAGCCATTCTCCCTAACTAGCCTCTTCGAGGCTCGGATTATGCGAAGCCGCCAGCGCCGAAGCTCACACTATTACGTTTAGTGACACCTCCCCACCAAGGATTGACTGCATCGTGCCCGGCATGTATGACTAACTTTCCGCAAGCGAATAGGAGAAAGTCAGCAATGCCAAGGGCCACCTGAAATAACTCGGTAGCATAGGAGTTTCATCGCCCATAGGTCCTCGTGCAGATCTGTTTAACAGTGTACATTTACATACAAATATTACTTATTTACATTATTTCCCAACTAGCATTTTTAGTAGCGAAAACGTGGATATCACTGCAAGATTGCCTTTGGGAGTAGCAAATACTTTCAATCGTTCCGTGATAAGGACCTTTTTGTCACCGAAGAGTCACTGATATGGGGAATGAAAAGTTTGGTGACCAGGACCCATTTGCCACCAGCAAGTTGCAACGCGACTGGAACGCACCAACCAAGTGGCATTGTTTGTCTAACCACCCAATTGGGACTTTATTGGTCCCGTCTTCCCACACAATCATAGTTGTGAATATGTGTAGGTAAAACCGACACAATTTTAGTAAACTTAAATTGAGTGGGTTATTATATGTACACACATATACTTTTACAGATTTGCTAAAGTTGTATTTTTACCCTATTCAGGCAATCAAATAATATAATCTGAAAGGATTTAATTGAGTGATTACATTATTTGATCATTTGCCAGCTCTTTTTAACAAGAAAACTTCGTGCCAAGCCAATTTCACTGTGGAAGTGGATATTCCACCTAGAAAAAAAGGAATGCCCTCTCATTTTTCTAATCATTTCTTAAATAAATTGTCAAGAGATAACCCAACTAAAGTCAGTGTTATCCTCCACTTTCTAATTTTATCACTCTAAATATTCAGCAAACCAAACAGTTGCTTAACACAAAGAAGTTCTAAATTGTTTCATCTGAAAAAATAGCTACTTTCTCGAAATGTGTACAAAATGATTTTGTAAAATCTTGGAAAATATGGCGACAAGCATTTGACAGCTCCATATGGTACTATAAAGTTCCCAATAGGACTTTGTAGTAACGTTAGGAACTATATATAGTTCTTATTTTACTATAAAGTAGCAAATCCTTCGAAGTTACAAAGAAATTATACGGCTACGGTTTTGCCACTTAAAAATATTTCTTTGGAGTTGCTCACTATGTAGTAGCAAAATGAGGTACCAAAACTGTACCATTCGCCTACACTTGTCAAATATGTAGTAGCAACATTTCGTTCGCTTCAAAGTTCCAACTACTATCACCCTGGAACGTCCCAAAAAGTACTTTGCAGTATTTGTTACGATGAAGTTAAAATTTGGGGGGTCAAAAACGTAACCGAAACTTATTAAAGTGGCGGAATCAAAAGCACTAGTTGTCGCTACTTAAAATGTTGCTTGGGTTCCTTTCTCTTAAATATTATTTACTTTGTATATTTTGCATTTCTATTGAATTAGTTGACATTAAGAGAAAATATTAATTGTTTGTAATGAGAGAAAATATGAACACCGTTAATTGTGTTACTATATAAGTCAGAACAATTTACAATCAATTTTCAGTCTATCAAGAACCTGCCTGGCGTTTATTTTGGATAAGACAAGCATTTCTTCGTTCTAACAACACTGTAAAAACAAAGTTGAATTTTACATCGAAAACTCGTTGAATTTTACACCTTTTTTCTCGCAAAATTACAGTAAACGGTTATTTTTCAACAAAATTTCTAGTATACCCACAAACTAGTGTAATATTACACAGATTTTTTAATATTACTATATTTTGGTGTAGTTTTACACCACATTCCTTTTTTTGTGTAACTTTACATTTTAAGTGTATATTTCATGTAATATGTATTACGATTTTGGTGTAAAAAGTTACACCTACATTTGTGTAAAACTGAGTGTGTTACAATACTTTTGTGCATTATTGCATTTCCCTGTATCTGACAAGTGGCTTGTTCGGTGTGCAGTTAGTATGTTCCGTCCGAAGTGCGTTCGTGTGAGCATCATACTATTGTTGTGTTGTAGCGCTTTTTTGCTCTTGAACCAAAGGGGGTGTGGCAACTCTTGGCCGTTGGAATAACGGGTATCTCAAGGACGATTTAGATCGAAGAACTGGCTGCCGTAAATATTATTATAAACCCGGATGTAAATTTACATATTTGCCGATGTAAATTTAAATTTTTTCCAGTGCAAATTGTTAGTAGATTTACACCAATTTTGTAGCAAATATTTACACCGTAAAGCGTAAAATTACTCTCGTTCATATCGTGGTGTAAATTTACTACTATCATAGAAGGAAAAAAAGTTTCCTCCTATTATTAGAGTAAAATTTTTTCGAGTGAAGTTTATGCGCTTGTTAGTGATCCGGCAACTGAATTTTACTTTGATTATTATTAGTAAATTCAGCGAGCAAATTCTCTTGAAACTTTACATATGTAGAGTGTTTTTTTTTAAGAATGATAGAACTTCAAAGTGAAAAAAAGACACAAAATATAAACTTTTAATAAAATTTATTTCTTTTATTTGAATGATAAATGTCATACATTTAATATTTAAAAACGATTTCAGGCATATGGCCACCGCGGCTGTTCTTAACGAAGGCGATTTCATCCTTGACATCCAATTCTGGACCACTTTTTCGAGTACTTTTGGGCTGACCGTATATCACCAATAGCGCGAACAATGTTGGCCTCCAAGGCGTCAATTGTTGCTGATTTGTTAGAATAAACCTGCGATTTAACGTAACCCTACAAGAAATAATCGAGAGGTATTAAATCGCACGACCTTGAAGGCCAATTGACAGGCCCATTCCTTGAAATCAACTTATCACCAAATTTTGATTTTAATGATGGTTGATTTTTTTGATGGTTTCTTTGACGTGTTGGTGTTATTGCATCATAGTTAGAGTGTACGTGGTGCGAAATCTATTCAAAATTCGACGGATGGGTTGCTCAGATGGACGATTATGTATACCATAGGGATGGGCAAAAACGTTACTTTCCGGTAACGGTTACAGCCGTTACTGTTACTGGAAAGTAACGGTTACTCGATCCAGTTACTGTTACTTTTCCTGATTTTAATTTGATTCCCACTACTAACCTATACCATATCCCCTAGTTTTCCTAACCTTCATCCAAGCGCATCTTTTTGTAACATAATCGGGCGCGCGGCGGTAATTTACCGCCCTCACTTTCCCCGTTATATTTACCCAATGGTGATAATAATTTTACAAAATCATGATCAATCGAAAGAGAAACCTGTTGTGATTAGGTATCAATTATAAAAATTATCATCAACACAGTGAAGTGATACCTATTATTATATTATATTCTTATTATCATATACGCCCGCGCGACCGGAAGAAGGCTAAGGGAATCAATACAGAGAGCCAACACTATAAATTAATTAGAAAGCAATATCCACAGTAGAAAGAGTTCGCACCACGCACCTGTAAGACAGCATTCTAAACCAAGTCGCACTTTTACCGAAAAAAAGTCCCGTTATCACCATATTTGTTGGTGCGCAGAAAAAGGAAGAATGCATTCCTTAGCTGCTTGTTGTCAATTGACCGCAATATTCAAAATAGGAACTGTTCGCACCACGCACATCTACCTGTGAGCCAGCAACCTAAATCAAGTCTCACTCTAAACCTCTTCGGAAAAAACTCCTCACGAAATACGCTGGACGCACGGATGAGAACATCTCTTAGCTGCATCTCACATTATTAATATGCAACGACACAACGCTCTTTTTTTTTCCTCATCATACATGAACGAACAACATTCCAGTTTCAAATCAGGTGATTTGTAGATTGCATTCATGGAATGTAGAAGATTCGAGAGAGGCAATAGACATAATGTTCGCCGCGTTTAAAATAAATATTATCTAAGCGTGCATACATATTAGTTCGTCGTAGTTAGTCGTATTAGTTTTGTGCAGGCTAATAATAATATTTCATTCAGGCTAAAAGTGAACAATTATTCAAATAGATTTGCCAGCAATGATTCCTTCCTTGTTCCTATCTACACTCTACTGTGACTTGAAATCCCGCTTACCAAAGTCAATTCTAGTAAGCGACCAAAATGCTTCTTGTATATGGACATCCATCAGCTACCATTTGACACTAATTTGAAGATTTTCGCAATATTTTATCAGAAGATATCGTTGAATATAGTTTTGTAGGGGAGGTAGGGGTAGGGATAGTTAGACCAACTCTACATTCCATCAACTTCAAGGATATGTCACAATTAGGCTTTGGTCAAAATGTCCGGTCGCTAGCGATATTCTATCGAAAGTAATGGACGAATTATAATATCAAATTATTCAAATCAGGGACCGACTCTGATCATTTATATATGTATATACTTTGCCATACCTCCGGAGGCTCCTTTGAGGTGTTACATAATATTGGCGTAACAAAAACAATATACCCTATACTATCTCATGGGTATACAGAGTTATTGGTTAAGTCGACCTATTCCCTGCAACACGTTATAATAGAGTCAAAATGCAACAAAATGAGGCCATAAATGTTAGGCCGATTTTCAATGGTCACTGAGATATATGCATTTTTAGGTTTTTTTGAAATAACCTAGAATTTTGCCATTTAAAGTAGGAATTAAAAAAAAAAATAAGGTAATAAGCTTAAACTTATTTTTGGATTTTAGTCAACACTATAGCATACATTTCTTAATCATTCAAAATTTCAAAAACCCATCACAATTCGAAATTTTTAATTTCAAATAAAAAAAAATTTTCTTAGATTTTTTTAAAGATATTTTTTAATGTAGTATTACTAAAAAACATATATGTCATGGAGTCTGCAGACCACTGGAAAAACATACGCGTATTGTCAGCTTTCCAAAAAGGTGTCAATGTCGATACAAATATTTGAAATAATTGAAACAGCTAGCTGCAACTTGTTCGGAGACCATAATTTCCTTTGATAAAAAATGAAATAAATGTCATTAAATTCAAAATGCATCGTGTAATGTACCGCTTTATTACATTTTTTATCAAAGGAAATGATGGTCCTCGAACAAGTTGCAGCTAGCTGTTGCAATTATTTCTAATATTTATATTGACATTGACACCTGTTTGGAAAGCTAACAACACGCGTATATTTTTCCAGTGGTCTGCAGACTCCATGACATATATGTTTTTTAGTAATACTACATTAAAAAATATCTTTAAAAAAATCTAAGAAATTTTTTTTTATTTGAAATTATAAATTTCGAATTGTGATGGGTTTTTGAAATTTTGAATGATTAAGAAATGTATGCTATAGTGTTGACTAAAATCCAAAAATAAGTTTAAGCTCATTACCTTAGTAGTTTTTTTTAATTCTTACTTTAAATGGCAAAATTCTAGGTTATTTAAAAAAAACCTAAAAATGCATATATCTCAGTGACCATTGAAAATCGGCCTAACATTTATGGCCTCATTTTGTTGCATTTTGACCCTATTATAACGTGTTGCAGGGAATAGGTCGACTTAACCAATAACCCTGTATAATAAAACGAGACCGAGGCTAATTTCGGGCGCGGCCGAAATTTGGATACCCTTCGCTCCCCTCAGGCTAAAAGTTTTTTCGGGCGTACCTATGACTTGTGTTCAGTCCTCCCCGCTTCCATGCTTTTCCTTGAATTTTCACATAAGTGCCGTGGCGAAGATTTATTGGGGGAAGCGGGGAGGGGGTTTCTTATAAGAACCAAAAAGAGGGGCGAGGGGTATGTTTGTGGCATCAATTAAAACACTTTTAATTTGGTGGACAAATAAAAAAGTTTTTCTTCGAAGAAACTAATTTGAGGGTTGGGTTTATATGCCAGCCCCATGACCCCATGGTCCGATTTAATTCATTTTTGCATATGTTTTGTAACATCAATAAAAATACATTTCCATGAGGTTTGGTTGAAATTTATGTCGAAATAAAAAAAGTATTTTTTAGAAGAACCTAATTTTGGGGGTTAAGTTTGTATGGCAGCCCCACGACCCCATTTATTTTCACGTTTGTTATGTAGCATCAATAGAAATATAATTTTCTGAGGTTTGATTGAAATTTGTGTGCAAATAAAAACGTTTTTCTTAGAAAAATTTGATTTGAGGGGCTAGGTTTGTATGGCAGCCCCATGACCCCATAGTCCGATTTGGTCAATTTTTACATATGTTTTGTGGTATCACTAGAAACATATTTGTGCGAAATTTGATTGAAATCAATGAGAAAATAAAAAAAAAAATTCTTTGAAGAACCTAATTTGAGGGACTAGGTTTGTGTGGCAGCCCCACAACCCCATTGTCCGATTTAGTCCAGTTTTACATATGTTATGTGTTACCAATTAAAACACATTTGCGTGAAATTTGATTGAAATTGGTGCATAAATAAAAAAGTTTTTTTTAACCCTGGAATACTAACATGACCGGTTAGGGCGTTATTACTAACAACACGTAATTTTGACGTGTTCATATTTTCCTACAGTCGCTTTCCCAGTTTACATATTTTACCGAGCTTATCATTTTTCAGTGCCACAGACAAAAATTATTTGACCAAAATATGCCTTCGGAAAATGCACTTATATTACTTACAAGACGTATAAATTACATGCTATTTTCTATTGGTATCACTATTTACACGTCAAATAGGTAGTAGCACCTAGAACATTGTTAAGCTTACCGCTATAGACCACAAATAGGATGCTGCCACTCACATGGACATACAACAACTAACTGAGGAAAGCACTGCTGCAGTGAGTAGTCAACCAGACTCGTGGAACAGCTTATACACATTATAATGTGAGCGAACACGTCAATTTTACGTATTGTTAGTAATTTAGGGTTAAGAAGAACCTAGCTTTGGGCGTTAGGTTTGTATGGCAGCCCCCCGACCCCCTTGTCGGAATTCAGCGATTCAGACATACAAACTGCCTGCAACAAAAAGAAGCATGTGTGCAAAGTTTCAGCTCCATAGCTTTTAAACTGGCCGAGCAAAACGCGTCGCAACAGACGGACAGACGGACAGACTGACACGGCCCAATCGACTCCCCAAGTCATGCTGATCATATATGTATACTTTTTATATGGTCGGAGATGCTTCCTTCAATGCTTTACAAACTTCATGACAAAGTTAATATACCCTTTTCGCTTTCGGTATAAAAATACCGCCGTACAGAGGGCTGCGCCCGCAATACGAGGGTTTTTTAGAATTTTGATGCACAGTGAATATTTTTTGTATATGTGAATTGTGCACAACATTAATGAAATGCTTCCTGTAAATCTATTTTTGGATTGGTCTAAATAAACGCGTTCCAGAATATAAGGCTAGCGCCTTTCATTCTGTTCCACCTTTAATTAGACCAATCCAAAAATAGATTTACTATTTACCCAGTTGATATAAAAGTACTCCAAGGCAAATCTACAGTAATTTTTCGATTTAAGATTTCTGATGGCCTTTGAGCAAAAAGAAACTAAGGCAAACGTAAGGATGGCTTGGCTTTATATATGAAATGAATTATTAGCTGTAAATCTACTGTTACTGTTTTTTTAATCAAGGAAAAGCAACTTATATGATATGATTCCATTGTGTACCCTGACATAAGAGCCCACGCAAGCTTTCCTATGAGTATTGAACAAGTATTCTTGTGCAGCTTTTCAGGGACACCCTGTATCTTGGTCCTACAAACTTCAAAAATATTTGTGGCGAACACTATTACCATTCTATGCATTTCCACCAAATTTCATGAAGAAATGCTTAAGAGGCTTCCCTTGCATTGTGAAAAGCCCTTACTAAATACTTACTTGGCTATATTTCCGGTTTGGATACAGTTATTCGAATGAAAATTTGTAGACATATTCCCTATGTAATTTCCTAAAAACCCTTAGCAGAATTTTCATATTTGAAAACCTAAGATGGGCTACACACGAACAAATTGAAATTTTACAAATTTACTGTTACACCTATCCCTCGATTTACACGGCACTTTATTTGCACGATTTCAGTTTTACACGGGTTTTTAATAGAACCCATTTTCTCGATTTAAACGATATTGCCGATGCAAAATTCACTTTTGCACGGTTTTTCTACATGAATTCACAGTGTTGTTTTGCAGCAACGCGTTGATAGACTATTTAATGAAGCCCTTAATGATTAACAAATCTAAAGGATCCCCTGTATTTAAGGGGTTAAATATAAATCTTCTTCTTCCTTGCCTTGTTCTTTATACCGCTCCATGGCTTCGCGTTGCTCGACCCGCGGTGTAGGCACATCGCCCGTTTTGGCGATAATATCCCAGCATATTTCTACAGGCAGCTCTATCTTGGATCGTGTCATCGCCGAGACCAATGCGTTGTTGTTGCAGGTTAAACATAAATCATCTCCCTGTTTATTGGAGGGCTAACAAAAAGGCATGGGTTACTGCAACGCTCTTTACTGAGTGGTTCAACAAAATATTCATACCTGACGTCAAACGATATTTAACCAAGAAAGGCCTGCCATTTAAAGCTCTGCTGTTGATTGATAAGATTAATGTCCCCGGACATTCAACCCACATTCAGTACGACAAGTTGTGTTTCTGCCCAAAAACACGACGTCCCTAATTCAGCCTTTGGACCAAGGTATAATTGCAACATTCAAAGCACTTTCTTTACATAAAGCAAACGTTTAAGTAAATTTTGGAGAAAATGGAAAATGATTCTTCTCTTGACATAATTGACGCATGGAAAAAAATAGCAATTTTAGATTGCATACGAGGGGTGCCTATCATATTTCGGGATTAGAGAATAATCGAAAATTGCTTATAATGTTTTTCAAAATATTCCCAGATTGCAGCGCTAGTTGTCCAATCCCGAAATATAAACGGCTACCTATGTAAAACATGTGACATTAAATGAGATGAAGAAGTCAACATTGAATGTGCCTGTCCACACGTTTTCAATGTTCGTTCGTCTTCGTCATTTTGACAATTGAAACTTGGGATGTCTGCGCTATTGAAAAGAAGAATTCAATCTTGTCAGTGGTAACCAAAGTTGATTATGTCAAAATCAAAGAGGAATGGATGGAAAATTGCAACCCACTGAAGTCGGGTTTGCTATCGTTTTCTCTTTCAACATTTTAAAAATTTGCTGTGTGCAAAGATTGTGAACTAAAATTGATCGGCATTTATGTGTCTGCAACTTGAGAAAATAGTGTTTTCATTTCTTAGCGATTGGATAAGTGCTAAAATGTGACATTAAATTTCGATTTTGAAAAATTTAGTCTTGCGGAATCTACTTCTTTTCATACAAAACACAAAACATTTTGCATAATTTTAACAAAAGAAGTAATTATTTACGCGTTCTGAACGAGTCGCGATAAATATCCTACGACGAATGATGAACAAGTGTGACATTTATCTCTTCTGTTCACTTGATGCAATTAATGTCAAGTTCAATGTTGAAAGTGGAAACGGAGCTTGAAGACGATAGGGAAGACGAAAGCGCACATGTGTGGACGTAGCCATTGCCTGCTGTAGTTAAAGGTGAGAATGTGGGCTGTGTGAAGTTAGCCAGTCATGTTTTTGAAATTAGGTCCTTTTGCTCGGTGAACCGTTTGTTCTACAGCGGCTACGTTTGTTCTTTGTTGTTAACCAATTAATATCCTTTGTGCTTCTCTAATTATTTAATTATAGCAACTTTAAAATTGTGAGTGTGAACTTAGCCAGTCATTTTTAAATATGGGTCGGAAAGGTATAGGTTTGGTATCAATCGAAAGCCAGACGTTTGTTCATTTTGTAGGGCGTTTGTTCATCCTGGAAACGGAAGGATACAGGAATTATTAAGGAAAAAGAGTTTAGTTGTGACGTCATCTTCACTCAACCAACGCCATCTACTCAGCTCAGCTGTACGGGCAACCCGTGTCCCGCGAACAATTTATTCAAGATCCACACCATCATCGTACAGCTGAGCTGAGTAGATGGCGTTGGTTGAGTGAAGATGACGTCACAACTAATCTCCTTTTCCTTAATAATTCCTGTATCCTTCCGTTTCCAGGATGAACAAACGCCCTACAAAATGAACAAACGTCTGGCTTTCGATTGATACCAAACCTATACCTTTCCGACCCATATTTAAAAATGACTGGCTAAGTTCACACTCACAATTTTAAAGTTGCTATAATTAAATAATTAGAGAAGCACAAACGATATTAATTGGTTAACAATCAAGAACAAACGTAGCCGCTGTAGAACAAACGGTTCACCAAGCAAAAGGACCTAATTTCAAAAACATGACTGGCTAACTTCACATAGCCGAGAATGTGCCAATTCAAGAAGTTTTTGAAATAACGAAGTTGGCACATAGGATAGGAAAAATCATGACAGATGAAGAAGATTTAATCGCCATACTTAGCATACAACAGCAATCGCAATGCTGTTGCTAATGACACTGATGAAGACAAGACGGAACTACCAATCTTTAATAAAAAAAATTGTGACAAAATTAGTTACAAACTGTTTGTGACACAAATCGGAATAAGATCCAGGCATGCCAGAACGCTGCTCTGCGTATCGCTACAGGTTCCCACCTGATGTCGTCCTAGGCATGGGTGTAGCCAGAGGGGGGCAGGGAGGAGCGGTTGCCCCCTCCCCTGGCCGATGATTTTGGTAAAAAGTTCTTACCGATGTAATAAAAAAATCGCTGAATTTTACAATTCTTGAAGGCGTAAAAATGCGAGTTTGATTCCAGGCACTACGCAAAATTTGCTGCTGAAACTGTAGTCTAGAAAACTAAAATATTTGTAGGCCCTTGATAGTTGTAGCTGGGATACGTACGTGTGGGCATCATGAATCGATAACAAAATTAGATCAGAAATAGAAATCTTTCCCTTAGAGAGATTTTGCGAGAATGCCATATTGTCATGCGTTTCATTTCATGGCTTCTGGGCTGCAGAACACAATTTTAAACGTCACATGAAGGTCTCTCCGCCAAGTGGAATTTAACTTCATTCCATTTGAAAGGGATTTTAGTGACAAATGGTATACAGCTTTGCCTAGTTAAGGACCTTGTAAAGAACGAGTCTCATATTTCCGTGTCTTTCAAGTTCTTTGATCAAGATTCATTTTGTAGCTAAATTTAACCACGGTCAATATTTTATTAAATTTGGAGGAAATCTTATCAAAACCTTAAACCGTTTTTCTATAAAAAAATTTTTTTTTTTTATAAATTTTGGTCAGAAGAAAAACAGTGACAGACGACACAAACTGATCTCTTTGTCTATTTCTTTTAAATCGTAAGTGGAATATGCAGTCCGAAGACAAAAATAGCACTGAATATAGACGAGCTACATTCTAAAAAGCTAAAATTGGAGGCTAGTTGTATGTGATCATAATCACCAGTGGTGTAGAAAATCATTCTCCACTGCCCTTTTTTTAAATGTGGCTCTAAAATTTGCCTAACAATATTTTCGCGACCGACAATTTCAACTCCAAAGAAAATCATGATGTTGAAAAAATGTCGGGCTTGCCCTTCCTGACCGAAATCCTGGCTACGCCCATGGATCATCCTAGGATCATCTTCATCAGGAAACCAGCATGTTACCAATGCGTGATCATAATCTTCTCCTGTCTCTACAATAGCTGGTCGGTTGCTATCGAGAAGATTACCCAAACCATCATCTCATGGACAACACTCCCCCTTCATGACATGTCAGGAGTGGAGTAAGATATTTCGGGAGAAATGTCCACAGATACAAACGGGTACCTCCGGATATATTTTATGACACAACATACCATGAGGCCATCGCAGATATTCACACAACCGTTGTGAATCGGTCAATAGGGAGATGAGGAGACTAGGCTCCCGAGAGCCAAAAGAGCGACACTAGCGCAGCTTAGATCGAGCTTTTGTTCGCGCCTCAATTCTCGAATAGACCCGGACATCCAGAACATTTGTCCGAGCTGCGGTGGTGCGCCTCACGATGTGAACCACCTGTTCCGATGCCCCGCTGCACCCATTAACCTCACTCTAGCAGCTGCTACGTTCTTGTCGCTTGCGACAATAGGCGAGAACAACGACGAAACTTAGAGCACATCCACAGACATGCACAGCGGTTCACGCCTTTAAAACTGAATTACTACTGTCAATTTATGATCAAAATATTTTCTTGTGAATGATTTACGTTTACTTTTGTTATATTTGCCTTCATTTCTTAAAATAAAGCTATTTTTACACGTATTACGCCATGTTTTCGATTTACACGGATTTCCCATATAAAATAGAGAATCTCGATTTGCACGGTTTTCTCAGGAACCAACCTTCCGTGTAAATCGAGGGATAGGTGTATTTACTTTTCCTTAGCAAAAGTCAACAGTCTTAACCCTCGGATGGTTCAGGTAAATTTTACATACGTAAATGGTTCAGTGGGGTCTGACAGACCCCAAGGCAAAAATCGCTCTAAAAATTAAATTTTTGCTTTTTTGGCACATTTGTTTGAACTAGAAGTAACTGTGAAGCCTTTTGATTAAGTGGTATAGAAAAAAAGTGGAATTCGGACAGTAGCTTTTAGTATGTGGAAAAAAAAATTAGGTGGTGTCAAATTTGAGGGTAATTTGAACTTATCACAAATAAATCAATATAAAAACTAAGATTTTAACAAAATATTATTTTCATTAGTCAAAACGTATTTAACACTAATTAACAAAGATAAGTACATCAACATTTTTTAGCTAAGGTTAATATTTTTTCTTAAATCGGGATCCAAAGCTAGTCAATATTTAGAGCATTCTTCTTCACAGCTTTTTCCTCGATAGTCTTCGCAGATTGGATTTTTGCACTCGTTGCAATTGTATTTTGTCTTCCGATCATTTGCTCGTGCGGGCATAGAAAACATTTTTGCCCCTTTTGGGCACCATCTGACCACATTGGGGGACCTGGGGCATCAGCCCCCAAAGGGGGGGGGCAAGCTGAACAATGCACAAAATGACTTCAATATCTTGCACGCTGCTTCGGCGAATATTGCCCGTTGATTTCCTCCTTCTTAGAAGAGGTTCGACAAGTGTATAGCCAAGTTCGCTGAGGAAGCTTTATGTATTATGTAAAATACCCACCTAATTATAACGCTCATAAAAGTCGTTAATTTATGTCTTGACTTAAAAAACATAAAACAATGACACAATAGTGAAAGAAGATCCTCATAAATGAAAACCAGGTAAAAAACGGCATAATTTTGAATGAATTGAGTAAAAAATTTAAAAACCCCTAATTCAAAACACCCTAAATTTTCCATTGCTTTCAAAATTAACATATCTAGTTTCCCAAATGTACTCTAATTACAAAGTTTCCACCGTTCCCGACTATTATTATTACATTTTATCGTTTTCCAAATAACATACTTTGAAAATTTCCAACAAAACGAAAAATTTACTTTTGTAAAAAAGACATACGTAAATGGTTCGTGGGGTCTGACAGACCCCAGAGCACTTTCAAAGTGCTATAACTTATTAACAAAATCACAAATTTAAACAAATGCATGCTTAAATGAACGTATGTGACACATGCTTAAATTACATATGCATCAAAATACCATTCAAAAAGTTTTTCTATGAAAATTTTAAGATTTAAATTTCTCTGGGGTCTGTCAGACCCCACTGAACCATCCGAGGGTTAATATTTGACGTATATAAGGCCATACTGACCAATATTTGTGCAAAGTTTCATGTCGATCCCTATAACGGTTTAGAAAAACGGAGGTCGAAAAGGAAGTTTAACTTTAAACGCCAATAACTTTTTTACCGTTACTCCAAACTGAAAAATTTTAACTGATATGAGATTTCATCGTTTAGATCTTTCATTTAAATACCCATACGTCAATCTCCGATAAAAACTAAAAAAGTCGACTTTTTTCAAACGTTCGGGACACCCTCTTAACTTCTTCCTACCAACTTCTAAGGTATTTGTGACAAAGACTGTAACCATTCTACACATTCCTACCAAATTTCATGACAATCGGTTGAGCCGTTCGCGAGTTATTTAGTGAACAGACGGACAGACGGACGGACGGACGGACAAAATCGATTTCATAAGGGTTTTTTGAAAAAATATTTTCTAAAAAAACCCTAAAAACGAGACCGAGTTCTAATCGTGCGAATAGCATTTTCATGTTTTTTGTAGGGGAGGGAGGGTATAAATGGGCGGACCTGACACATCTTTAACATCTTATCAAGGCATCCAATAGCTACCTATTTGATACTAATTTGAAGTTCTTCGCGACATTCTATCAAAAGATAAGGCTGAATATAACTTTGTAGGGGAGCTAGGGGTAGGTGTAGCCGGACCTACTCCACTTTCCATCAACTTAAACTATATGTCCGAATTAGGCATTGATCAGAATTTCAAGTCGATAGCGATACTGTATCGAAAGTTATTGCCGAATTAAAATATCAAGGAGGGATAATTTGTATGGGAGGTAGTGGAACCCTTGGTATTATTTGGCCTATTTTCAATACCGTCCAAGATTTTATCAAAGCAAACATCTGACCAAAATTTCAAACCGCTAGCTTCATTATTTCGGGAGTTATCGTGCGAATAGATAGACAGACAGGCTTAATCGAATCAGGGACCGACCCTGACCTTCAAGTAACATTATCCAATATCATTACTAAGGAACATTTTCATTGTATGTTACTTTGGACTGTTACTTAGGAACGTTTTCAGTAAATTTTACATTGGAACTGTTACTTAGGAACGTTTTCAGTATATGTTACTCGGAATTGTTACTCTTGGTAAAAAGTGTGGGAAGAGGAGGAATAATCCCGATTTTTAATATCCCGTCATAGAAGGTAAGTATTCTTGCATTAATCGCACGCGGGATTTTTGCAAGAATACTTACCTTGTATGAGGGGATATTAAAAAGCGGCACCACATTTACCGTTAAAATAATGGGTCTCCTCGCATGGGAATAGTTAATTCTCGGAGACCCACGGACCAGGTGACTTAATTTGAAAAATAGTTGGTCTGGTCTTTCGGTAGTCGAGACTTTAGTATCCCCTGTATAACAGTATTGTTCTGTAGGGGCTAAATTGTCATCTTTATCGAAGAAATAAGCAAATATTCCGACGGATTCATACTAAACGAGCCAGCACCGTATGAGATCCCCTTGAACAATCAGGTTTTCTTGCCATAGAAACCATGGGCGTAGCCAGGGGGGGGCAGGGAGGGGCGAACGAAAAATTTTTTATCATAGATAATTTTTTTCCGATTCACTTTTTTGCATTTTTGTTTGCAGTTTACATTAGGGATGTCAAAAACCGGTCGGTTAGTCCAAAAACCGGTACTTTCAGAACAGTTAACCGGGTTATTTTCGAATATTTCCCCCTCCCAGTTTTAATCCGGACGGTTTTTTCTCTATCCGGTTTAAACCGGTAAAAAATTCTTTCAAAATTTAAACAATTTTTTATATTTTCTTGATTTTTCAGTCAACAATTCTATTATGTGCCCTCTATGAAAAATTAGAGAAAATTACTTATTTGAAAGGTCAATAAAAACGAAAGTACTTCAGATATGGTTTTAATTCCTTTTTATTTAGGAGTAAAATATCCCAAGTTTTTTTTCACAGTCTTGAGAATGACAACAATGGCAGTATGTTGGCATGGCGTCGCGAATGTTGTTGTTCTTGAGATGGTCTGTGGTCGATTGAAATCAATCAGGAATTTCAAATGACACCGAATCCGCCAAATCTGGAGAGCCTGCCGGCTATGGGAGATTGCTTTTTGAGAGCGAAGAGGCGGGTATCGCAACAATTTTACCGAGCCCCGTACTGTGTGTGATCTGGCGCCATCTTGCTGAAACCACATGTCCCTAACATTTATTTCTTCGAGGCTTGCAATGCAAGGTGCGAAATAATTTTCATTAATATTCTAGGGTGCCTTTACCACTTGTGGAAAATAGAGTCTCGACTGCAATAACGTCCAATAACATATACGATTTCTCGCAATGTCTCCTAATTTGACCACAGTTTTTCAGTCGAACACTATTCATTCAGAGATCTGGCGTGAAATTTTTTCTGCCTGATTGCATTGACCAGTAATGTAGGTACGTAATGAATGATCCACTGTCACTTTCGATTGTCATTTAATTCGCTAGCTTAACTATGTGAGATCTTAAGTCTTGACGATTGTTTGCTGTTTTTCTGTAGTTAAAGCTTTTCAAGTACTGCTCCCTTATAACAGCTTCGGTTTTTACAATCAGGTATGCAGCTGGGTTGAGCAGCTAAAGAGATCGGACTCTCAGTTGAATAAAGAGGATAAACGAGCATCTGACTGTCGGATAATGTTTCCTTCTGTGGATGCTGTGGATGTGAGATAAGAGGCTTCTCGGTATGTTTCGGTAGGAGATGCTATCCTGAAGAACCAAGCAAAGCCAGAAATTATAACAAATGGAATATGCAGTCCAAAAGCCAAAAATAGCACTGAATGTAGACGAGCTACGGTCTGAAAAGCAGAAACGGATGTCAGTTGAATGTAATCAGAATCACCAGTAAAAGTCTAAGCACGTTCAGGGCCATTTTTCGTTAAATGGTGCAGAAAATCATTCTTGACTGTCCTTTTCTAAAATTTAGGTAAAAAAAAACAGGCGCGATAGTCCAACATTGGACTAAGGTCGCATATGTGTTAGTGACATCCAATTCCCAAGATCCTAATTGTTTTGTTGAGGTGTTGAGATCAACAGCACGCTCAGCAATGTTATTAATCCCCATAAATGGATACTCGTTTAACATCTGAGTGAGATCATAGTTTGTCACAATGGGCGTGATTTCGAAAAACACCGTAAACTGAATTCGTTCACGGTGATTCTCGAGCCCATGACCCTGTGCATCGATGGTGCGCGCACTAACCATTACACCATCCAGAGTACTCTAACTTTTGCCTAACAATATTTTGGCGACAAACGATTTCAACTCCTAAGAAAATCTTGACATTGAAAAAATTTCGGGCTTGCCCCCCCCCCCCTGACCGAAATCCTGGCTACGCCCATGATAGAAACAAATCGCGTCGGCTCGCGACAAAAATCGCATCGCATCGCCCGGCCCGGAAAAATTCGGCCTCGCACTCCAACTTCATCTATTCTTATTAACCTTCGTTTTCAGGAAAATTTTTTTCAAGGCGTATCTATATATTTCATACAACTTGTATATCATATTTTCGGAACCCTTAACGTTGTACCGATTTTGTGTAATCTCTGGCGGCTCTTATATTTTGGAAAGTATTAATATTTGCGAAGAGTTTATCATAGTAACTGCAATTTCCAATTAGTCACAAGAAAATATAAATTTTTCATAAATAGTTACAGTATGTCTCGCGCGGACCATTTACGGGTTTTTTACCGACCACTCTCGGTCCGCGGACCACCTGTTGAGAAACAATGTTCTATACTCCACATGCTGGACTTCACCAATAACAAGTAGAATCATTGGCAGTAAGCAATCTCCCCAACTGAGTGACTTCTCTATCTATTAAGTAAGAAAAAACGATCTCCATAATAATATGAAAAAAAACTATAAATACATTTTTAATCTATTTTGAACAATTTTCAGCGATTTGATTTCCATGACTGGAAATTTATGCTAGCCTGGCGCTCACGCCAGCGTCCTCGCCATCTTCCCTAACTTTTAAAAATATTTTTAAGAAATTAGAAATGTCCATCACACAAATTTATTTCAAACAGAAAACTGAATTTTATCTGGGTCGGACGAGCCTCACGATGGTCATTTTTCTTATGATTCTTCTATAGAGTTCTAGGCAGGCAGTCCAAGGCACAGATCTCTTCAAATGCCTCCATTATTCCCATCCTATTCATCTTTTGTCTTTTACCATTAATTTCTCACAATTCCGAATCTTGTTGTTTCTGTGTTTGTACCACTACTGCGTTCTGTTTGCTTTTGTGGGTCGCCCGGAATATACTGCGAGCCGTGCACAATCATATTCTGTTTCTGCCATGCCCGAGAAGAAGAAGCAGAAGATTGACGAAAAAGTCAGAAGAGCCAGCACAGAATACTCATTTCGAACGAGATACAGAAGTTTTGATAGAACCCGGAGATAAATGACATTTTCGTCAGTTTGAGAAATATATATAAGTTTGCTCGCTACATTATGGCGGAAATTGCTTTTCTTGATTTTCATGTCAGAGGTGAGAGATAGGTTTGTTTTGTTGTTGCAGTTGCAGAGTTTTCGTATGGAATAGGCGCACGATCTAGGGATGAATGGATGAGAATGATTGCGTCCATTCGGGGAGGAAATCGTCGAGGAGAATAATGTTGAGTGATTAGGTCCTAAATGTTCTTTTAGGGTGTGGGTGCATATTTAAATTTTCTACGTAACTGACTGTAGCATTTTGGGGAAAATATTGCGGGCGGATTATTTGTTTCAGTCTGGAAAATTTCTAATTAGGTAAATTGATGTTGTTTTCAGTTAAGTTTTAGGAAAAATTAGATTGAAGTAGGCAAACCAATTGAAGCCAAAAACTGCAAATTATAATTTTCCAAATTATGCACAGGAAAATCAATTAAAGTTCATGGAAACTAAAATATCCATATTTTGACTTCTAAATTCATCTAATTACATTGTGGCTTCATAACATCGGATTTTAATTGTAAATGCCACACACATTTATTATCAATAATAATAAATCCTAATGAAACATAAAACAAATCCGATTATTCACGGTCGAACGTTATTTAAATCACAAAACAAATGCCAATAAATTTCATTTTCACAATAACTTTATTACATTGGCCGTCACGCGTGTCCTGCCATAGGCAACCAACTCATTATCTATTATACGCTTTATAAATCACCCAATTAGCAACACAGGGAATATACTCGGTAGGATCAACAATATAATTCACCAGGCTTTCAGCGTAAATACCGACACAGGATACTGAGTACTTTCTCGACTTTCCATAATGATGAAGGGCACAGAATTGTGTAATCCCCAACCGCTCGCCAAAAACAATTTTACAAATTAATTGACATTTTCGCTAACGACATTGTCCTGCGATGATGGTCAACAATCATATAAATTCTTCTCTTCCATTGTTCATCACATCATTGTTGTGCGATGTGGTTTGAATGGCAAAGTCGCGCAAGTTATATTATATGTCTACTCGATAGACAAAATAATAAAAAGTTTAAAGTCCCAATCCGTTGAGACTATTTAAATAAAACACTTCAAAATATTCTTTAAAGCACTTTATTATAACTTATAATTTTCTTATAAGTATGTATTTGAATGACACTTGTAACATTTGGACTTGGTCCGTACTTAAACTGAACTTAAACTGAATTTTAACTGATGCATCTTTGTGATGCTTGCCCTTTTATACTAGAGAAATGCAACTTCAGCAATCTGCATTTCTCTTTGTTAAGATTCCAGTCGCATTAGATATGAGTCATACTTGTTGACTTCGATTTGCTGATTCAGGATTTTAATCAAATGGTAAATATACTATTTATAGAATGATTGTTTATAAAATGTTGATCAGGATAATACAATGTATATGGGTCATACAATGTATATGGATCATAGAAAGTATGATTAATCTTTCTATGTAAACTGGGAAGTTATGTAACTATTCTGAAGGGATTTAGTATTACAAGTATCCGGAAGGGATTTATGTTGAAGGGGGGTAAGTTCTATATCTGTAACTCCTCCCTCCTTAAGAATAATGTTGTCCTCAACATGATTTAAATTTTGATTTTCAATGTCTTTTTTGTTTTCAATATTTATCTGGACTCTGGATTTTTTATTTTTGCAATATAGGTACAAAATGACTAAAATTATTATGCAAATTATTATCATTATTAATGTTGTACCAAAGGTAATAGAATTTATGGTATGGATATATTTTATTTCATTGATTTTATCTAGATTTTCAAAATGATCTAGATTAAGTTTTTCAAAGTTTAATTCATAATTGTATCCTGATATATTTTGTATTGGATCTAGCGACAAAGTATGTTGGAAATCTTTTACATTGTTATTATACATTTTTTTATTAATTATGATATTACAATTGCTGAATTTAATTATATAGCTTCCACTTAATTTATAATGTTTTTCATTACAGTTCTGATTAATTTCATTATTTATATTTGTTACAAATAGTAATCCCTTTTCAATTTCTTCGACTATAGTATTTGTTTGTTTAAATTTGATAATACATTGATCGGTTTTACATGATAATTCTTCTTTCAACTGTTTGATATGTTTTTCCATTTTATAATATTGATTATTATACCTTACTACTTTGCTTATGTTTATTTTTAATGTTTCATTTTTATAATTAGGGATTTTTCTTACATAGTATGATAATAAAGGATCGGTTAATACAGGAATACTTATGACAAAGATAATAGTACTGTTATTAGAAAAGACATTTATATTAATATTTCTTAATTCATCAAAGGTTATTTTTTCTGAGTTTATCTCATCATAACTTAGCAAAGACCTCGTCATTATACCTGTTTGAGCTGAATTTACATTATCCATAATTTTTTCAAGTTCGTCTTTAATTAGATCCAGATTATGTTTTAGTTGAATATTAACAAGTATTTTATTTATTTGGTTAGTTTTATTATTTACGTTATTTATTAGATTTTTATATTGTTCATTTGTTTTATTGATATTATTAACGATTTTTTCCAAATTGTTTTGAAAAGCATTATTAATATGTATTTGTTTATTCATTGATTCGATAATTGCATGGTTATTTGTATCTATTATTTTTAAATGATCCATTATTTCAGTGTAATCATCATTATCCATCAATCCGAAAAGCCATTTATAAGCTGTTCCGACAGGATTAATTAGACCGCGTTTTTTACGATTATTGTTATCACAAATTTTAATTTTCTGAGAGTGAATATTTATAATTTTACACGTAGGGGTTGGTTTATTGTATGATGGTTCTTTTAGATTAAATAAGCTACTATAATTTTGTGGATCAAATGTCAACAATCCCAATTCTCCTTCAATAGTCTTAACTGTTTCAATTACATATGGATCTAACTCTATATCTTTTATTATTATTTCCAGGGCATTTTTATATTGATTTAAATCTATTTTATGATAAATTCTACGGTAATCTTTTATTAACTTGATTGATTCCTTTTTTATTAATACTATTCCTGATGCACTATTTAATGTATCGATTGTTAATTCCGTTTTTATAAATCTTATGTAGAATACAGAAAGTAAACATAACGTTGTTATGATTGAAGACTTCATTGTTGAAGATTCTGAAAAGTATTATAATTGAAGGCAACTATTAATTATTAATTTCATTTTTTATAATTTCTAATATCATTTTTTGTCTAAAATATGGCATGTTTTCCTGTAAGAAATCTACTGCTTTGTTTGATGTTAAGTATTCTGCTAAGATACAGACAAATACTCCGCAATCTGTTGCATTTTTTTGTTTTGGGTTATCTTTTACGTTTACTTTGGTAAATTCAGAAATATTTAAAGGTATATTACGTTTGTTTATGGATTCTTCTCCTAAGTAGTCTGCTAAGGCATTTAGTAATTTGTTATTTTTATTTCCAAGTGAGTCATAATATTTAATTGATTTTTCTTTAAAGTCTATAATAGCCAAACACCAATGGTTTCGATTGACATGCACCGGAATCAATATTATATCATATTCGAATATATTTACTTTTCTAGTCCATCTACTCACTGAATTATATCCTGACTGAAGTAATTTAAGAATAAAGTATGTATTCATTGAATAGACTTTTGGTAATGTTGAATTTTCTTTATTTCTATCTGCTATTAGATTAAAGTAGAAGTTTATTATTTGATCATTAACTAAATTATCATCTTTTAACGTATTTATATCTTCTGTTTTTATTATATATCCGTATTTTGAAGTTAGGATTTCATTATTTTCTGCTGTTAATATATTGCTTAATTCATTTTGCTGTTCTTCTGTTACTATGTAACTAGGTTTGTTTATAATTTCAATTTTATTTTCAATATTGTTTTCATTGTCAGTATTTTCATTCTCAATTATTTTTGGTTCACTGTTAGTACCTGTATTCTCAATTAATTTTGGCTCTGATAGTAAATCAGTATTTGCATTATCGATTGATTTAGGTTCTGTTTCATATTTTTTAATACGTTTTATATTAGAAGGATGTATTTGGTGTTTACGTTTTTTATTTTTAATTAAAGTTATATTTTTATTATCGGTTTTATCTATTTCGACTTTGCGATACTTAGGTTCTTCCTTGTGTCTGTTACTACTATAATTTTTAATGAAAATTTTATTTTTAGAAATTTCTTGGGGTTGTTCGCGATTTTTATTATGATATTTTATCCATTTAGATTTTTTGTTTACTAATAATTCATAGATTTTTACTTTATCTATTTTTCCTTGTTGTATCTCTAAAGGTTTATGGTTAGTTGATGAATGTATTGAAGTATTATAGTATTCAGTAGCTTTCAAAACTTTTTGATCAATGGTTAGATTTGGTTTTGTAATTTTTAATATTCTAATTTGTTCTAACAAAGTATTATGACACCTATTCATGTCTGCATTTCCTGTATGAGAATTTGGTTTGGTAAAATGGATTTCAATTTCATCTTCCTTCATAGCTTCCTTTACGCTGATTATATTAAATTCGTTTTCTGCTATTAATTTTGTTGGTTTTCCTAATATGGCATTCCGTTCTCTAATTAATGTGATAAAAGTATTTGCATTTTTGTCTACAGTTTCTTTAGTATACAGATGTTTTGAAAATTTGTCTATGGCTGTGAAGAAATACCTTTTTCCAATGTAAAATATATCTATGTGAACTATTTGATTGATGTCATTCGGAGTTTCTGATACTTCGAATAGTGGTTTCACTGGATTTCTATCATATTTGACTTTATTACAAATTTCACAATTGTTTATATATTTATTTATTATTTTTAATATATTCTGATAATAGAATATGTTTTTTATTTCTTCGTAATTTTCTAATATACCTCTATGATTACTTTGTTCATGAGTTTCCTTTATTTTTTCAAAACATTGCTCTTCACTGAGCAAATCAATTGCATGTTTAGTACATTTTATAAATTTTATTTTATCGTTATTTAAGTATGCCTGTTTTATCATTTTTCCCATTTTTTCCCATTGTTCATTATTTAATTCGCAATAAATTCCTACTGTACCTTTATTCGGCATGTACCTTCTCAATATATCATATATTATTTTTTCATTTGTTAGATCTCGTTCGTCAATATATAGTTTTGTATTTTTATTTATTATTTCCATTTCTTCTTTCTTTTCTTTAATTATTATTATTTGAGTGCGATATATATTAACTATACCTTCCTTGTTACTTATATTTAACTCTAGTTCTAAATCTGAATTATCTGTTATATCTTCATAATATCCATCATCTGTTTCGTGCTCTGTTAACATATTTATTTCATGTTTATCGTTATTTATACGGCTCAAAAAGTCTGCTACTTTATTTTCTTTCCCTTGGACAAATTCAATATCAAAGTTATATTCATTAAGTTTTATCTTCCATCTTTGGAGTTTGCTGTTGGGTTCCTTTAGGTTACTGAGCCATATTAATGGTCTATGGTCAGTTCTGATGTCAAATTTGACTCCATAAAGGTAAGGACGAAAGTATTGGGTTGCCCATACAATGGCTAATAACTCTTTTTCGATGGTTGAGTAATTTCTCTCATGTTCATTCAATGTTCTGCTTGAATATGAGATTGGATGTCCTTGTTGAGACAAAACGGCACCTATTGCTTTATCTGAAGCATCGGTTGTTAATACAAATTTCTGTTTAAAATCGGGGTATTTTAAAATTGGATAATTTGTAATTAGCTCTTTTAATTTTTCAAAGGCTGCTATGAATTTAGGATTATTGATATCGATTTTATTTTCCTTCTTTAAGGCATCAGTTAGAGGGGATGCAATTTTTGCATAACTGTTTATAAATTTACGGTAATAGCCGGTAATGCCTAAGAAAGATTTTATTTTTTTAGGGGTATCTGGAATTTTTAGTTTTTGGATTGAAGTTATTTTTTCTGGATTTGGTTTAATACCATCAACAGATAAAATATGACCTAAATAATCAGTTTGTTTGGAATAAAATTTGCATTTATTAACTTGAATTTTAAGTTGATATTTCCGTAGACGATTAAATATTAACCTGATATTACTTTCCATTTCCTGGAGAGAAGTAGCAAAGATTAAAATATCGTCAAGGTATACAACGCAAATTTTGTTTATATATTCGTTGAGAATTTCATTCATCATTCGTTGGAATGATGCTGGGGCGTTTTTTAAACCGAAGGGCATTCTATTAAATTCATAATGTCCTTGGGGTGTCGAAAAAGCGGTTTTATAGCGATCATATTCCCTGATCTCTATTTGATGAAAACCTTTTGCTAAATCGAGTGTAGTAAAATATTGAGATTTTCCCAGTTTATCAAATATACTTTCTATATTTGGTATAGGAAATTTATCCTCAATAGTATTATTGTTTAATTGTCGATAATCGATAACTATACGCCACTGTTGTTTTCCAGACTGGTCAATTTTTTTAGGGACCACCCATATTGGTGCGTTATACGGAGAAGTTGATTTTCTAATTATCCCTTGTTTTAACATTTCACTTATTTGTGTTTCCACTTCTTTTTCATGTACTTGAGGTATTTTATATATTTTTGAAAATTGTGGTTTATTGGTTTGAGTAACGATTTCATGTTTGGTTTGAGTTGTACATGTAAGTGTATCACCTTCTTTGTAGAAAAGGTCTGAGTTATATTTTAATATTTTTCTCAATGACATAGATTCCTCATTGTTTAAATTGGTATATAGGTTTTCGAGACTATTTTGATTTAAATCTGATTCAATTTCAAATTGAGTATTTACTTCTTCGGGGATAGAATATGTAAAATGTATTTTACAATTATTTATTAACATGGTACCTTGACCTGAATTTATTTGAGCATTTAGTGGTTGAAGTATATTTTGCCCGATTATTGCTCTGAAATTATTATTTTTAATTTTCATTACGTTCCAAATAATTTTATGTTGTTCGGAGAGATTAAATTCTGATGGCATATTGGTTTTTATTTTATAATTAACTGAACATATACCTGTAATACAATTAATATGTAATGGTTGGGGAAGTTTATATTTTTGTTTGAAAGGAAAGATATTTTCATCAATACATGATGTAGTTGATCCGGTATCAATTAATATTGGAATTTTTTTATTATCGATTGTTAAGAAAGCTATTGGTAATGGTATTCCGAGGCTATTTCGAGAAAATTTACGTCCATTGGTTCTGGTGGGGCAATTTGATTATTTTGATTATTATTATTATTATAATATCGATTGGGGTTATTATAGAAGTTGTTATTATTATTATTTCGGTTGGGGTTATTGTAAAAGTTATTGTTATTATTATTTCGATTGGGGTTATTGTAGAAGTTATTGTTATTTCGGTTAGGGTTATTATTATACCTATTTTGATTGTTATTGAAGTTATTACGATTGAAGTTGTGATTGTTGTGATTATTGAAATGATTGAAGTTTCTACGAATTTGATTATTGTTCGGATTAAAATGGTTTTGATTTTGATTTGGACGATTGTTAATGAAATTACGATTACGATTATTTTGATTATTTTGATTGTTTCGGTTTGGACAATGGCGATTTGGATGAATATCGGTATCAATATCTGTGTTTTGACGAATTTCGGTTAAAATATTGTAAGCCTGTTCTAAGGTCTGACAATTTTTCATCTCAAGTAGATAAGATTTATACTCAGGTAATAATGATTTAAATTTGTTCAAAACTAATCCCTCATTTCTGATAGGGTTAAACTCAATGTGTTGATTCTGCAATGGATCTTGTAAATATTTAGTATTGAGTTTATTCAGCAAGGTTGTTAAAATTGAATGTATTTCGAAAATGTTTTTGTTATTATTTTGTACCCTATGGATTTGATTAACTAAATTACTATAGCTATCGTTGACTCCAAATGTAATTATTAAGGCATTTTTGATGTTATCCCAATTTGGTTCGGCAATCTTTTGAATAGTAGATCGCGCTGTTCCCTGGATTTTGTGTAAAATTAACCTGAAGATATACGCCTGTTGGTTTCCGGGTTCCGTTAACTGTAAGAGAGTATTGGCTTCCTCTAGCCATGTATTTAGCGAGTATTGGCTATCTTGACCAACGTAGATTGGAATTCTACGGGCCTCTTTAATTAATTCCTCAAAGGTTAATTGTAGGGGTAGATTCTGAACGTCCGCCATGTTGTTGTTTACGAGGTTGTAATATACGAGTAATCAAGTTGACTTACTTTGCGATGAATATAGTTGATGTTACAGATGTAATTTAAAGTTGAATGGTAGAGTTGAATTTTAAAGTTGATTTTAAAGTTGAATGGTAGAGTTGAATTTTAAAGTTGATTTTAAAGTTGAATGGTAGAGTTGAATTTTAAAGTTGATTTTAAAGTTGAATTTAAAGATGAGTTTAGAGTTGATAAATTTAAAGTTGAATTTAAAGATGATTTTAAAGTTGAAATTTTTTTTTTAAATAATTTACAGTTGAATTTTAAAGTTGAATTATTGTTGTGTTTTAAGTATTCTGATTATTTTACTTTGTTTTCTGATTGCAGATAAATTGTATTATTTGGTGATATTTATATTTTATTTATTTCACTAACTGTGATATTATTAATTGAATATGTTTTGTAAACTTATTCGATTCGATGTATTGTTAATTATTGTTATTTTTCCACTTAACTATTTAATTGTGTTTTTCACTGATTTTTAGTTAAAAACACTTAGGTGTATTTCACTGATTTTTAGTAAAAATTACACTGAATATTACTATGTAAATTTCTTACAAGGTAATATATTTTATTTTATTTCGCATTTGATGTTACTTTTCGTAACCTTCAAATGGAGTTCAAATTCACTTTTTTCCACTTTACTGTTATGTTGTGTCACTATTATTTGTTAACACTTCACTTTTTATGAAGCACTATTTTCCGGGAGTTTGTGATTTCTCAGCTGCACTGTACTAATACTTTCACTGTTTTTGATTCTAGGATAAATCTATTTTCTAGAAAGTATCCTATCGCGACTGCGCCAGTTATATTATATGTCTACTCGATAGACAAAATAATAAAAAGTTTAAAGTCCCAATCCGTTGAGACTATTTAAATAAAACACTTCAAAATATTCTTTAAAGCACTTTATTATAACTTATAATTTTCTTATAAGTATGTATTTGAATGACACTTGTAACATTTGGACTTGGTCCGTACTTAAACTGAACTTAAACTGAATTTTAACTGATGCATCTTTGTGATGCTTGCCCTTTTATACTAGAGAAATGCAACTTCAGCAATCTGCATTTCTCTTTGTTAAGATTCCAGTCGCATTAGATATGAGTCATACTTGTTGACTTCGATTTGCTGATTCAGGATTTTAATCAAATGGTAAATATACTATTTATAGAATGATTGTTTATAAAATGTTGATCAGGATAATACAATGTATATGGGTCATACAATGTATATGGATCATAGAAAGTATGATTAATCTTTCTATGTAAACTGGGAAGTTATGTAACTATTCTGAAGGGATTTAGTATTACAAGTATCCGGAAGGGATTTATGTTGAAGGGGGGTAAGTTCTATATCTGTAACTCGCATAATGCACGAAAATGATTGCACGAAAGTGTTGCGCGTTGTGATGCAGAAATTTCCTTTCTATAGTCATGCCATAGTGAGTGTATACTACTCTTGAAAAGTAATTAGGAGAGACGAAAGTTTTAAGTGCTTGTTTAATAAAATTTACTCAAGTGAGTTTCACATAATTTGGGATTAGTTAACCGAACTCGTCTATGGTTGAACAGAAAATGTTTCGGCACGTAATTTAAAAGCCTTTGTGAGGGAGGACTGAGTTTGAAAAAAAAGTTTAATGTTACGATTCTTTGGATAATTGACTTTTTCGGCGGTCTTAAATTTTGGATGGGTTTTATGGACGTATTGTCTCCAAACACAGTCTGCTAAATTTTAAATAAAACATTTCAATAATGCACTCATAAATTTAAACAACAAAAGGATATCGACATGATAACAATGCGTAATGAGTATGAATCTTTTCCATAGCCCTTCATCTTCATCATCAATGTGGCACGATAGCCCGACGTCGGGATTTGGCCGCCTGAATCGTTGACCTCCAATTGTCGCGGTTACATGACCTTGTCCTCCACTTTCGGAAGCCCAGCAGCTGGTGGGCGTCTTCACCTACGGAGTTCTCCCAGCGAGCTCTCGGTCGTCCACGCAACCTCGCTTCGTCAATTCGTTGTGCGTTCATAACAACTCGAATTAAATTATTAACTGAATTATTATGTAAGTGAAGTGACATTTAACACTATTCTCAATGCATTTAGTATTAGAATATAAAATGTTCCAGTATTTCATATCATTTAATAGCTATGCAATTGTAAATATTCGTGTATATTTTTATTTTAAGAATTATGAAATAAACTCTTATCTATCTATCTATCTATCTATCTAACTCTCTTTGGCATGCCATTGTCGTCTATCCGTTCTACATGCCCCGCCCATTGCAGACGTTGAAGCTTCACGATTTTCGATACTTCCAGCTCATCGTACAATTGATACAACTCATGGTTGTATCGGATACGCGATTGGTCTCGCTCGCGAACGGCCCCGAAAATTAGCCGAAGGACCTTTCGTTCGAATCGGTCTAGCAAAATTTCGGAGGCTTGGGTGAGGGTCCATGTTTCGCAGCCATAACATAGCACGGATCGGATGATCGTTTTGTACACGCGGAGCTTCGTGTTCCTGTGCGCAAGTTTCGAATTAATTATACGGAGGACCGAGAAATATGTCTTATTGGCTAGTTGTATCCGTCGCTTAATTTCGTCGGTTTCGTTGGCGTCCTTTGATAAGTTACAACCCAGATAGTTGAAGTTGTCTACATACTCGATATTAAGGTCCCACACTGTGATGCTTGAATTTGCTGGCGTCCTTGTTTTCGATTGCATCATGGCCTTTGTTTTGCTTTCGTTGATATGTAGTCCAACTTCCTTTGCGGCGTTATTGAGGTTATGCAGAAGGCTTTCTGCATCACCCAACCTTCGAGACATGATGTTGATATCGTCGGCGTACGCTACTAATTGAGTCGACTTGATGAGTAGCGTTCCGCTGCTGTCCATATTCATGGCTCGGATTACATACTCCAAAGCAAGGTTGAAGAGTGTCGGCGCCAGCCCGTCGCCCTGCTTGAGTCCAGTACGAGTTTCAAATAGGTCAGTGAGTCGATTCTGCACTCTGACCTGCGAGAAGGTATTAGTCATCGTCATCCTTGTGAGTCGCACTAACTTTGCCGGTATACCAAAATTCAGCATAATGTTGTACAGTACACTTCCATCGATACTGTCGTATGCCTGCTTGAAATCGACAAAGATTTGGTATGCGTCGATATTATATTCCCAGCACTTTTGGAGTAGTAGCTTCACTGTGAAAAGCTGATCGGCCCTTCATCTTAGAGATGTCAAAAACTGGGCGGTTAGTCCGAAAATCGGTACTTTCAGCATGGCTGGCCCGGCGAACTTCGTATTGCCCCAAACTTCTAAATGTACCAATTCGTTTGTGACGGAAAACTACCGCGATCCAAAAATATGTCCTCGTAATTTTTCCCCTGAAAATTTTTTCCGAGTTCCTGCAATATTGATATTGTGCTATTCCTGGCATTGTCTTAAACGGCGTGGAAATGGAAATTGGCAAATTGTGTTTAATACATTCAAATAGGGTAGAGGGTAGGGTAGGTAGTTGAAGAAACAATATAGAAAAAAGTTAATATTGAACTGCATTTATAATTCCTTTATTAAGCTGGCCCGGCGAACTTTGCATCGCCCCAACTTTAGATGTTATCGATTGGCGGGTACAGAACTACTGAGGTCCTCAAATTTGTTTGGGTGTTCAAAAGCAAAAGAAAGTGAGGAATTGAGCAGACTCTCTTAGTTTTTCTTCTCCTGCCTATTTTTTCTGATTCGGCAATAGCAATTCTTTTTTCGTGGAAATAAGTCATTTAGTGGCAATAGATATGACAGAAGCAATTCAGTTTAGTTGAAGGTTTTCTGTTGCATGTGGAAGTTTACTGAAATAGTCTATTCTATACCTTCAAGCGATTCCTTCAATAGTACGCTCCTGGGATATTTTTTCAGGTTTGTGACTTCGTACCACCCCACATTTTAAATGTGATCAATTTGTGGGTGCGGCAAAATTACTGAACTCCGCGAATGTGTTGAGGAGATTCAGACGAAATCATGAGAAAATGAGCGGCAGCAAGGAATTGCTAATTTTTCTTGGTCGATTTGCCAGATGTGTCTCCTACTGAAGATGGAACTAATTCGGATGTTTGTTTAGGGAATACTGGAAAATCCGGTAATCCGCGAAAAGGAGGAGGAAAATCATCTTGACATTGACACTTTTCTTTTTTTGGGCAATTTTGCAGATATTTTAGTAGGAATAGGGGGCTCTCGCACTGAAGGGGACGGAATTACTGAGATCCGCTAATTTGTTCAGGGAAACAATTTCCCATATACCTATCAAGTGCTATTGGGTTATTGGGGTTGTAAGCCATTGAGAGGGGTTTCTGAACTCCGTTCCAGGAATATTAGCGATGGACCGTGAAATAAGTATAAATTTCTGAAATACGGTTATCCGATCAAGAAGTATAGGCAAACTTATTAACTAATTGCTGCCTTCATAATTGTCCAGATATTTCATAAGCCATGCTGCTATTTGGGTTGGCTTTGGCTTTCGATTCAAGAAAAGGAATCACATAAATTGGAAAATTCCTAGAATGAATGAATGAAAGATACGTATAGAATAAAGCTAGAAAAATAATTTTGTTTTGGCAAATTTGTAAATTTGTTGGCAGAAGTTCTGCTTATAAATTAGCCGGGAGAGATATAGGATGGAATTGTTTGAAATTGGCTAATCCGTTCAGTAGAAATAGGCAAAAGAATGTAAGAAAGAGTTTTCGTCATAATTTTGCTCACTATGAATTTTCTACATGTTGAAATTCGATAGTTCGTTCAGCTATAGTTGAAGATCAATCTGGTGGGGCAAATTCACGAAAATGCACTCATTGTGAATGTTCATGGTGTATTTCAATTATGTGGCCTGGCGAATTTCGTATCGCCCCACCTTTGGATGGTGTCAGCCGCCAGGTAGGTGCAAAACTACTGCGGTCCTCAAATTTGTTTGTATGTTAAAAAGCATAAGAAAGACTCTTTTAGTATTTTTCTCCTGTCTATTTTTGCTGATTCGGTAGTAACAATTCTTTTAACGTGAAAATAAACCATAGTGGCAATAAATGTGTGGGAGTTTTTCAGTTGCATGTGAAAATTTACTGAAATAAATTATTGTATTCTTCACAAACCTGAAAATTGACCTGAAGCCTACTATTGAAGCAGAGAGACAGATACTTCAATAGTAGGCTCCTGGCCAATTTGTCAATCAAACCTAGTACGTAGGTCGTGAGTTCGAAAAACACCATAAAATGAATTCGTTCACGGTGAGTCTGGAATCCATGACCCTCTGCATCAATCCAACCACACGCCAGGCTACTCTAAAATTTGCTAACAATATTTCTGCGACCGGAAATTTCAGCTTCTAAGAAAATCATGATGTTAAAAATTTTTTGGCTTGACCCCCCCCCCCCCCCCCCTGACCGAAATCCTGGCTACGCCCATGGAAGAACTAGTAATTCGGGCTTTTTTTATACTCCTTTTTGCGGGAAATATCACGAGGAATCACATTTGGGTGCCTTTATGCGATAGTTTCTGGACATCCCGTATAGAACGAGATCTGTAAAATTGTTGTGGAAGCTGTGCTGTCCTGTACTCCATTCAATAAAGCGCACCTAATAACTAATTTTCATCGAGTACAGGACAGGACTTTTCTGTCATGGATGATTTTGAATTTCTTAATAATGAAGAGTGATGATTATGATGACTAAACGCAAAACCTCTTTTATCACAATGAATTTCACAATAATCAAAAATTTTGCAAGTGTCTCAACGAATTCATGGCCTTTTAATCGTCCAAAATAATCAAATCGTGCCATAAAATGAAAAATTTCGTCGAAAAAATCAATTTTTTTTTCTTGATTTTTTTACTTCGGAGCGGAGCGGAGTGGAGCGACTTTCAAAGCAGAAATAGCTCCGCTCCAGCGTGCCAAAAACCGCTCCAAGCTCCGCTCTTTCGCTCCGAAATTTAAGGTCGCTCCACTACAAATCCCTGGTTGAACTCCTCCTTAGGATGTAGTCTAGATATGAGGCTCGCGATTCTCCCTCCAGGAGGGCACTACTCCTTCCCTTTCCATTTGTATGAATGTGGTTCTATGATAAACCTAACTTCCCAAGGACATATCTGGATTCCATTTTACACAAAGTTTAAACTTCACACGCTATTTGAGGAATATTAGGTCGTTAATAATTTCGCTGATAAATAGGTAGCGGCCGCGTAATAAAACCAAAAAAAAATGAGATGTTCTAATTAAACTTTTTCATTTGCAAAGCCACTTTTTCCTAATAATTTCTTAAATTTATCGAAAACTTAAGTACAAAAAACGTTTTCCCCGCTTTATGTCAAGAAGTTGTACAGAGTCAAACAATAAAAGCAAAAATTAATTAGCATCAAAATTGAATTTACAGTAAAAATAATGGGAATTGTTTGTCCATAGGATAGGAAAAAGAGGATATCGTTGTAGTCCAGCGTTGCGTTTTCGCAACCTTAAACTTTGAGCGTATGCTCTGCGCTCATAATTCAACTTTTTGATGAACTCTGTATATTGTAGCATCTGTTGTAGTCTTTCTTACGTTATTTCCGTAGATTTCAGGAAAATATTTTATCTAAGTATTTTTATACTCAAATTAGCACCCTTACCTAAAAACATGGATTTTTCACAATTTTCAAGTCCTAAAAAATCATACAAAATGACAAAGTACAGCTTTGAACAAAAACAGGTCGATTAGATAATTACTAAATTAATCTTTCTTCCTCGGGGACCAAGTTGATATTTTCTACCAGAAAAGCGTGAAACATGAAAATGTAAAGCGTTGCGAAAACGCAACCGTAGGACAAAATGGGTTAATTCAATGAAAGGATGAAAGTTTCAGAAATATGCCGCCCTTTAAAATTTACCGCCCCGGGCAGTTGCCCGAGTTGCCCATATGGGAAATCCGGCACTGGCTCTTTGGCATGGAGGCATCGCATGCTCTTTTTAACTGATCATCAATCTGAAAAGCCCTGAATTGCTTCATACTGCTTCCTCCAACACTTCCTGTTAGATTGCCTTATCAGTGTGTTATATTCCGTTAGAGTGCGTCTGTACCTCTCCCAGTGACCACACAGTGCTTTAAATACACAACATGATGAAGACTTACAAATAATTCCAGTTGTTTGCCAACTTGATAGCTACCGTGAACTTAGTAACACACAACGATAAGCCCTCAGTCATTTTGATTAGACAACATTTAATAATGTTCATAATCAAACTTCACCATCCGTTACCAAACTTCCGATATTTCGAAATTTCCTCAGAGATGTTGTTGTCGGAAGTGTACGAGTATGATGCACTAATAAAGAAGGTACACTTCATTATCTGGAAGAACAACTCCCGCAGTTCACTTGCCAACCATCAACCGCTCTCCCGTGGCTCAGCTATTTTCGCGGAAAACTGGGAAAGCACTCCAATTAAAATAATTAAGTTCATCTATTACGATATGCTCGAGAAAACCAATTTACGCGAGACGACACGTATACTCGGTTCGAAAAGCAACTTGTGCAGCAATAACGTTTCTCTAAATACACAATAAACAAACAAACCAACAACCGAACATGGTTGCCTCTCTCTCTCTCTCTCTCGTTCCTTGCTCCAAACTTTACAAAGTCGACTTAGTCCATGTTGTCGAGGCGATGTTTGCATTGACTCTTGATACACGATACAGGATACACGAGGCAACATAAAATCCGGCCGGAACATAACTCTGCCGAGAAGAGAGCATGTAGAACATAACAAACTACCACGATATCTCCGGCCATAATTAACTTCAACTTTAAATTAGAGCCAATAATTTCAGATATTTATTGACCTCCCAATTATACGGGTGCGCCGTTTCCAGGACATTCGAAACATACCGATTTTCAATGAATTGCGTGTTGTGTCTCTATACGGCATGTCGACCGCCAAAAAGTCTACATCGAGTATAATAGGAGGACACAACCTCGGCGGGAAGTCAATTGGACTCGATATTCGATGTTATTGTCTCTCTGCAGAGAGAGACAAAGCACCCAAGCGTTTGTATCTTTTCAATTGGGCAGTAAAACAACTTGGCCAAAGTTATTACAAGGACCATTACTAGTATCTGAAGTGTTTTTATTGCGCCCATCATGTTGCCCGGGTTCACATTAAGTCCTCGCTGGGCTCCCTGCGTATAGATTGGGAATTTATTGGAAATGACATTATCGGAGTCACCGCCAACATGTTTCTCGGGAACCGGGAACAAGCAGCCATTATTCTAAATACACTTTTAGGAAAGTAGAGACAAAAGAGATTAATCCTTCGACAAAAAGCCGGAGTGGGAATCCATTTTATATTGACAAGACTGTATATAGCAACGACCTGCACACATGCCGCATTATATCTAGCATATGCCAAGGTAAATTGAGGAAAATCTTCTTATCCGATAATAAAATCACGGACCCTTTCGGTTGCCTCTATTTACATCCAGCAAAACGATGGGGCGCCCGTCAATTTAAAACATTAGAGCGAAAATTGTCGAAAGACAGGCACGAAAAAAAACACATCCTGCCATAAGATACCTGAAAGCTATCATCGAATTTTATTTTCGTATTCCCATATCTCGGGGATTTAGGCAATAGATGCAAAGGAGCAGCGATAAGAGCCTCAAAGGAATGGTAGGACTTTTTGTCTGACATTGTCTCAGAAATGGAAAAACAATTACCGGGTCACAGACCCATCCCCAGAACACGCACCAAGCCTCTGAATACCAAGAGACCAGAAAAGAGAATCGATTAAAACTTTTATGGCTTCACTATACAATACAGTATACGAAATTTTGCAATTTTCAAAGGAATTTTCACATTGCCATTTTCTGCTCTAGCGTGATTGTGGGAGAGTAGAGCAAGAGAGAGGCCCGACAAGGCTTGTGGAGTCGGCGGCAGCTCGGAAGGTAGGCGAATGAATGAATTTGATACTGTTTGAATTCTATCGAAAAGTTTGCTTCAGTAGGGCTCCACTAACGTTCTATAGACCGAAAATATGAATAGGAACAAAAGGATGAGCTAAATAAAACTTTTGGAAATTTCTAATTTTGTTGGAATCTTTTGAAATTTTCGAGTTTTGTGATCGGAAGTTGGATTTATACGTAGATGGGACTAAATAGCTAGCAACTCAGTTGAGAGGGATTTCCTGCAGTTTGAATAGTGGCGGTGATCCTTTGAGTGTGGTTTAGAAAAACGGAATTTTCAAACTGAATTGTCTCTACATGTTGAGGTATAATTCATATACTTATACTTATTCTCAAAAGGTGTGTCTAAACTTAGTACCAGCCACCTTGATCGATAAATACGTATATTGTAAAATTTCAAAACAATCAAGATTTCTCCCAACACAAATCAAAATAGGAATTATTCCTGTCATCCACGCGTGCACTTTTATTTTAACGAAATCTCTGAAGAAAAATTACCCTTGTTTTTCCTCTACTTGTTAGAGTACTTAATAAGCTGAATAATTACCAGCTTAACCCTTCTGTCGGCACAAAGGTCTGGCCAGACCTTTGGCACTATATTTTGGTCATAAAAGTATAGAAGATGAAACCGTAGCGACTTCATATTTCATGATATCCTAGAATAATATGTTTAGAAGCATTTTGCAAAAATTTGAAAAAATCGGTTGAAGTTTTGAGTATGTTTTTGATGATTTTAAATTTATAGTGCTTTTTGATACCCAATAGGTCTGGCCAGACCTACAGTTTTTCCCCCTATTCTTCTCTTGAGGTAAAAGGTGCAAATATGAAATTCTCTTAAAATTCTCTTATTTATGATGTAAGAATGTCATTAAAATTCAATTTGTACTATAAACGATAAAAATTTCTGAGATTTTTCTTTGAAAAGCCGTGAAGCTCGGAAAATAAGTATGCCTAATTTCATCACGTTTTATAACATCACCTAATCAATTGAGATTTGATTCAAGGAAATTCAAACCAGTTTTTTTCCTTTGTAATAGTTAGGACTAAGTATGAGAGACTTACGAACGTCTTTCTAAATAGATTTGTTCAAGAAATTTACGAAAAATTTAGAATGAAATGATTTTTGTGCTTGAAAATTCCCTATTTCGTTCCACCTACTTCCCTAAATCTGCAGACTAATATCGAGGTAAAATCTACTAACAAAGCGCCAAATATTTGCCCAAAGATATAGTTATTATTAAAAATGCGAACAAATTTTCTACTAGATATATGCCATGAAAATAGAGAAGCAAAAAGATATGAAAATAAGGGAAAAACATGTTTATAATAATACCACCTCAAAATATGTCCACTTAAAAACGTTGCTAGTGTATCTACAAAAATGATTTTAATACTTCTATTGTTTAAAAATGGCAGTAAGGAATTGATAGAATGATTCTACCGATAAAAATTTCACCTTTTCTAAAAAATAAAAATTTTTTCTCAGTAGGTCCAGCCAGACCTATTGGGTATATAATATGCATATTGTAGTAGGTGCCGACAGAAGGGTTAAAGTGACTTTAGGCTTGAAATAGATTCACACAAAATGTAAATCACTTTTGATGAAACTTTCTTGTTTCTTTTGTTTTTTTTTTTTTCGTTGTGCTCCTATTTTTATGAATTTGCATGACCATTATCGCCTGACGTCTGCTTCATACTTGGTAAACTTTTGGCTTTGCTACCAAACTGCCAAACAAGATTATCAGGACTTTTTTTTCGGTAGAGAACTCTACTCTGGCGCGATAAAAAATGCAAAAAAAAAGTTCCTTAAATCTATGGGCTTTAAAGTTTTCGAGTTTTATTATCCATTATCTACGAAGAAAATTGTTATTATTTTCTAGTAGGTATAAACTGAGGATTGAATTGTTATTATTTTAGCGTTTTGAACATTTGAGCACTCAGATGCTTTTTCTGGCGTTTTTATGATAATTTTAATTACTTTATTTTTTTTTGTTGCAAATGTAGGCTGCCTAGTTGCTAATGAAGCTCCAATAGTATCTATCGACTATGTAATCAGAATCACATATGAAGCACAGCTCGTCGATCCTGCCACGATTCGTTACCCCTACGGCCAAATTTCACAGTTTACGGAAAATGCGCTACGACGTAAATCAAACCTAGTACATTCTTTAGGGTTTTTTATAATTTATTTTTTTTTTTCAAAAAAAAACCTTATGAAATCGATTTTGTCCGTCCTTTCGTCTGTCCGTCCGTCCGTCTGTCCGTCCGTCTGTTCACTAAATAACTCACGAACGGCTCAACAGATTGTCATGAAATTTGGTAGGAATGTGTAGAATGGTTACAGTCTTTGGCACAAATACCTAAGAAGTTGATAGGAAGAAGATAACAGGGAGTCCCGAACGTTTGAAAAATGTCGACTTTTTTAGTTTTTTGTTTTTTGAGATGGACGTATGGGTATTTAAATCAAAGATCTAAACGAGTACATCTCATAAAAGTTAAAATTTTCCAGTTTCGAGTAACGGTAAAAAAGTTATTGTCGTTTAAAATTAAACTTCCTTTTCGACCTCGTTTTTTTTAAACCGTTATAGGGATCGATATGAAACGTTGCACAAAGATTGGTCAGTATGGCCTTATATACGTTAAATATTAAGACTGTTGACGTTTGCTAAGGAAAAGTAAATAACAGTAAATTTGTAAAATTTCAATTTGTTCGTGTTTCCTAGTTTCCAAATAAGAAATTTCTGCTAAGGGTTTTTAGAAAATTAAATATGTCTACGAATTTTCATTCGAATAACTGTATCCAAACCGGAAATATAGCCAAGTAAGTATTTAGTAGGGGCCTTTCATAATGCAAGGGAAGCCTCTTAAGCATTTCTTCAATGCGTATCTTTTAACTTGATAAAACAATGAACTTGAAATTTGGTGCAAATGCATAGAATGGTAATAGTACTTACCACAAATATTTCTGAAATTTGTAGAATTTTAACCATGTTAACAGGGTGTCCCTGAATAGCTGCAAAAGTATCTTCTTCTTCATTACCGTAACTCCTAGTGGAGCATGGTGCGTTGATGACTACTGTGTGTAGTCATCAACGTTACAGAGACAGCTGAATTCGGAGTGTGATACGGTTGTCAGTCATACCACTTCCTAGTCGCATTGTTAGTTTATTATTCTACGATAAGAATATTTCTTATCAACTTCTTCTGAATAATAAACTTGCGACGAGTCGTGCCGAGTTTGGAAACTCGTTTCTCTATGAGTGTCTATTTCACAGAGTGGCAAAAGTATACTTGTTTAATACTCATAGGAAAGCTTGTGTGGGCTCTTATGTCAGGGGACACAATGGAATCATTTCATATAAGTTGCTTTTCCTTTACAGTTTTACAGCTAATAATTCAGTTCATATAATATATGAATACTTATCCTTACAGAACAGGCGCATTGTGTTATTGGACGTTCTATTGCATTTAATAGGATAAGCCTTTTAATTGAATTTCAAGCACATGTACGTATCTGGCAAGATAATCAACAACATGCTCCGTAGCCGAGATCGTTCGGTTGCTTTTCCGTGACTCGGTGAGTTAAAATAGTACTAGTGAATCGAATGTTCAATACTCGGTCCTGCCAAATATCGTGATTCTTAAAAAAAAATCCACAGTGACGTAGCGTGAATCTATATCTATATCTATATATGTATATAAAAGAAAGTCGTGTTAGTAACACCATTTATAACTCGAGAACAGCTGACCTCATTTTCATGATTTTAGGTACGTTGGATTTGGCTCGGTTCGGAATACCATAATAATTATTGAAACATGCGAAAAATTCACAATGAGCCAATATTCACAATGGGTTTCCTTTTTGGCAACTTCTGCCTGTATTTTTTCATGGTATCAGTGGATTTCAGAAAATTTTCTCCACAGGATTTGTGTTTACCCCAATTGAAGGAACAACTGTCGATGCATATGAGAAATTCACAATGAGCGGAAGTTTAAAGACAAACATACCTTTTTCTATATTTCTTGAGTGAATTTCGGATTTTTAGTAAGTTTACTACATCAACATGGTCTACGCGAGGTTCCAGTCCAAATAGCAGCATATGTATATTCAGAAAATTCACAATGGGCAACAATTCACAATTATTTTTTTGCATAGTTTTGTCCTTATTTTTCGATCGTTTAGCGAACAGAGTTCCAACCGAATAGCGGAGTAATTATTGAAACACGAAAAATATTCACAATGGCCAAATTATAAAAACAGTTCCTTTTCGTACAGTTCCTAAATGAATTACTGGATTTTATTAAATTGATTCCACGGGATTGACCAACACCCATACTAGACTATTGAAACATGCGAAAAATTAACGATTATAAAAACAAATCCCTTTTAAATACTTTTGTCTATATGTCCTGAACAAACTGCAAGATTAAAGCAAATTCACAATAAACAAAATTCTAAAAACATCCCGTTTTCACATAATTTAGCCTTTATTCTCTGAACTGATAAGCGGATTTCGGTAAATTTGCAACGTTGAATCTGTCTCTACTCTAAACAACAGAATAAAAAATAATCACAATGGAAAAAATGTTCAAGACAGCTGCTTTTCAAGTTACACCACCATATTAGAGCCTACACCAAATAGTTGAATACTGGATAGGATCCAAAACACCAGCTATTGAAATATGCATAAAATTCACAATGCTAATCTGTACAATTTGTTAAAGCTTACCCCATGGTTTTTCTACCTCCGAAAACCGAAAAACCACTGAAACATGCTGAATCTCCTAAACCTAAACGGACGAGAAAAAAGACTGGTACTGGAAAAGGGTATGTTGCTACCTATACTACCAACTCCTATCCATTGAAACGTGGTAGAAATTACGATTACTAACCAAAATTGGGAAAATTTTTCCTTCTGATACCTTAGTCCGCTTCTAAACAAATATGTGGATTTCAGCAAGAAAAGTCTCATCGGATATGTACAGGGTGTCCCGCATTGGGTGGTCAATACTGTAAGGGTTGATAGCGCAACTTGTTTCAGCAAGAAAATTCCCAATACAATCGGAATTTTTTTTACCGTTACCTTCTTATCGCTCTTTTTGTGAAAGTCATCGAAAATCGTGACTTGTCACGCAAAATCGTAATTTGCAGCACTCCTGATGACTTAATCCAAAATTTGATTTCAGTTTCAGAAATTACATAAAATTTCACAAAAATTGAAGTTTTTCCTGTTGCCAACATTATCGGCACTTTCAAGATACAGTTACTCAAACTTAACAGAAATTTTAGAATAGATTTTTCATCGAAAATTGAAACAGTAATTGCATAACGGTGCTTTATACGTACAACTCTGCAAAGTTGATAAAAGTTGCTTCAACATGTTGGCTTTCCAACGGTATATCACTTTTCTTATTTATATTGAGTAACTGTATCTTGAAAGTGCCGATAATGTAGGCAACACGAAAAACTTCAGCTTTTGTGAAATTTTATGTAGTTTCTGAAACTGAAATGAAATCTTGGATTAAGTCATCAGGAGTGCTGCAAATTACGATATTGCGTGACAAGTCACGTTTTTTGATGACTTTCACAAAAAGAGCGATAGCAAGGTAACGGTAAAAAAAATTCCGATTGTATTGGTAATTTTCTTGCTAAAACAAGTTGCGCTATCAACCCTTACAGTATTGACCACCCAATGCGAGACACCCTGTATATACAGGGTTATTGGTTAAGTCGACCTATTCCCTGCAACACGTTATAATAGGGGAAAAATGCAACAAAATCAGGCCATAAATGTTAGGCCGATTTCCAACGGTCACTGAGATATTTGAATTTTTAGGTTTTTTTTAAATAACCTCGAATTTTACCATTTAAAGTAAGAATAAAAAAAAACTACTAAGGTAATGGGTTAAAACTTATTTTTGGATTTTATTCAATACTATAGCAGACATTTCTTAATCATTTAAAATTTCAAAAACCCATCAAAATCCCGGAATTTTTAATTTTTAATAAAAAAAAATTATTTTAAATTTTTTTAAAGTGGATTTTTAATATAGTATTACTAAAAAAAAATTAAATGACACGGACTCTGCAGACCACTGGAAAAACATACTCGTGTTGTCAGCTTTCCAAAAAGGTGTCAATGTCAATATAAATATTTGAAAAAATTGAAACAGTTAGCTGCAACTTGTTCGGGGACCATAATTTCATTTGATAAAAAACGACAAATCCATAAAACAATAAAAACAAGTCTGTCAAGTTAGCACTACCACTTTAAAATTTCGACAAACGCTATAGTGCATTAAATGTCGCGATTTTGTCGTAATTCAATGGAAAAAGAAAAAAAATTGTCGCGCCCCTCCTTCCTCTTAAAAATTACCCTTAAGTGCATTTGAGCCTCAGTTAACCAAATTCGAGTTCCAAGAATCTCCCCAATGCTAAAGGTGTCCAGTAAGATATCACAGGGGCTGTTTAAGAGATTTCCACCCTGAAAAAATTTGTCGCGCCCCTCCTTCCCTTAAAAACTACGCCCGTCAAGTTAGCACTACCACCCCGGTAGCGGCCACTTCAAGCATTTCCGTAAAACAAAAAGTATCCATTTAATTGTCGCAGGAACCGAAAGGGGTGGTAGTGATAACTTGACGGGGGTAGTTTTTAAGGGAAGGAGGGGTGCGACATTTTTTTTCAGGGTGGAAATCTTTTAAGCAGCCGTAGTGAGAGTTTACTGGACACTTTTAGTATTGGGGCTATTCTTGGAACTCGAGTTTGGCGAACCAAAGCTGAAATGCAATTAGGGGTAGTTTTAAAGGGGTAGTTTTAAAGGGGTAGAAGAGGCGCGACAAATTTTTTGAAGCGTGCAATATGCCTTTCGGTTCCTGCGACAATTAATTGGATACTTTTTGTTTTACGGAAATGCTTGAATTGGCCGCTACCGGGGTGGTAGTGCTAACTTGACGGGGGTAGGTTTTAAGGGAAGGAGGGGCGCGACAATTTTTTTCAGGGTGGAAATCTCTTAAGCAGCCCCTGTGATATCTTACTGGACACCTTTAGCATTGGGGAGATTCTTGGAACTCGAATTTGGTTAACTGAGGCTCAAATGCACTTAAGGGTAGTTTTTAAGGGGAAGGAGGGGCGCGACCATTTTTTTTCTTTTTCGATTGAATTACGACAAAATCGCGACATTTAATGCACTATAGCGTTTGTTGAAATTTTAAAGTGGTAGTGCTAACTTGACAGACTTGTTTTTATTGTGTTATGGATTTGTCGTTTTTTATCAAATGAAATTATGGTCCCCGAACAAGTTGCAGCTAACTGTTTCAATTATTTCAAATATTTATATTGACATTGACACCTTTTTGGAAAGCTGACAACACGAGTATGTTTTTCCAGTGGTCTGCAGAGTCCGTGTCATATAATTTTTTTTAGTAATACTATATTAAAAATCAACTTTAAAAAAATTTAAGATAATTTTTTTTTATTAAAATTTAAAAATTCCGAAATTGTGATGGTTTCTTGAAATTTTAAATGATTAAGAAATGTCTGCTATAGTATTGACTAAAATCCAAAAATAAGTTTTAACCCATTACCTTAGTAGTTTTTTTTAATTCTTACTTTAAATGGTAAAATTCGAGGTTATTTAAAAAAAAACCTAAAAATTCAAATATCTCAGTGACCGTTGAAAATCGGCCTAACATTTATGGCCTCATTTTGTTGCATTTTTCCCCTATTATAACGTGTTGCAGGGAATAGGTCGACTTAACCAATAACCCTGTATATACAGGGTGTCCAGAAACTGCCGCATAAACGCACGGGATTATGATTCCTCAGTTGATTTCCAGCAAAAAAGCTGTACGAACATACCTCCTCAGCTAAACCCTTTAGCTGCCACAGGCATTTAAAGATTTTTGAAAAAATCACTTTCTTTCACGACTTAAAGCCCAATATCTCCAAAGCTAGACCAGCTAGAATAGTGAAATAAAATGATTATTAAAGCCAACAAATTCACCTGTAAAATAAAACTAACCACACTAAAATCGGATATGAGGTTTGGTTTTTACAGAGCTTCAAAGTCAAATTTGCGTGATTTAACCCAAAAACAATCTTTTTTTTCCATCTCAATTTTCTCCAACTTCTGCCAAGGTGAGGTGCTTGTACGATTCTTTTAGAAATTGGCGCATAGTCTTACGATCATATCTTTCTTACATCATTTTATTCTAGCTCCATTATTTCTAACAGTTTCAGGACCTTAAGTACAGAAAACTAGGGTTAATTTTGGCTCGATTTCGACATACTTTGAATAGATTTTACCAATTGCAGATCTTTAGGGGCAGTGTGAATTGAATTGTATTGAATTCGAGCTAAAATTAACCCTAGTTTATCCATTGTTTGGGAGGTTAGACCTTTCTATTGATTTAAATTTCACTAAACGTTACGGAAACTCATCCCGTACTAAAAACAATTAATTTAGTGGGCTGAACGGGGGTCACCCCGGGGAAAAAGAGTTCAAATCCGCTTCTAGGGCATTAAGACATTTCGCGTTAATAAAATAATAAACATCGAATAAAAAAGAGCCTGTTTTTGGCACCGAGTGTATGTATTTAGTTTTATATTGCCAGCTCTAAGGAATCGAATTATTTCCCATCATGTGACAGTCTTAGGGGTTGCTAATGCATCTAATGCGTAAATTCACCAGGAATGGTGATGGATATCGCTTGTAGTTCGGTGGTCGTATCGACGGCAATACCGTAAGGTGGTCCCACGGAGTGTAATTGTGATGGAAGACTTGGAGTGTATGGTTTTTTTTTGCACGCCTCACAAATGCGCTATGCTCTTAAGAAACTGCCTGACATGACAAGGATACCATATAAAGGATGTCACAGTTTGGTTGGTTCAGTAAATACCTAAAGCAATCGTATCTTCAACGAATTCACTTATGATTGACCGATTCACGTCGTTTGCAGCATTTAACGAAGCAAACTTTTTGTCTGGAAACAGTGCCGAGATTGTCGGATGCTCTGCCCGCTGCGACCTAGCCAGGAACATTGATGGGCTGAGTTCTGCGATTAAATCATATTGCAGTTACTAAATTGTATATCCCAAAGTCAGTTGCATTCTCCTCCAGGAAAAATTCCTCGGAGTGTGAGCAATTTGAGGAGAAAACTCCCAGCCGCGAAAAAAATCAGTCCCAGCAATAGTAGCTCACATGTCACATAACTCGTTAGTCGTGGTCGAAACATTTTTATGAATGGCCAGAACAGAGTCACAGTGGCTCAACTATGGGTCATGTCTAGCAATGACACGAGGATTCGCCTCTGTGATTCCAATTCCATGCGAACAATATATTTAGAAGTCCTTTCAATCCAAGAATAACTACAGATACATTTGCATATTCTGTGTATGTTGTTCCCTACTCTAGAGAAAAAAACAACTTCGCAATAGCAAACGACAGCAAGACAGACAGATCTTTTCAGATAAAGATTTCAGGAAATTTATCCAGAAATTATGTGGGCACAATTATTGTGATTCTCGGTCCTCGGGATGCAATGGAAAAACAATTTTCTTTGTTCCACGAAAATCGGTTTAAAATGTTTTTCATTGCAAATTATTATAATTCATTGTTCAGATAATTGGCTTCCAGACGTCTGGTGTCTGCTTCTTACAAGTCTTCGGTGAAATTTGATTTACAGGTAGGTAGGTGATTTAAAATCTATAAATTCCTATGAAAAACAACTCATCAAATATAAAATTTACACCAAATGACCGTCGAGATGGTGTCTTCCCACATAGTAGTAGACTGACTTCCAAAAACTGACAACAGCAATTTGTGAAGCGTTTATCATCAACAATTCCCACTTAAATCCTATTTTCACCCCATAAATCACATTCAGGCTCACAATAGATGACCGAAGAAGCCTTGAAGCATCAACATCAACAACAACAGCTCCACATAGCCTCTACAGCCCGGAATCGGGTATGGCGTATGGTGATAGATAAGAAATTTTTCAGAATAAAAACAGAATCCTCCGTTGTGTCCCCGGCATTTGAAAGACATACGTATACATAAAGTTGAAACTGGCAAACGATATCGCCATCATAATCATCATCATCGTTTTCATCATAATCAGTATTGTGTTGGCCGCCAGCATTGGAATCCTTGTGACGATTGTTGTCGTTCCTTTTGCGCGTTTTATGAATCTCTGTACATGATGTTGTCTTCGCTCGAATTCTCGGGAGCATCACAGGCAGCCCTTTTCTCTGACTGTTTTTTTGTGTGCAAAAACATCTCGAAAATTCCGGGAACTCTACATGGACTATAAAAATATGACTTGACTTACATTTTTAAACCAGGAGTATGATGCTACGGGTGGTCTGGCATCCGCCCGGCACTTTAGCGTCACATTTTGCCCTTCGGCTCTGGTCACCACGCGGCTTGGATCCTCGTTCGCCAAATGCACTGACACAGTCGGTGGATCTGCAATGGAGCAAAATATATTTTTTTAAGATACATACCACTAAACAACGTCATCAAAAGTTGCACATTGCACACCAAACACTCCGCATAGCATGCACCACTTTTAGGGAAAATCAGAAGAGGAACGGCAAAGAAGTAAATCGTGAAAGGACTTATGTATATGGTAAAAGGGAAGGAGTCTGGAGATGGATGGGATGGGATGTACAAAAGATATGTTACGGCAATAGCATTTTTTGCTGATCTCTGATGTTGGATATGAATTCGAAAACGAAGCAAAAGACGACGAACGACTCTAATGCGGCTATTCTTAGCGAAATGTCAGATTTCCTATACAAGTAAGTACATACAGAGATACCGGCTAGAAGAGGGAAGCCGTATTCATATAATGACGACAGGACCTCTTGAACTCGTCGTTGTCGAATAGATACACTAAAAATGCATTCAGTTGCGAAGCAGAAAATAGAAATAATCTTGAAGCGTTTATGGTAATGTTTCTCTTCTTTTTCTGAATACAGATTTTCTTGTGTTGTGAAAAATATTTTGTTTAGTCAATAGTTTTCAAGCTCATAGAGATAATTCATGCAACCTCCTCCTCCTCCTTGAGAAATATACTTCCTTGTGATTTACAGAAAAACAAGTTGTTGTTTTTTCTTTCGTTGATAAATGCGTCTTTTTATTTATTTCTTGGAATGTTGGAAACAACAAAGGACTTAAGACTTTTCCAGATTTATTTCTAGCAAATAGGAAAATGTATATGTAACAAAAATTCCCTTTTGTGTGATTATACTGGAAAAATGTTAAGGAGGATATAAAAGAGAAACTTATCATGCTTAGGTTAGCATAGTCATTAAGTAGACAATCAAAAGAAGTAGACAAGAAAAAATTCTTAAAATTTGTCAATAAATATTTTCTTAAAAAAATGAATAGAATTTTGAAGTAGTAAATGGGGTCTGTGTAATGATAGAGCTCTGTGTATTTTGTGTCTATTGTAGATTGCAGATTGCCGAGGGGCGTGAACCCGAAGGGTTTCGCAGCACTGAAGCCAGTGGGCCTATTGTGCTATCGCCCTAGTCGCAGATGAGCAGGACTACGCCTGACGCCTCAAGGTTGATCGTGCTGAGAAACGAGTTGAGGTCGTTTATAGATATCGAAGCTATGTCGTCCGTATCTGGAAAGGCTACTCCGAGGTGTGACCAGCGACGCTGGGCCAGTGCATCGCACTCGCATAAGACGTGGAAGGAGGTTTCGTCGTCTTCTTCACAGAATCGACAGCTCGCATCTTAGGCCAGTCAATAAACCGAAATATAAGGCGTTAGGTCGCAAAACATTGCTCGGCTCTGGTTTTTTTGGGATATTGTTAGGATAGATACCAGAAGTGTACCACCAAGTTTGCAACTTCGAAAAACCTGTGCTAACCCCGTCACCCTAAAAAAACCTCAAAATTTTCGGACTTTTTTCATATTTTTGTTTGTAATTTCTAAAAGGTGCTTCCTACAAGTAAGTTGCCCACTGCACTGTTAAAGCTAAGAAAATCTTCTTTAATTTGAGTGTAACCCCAGCTTTGTAGGCGCAAAGCATCCCAAGATACAGCACTTTAAACATTGTTTTTTGAAATAAAGTTCGAAATTGTAATTTCAGTCATGTTCCGAGCTGAATATCGGCTTAAATGCGCATTCTTCGGAGAAAGTCATGTGATATGAAGTTATAAACCAGCTACTTAGCTGTATATATGTCGGAACGAATGGAATCAGACCATGGGGTCATAGGGCTGCCCCTGAAAATTAGGTTCTTCTAAGAAAAACTTTTTTCTTTATGTACCAATGTTAACCAAACTTCACCCAAGTGTGTTTCTGGTTAAGCTTCAAAAAATATCTATGAACGGATGAAATCGGAACACTACGTTATAGGGCTGTCATACAAACCAACCTCTGGAAATTAGGTTTTTCTAAAAAAAACTTTTTTCTTTATGAACCAATCTTAACCACCCTTCCCCCAAATGTGTTTTTTAGTAAAGCTTTAAAACATATCTAGAAACGGATGAAATCAGAACACTAGGTAATAGGGCTGTCACACAAACAACCCCTGATAATTAGGTTCTTCTAAGAAAAACTTTTTTCTTTATGAACCAATCTTAACCACCCTTCCCCCAAATGTGTTTTTTAGTAAAGCCTCAAAACATATCTAGGAATGGATGAAATCGGAACATTACGTCATAGGGCTGTCATTCAAAGCTCCTAAAATACTATTTCGGACTTTTTTACAAAAAGAACACATTTCTTAAAGTGCTGTATCTTGGGATCCTTTGCACCTACAAAGCTGGGGTTACACTCAAATTAAAGAAGATTTTAGCTTTAAAAGTGCGGTGGACGACTTACTTGTAGGAAGCACCTTTTAGAAATTACAAACAAAAATATGAAAAAAAGTCCGAAAATTTTGAGGTTTTTTTAGGGTTACGGGGTCAGCACAGGTTTTTCGAAGTTGCAAACTTGGTGGTACACTTCTGGTATCTATCCTAACAATATCCCAAAACAACAGAGCCGAGCAATTTTTTGCGACCTAAAATGGTTAAATGACTGGCCTATCTTGCACAATTCTTATTGTGCGTAAATGTGATCACAGGCAGGAGTGACCTGTGAGAATGCCACAGATGATGCGTACTTTAGCTCTGCGTAACTGCAGCAGCTCAGCCGTTCTTCTGTGGGAATACCCGGCTATATAAACATTTTCGATTGTCTGAGCCCTGGTAGTTTATCCCAGTGCTCAATTGCCTTGAGTCGTTCCTGGTCTCTGAAAGCTCTCTTTACTAAACATTAAGAGATGTTTCAAAAGGGTTCAGGTCCGCAGAAAGGGGATGATGCAGCTGTGCGTGCTAGCTCATCAGCCTGTTCGTTCCCTGCGATGCCCATATGACCGGGAACCCAGAAAAGTGTTAGTCTGTTGTTTTCGCCTAGTTTATTCAGCGCCTTCAGGCAGCATTGAACAAGTCCTGACGTGACGGTGTACTTAGTAAGGGATTTAATAGCCGCTTGGCTGTCTGAGAAGATGGCTATACGTTTATTTACGTAGTTCTCTCGTAGGCAGAGATCAGCGCATGTTTCTACTGCGTGTATTTCTGCCTGAAAAAACAGTGGTGTGGAGGCCCATAGGTATAGATATCCTGTGTCCTGGGCAAACCACACCCGCTCCTGAGCCTTCAGTTGTCTTGGAGCCGCCAGTGAACCATTTGATGGTTTGCGGATGCATCCTAGCGAAGTTAGGGTGCCACTCCTCCCTGCTCCATGTTACAGCCCGGAAGCAGCGTCCGAATGAGAGCTCTTTTGCAAGGTGGTCGGACGGCATGTTCGCTACAGTATTGTTTTTGAGGCATCTGAGCTGCCCCTTAGTGAGCTCCAGACTGGCATCATTAGCAATGAGTCGTATCATTGCTAGTTTTTCCTGGGTCTCAAGGTGGATTTCAATCGGGTGTAGATCTAGTAGAACTTCTAGGCAAGATCGGAGAGCACCGGTGGTAATCAGACACGCTAGTCTCTGTACCTTACCTAGAACGGACTTGCTCTCCGTAGTGAGGGCTCTTTTCCACCAGACCACAGCTCCATAGTTTAGAGTTGGTCGAACTATTGCTTTGTATATCCAAATCATAATGGATGGTTTCAAACCCCAGGTTTTCCCTACGTATTTTTTGCATATCCAAAGGGCTCTGGTGGCCTTTTCCGCCACCGACCGCGTCGAAATGCTTATTCCAGTAGAGTTTGCTGTCAAGGATAACTCCAAGATATTTGACTTCACTCCCAATTGGTAGAGGGGTGTTGTACATAATCGGGCTTCTGAGCTCAGCCAGATTTCTGTTTCTGGAGAAGGGTATGATGATCGCTTTGGATGGGTTCACTCGGAGCCCGTTTCCATCACACCATTCTTGTACTGTATTTAGTGCTGGTTCGAGTAAATCTGGAGGAATTTCCTCAAACAAACCCTTAACCACTATAACCACATCGTCGGCGTATCCCTGTACTGAGAAGCCATTGGATGAGAGCTTGCACAAAAGATCGTCGGCAACCAGGCACCACAGGAGTGGCGAGAGTACACCCCCTTGTGGGCATCCTCTTGTGACCTTAGCAAAGAGAAATTGTTCGTTTATTTGGCAGACGACTTTTCTTGAGAAGAGCATACTGCTTATCCATCCAACAGTCGTATTTTCTACCATCCTATATCTTAGCGCTCTTTGAATTGCATCGAAGGTAGTATTATCGAATGCCCCTTCGATGTCCAGGAAAGCAGCGAGCACGGTGTTTTTAGCCTCAAAGGCTGTTTCAATTTCTCCTTACACCAGCTCTTTAGCTCGTAAGGCGGTATATGGTGCTCGCAGTACCTCCTCGCGGTGGCCGCTGGAAACATTATCTTTGTAAAGGATAAACTGTAAGAGCCTATTCAGAGGATAGGCATAGCCTAGACACAGGGTGTACCGGCGAGTTGAGAACCACGTAACTGATATACATCCGTGCCAAAGACTAACCACATGTACTATTATATGTCTTTAGATATGATTCTAGGCTAAATCCCGGGGTGTTGAGCGACCGGTGCCCATCGGGGGAAGATGTACAGGGGCACAAATGGACATACCAGGATACCAGGTGATCCTGTGCTATCTAGACTTACCTCCTCAAGCGGGTCTCTGTTGTGGCGGACCCTCCTTCTCCTAGCTACTCGTAGGATTCGAATGAGTACAATTAAGAAAAACAACACAAAACCAAACACCGATCTGACTGAGATAGTCTTAAGCCGGCCCACATCGACCGGAGTGTGGCAAACACCGCACAAAAGATTGATACGAAAAATCATGCAGCAGCAGTGCAGTAGTGTGGTTGGGCGACTCCAAGCTATCATTCTTGGAAGCGGTCTTTTGTGCGGTGTGTGCCACACTCCGGTCGGTTCGGGGCCGGCTTAAGACTCAGATCAAGGGGCACTTGCCTCAGACTTCGATCCAGCGGAACTGTACATTTCGGATATGGATAAACCGCAGCGTACAGCAGAACCAGGCGAAAGCGACCGGCGACCGCACCACAAATGATTGAAAGGCCAAACCCGGACTTTTACCAAAAAGTTCACCGGGAGGCCTTTGGGATCCTCTTCGTAGAGGACTTGGAGGGGCAGCGTGTAAGAAGAACGTATGGTTCATGCTCCCGAAAAGGCAAGGGCACTTGCAATTAACCCCAATCGCAAAGCCCTCACTTCCAAGCGACAACATTCGGAGGATGATGGCGCTCCTAATCCCGGGAAGCAAGTAACCTCCACCAAAAACCCTATGACGGCAAATTTTCTGAAATCCAGTACCTCTGGACCTCTTTAGCTGAACTTTCTGGATCAGCGGACACCCCTCCGACTACAGCCCAAAGAAATAGGAGCGACCGTAAGGTTCCTCCAGTGGGATCAACTCTCACCCCTTCGGCACAAGTAGGAGCAGGAGTATCCTTCCTCCAGCATCTGAAGAAACTAGCGAACATACTGTACCTTTGGTGGCCTTGGTTTACTCATTCAGACCTGCTGTCACTCCGCAGGCAACAGGAGCAGAAGTATTTACTCACTGGTGGCCCCATCTGTGAAGGTCGCAATTCTGGCTTCCAGCTACAATGTCTCCTGACCCCTGCCCTATCGAATGGTACAAGACCATAGTGAGCAGCCCAAACCCCACTGATTTCCCGGAGCTCGAAAGTATTTGGTTCCGGTCCGGATTCTTGCTCGTGGATTGCGACAACGAGGCCACAGCAGAGTGGCTCACCAGCGTGACCCCAATTATCACCCCTTGAGAAGGTGTGACCTTGCGTGCAACCACGGGTGACAAAATACCGCGTTCCGAGACAGTCAAGATTTACTTGCCTCGAAGCACATACGTCACCAGTGCTATAACACTCCGGGCAGACAAAATGAGGCGTTGCGCACCAGTCAGTGGAAGGTGACCAATACATCGACGGAGGGAGATGGAATCTCCTTAATCGTGGCAGTAGGTGCTATGTGTATGGAGGCTACCACCACGCGCAGCTTCCAGGTATACTACCGTTCCGGTAAGATCAAGGTTTATCCAAGAAACTGGAAGGGCCCCCGGGAGGAAGAAAGTGCCAAGACACCAACCGATTCGGAAGAGACACAGGAGTATAGTGCTATGCCTAGCAACATCGCGCCAAATACTGACATACCGGCTGCTGCCAACCGTTGTGACGAGGTACCGTAACACCACACTCTCTTAGACCTGCCGAAGCCGCTGGAGGTAGCAGATATACCCCCAGCGCACACACCGGTGAGTGGGACGGACGATACTGCCTCCGAGGATGAGTTTGACGAATAATTAGGGCCTCGGATATACTATCAGCGCAGTTTATCACCGTACTGCTCTGATTGAGGAACCATGACGGCATGACAAAATTGTCAAAGGACTTAGTGTAAGTAATGGGAATGTGGTTTATGGCAGATGCTCTACTCGTCCTAGAGCCTGTAGTAGTCAACAAACGCATTAATTACCTTTGTCTTCCAGAACTCACCAGCAGCGAGCTTGTCGCTATTGAGGTTAATACTGTTAGTAAGGGCAACCACAATTTGGTCGTGGAATCCGCCTACTTTTCGGGTGACCCAGATATCGGCTGAGCTGCAGAGACTGGCTTCTCACTGTAGAGTGATTGGAAGGGGCTTATTGCTTGGCTGTGATGATCAGATGTTACGGAGCAGCACAAATGTCAACAGAAGTGACGACTACCTCTTTTGGAGCTTATATTCTTGTTTGACCTAGACTGGAATGCTGCTCGTGGCTACCCTTTTCCCCGGCTCCAGACTATATTATAACGTGAAGCAAGGCTTGGGCTGTACCTATCAGCAGAGCAAATAATCTTACTGGGCTGCAGCAGAAGCATCCTTACGCACGACAGTATAAGGTGGGCACTTCGGAGTTTTGACTTTCAAATCGCCCAGCATGGGTGGAATCTTTCTGGCACTTTTGCAAAGAGAGCAAGAGAAACTGCTATAGAAGTAGCATAGTAGAAATTACTGCTTTGGGATACATCCCATTAGCCTGGAGGTCAGTGCGGGTGTCTTCATTCCCAGAATGGGTAAAAGACCGGCAGATGATCCTAAATCGTACCGCACTATTGGCTTAACTTCTTTTCTCATGAAACCAATGGAAAAGATGCTTGACGCTCACATTAGGAGTGCACTTCGGCGCACGCGGCTGCTACACCCAAAGCAATTTGCCTATCAGTCGGGCAAATCAAATCGGCACTTCATACATAGTAGAGGAAATCAAAGAGGCCATTCTAAATAGAGAAATATCACTGTACGCATTTCTTTATATGGAGGGGCCTTCGACAACACGTCCTTTTAGTCCATTGAAACGGCATTAAAAGTCAAAGGAGCCGAAACTACATTTACTACCTGGGTGCAAGATATGCTTTCGTCTAGAATTATCTTCAAAAGTATAGACAAGACTACCCTCTCTGCACAAGCAACTCAAGGCTGTCCTGCGATGCTTTGTAGTTGACAGATTGATGTGGAGACGTACTTCAGCTAGGTTCTCTACCCAGGGATACGCGGATGACTTGGTAATCACGGCTAATGCCAAATTTGAAGATGTTTTGCAATCAACATTCCAAATAGCACAAGAAAGTTGTACAGTTAATGGACTACGCGTTGACCCAACCAAAGCTATAGTCATGCCATTCAGTAGAAAGAGGGCACTTAGGACACTCAACTGACACTACCAACCGATAACCATAATGTCTCCTGTAGCTGGAGGTGGATAAGGCACCCCAGTCTTGTTGCTCATGCTAAGCTAAAACCTCATCAGCATGGCTTCAGGAAGATGCATAGTACGACCACTGCCCTAGATGCGATCACTACACGCGAAGAGATGGACTAAATCAACGTATACTCCGTGCCAAAGAACCATCTTGGTCGCAGTTGACCTAACAAACGTGTTTGATAAGGTCAATCCCTCTATGCTTTTAGCAAAGCTGTTAAATATGCGTATTCCTGCACAAGAGATTCGTTAGATTGATAACTATCTAGCTGGTTGGCAATCCTTAACTGAGTTTCGGGGCGAACGTTCTAAGCTTAGGAAATTCAAATTAGGAGTTTCACAAGGCGGGTTACTCTCTCCCACTCTGTTTAACATCTATATGGCTGGTTTTCCAACACCATCGGAAGGCATTGAAGTGATTTCCTATTCTGACGACTGTACAATACTCGCCACGGAAGCGGATAGGAAAAATGCCGCTCCTCATTAATCGTTACCTAGCAGAAACCTCATCCTATCGTCAAACGTCAAAATCTTCTACAACTTTTCTCATCACCTCGCCAGGAGATTGTCCGTGGGCGGTTTATGTATGTATTGGCAACAAATCTGTTCCTACTGCAGCTAATTCCAAAATTCTCGGGCTTCACGTGGAGAATGTAATGACTTCAGCTCATTACGCTGCAGCTGTATGCGAAAAGATGCGCAGTAGGAACAAAATTCTCTAAAGCACTGGCCAGTAGCGCCTGGGGCAAAAATAAAGAAATTATGATAGCCACTTATAAAGTGGTGGGTCCAGAAGCGGCTGATTTTGCCACATCAGCCACAGGGTGCCTCCTGATGTCTGCCCCGATCACTTGCATCACGAGCTGGTAGGCATAGGCATTGGATGCCAAAACGTTACCACAATCGCCTACTTTCAAAACAGTATCTTGTTGGTTACTACCGAGAGCATCATCCTAATTGTCATCTCAAGGACCGAATTCCTCCACCACGTGACATCAAACGTGGTCTACGTGGTTCTGAGAGATAGCTGAGAGAGAGAGAGAGACAGAGGTTCAGGAATATAAACGAGATTCTTTCGATGAAGAAACATACCGCGGCCCCATTACAATGATTTGAACCGACGAGTGAGTCGGTCTGTTGCGAGTTAAGGTACGAATAGACTCGTCTCAGCGCTGCCAGCACCCATTTCGCATGAGGAGATTAGGCTCCCGAGAGCAAGCAGAGTGACTTTAGCTCTACTTTGGTCTGGTTTCTGTTTTCGAGTTAATTCCTATCTATCTCGTATAGAGCCGAGCATACAAGACATCACTGTGGGAAAACACTATCGTAGCAGCCACGTCCCTGTGCCTGGAGACCACGGACGAGAACGATGACGAACCATATGCAAAAAAATATGTATAAAAAATTTACTTAAGTAAACCGCACGAGAACACGAAGATATGCAAAATCCAATTTCGAAAAGATATCGTATGGCCTCAATTCGCCTCTTTACGACTCCGAAATTATTCTACTAATCAGATTATGCCAAATAGAACTTAAGAAAACTTTACGAAAACAAAAGACCACACGCAAACAAATTCTCATTAAACTCGACCAAACTTGATAAGTACCCCGGGAGAAGTTTTGCCGAAAATTCCTCGTTAATGGTTTCATTTAAATTACTTACATTAATTTCCTATTTAGCCCCAGCATGGTACACCTAAACCGATGTACCTAAATAACAAGAAGTCTATAACTAAGATATCTTCCGTTAATCCTTTAAATATTCTATAACTCATATCCATCATCGTAATAATAATCTTACTGGTGCTCCAACTTCAACAATAGGTACGCCAAAAGTTCTTACCCTTTTGTGTGTAGATCTATAGGTACACTCTTCACCTTAACTCTCGACGGAGCACCCTTGAAAAAAACATTGTAGTTCTATTATAAACGTCAGGACGAAACAACAGGTGTTCATAACCTGTTTCATCTGAAATTCAATTGCAGCAACCTGCAAAACAATCTGTGCTAGTAACCTAACCTAACCACCACCATCATCGCATTGCTTGGCTCCCTTAATTAATGAGCGTTTTTAGGTTAAACATAATTCCTCATAGTGCCACGGTAAGACCAACTTTTCAACTTTCCGACCATTTAACTCGTTACGTTATTTGTGTGTGTGTGTCTGTGTAGGGAGTGAATTTCCCGGAATTATGCTTTGACGAGGAATTTTTCGGAGCCCCAACTTATTGTAAAGGTGCCATGACATTTTCATCAAGAGTTAAGTTGCCATATTTTTCCCTTACAGTTCCTGCCATTCCACATATGCATAACCTTGCTTTGACAGACTACGGTACAGTCATGTGGATAATGTGTGAGGGAAAAAACAAAAAGCTAAGGGAATTCTGGGATTCAGGGATTCTGAAACAAAAAATTGAGAATATCTGTGTTGAACGAGTATATGCTCTGGAAATATACTTACATGCTACACTAATAAGTCGGGTGTCTTCGACGGGCTCGTTGGAGAACCAAGGGTTGGAAGCTCGACATGTGAGTCCTGCACCATCATTTTCGGATATTACTCTAAACGTTAGGATGCTTACGGTGATGTTGGAATCCTGCAAAACACAAAGAGAAAACAGAAAAACAACAAAATATGAGAATCATTGGCAAAAAAAGGATACGAAAAGCATACGGTGGCATGTATAGAGAGTATTATAGAGACAACGGAAAAAAAATCTAGAGCAAAGAGCACACCCGAAAACTTTCTCAATTTAGTGTGCTACTTGCATATATGGAGTAATATCGGTGAAGCTAAAATTAGACACTTTTCGGCTAGGATTATACACAGACGTTGGAATTTATCTGGTGAAGAGGATTTGCTACTAAGTGTATGGCGAAAATTGCTGTTACGTCATTTAAGAGTCAGGATAGTGGTTTTTTTTTGGGGGTAAGATACAAGATTTGCTCATATTATTGTTTGTTTTGTAGGTATTTGAAGAGCGAGCACATTCCTATTTCCGCTATACCTACTTTGCCGAGAATGTCATAAAAGTCTGGTTGCATGCATGCAGAAAATCAAAATGCCATCTAGTGAGGAAATCGAGTTTTTTTGAGAAGATGGTTTCATATTTCTAAATTTTCCATGGAGGTATTTGAGGTTTTCTCCTTTTAAAACTGAATTGGTACAATGAAGTTGCATGGGAATGTGCCCTGTTGTGTACATTGGAATTCGTATAATTCGGAGAAGTGGTTGATTTTATGTACTCGTATGATTAACATCGACCTATTAGTAGGTGTTTTCCAGCGTTAATGGAGAATTCCTTGATATCATGTGTGGCTTCGTAGGTTTAAAATAAAGGTACCACAGGAGGCATGACTGGGCGGTGTTTCAGAAACTTTTCTCTTCACAACAGGACGTATCGCAATTAAGACTGCCAAAAGAGGCCCATTATTATGGCAAGAAACCGACTCTAAACCTACAAGGTTGGATGCAGAAAAGTTGGGGTTTTCTGTCTTTTTCATAGCCTGTAACTGGAGAATTGATGTTATACCTACAGGTTGGGAAGTGTATAATATCTGTCAACATTTGGCACAGTTTAGGTGATCAAGTATCATCAGAAGAATGTATACGCAATGGTTATCTCTTTTCACTGAGGTACAGAAGGCATCAACACGATGGCCAGGTAGCTTTCGTGGACACTCTCAAAAGAGTCAGCACTGAAGTAAATAGTTTCGATACCATCTGACGGATTTGTCAAGCGGACTCTTCTAGCTTTCAGCTATTATCAGAGAACATTGTTACACTACAAAACCTTCTTAAGATAGCCCAACTACATGTTGTCTAAAGAGTCCTGCATGACATAGAGTGAACTGCAAGTGTAAACTTCAACGGCGGTGGATCCAGTGCCCTTAGTTTTGATAAAACTAAACTAAACATAATATAAATCTCAGTCAGTTTCATTGAAAACAATGTCAAGCGCCAAAAAACTGGCTCGTACGGCGGACCGTACGTGGCATATAGCAAGCCCTAGGCAATTGTATTTTTGATGAAAAAACATGTACGCCAGGAAATTTGAATAAAAATTTGGCAAAACTTCGAGAAAATAAGGGGACAGCTGAATTTTTGCATGATCCTTCATTTTGAGGTCCTAATCAATACCCTTAAAGTCCCCGTTTCTACAAAGACCCTCGAAAACAGGTTTTTCTGAATATCTCGATAACAGCAGCATATACAAAAAGGTGTGTGTGGCAAATTTGAAGCTCTTGTGCCTTTTTCAATAAACGATGGAAATACCGAATAAGTTCGGGTACTCCTAACGGTGTCAGGAGGTCTAACGGTATTTTTAAGAATGTTTCACGAAAATCTCTATAACAGTAACTCGTACTAAAAACTTTTGTATGAAAATTTTTAGCCTATAGAGTTCTGCAGAAATTGGCCAAATTTTATATCAATAGGTGAAGCCTTAAGGGCGCTATGGGGGTTCAAACCTTAAAAAAAGGTTGTTTTTGAGGTTTTTCGTGAATGGCGCTAAGACGGTCTTCTAGGAGAAATTTGTAGCTTCTCCAACGATGAAAGCCCCCCTAGGGAAGTTATGAGTATGTGTGAACGTATAGTTACCTCAGGTGCATTGAAATCGGTGGAGCATTTTATTTGGAACCATCGAAATAACAAATTTTGACAGGCGGCCTCCGGTATACGCTACCGTTACAGAGACTTTCAGGAAAATAACCAAAAATACCGAAACTGTAAGGTTCGGAGTAGGGATGTCAAAAACCGGACGGTTAGTCCGAAAACCGGTACTTACCAGAACGGTTAACCGGTTATTTTCGGTTTTTTTCTCCTCCCGGTTTTAACCCGAACGGTTGTTTGTCCATCCGGTTAAAACCGGGAAAAAAATTCTTTCAAAATTCATTCATTTTTTTATATTTTCTGGATTTTTCCGTATGCAATTCTATTTCTTAAACATATTTTCGATCACTCTCCTCAAATGACTTCTCCTTGTATCTTTGATTTGATTTTGCATACGATACGAACAATAGCAATACGAGTGTGAATACATGTTTGTACTAAAATTCTAAGCAAATCAATGAAGAGACTCGGTAAACCGGAAAACCGGTACTTTGAGCCCAGGTAAAACCGAACGGTCTAACCGGCTTTGTAAAAAAACCGAAAAAACCCGAAAACCGGTTTATGGGCCGGTTTTTGACATCCCTAGTTCGGACCCTCATAGCGCCCATAGCGTATCAATCTGAAATTCGGATATTTAATTAGGCGTTTTATAAGCTACAAACTTTCCATATAACAGTTTTCGGTGCACATTACCGTTATAGAGATATTCCCAAAAAAAACGCTTTTTTTGCTATTTGGACCCTCATAACTGTACTACTGTGCTACAAATTTCTCTCAGATCGGTTCTCTCAAGAGGTTACCGGTATTAAAACATTTCCGAGAAACGGTTTTTACATTAACTTTGACCCCTCATAGCTTCCTTGGGGGTGCCCGCATAGATGAGTTGCCCTGACCTGGCATTTTTAATTGAAGTTACAGAAGCAACAAATTGTTAAAGGCTCCTGAATGCGTTCCCTATGAAGAAATTCACGAAAATAACGAAAAATACCGTTATTGTGCGGTTCGGACCCTCATAGCGCGCTTAGTATTGCAGGCACCAATCTGGAATTCAGATAATTAATTAAGCATAAGCATCAAATTCGCCATATATAACAGTTTTCAGTGCACGTTACCGTTATAAAGATATTCCCCAAAAACTGATTAATTTGATGTTGGGACCATCATAACCACGTTAGGGAGGCTCCCATCTTTGGGGACTTTTGGCGTCTTACTAACAGCCACAGAAGCTACAAATTTCACCTAAAATACCATAGAGCACACTCTCCCACCTTAGCGCCATTCACGAAAAACCCCAAAAAAACACCTTTTTTAAGGTTTGAACCCCTATAGCGCCCTTAAGGCTGCACGCATTGATATGAAATTTGACCGCTTTCTTTAGAACTCCATAGGCTACAAATTTGCCATACAAAAGTTTTTAGTACGAGTTACCATTAAAGCGATTTTCGTGAAACATTGTCAAAAATACCGTTAGACCTCCTGGCACCGTTAGGAGTGCCCGAACGCATTCGGTATTTATATCGTTTATTGAAGAGGCCCAAGAGCTTCAAATTTGCCATACACCGCTTTTTTGTGTATGCTACCGTTATCGAGATATTCATAAAAACCTGTTTTCGAGGGGCTTTGACCCTCTCTAGCACCGCTAGCGGCTCTCGTAGAGACGGGGATTTTTAGTGTCTTGTTTAGGACCTTGAAGGGAAAACTCATGCAAAAATCCAGCTTTGCCCTAATTTTTCCGATGTGAAATGCCAATTTTCCTGGGGTAATGTCGAATCACATCAAAATCGTTAATTATCAGAAGTAGAGTTGGTTGGCTATTCGATGTCGCTGTTCTCTGCAAGTCATTAGAAATCACGGCAAGTATCTTTTGGAGGAATCAACATTCACAAAAGCCAACAAAATATGGCGGCATATGCTCTCGGAAGCGTGTCAGCCTTCCATAGATGGATGAAGTTCGGTTTTGTATGGTTCGGTGTTTTGATGGACCTTCAGGCATCATCATTCTGAGCAAGTCCAATCGAAGCTCTCCTGTCATACAGAAATGGAGAGATTATGATAGCGGGGTCGCCAATACCACCCGGAAATGCCAAAAAGCTGTCTTACAGTTTTCAGCTTAGGAACGCCGGTAATTGCGGGAAATTGGTTACAATAACGATCTTACTATTCACTAGGAAAATGTTTGAAGTGGTTTTCAAAAAGGAATGAATGAATCACATGTGACTCATAAATGTATGAATTTTCGTCAGATAAAGTACGTGTAAATCATCAACAAGTCGTCTAAGTTAACAAACATCGAGCGGAATATTTTTCTTTCGTGTTGAATCTCGTGAGGTGAATTTGGCCTTTGATGCAGAGTTCGGAATACCGTAAATAAGAGCAGAGGATAGTCGTTCTCTATCACCTCACCGCATAAATCGTTTGCACATCAAGACACTGTTCTGCTGAGCTGAGAAGGTGTTGACTGACCCCATGCTGTAAGTTGTTAAAGGTCAAGACTGATGAATATGGCGAATTATGCAAAGCGAAACGAAAAACGACGGGACCCATCCGAACTTGTATACGAAATCTCCGATGTCGAAGTTTTCAATAAATCCACTCCTGAGCCTTTTTCGTTTTTCATGCCGAGGGTCTGGTTAGTCGATTTATCGGAGCACCTCAGCATAAGTTGTGCATTCGTTGATGTGATCTTATTGATAACGTCATCGGTATCATGCATTCGAGAATTCATCCTTCAGTTGTTATTTGAGGATTTATACTGTATGGCGCTCCTGGGCAGTTGTTAGACAGCCGCCCAGTGGTGTAGATTGGAGAGCTCTTCATATTAAATTTAATTATATTGCAAACAATTAAGGAAAGTGAAGACGTATTGGTTTGCCCTTTTTTCCATGATAAAATCTTCATCTAATGTTAACTTTACGAAAATAATGTTGATAAACTCAAACAATTTCCAAATTTAAAGGCTTCAAGAAAATAAAGGCTAGAGCCTTGAAATTTTCAGTAAATATGTAAAAATGAATTTCAGAAAAATCAGTCTATTGGTTCCCGAGTGTACATTGACTGTCAGTGCGAGTATCTCGTAGACAACCAATCGTAGACCCCCCAAAGCTGACACTTTTTTGAGCTTTGAGATTTTCATAAAATATGAAAAGAATGGCCTGCTTACAAAGATGCAAAATTTCATAAAAATTTGTCTATTGGCTCCCGAGTTTTTTAATGCCTGTTAGATTATCTGGGAAAAAACCCATCGTAGACCGTCAAAAGCTGACAAGTTTAGAGCCTTGAGATTATCAGAAAATGTGTAAATAACTGCGCTCTAGAAGTGTGCCAACTCCCCCTCCCCCCTTCTTATCACATTTTCAGCGAATATGATAAGAAGGCCGTCAACAAGTGTGCCAAATCTCAGAAAAGTCAGCCTATTATCAATTGCCAAAAGTACGACTATATCGAAAACAACGCATCGAAGACTCATAAAGCTTACATTTTCGAACGCCTGTAACTTCGGACCCGTGTTATGTACAGCCCACTGTGGGTAAAGTTGAAATACTTACTGGCCATATGATACAGCCACCACGGTGTTTACAACGGCTTCCCTTCCAGTTTAAAATTAAACTTAAAATCAACCTTTACATTTTCAAGCCATTGTAGTGTACATACATAGGTATAGACCTCCCACGAAAAAAGATTATGCAATGCGAGTCCTGTCACCATAAATTAGGGATGTCAAAAACCGGACGGTTAGTCCAAAAACCGGTACTTTCAGAAATGTTAACCGTTTTTTTCGGTTTTTTCCTCCTCCCGGTTTTAACCCGGACGGTTGTTTGTCCATCCGGTTAAACCGGGACAAAAATTCTTTCGAAATTTATACAATTTTTTATATTTTCTTGATTTTTCCGTATGCAAATCTATTACTCCTATGTCTATGTCTGCTATGAAAAATTTCGTTTCTAAATTCCAGCCCTTAAACATATTTTCGAACACTCTCCTTATTTCTTTTACTTGTAGAATCATCGCTTCGTTAAATTACTTCTCCTTGTATCTTTGATTTAATTTTGCATACGATACGAACCATAGCAATAGACTGTGTATGCATGTTTTTACTAGAATTCTAAGTAAATCAATGAAAAGACTCGGTTAACCGGAAAACCAGTACTTTCAGACCGGTTAAAACCGGACGGTCTAACTGACTTTGCAAAAAAAAAAACGAAAGCCGGGTTATGGGCCGGTTTTTGACATCCCTACCATAAACCCATAAATTATAAAATGTAAGACAATAAAAGTGAACAGGACACGCAACATGATCCTTTTCCGAAAAGTCATAAATTATTACTTCTATGCATGAACACACAACCGCTTGAGAGCAAAAGCAGCCCAGCTGTTCGATTGAGCAAGAGTGGGTCCCGTGGCATCCAAGACTTGTGCTGGACAAAAATTAGCCAACTTCCTTCCCTCTTTTTAGAGCAAAACACTCGGACAACGTTCACCTTACACGATGCTTAGCCTTTAATGGTAACTGTGCGGAACAACAATGGAATAAAATATAATGTAAAAATAATGAAAAAATACAAGTTTTAGAAAAATGCAGGCTCTTGAAATTCGCCGCCCGAGCACAAGGGCCTGTCCTGGGTTGACTGCGGTCTCTGAACAACTTGTCTGTTCTTGAAGCCATTATTGGACAGATTTTTACAGCCCATTCACACTGTTGGCGATGCGATGCGATAAGAAGCGAAAAGCTTCCCATCGCAAGAAAAAAAATTTCTTAGCATTTAAATACATAGGAACCAGCACGACGAAACTGCTTGTACCATTCAGAATGCTTTCGATGCGACGTCGGGTTGTATGATGGAGAACTTTTCCATGTCGAATCACCGTGCTTTCAGCAGCTGCTGCAATGTGCCTTGTCGCCGATGGGAGCCACATGGAGGATACGATTTGTGTTTGGATCGCTTTCGTAGAGGCATGGTGTATTGTATGTATGTACATATCAATAGAGATATGGGATCCGTGCTGTTTGATGCTGATAGGGAGATATCGACATGAGAGGCATGATTTGTGCAGATCGGCTTCCATTACCATTGGGAATTTTTATATATACATACATACGTCTTGGATGTTGTGTGTATTAGATTTGTAGATATTACATGAATGTCTGTAGGTAATGTAATAATGGATTGGTCTACTAAATAGCCTTTGTGGAAATTTACACTGCTGTTCAACACAGTTCGTAGCGCACGCGTACCCCCAAAAAAGGGCGGGTTTCGGATTTGACAGTTGTTGTTGTATAAATCTATGAATGGGTAAATAAAATAACATTTGTGGAAATATGCAGTGCAGCACAGCCCGGCTTGTAGCGTACGCTTACGTATAGGAAAGTTTCGGACAGCGCAAACATTTGCAAGGAATTATTGAAGGTAGCGGTAGATAGGTCAGTTGTGGGAACATATGCGGTGACGAGAAAACCGGGGTACCATTTTGGGGCGGGCAACCCCGAATTTTTTTCTGGTTTTTGACCTCAAATTCGGAACCAGCGACCCAAATTTACCTAGTGTTACTGTCACGCCGATATATGGACGAGTATTTCCCCGAGAAAATAGGGGTACCATTTTGGGGCGGGCAACCCCAAATTTTTTTTCTTATTTTTGACCTCAAATTCGGAATTGGTACATAATTCTTTTAGTGTTTCTTTCCACGCCAATTGGACGAATAATTCCCCGAGAAAACAAGAGTACAACTCTGGGCGGCAACCCCAAAAAAAATGTTCTTTTTATTTTAAATTTGGAATCGCTGCCTCAAATTTACCTTAGTGTTTCCGCCACGCCGATCGGAAGCGTATTTCCCCGAGAAAACAGGGATGTCATTTTCGGGCCACAGCCTTAAAAGGGTGCGCGTACGCTACAAACTGGGTTTCATTGCACTGCATGTTTTCATAAATTACTTTCATACTTCACCCATTCATATTATTTATGTGAACAACAATTAACACCAAATCCAAATGCCGCCCGAATATTGTTTTGAAATGCGTAAGCTAACACTGCAAATTTCCAGAAAGCTTAGCTACCTCATTCAGTCATTCATCATTGCATTACCTACCTAATTATCTACAACATTACATAGACATACCGACAAGTATGTGTGTATATAGAAAATACCAATGGTACTACATTACATTAAATACGACAATCCATTAATTAATACCCACAATTATCTACAACACTACATAAATATACCAACACGTTTGTTTGTATATTAAAAATATCAATGGTAGAACACTCGAAGCGCCATGTCAAGAAGTCGATATGAAATCATACCTACATACATACATCATCAAATCGCGCGAGATAGCGCCGGTATAAAATCTGATTTGAAAATCAGGTTTTCTCGTCGTGGAAAATGAAGCATCGTCTCGCGACAAATCTCATCGCATCGCACCGCCCGGAAAAGCTCGGCGTCGCACTGTATGTGTACGCGGCCTAATCCTATTAAAGAAACTGTAGCTTTAATTTCTCTTGGTATACACATCTTAAAATGTGTACGGTGTGGCAGTGACACTGACACCGTTACCTGAAATATATTCTGACATACAAATCTGGCTAAAATCAGATTAATGACCATGGAATTAAATTGGCAATAAATTTCATGACATTCCAAATAGCTTCGAATAAAGAATAGCCCGTCCATTTTTTGTCGAATGTAATTTGCGGCGCGGATAGACCTTTGAGACTGAACAGGGTTTTGCTGCCGGGGCTATTATTATAAGAGAAAACCAAGAATGGTTAACTGGTCCACGATTTTCATTTTAAACCGAAAAAATTGATTGTCTATAATTTATTATATTGTCTGTCGAGACACAAAGTAATGAAGGGAGGTGGAACAGCGGATGATGGATGGGCAAATAGGACTCCTTAACTACTTTTTATCGTTCCCCTCTTGCAAATGAGGCTAGAGTCATAGTGGAGGTGGTAACCCCATGCAGGCCGTCCTGGTCACTCAAAAATATTTTTGTCGAGGCAAATACATATTTAAATTTTGTTCGCAAAAAACATGATTTACCATTGGTTCATAATTTCTACAAAAAAGTTATTGCTTTCTTTGCGGCAAGACCAACCGCAATTTAAAACTTAAATCAAAACAATGTAAAGAAATAAATGAAATTATCCACATACACTTCTTTACTTCTCGCGCAACATATTGACCCATCCCGAATAGTCAGAAATACAATGTAACTTAATTCCATCAAGATAAAAGTGTAACAAAAAACAAAGGACGCAACAACTTTAGCAACTCCATTTAGAAACGCGCAAAACTTCTTACTTTTCTTCTTTTTTCGCCATACATTTTTTTTTCTCTCTGTCTCTCACTCTCTCTGCAGACATACAATTTTACCCAATTTTATTTTATCCATCAAATATGAAATTTTCCTTGAAAATTTTCGCTTCCAGGAAACTGGTGCAAATTGCATTTTCACCATGTCAACGACAACGATGACGGGCTATACAACAACGCGCTGACGACGCAACACTGGCTGACGTTTTCAGTCATAGGAGAAGAATCCTGGAGGACGACAAGTGTATATTTCTTTACGTTTGCAAAACAGCACCCGGTGCGAAAGGACGAGTAACTCTAGACTCTAGTTACCGTTTTTACGTTATACCCATATATGTACAAAATATTCCTAGGGAAATTTTTCTTCATACATAAGAGCATAGTGCGGAAGTTGTATAATGTAGGGGAGACTGGGGCTGGTTCTAACAAATTTTAAACAAAACTTCTTAGCTACCCAACCTTTTGCGTTAGAGACATGACTTTCTGCCATATAATGCGTCATTAATAGGACTTTAAATAGAAATTATTAAAATTATTGTAAACGTATTACATTCTGAATAATAAGGCTTTTTTCCTAAGAAACTCACATGTTAAAACTTACCCCAGCCTGGGGTTGGTTCTAACAGCCCTGGGGTAAGTTTTAACAGGAAGGATAATCATCGAATTTCAACTTTTTGCAAATAATTAAACACCAGTTAATCTACAAAATCAAGCTTTATTTTTTTCAGTCTCATATTAATTAAATACAACGATCAGTATCATCATATTCAGTACTGAGTGATATTTTAATGCTAAAGATAATTAAATAACAAAACTTTAGCTTTTATAGCAGTTTTCTTAAACTCAAAAAATTTAATAAACATCTTCTTTGAAAAACAATCACAGGTAATTGAAAAAAAAAATGGAACTCTAGCCTTAATATCCTAACACAGGAACTTAACTCGCGATTTGGGTAAGTGTTAACATGTTAGAACTTACCCCGTGTGTTCTGTTAAAACTAACCCCAAAGCCCAATTTTTCAGAAATCACATTGCACTATAATAAGTACGTAATTTAGCAGCAAGAAATTAGAGTGCATCTATAGCTGAATAAACACTTTTTATATAAGTTAAAGCTTCACATCTTTGAAATTTATATTAAGATTGAAAATCAAGAAAATAAAAACGCAAAAAAGATCGTTTACCTGTTCATATGGGCACACCACACACAACTCGTTACTGCGACGGCGCAGACTAAACTGACGAGTCTCGACACGTTTAGCATTGTGTACAAACAGGACAATCATTATTTGTTTGTCTCTCAGTCTGATAGTTTGGCGTCTATCAGCCTGTTAATACCTGCCCCTGTTAGAACCAGCCCCGGTCTCCCCTACATGTACGTCTGTATAGGGATAGTATGGACTAAGGAGCTATACTCGTACGTATGGTTGAGCGGAAGGAAGAGCATAAAGTAAAATGCACTCTAGCGAATAGAGGACGTACCTACTTAAATTAGTAGTTAAATTCTTCTGAAAATAGGAGTGAAGTGTGATGCGATAAATGGCACGTTTCACAATAGTAATAGCCGTGCTTTGCATGGGTTAGCTATTTTTGATTGCTGGAGATTTTCGGTGGCTTGGTATAGGATAAATGAAGGATTAGTATGATATCATCGTCCTAATCGGCATTAAATTTGCGAGCGTGTTTTATAGGGTATGTTTACATTGAAGAGCTGGTTTAGTTTTTAATTTTTTTCGAACAGACAGGTATTCATATTCAGGCGGAGGTCCAGACCTTACTAGACTTTAATAATATTGAAGCTTTTTATTTGCTTATAGAGATAGGATTCGAATAGAAAAATTTTGTTCGATAGATAGTCTGCAAGACTCCCATTTACTAGGTTTTAGCTTTTTTGTTACTTTTCGTGTTTCATCACTTGCACTTGAGTCTTATGACGATGAGTGATTTTTAAATCACTGGAAGTTAGACTTAGGTTTAACTAGGGGGCTTCGCCCCCTGCTCGCTTCGCTCGCCAACCCCGGGGCCGAGGCTAATTTCGGGCGCGGTCGAAATTTGGATTCCCTTCGCTTGGGCTAAAAGCTTTTTCGGGCGTACATATGACTTGTATTTAATCCCCCTCATTCTTTTTCTTCCGTCTTGACAAAAGTTTTGGGCTTGGTTGAAATAAGTGGCCAAATAAAAATATTTACTCGGAAAATTTTATTGGGGTTGCCGGAGCATGACCCCACAGTACGATTCTATTCGTTTTGAACTTTTTAGTTGCTTTGATAAAGACACATTAGTTCAAGGTTTTGTGAAATTGGTGTAAAAAATGTTTCTTAGAAGAACCAATACGGGGGGTCTGGTTTGTATGGCAGCCCCATGACCCCATGGTCCGATTTGATTCAATATTACATATGTTTTGTGTCATCAATAGAAATACATTTGTGTGAAATTTGGTTGAAATTGGTGTACAAATAAAAAAGTTTTTCTTAGAAAAACCTAATTTGGGGGGTTAAGTTTGTATGGCAGCCCCAAGACCCCATGGTCTGATTTGATCCATTCTTGCATATATTTTGTGTTATCTATAGAAACACATTTGTGTGAAATTTGGTTGAAATTGGTACACAAATAAAAAAGTTTTTCTTAGAAGAACTCAAATTGGGGAGCTAGGTTTGTATGGCAGCCCCATGACCCAGGGATCCAATTTGGGTGAATCAAACATACAAACAGCCTGCAACAAAAAGAAGCACGTGTGCAAAATTTCAGCTTGCTAGCTTCAATACCCGCCGAGTAAAACGCGTCGCAACAGACAGACAGACAGACGGACATGCTCCAATCGACTCCCCAAGTCATGCTGATCATTTATGTATACTTTTTGTATGGTCGGAGATGCTTCCTTTAATGCGTTACAAACTTAATGACAAAGTTACGAGACCGAGTTCTAATCGTGCGAATAGCACGATGAGTGTATACCCTATACCCATGTACAGACCTAGATGGCACGCAAAACCCAAAATATTCAATTTCATATTTTTTGTTGGGGAGGGAGGGGAAGATGGGTCGGACCTGACACTTCTTTATTACCTTGTCAAGACATCCAAAGGCTACCATTTGATATTAATTTGAAGTTTTTCGTGACATTCTATCAAAAGATATAACTGAATATAACTTTGTAGGGGAAGTAGGGGTAGGGGTAGTCGGAGCTAGTCCACTTTCCATCAACTCAAAGTATATGTCAGAATGAGACATTGATCAAAATTTCAAGTCGATAGCGATATTCTACCGAAAGTTATGGCCGAATTAAAATATCAAGGAGGGGTAGTTTGTATGGGAGGTAGGGGAACCCGTGGTCCGATTTGGCCCATTTTCAATACCGTCCAAGATTTTAGCAAAACAAACATTTGACCAAAATTTCAAACCGCTAGCTTTATTATTTCGGGAGTTATCGTGCTAACAGACAGACACACGGACAGACAGACAGACAGACAGACATGGCTTATTCGATTCAGGGACCGACCCTGATCATTTATATATATACTTTGCCATACCTCCGGTGGCTCCTTTGAGGTGTTACATAATATCGGCGTAACAAAAACAATATACCCTTTCACTCTATGAGCGAAGGGTATAATAAGAGCATCGGCAGATTTGCCATAACTCAAACTGTAGCGGTGACGTACCGTACAGCATTGGTTTCGCCCGAAAGCTAAATCTATAACTCAGTCACACCCGAGGCAAGAAAGTTCGACGCACACAAATTAAATTAATTTTTTTTTCAACTTGACAACAAAACAATAAACTTTTAAAATGAACAGCATTTACATCGAGTTATGTGCGAAGGACATAACAAAGTAATAGGGCAGTCAAAATATCCCAATTCAGGCCTCCAAATAGAAAAAAATAGAGTAAGGCTAATTTTTGTTGTTTTTGAATCAGTGGGCTCCCAGGAATATACAACTGATTTTGCTAAAAAAAATTTTGATCGGAAGGGTCCCAAAAAGGACAAAAAAGGATACTCTTCAATCCTTGTTCGGAGGTCGGCATGCGGGGTATCATATCAAATGGGACGTCGAGTACATTACCTATCTGGTGTTTGTTTCCTGTTTCAGGACCCTCAAAGGAATAAATCGAGCTTAAATGGAAAATTTTCGAGTTTCCCGTGTATTTTTCCAACGCCATAACTACGAGAATAATTCAAGTTGTCCCTTCTTTTATCACTTTGCTGAATCTATAATACCATTCTACCATTAAATTTGCTAAGAAAAAAGTTGACCGGAAAGCTCTGAAAAAGGACATAAAATGACATTTAATTCACACCTTGATCGAACGTGAGCATGTGGGGTGTCATATCAAAGAGGACGTCGAGTACATTGCATATCCGGTGCTTGTTTCCTGTCTCAAGGGCACTATATGGAATAAGTCGGGCTTAAATCAAAAATTAAAAATTACGGCTTTAGAAAAAAAAAAGATACGGGAAACACAAATTTTTTTAAGTTGAGCCCAATTTTCTCCTTTGAGGGTCCTTCGAACAAGTAACAAATGCCGGATATGGAATGTACTTGACATCCTCTTTGATATGACACCCCACATGGGCAATAAATCACCCCCAAAACGCTCCTTTTGGCCTGAAAATGCCACTTTTCTCAATTTCTATGAGATTTGGCGAAAATGGGGTTTGAAAAAGTCGATCAAGAGGGCATCCAGACCTACATTTTGCTGAAACTTTGAAGGCCCTAGCTATCACCGTTTAGGAGATACAGCCGTATAAAGAATGGGCAATAAATCGCCCCCAAAACGCTCCTTTTGGCCTGAAAATGCCACTTTTCTCAATTTCTATGAGATTTGGCGAAAATGGGGTTTGAAAAAGTCGATGAGGAGGGCATCTAGACCTACATTTTGCTGAAACTTTGAGGGCCCTAGCTATCACCGTTTAGGAGATACAGCCATTTAAAAAATGGGCAATTAATCACCCCTAAAACGCTCCTTTTGGCCTGAAAATGCCACTTTTCTCAATTTCTATTAGATACGGCGAAAATGGGGTTTGAAAAAATCGAAGAAGAGGGCATCCAGACCTACATTTTGCTGAAACTTTGAGGGCCCTAGCTATCACCGTTTAGGAGATACAGCCATTTAAAAAATGAGCAATAAAACACCCCCAAAACGCTCCTTTTGGCCTGAAAATGCCACTTTTCTCAATTTCTATGAGATTTGGCGAAAATGGGGTTTGAAAAAGTCGATGAGGAGGGCATCCAGACCTACATTTTGCTGAAACTTTGAGGGGCCTAGCTATCACCGTTTAGGAGATACAGCAGTTTAAAGATTGGGCAATAAATCACCCCCAAAACGCTCCTTTTGGCATGAAAATGTCCCTTTTCTCAATTTCTATGAGATTTGGCGAAAATGAGGTTTGAAAAAGTCGATGAAGAGGGCATCCAGACCTACATTTTGCTGAAACTTTGAGGGGCCTAGCTATCACCGTTTAGGAGATACAGCAGTTTAAAGATTGGGCAATAAATCACCCCCAAAACGCTGAAATGGGCTGAAAATGCTGCTTCTCTCAATTTCTATGAGATTTGGCGAAAATGGGGTTTGAAAAAATCGAAGAAGAGGGCATCCAGACCTACATTTTGCTGAAACTTTGAGGGCCCTTTTTTTTTTTGAGGGCCCTAGCTATCACCGTTTAGGAGATACAGCCGTTTAAAGAATGGGCAATAAATCACCCCCAAAACGCTCCTTTTGGCCTGAAAATGTCCCTTTTCTCAATTTCTATGAGATTTGGCGAAAATGAGGTTTGAAAAAGTCGATGAAGAGGGCATCCAGACCTACATTTTGCTGAAACTTTGAGGGGCCTAGCTATCACCGTTTAGGAGATACAGCAGTTTAAAGATTGGGCAATAAATCACCCCCAAAACGCTGAAATGGGCTGAAAATGCTGCTTCTCTCAATTTCTATGAGATTTGGCGAAAATGGGGTTTGAAAAAATCGAAGAAGAGGGCATCCAGACCTACATTTTGCTGAAACTTTGAGGGCCCTTTTTTTTTTTGAGGGCCCTAGCTATCACCGTTTAGGAGATACAGCCGTTTAAAGAATGGGCAATAAATCACCCCCAAAACGCTCCTTTTGGCCTGAAAATGTCCCTTTTCTCAATTTCTATGAGATTTGGCGAAAATGAGGTTTGAAAAAGTCGATGAAGAGGGCATCCAGACCTACATTTTGCTGGAACTTTGAGGGCCCTAGCTATCACCGTTTAGGAGATACAGCCATTTAAAAAATGGGCAATAAATCACCCCCAAAACGCTCCTTTTGGCATGAAAATGTCCCTTTTCTCAATTTCTATGAGATTTGGCGAAAATGAGGTTTGAAAAAGTCGATGAAGAGGGCATCCAGACCTACATTTTGCTGAAACTTTGAGGGGCCTAGCTATCACCGTTTAGGAGATACAGCAGTTTAAAGATTGGGCAATAAATCACCCCCAAAACGCTGAAATGGGCTGAAAATGCTGCTTCTCTCAATTTCTATGAGATTTGGCGAAAATGGGGTTTGAAAAAATCGAAGAAGAGGGCATCCAGACCTACATTTTGCTGAAACTTTGAGGGCCCTTTTTTTTTTGAGGGCCCTAGCTATCACCGTTTAGGAGATACAGCCGTTTAAAGAATGGGCAATAAATCACCCCCAAAACGCTCCTTTTGGCCTGAAAATGTCCCTTTTCTCAATTTCTATGAGATTTGGCGAAAATGAGGTTTGAAAAAGTCGATGAAGAGGGCATCCAGACCTACATTTTGCTGAAACTTTGAGGGGCCTAGCTATCACCGTTTAGGAGATACAGCAGTTTAAAGATTGGGCAATAAATCACCCCCAAAACGCTGAAATGGGCTGAAAATGCTGCTTCTCTCAATTTCTATGAGATTTGGCGAAAATGGGGTTTGAAAAAATCGAAGAAGAGGGCATCCAGACCTACATTTTGCTGAAACTTTGAGGGCCCTTTTTTTTTTTGAGGGCCCTAGCTATCACCGTTTAGGAGATACAGCCGTTTAAAGAATGGGCAATAAATCACCCCCAAAACGCTCCTTTTGGCCTGAAAATGTCCCTTTTCTCAATTTCTATGAGATTTGGCGAAAATGAGGTTTGAAAAAGTCGATGAAGAGGGCATCCAGACCTACATTTTGCTGAAACTTTGAGGGGCCTAGCTATCACCGTTTAGGAGATACAGCCATTTAAAAAATGGGCAATAAATCACCCCCAAAACGCTCCTTTTGGCATGAAAATGCCACTTTTCTCAATTTCTATGAGATTTGGCGAAAATAGGGTTTGAAAAAGTCGATGAAGAAGGCATCCAGACCTACATTTTGCTGAAACTTTGAGGGCCCTAGCTATCACCGTTTAGGAGATACAGCCGTTTAAAGAATGGGCAATAAATCACCCCCAAAACGCTGCTTGTGGCCTGAAAATGCCACTTTTCTCAATTTCTATGAGATTTGGCGAAAATGGGGTGTGAAAAAGTCGATGAAGAGGGCATCCAGACCTACATTTTGCTGAAACTTTGAGGGCCCTAGCTTTCACCGTTTACGCTCCTTTTGGTCTGAAAATGCCATTTTTCTCAATTTCTATGAGATTTGGCGAAAATGGGGTTTGAAAAAGTCGATGAAGAGGGCATCCAGACCTACATTTTGCTGAAACTTTGAGGGCCCTAGCTATCACCGTTTAGGAGATACAGCCGTTTAAAGAATGGGCAATAAATCACCCCCAAAACGCTCCTTTTGGCCTGAAAATTCCACTTTTCTCAATTCCTATGAGATTTGGCGAAAATGGGGTTTGAAAAAGTCGATGAAGAGGGCATCCCGACCTACATTTTGCTGAAACTTTGAGGGCCCTAGCTATCACCGTTTAGGAGATACAGCCGTTTAAAGAATGGGCAATAAATCACCCCCAAAACGCTGCTTGTGTCCTGAAAATGCCACTTTTCTCAATTTCTATGAGATTTGGCGAAAATGGGGTGTGAAAAAGTCGATGAAGAGGGCATCCAGACCTACATTTTGCTGAAACTTTGAGGGCCCTAGCTATCACCGTTTAGGGAATACAGCCGTTTAAAGAATGGGCAATAAATCACCCCCAAAACGCTCCTTTTTGCCTGAAAATGCCACTTTTCTCAATTTCTATGAGATTTGGCGAAAATGGGGTTTGAAAAAGTCGATGAAGAGGACATCCAGACCTACATTTTGCTGAAACTTTGAGGGGCCTAGCTATCACCGTTTAGGAGATACAGCAGTTTAAAAATTGGGCAATAAATCACCCCCAAAACGCTCCTTTTGGCCTGAAAATGCCATTTTTCTCAATTTCTATGAGATTTCGCGAAAATGGGGTTTGAAAAAGTCGATGAAGAGGGCATCCAGACCTACATTTTGCTGAAACTTTGAGAGCCCTAGCTATCACCGTTTAGGAGATACGGCCGTTTACAGAATGGGCAATAAATCACCCCCAAAACGCTGAAATGGGCTGAAAATGCTGCTTCTCTCAATTTCTATGAGATTTGGCGAAAATGGGGTTTGAAAAAGTCGATGAAGAGGGCATCCAGACCCACATTTTGCTGAAACTTTGAGGGGCCTAGCTATCACCGTTTAGGAGATACAGCCGTTTAAAGAATGGGCAAAAAATCACCCCCAAAACGCTCCTTTTGGCCTGAAAATGCCACTTTTCTCAATTTCTATGAGATTTGGCGAAAATGGGGTGTGAAAAAGTCGATGAAGAGGGCATCCAGACCTACATTTTGCTGAAACTTTGAGGGCCCTAGCTATCACCGTTTAGGGAATACAGCCGTTTAAAGAATGGGCAATAAATCACCCCCAAAACGCTCCTTTTTGCCTGAAAATGCCACTTTTCTCAATTTCTATGAGATTTGGCGAAAATGGGGTTTGAAAAAGTCGATGAAGAGGACATCCAGACCTACATTTTGCTGAAACTTTGAGGGGCCTAGCTATCACCGTTTAGGAGATACAGCCATTTAAAAAATGGGCAATAAATCACCTCCAAAACGCTCCTTTTGGCATGAAAATGCCACTTTTCTCAATTTCTATGAGATTTGGCGAAAATAGGGTTTGAAAAAGTCGATGAAGAAGGCATCCAGACCTACATTTTGCTGAAACTTTGAGGGCCCTAGCTATCACCGTTTAGGAGATACAGCCGTTTAAAGAATGGGCAATAAATCACCCCCAAAACGCTGCTTGTGGCCTGAAAATGCCACTTTTCTCAATTTCTATGAGATTTGGCGAAAATGGGGTGTGAAAAAGTCGATGAAGAGGGCATCCAGACCTACATTTTGCTGAAACTTTGAGGGCCCTAGCTTTCACCGTTTACGCTCCTTTTGGCCTGAAAATGCCATTTTTCTCAATTTCTATGAGATTTGGCGAAAATGGGGTTTGAAAAAGTCGATGAAGAGGGCATCCAGACCTACATTTTGCTGAAACTTTGAGGGCCCTAGCTATCACCGTTTAGGAGATACAGCCGTTTAAAGAATGGGCAATAAATCACCCCCAAAACGCTCCTTTTGGCCTGAAAATTCCACTTTTCTCAATTCCTATGAGATTTGGCGAAAATGGGGTTTGAAAAAGTCGATGAAGAGGGCATCCCGACCTACATTTTGCTGAAACTTTGAGGGCCCTAGCTATCACCGTTTAGGAGATACAGCCGTTTAAAGAATGGGCAATAAATCACCCCCAAAACGCTGCTTGTGTCCTGAAAATGCCACTTTTCTCAATTTCTATGAGATTTGGCGAAAATGGGGTGTGAAAAAGTCGATGAAGAGGGCATCCAGACCTACATTTTGCTGAAACTTTGAGGGCCCTAGCTATCACCGTTTAGGGAATACAGCCGTTTAAAGAATGGGCAATAAATCACCCCCAAAACGCTCCTTTTTGCCTGAAAATGCCACTTTTCTCAATTTCTATGAGATTTGGCGAAAATGGGGTTTGAAAAAGTCGATGAAGAGGACATCCAGACCTACATTTTGCTGAAACTTTGAGGGGCCTAGCTATCACCGTTTAGGAGATACAGCAGTTTAAAAATTGGGCAATAAATCACCCCCAAAACGCTCCTTTTGGCCTGAAAATGCCATTTTTCTCAATTTCTATGAGATTTCGCGAAAATGGGGTTTGAAAAAGTCGATGAAGAGGGCATCCAGACCTACATTTTGCTGAAACTTTGAGAGCCCTAGCTATCACCGTTTAGGAGATACGGCCGTTTACAGAATGGGCAATAAATCACCCCCAAAACGCTGAAATGGGCTGAAAATGCTGCTTCTCTCAATTTCTATGAGATTTGGCGAAAATGGGGTTTGAAAAAGTCGATGAAGAGGGCATCCAGACCCACATTTTGCTGAAACTTTGAGGGGCCTAGCTATCACCGTTTAGGAGATACAGCAGTTTAAAGAATGGGCAATAAATCACCCCCAAAACGCTCCTTTTGGCCTGAAAATGCCACTTTTCTCAATTTCTATGAGAGTTGGCGAAAATGGGGTCTGAAAAAGTCGATGAAGAGGGCATCCAGACCTACATTTTGCTGAAACTTTGAGGGCCCTAGCTATCACCGTTTAGGAGATACAGCAGTTTAAAGATTGGGCAATAAATCACCCCAAAACGCTCCTTTTGGCCTGAAAATGCCACTTTTCTCAATTTCTATGAGATGTGACGAAAATGGGGTTTGAAAAAGTCGATGAAGAGGGCATCCAGACCTACATTTTGCTGAAACTTTGAGGGTCTATCTATCACCGTTTAGGAGATACAGCAGTTTGAAGATTGGGCAATAAATCACCCCCAAAACGCTGAAATGGGCTGAAAATGCTGCTTCTCTCAATTTCTATGAGATTTGGCGAAAATGGGGTTTGAAAAAGTCGATGAAGAGGGCATCCAGGCCTACATTTTGCTGAAACTTTGAGGGCCCTAGCTATCACCGTTTAGGAGATACAGCCGTTTAAAGAATGGGCAATAAATCACCCCCAAAACACTCCTTTAAGATGACTGCACTATATGTCAAGATAGTTCCAGCTAAAATAAATAGTAGAAGTTATTCCAAGCGAGCAATGTTAGAAGTTTTATCAGTTCTGGTGCTTCCTCCTCTTCAAACTTCGAGGATCATCTTTGCGAGTCTAAAATGAGTTCAAAATATGTAGCGAAATTATCAGCGCCATGCGAATAGGGGAGTGGAGCGAAAGAGGCCCCGGGCGCGGTATTCCAAAGAACGTGAGCCGAAAAATTTAAAATGTTTTTCAAAAAAGTGTTCTCATATTTTTACTGAGAGCCGCGTTAACGCAGCATTAGAATGCTTCAGATTGTTTACAATTTGTATCCTTAAGGTGAGCAGCGTTAAGGCGAGTGTAAAATATCTTAAATAGTCTAAGCTTACGTTGATTTTTTTCCGGAGAAACTACTATTTATCACAAGGAAAACATGAAAAATTTAGACATGGCTGACACTTTTAACAGCATCAAGAATTGCATTATGCTTCAATCATGGCAGTAATTACTGCACTTCATATCTAAACTTGGGTTCCTACTAATTAAAGGCTATTCTATACATAGACAAGCAGTCGGAAGCTCAAAAAAAAAGCTGAGCACTTCGAGTTAACTACAGCAATCCTTCTACCCTGGTTCCGAACGTCGAAATTTTCTCTAACTTAGGAACGTATTAGCGAAGAAAGTGTTCCAAACTGGAGACTTAATCACCTAGTTTTAAACATTAAAAAAGATTTTTCCATCAACGGTATTTTCCTACGTGATAAATCGTAATAAAGTTTAGCGAAGACCATATGGCATCATTGTACACTTTTTTTTCTTAGACGAACGGAGAAAACTATTAAGTTTGGACTTGGATGCGGAACCATCTCCTTCCCATAAACATTAAAAACGTATTTGCACGTAGGTATATTAATGAGTAAACTTGAAAGTTGAAATATGACACTCAAAATTATAAAGCCCCCCCTTTCTTTTTCTTCCGTTTTCACTTAAGCTCCGCGCTGTCGATTAAACAATATTTGTGTGAGATTTGGTTGGAATAAGTGTGTGAAACGCAGGACCGCCGAAGTGCTATAGGGGAACGAAGCTCTATAGGCCGTATAGGCAACTCAAAAACAAAAGAAAGAGAGAGTTTCTCTGTGAGGTAAGCAGCGGCACATGCTTGCTGTAGCTCAGTGTCGGAGAATTTGGGCGGGGTTTTTGCCGCTCACAGCCCCTGTCCTGCACATATTAAAAAAGGGATATCATGTGCCTAGAGATATAACAATACAACACAAGGAGGATAAAAGAAATTGGAGGAATGAATACGGCGTCGGCGATCTCAAGTGCTTTGAATGCTCGTGGGCCCTGATTGTATTGGGCCCTGGCCGTCTTTACCCGCGAAACTAAAAAAAAAAAGAAATAACCCGACCGTGAGCCCCCATGGCCAGGAAAATTCATATAAAATTTGGGGGCTCCCTTGATGAATCACCCTATACTTCGGAAACGGACCGGGGATATATATTTTAACTTACATTACGGATATTACAAACACGACGGCACAAATGGTACTTATCCGTTATTCCAATGAAGCCTCAGGATCTCGTAGCGATTATGTCGGCAGTAGCACATAACCTCACTGTGATTTTTTTCAGGGGCCACTATAATATTTTTTTTCTTGTCACAGTCACGTTTTTTTTCACTTTTTTTAGGGCTACAGACAAGGCACTTCACTTCAACGTGGCACAAAAAAAATCCTCGGACTTTATAAATTAAATAAATAAACGGAAAAACGATAACCAAAAACTAAAACCAACAACAAAAAAAAAGTGTAGACCAAACACGCACGAGGTGTCCGCTTCCACGATATGTACCCGACTCTCCCGAATTTTGGGTCGTGTGGTCTCACGCCACGACACTCGCACGCACACCACGGCACGGCGAACCTTGACCGGCCACTTGCGAAAATTTTCTTCGCTATAAAGATGATTAAAACCAGCTTTGCATATATTTAATTGCATGCACTTGCCTTAATCATCAATACATCGAAGTTGTCTTTTGTTGGTGTGCGAGCCACTTGGGCTTATTGACGCAACAATAAGAGAAATGCAAACGATCGCAAGTGGATAATTACAAGTTGCCAAAGATAAAGCATTGTCTTAGAAATGGGGGGGGGGGGGGGGTTGCATGATCCGGCAGTACGATTCCCTTTATGTTTTTTTTTGTATTGATCAGAATTCGCCGATAGTTTTCATCAACGAATGGATCGGTACTGTCGATGTTTTCCTCACTTTTTACCGTAGAAAGACGTTCCGAACGTAGTTTACCTTCAATTCGTAATTTGTCTTCATTCTGAGAAATCTGGCTTGAGCATTCACATATTTTCCACGATAGATTTTACAAACAGAAAAAGAATCCACGCCGCGCGTCGTTTTCATAGAAATACATTTTTTTTAACTAACGCCCTGATGCATATAAAACGAAAAATCTCGCTCAGAAACAGAAGGCTTGTTTCTAACGGATCAACTATGATGGTTACAAGGTAGCAATACCCTCTGTCCACCTTCGGACTGCCTAGTTAAGACATTACGCTTCAACGCGTCCTTTAAATCAGCAATCTGGGCGAGGGAAAGTTGGACGGATATGTTAAGGTCCCTTCACCACAACACTATCAGCTTTTATACAGATGGATCCAAAACTGACACAGAATCTGGAGCGGGCATCAGCGGTCCAGGTGTAAGCTACTCAATACCTATGGGGAAATTAGCGTCTGTGTTCCAGGCGGAAGTACATGCAATAGAAATTTGCGCCAGAGAATGTCATAGAACAAAGGATATGTCAACAGAAAGATCTTTACCGACAGTCAGGCGGCTATCGAAGCTCTTACAAAACATACCTTTATTTCAAAACTAGTGTGGCTATGTCAGGAAATACTTCAATCTGTAGGATGTCGCAATGATATTACACTCCTATGGGTTCCCGGACACTCTGGAATAGAAGGGAATGAGCTCGCGGACGAACTCGCTAGGGTAGCCTCTGCTAGCCCCTTCTGCGGCCCGGAGACCTTCTGCGGTATACCACTGTGTCTATGCAGAAACGAAATCACTGAGTGGGAGAAGACGACAGCCACCGTATGCTGGGATGATCTTCCACGACTAAGGCTGTCGAAGCTTTTTGTAGCAACCTACTCTAAGAAACACACTCTGGAGTTAGTTAAGCTCAACAGGAACAGGGTCAGAATCATAAGTGGCCTCCTTACAGGCCACTCCCGTCTGAACGGGCATTTAAGAACCATGCGCTTAGTCGCAGACGCGACCTGCCGTTTCTCCGAGGCCGATGACGAAATATCCACTCACATACTTTGCGAGTGTGAAAGACTGGCAACGAGACGGGAGGAATGCTTTGGCATAACTTTCCCTCTCACAGAGGACATCGCCTCCCTTAGCATGAGACAAACTAATCGATTTATCGACAGATGTCGGTTAGATAAATTTATCTAACCTGTAGCGTGGGCAATGGCACAATAGACCACCGGTCGCAGTGCTTATGACAAATATGCCGATGCCCCCATTTAATCTAATCTAATCTAACGGACACAAGATTAAACCGGACGGTTCTCAACTTTCCCTACCAGGAGTACCCCAGTCTCGGTTGATATTTGGTTTCAACTATATGTTCTGAATAGACTATGCAAATGTCACTGTCATTGCCGGAAGGAATCGATTACGTAGACCACGGTACATCGCGCAATTTCATTTTCAAACGCAACACCACGGTTGATATGTATGTTAATTACGGCATAGCAAATAAATCAACTCGTACTTTAGGGACCTACCCAAACCTGCTACCGACTCCCCTGCAATGGTCTACGACACACAATATATTTCAATAATTTCTGGCACACCGTCTCTTGAGAACAAAACAGCAGATAAGGTACATGTAAGCGCCATCCCGCGATTCCGCATGTCTCATATAGCTTATAGCCCAACAGCCACCAGTATGCTCGATCTCATTTCGATCAGCTATAAAAGGCGAAACACACGACGAGTCAACAGCATTTTAGTCTTGGCATCGAAGCATTAACAACTGGAACTCAGAATTGAAACATGAATTGCTGATTCACCCTCGTCAGCAGTGAATGCGTAGTGAAGACGTTTCGTTTTCGAATCCGTTGTATTAAATTTGACGCTTTCATATCTATAAAATAGTTTTCCACTGAGACAAGAGGTTAGTCGATGACGATACATTGATTTTTGGCATAATAACCGCTTGCCGCTAGCCTCAGCGTAAAATTTTTTTTTCGGAAACAAACATCAAATTTCACTCACTTATAAGATCTATGTTAAAAGGGGCAAGACCCAATTCTGTACTGTCATCGCTACGAAAACTCTCGTGATTATACGAATAACCATGAAAGTCACTTGCACATATGCTAATTGGCACAGAATACCTTTAAATCGAAAATATTCTAATATGGGCCCTAAGTATCTTTAAGTATCAAAATATGTAAATTAAATCAACTAAAAGCCCATCTTACCTCCTTACTGCTGAACACAGAAACTTCCGGATTCCGTATAGGCTCGCCATCCAACAACCAAACTACTTTTGCAGGCGGATACGAGCCCCATGTTTCACATCTAATAGGCGCTGCTTGTCCGGCCGTCAGCAAATCGTTCGGTGATACAATTTTCACTTGAATAGGTTTCACTGCAAAGACAAGCAACCATAATGAATGCATCAACCCTACCATCACACAACAACAAGAAAAGCAACTCGTAATGCCACCTGACATGGCATTAAACTTACAATGAACTTGTAACGTGACCGCCTTTGTAACGGCCGGTATTAACTTTGATCCCTGAGCTCGACATTCCAGCTTCGAGCCGAAATACTCTCGTGTCACCGTCCCGATGAACAAAGGACTCACCACCGCCGCAACACCTTCGTCTATTGAATGTTGACTTTTACCGAATATTTCGATACCATCGCGCCACCATGTTAGCTTTGGCAGAGGCCGTCCTGTGAAAATACAAGGAAAAAAACGGACGAAATTAAAGGACTTCAGTTCATATAGCGAATGTTTAATAATGTACAACGACAATAACCAAGGAGAGAGAGAAAAAAACAGCATCTGAAACCACTTGTGTCATTTTGCACCCAGAAGTCACGACAAACAGAGTAGAGCATGGAGAGAGTACAGTATGTACATGTACAACACGCGCATATACCGCAACTCGTGAGGTGATATAATTTGGTTTTCGCGAGAGAGAAAAAAAAACTAGGCAAAGAAGACCGGGGAAACAAATAACTTTCATTAAATTCGGACACGTTTCACCACGAAAGTGAATTTAAAAAAAAATCCCTTACGCTCTCGCTCTTCTCCGGCGGAAAGAATAAATATTAACACACGCCAGGTTTCCGAGCCCACTGCATTATACCTACAATTTCCTTTGGTTTTATGCGCGTAACGCAATACACCGGGTTGGTACTGAAATAATTCTGAATAATTCATTTAATTGCTTGTAAATATTTTCTCTCTCGCAAAAAAAAACGCTACGCATCCGTATTTCGGAAATAAAAAATAATCAAATTGCCAATTCAATTTTCCGGCTCATAACGTATTAAATTCGGCCTGGGCATATTGGATCGTCTTTAATTAAATTGGGTCATGCCTCATCAACAGAGAGAGAGAGAAAGAAAGGCATCCTACTGCTGAACGGAAATTTTTTAATAGCTATGGTTGAAATTTGCTAGAAGAATGCTAAATGTGCAGCTGCAAATCTGGTTAAGCTAAACGGATACAGATACGGATTTAGATACAACACTGCAAATGGAAGATATACAGCTTTTATATAAGCCCAGTCGCCATCGAAATGAAAAAAAAAACTACTAAATCCGCGTTTTCATTAGTTTCAATCAACGTGTGGATAGTGAATTATATTTTCGCTCAACGAAAAACAAAAAACGTTCCATTTCGAGCCCTTATCGAGCTGGACTCTCATCATGCTATCTGATTCAAATCCATTGTTTTCCAATTCCATTTTTAACCACTCCAAACTCCCGAGTTCTATCGATTCGCTGTAAATGTGTATCCAGTATCCATCTCTTGAATAAAAATCCCTTCCATCTCTCTCTCTCTCGTAAATCTGCAATCCTTTATGTACGGACTGGAGTGAGCAGTGAGGGCTCAGGGTATCGAATTACTCTGTTGAAAATCCCACAAAATAAGGCCTAACTATACTCATAGTACATTGTCCCAAGAGCCGAAAAGAGAAGAGAGAAAAATAGTGTGATTTACTGTGGTGTCGATTATTTTGTGAGTAGGAAAGCCCACCTCCCTCGACCACCCTCAACAGATTTATTATCAAGGTATGGGTAAATCTCTTTACCGCAACTGGAAACCTGTTTGGATGTTTTTTTTTTCTTCTCGGTCCCACCTTACTCGTGTATACATTGCGGTTTGTGTGGTTATTTATCCGGAGTCCTGGCTATAGTAGCAGAGCAGTTAGCCTATTGACTTTACCTTTCTTTTGTCCATATGCAATGACAGAAATATTAACCACGTGCCTTATCCAGAATCTCGAAAGCATTGTTTCCATTGTGAGGTTTCTTTAAGGATAGTCACTATGAAAAGGAAAGATAAAGAGCAGGCGAACATCGGGAAGAAAAGAAGGACATTTTCGCAGCAGTAGTGTCCTTGATGTAAAAAAAAAGTTCATTTGGCAGTCGTCGGATCATCGCACGCCAAAATAGTTTCTGCCTTTGCATAATATGGGAAAGTTTTGCATATTGGCTATTGCGTATTGGGCCATTTTCATTTTGGAAGAATAATGTCGGTCGGCAAGGTCCTTTGTCATAATGTCGCATTTTTAGGTAAGGACAAATTTTCATTATTTTGGGACGTGGTCTTTATAGGAGTTTTTGTGAGATTTTCAGTTATTGTATTGTAAGCTGTCAATTCAAGGACACTTGCAGTTTAGAGGATACGAAACTTGTTTGAACCAAGAATGATTCGAATACTTATGGGCATCAAATTGACTTCCGGATAATAAGTTTAGGGCAAGAAATGCTTACCTTATAAATCCACAATAACAGACTAACACATTTTGGGCTTGTTACTACCGCTCATGTCATACCTACTCAGTAGTGTGGTACAAGAGGGGAAAACAATTTAAACAGTGGTTGACCAAATTTACCCCCCTTTAGTATAATTAATTTTGGACCATTACGCTATTGGTTATCGAAAGCAGATTATCAAATTCTTCTTTTCGACACTAGCGAAAGAAAATATCGGAATCAAATGTGATCGTCATGCGAATTAATATTACAGAACAATCCAAAGAACCATAGCCTTAACTGTAAACTACTTCAAACATGGCGTGACGTTTCAAAAATATCTTGTGTTCGAAACCGAAATGGGGGCCCCTACACAATATAATCCACTATTAGTCAGTATTATTGCACTTCCCTTTACAACAAAAAGAATACATTTAACTTGTTAAAGAATAATTCTGAAAAATAAAATTTTTAGACAACCTTTGAAGTTAACCTTATCAAATTAGCTATTAGTTTTATTGCAGTGATTCGTATCCTCTTCTTTGATATTAGCAGTGGCGTAGATAGCTTTTACAAGGAAAATTCAATTTAATGGTCTGAGTGATCGTGAATAACCTGAATTCGTACACTGACTAGTTTTTGTACAAATATTGGCGATAATTTTTTTTTCACAAAATTTAGCCCGCAAACCTTTGTGGAAATGAAAATACAAAGCCTGAAGAGATTTTTCTGTGCGGCCTGCGTCTACGTATACATATATGTATGTAGTTTAAATTTTCGTACAAAATTTTATGCAAAAATTTGAATCTGAATCTATACGAGGGTGGTTCAATAAGTACCCGTGTTGAAAATGAAAACACAATTTTTTTTCTAATTTTTATTTTTATTTTTCAACATAGTCCTCTTTTAGCAAGATACACTTTTCCCAACGTTCCTGCCATTTTGTAACCCCTCCAAAAAATAGGATGTCGAGTTCGCCAAAATACGGCGATGACTTCCTCGTTTGAGCAAAAAATTTTTCCCGCGAGCCATTTCTTCATGTTAGGGACCAAGAAGAAGTCGCAGGGAGCCAGACCGGGTGAATACGGAGGATGCGGCAGCAATTCATTACGCAATTCATGCAGTTTGGTGGCGACGACTTTGGATGAATGCGCTGGTGCGTTATCGTGGTGAAACAGCACTTTCTTTTTCGCCAAATGCGATCGTGTCTCCTTCAATTTTTTATCGAAGCGGTCCAATAACTCACTGTCCAGTAATCGTTCTTCGTTTTTCTAAGAAAAAATCCATAAGGATGACGCCCTTCGCATCCCAAAAAATCGGGCCCGTGACCGCCATGAAATGATTTCCGGCCGATGGAACCGTTTTGTCCTTCTTTGGAGCAGATTCACCGTTGAACCAATATCTAAGGGTGGTCATAGACGGCGAAGTGTCCCCATAAATAGCATCCAACTTCGCTTTTATCTCCTCGCATTTTTTCTGATCAAAAAGCAGAAATCGAATTACCTCTCTCTTTCCATCTTATCGAAAATTACGAAACACGCGTTACTCGAATGGCTGTCAAATCAAAACTAACCAATAAATTAGTCTGGAATTTATTTTGGCTTCGTTTGATAGATGGCAGCACACGATGATGCCACCAACTTCCCTCAGTACCATCCTATGTCTTCAAACACGGGTACTTATTGAACTGCCCTCGTATATATAAAAATGGAGCGAAAAAAATGTATAGTCATTCATCAATTGAGAACGGCTGGATCGATTTGGTTGAAATTTTTTTTCAGTTGTTTGCAATTACCAGGTGAAGGTCTTTACGGAAGAAAATTTTGGAAAAACCCTCCGGAAAAGGCGGAAAATTGAAAAAATCGAAAAAATTCATCAATTGAGAACAGCTGGGCCGATTTAGTTCCATTTTTTCAGTTGTTTGGAATTGCCAGGAGAAGGTTTTTAAGTAAGAAAATTTTGGAAAAACCCTCCGGAAAAGTCAGAAAATTGGAAAAATCGAAGTAATTCATCAATTGAGAACGGCTGGGCCGATTATGTTCAATTTTTTTTCAGTTGTTTGCAATTGCCAAAAGGTTTTTACGAAAGAAAATTTTGGAAACCCCTCAGGAAAACTCGGAAAATTGGAAAAATCGAAGTAATTCATCAATTGAAAACGGCTGGATCGATTTGGTTAAAAAAAATTTTTCAGTTGCATCAATTGAGAACGGCTGGACCGATTTGGTTCACATTTTTTTCAGTTGTTTGCAATTACCACACCCAGCAAAAAACGTGTATTAAAACCAATGAAGTTTTTACTTTACTTCTAGCAAACAGAAAATTTCTTTAAACGTATGAAGTTTGAATATAATTAATTAAAAATGCCATTGGATCAAATACACTTTCATTGAATTTAAAATTTCAGTAGTAATAGAGTTAAAGCAAGCCGACATACAACTAATGCAACAAATTACTTAGAATCTAGTAAATCAACTTCATGGGAACTATGATTTTTTTGCATAGCCTCTATGTATAAACATTTTAGTTTTGTATTGCACCGCGTATCAAGTAGTTACGATTTTAGAAACGTTGACAACATTCCACATCTAGTCTCATGGCAATGTGAACGGACTGGCACGCAGGCGGACCGGGTTCGAATCCAAGTTTCGGCATAAGGTTTTTTATGAATAAAAAAAAAATATAAAAATTTGAAATAAAAAAAAAATAGAAAAAAATAAAAAAAAAAGAATAAAAAAAAATAAAAAAAAATAAAAAAAAAAATAAAAAATATTCTTTTCTATTTTTTTTTTTAAATAAAATCCAATGAAATTTTTACATAGAATCGATGAACAATCTCATTGTTATAATCGAATTTTCACTTTATATTTTCAATGATATTTCTAATCATTGTCCCAAAAAGGCTATTTCATAGGCTCCAAATCATAGCCGAAATTTCATAGGTTCTATGTAATTTTTCTTTAATAAAAGTAATTTTTTTCTGGGTGCAGAAGAAGGTTTATACGGATGAAAATTTTGGAAAAACCCTCCGGAAAAGTCGGAAAATTGAATAATTCGAAGTAATTCATCAATTGCTAGACCGATTGGGCTCAATTTTTCTTCAGTTGTTTGCAATTACCAGGAGAAGGTTTTTACGAAAAAAAAATGTTGGGAAAACTCTCCGGAAAAGTAGGAAAATTGGAAAAATCGAAGTAATTCATCAATTGAGAACGGCAGGACCGATTTGGTAAAATTTTTTTTCAGCTGTTTGCAATTACCAGAAGAAGGTTTTTACGAAAGAAAATTTTGGGAAAACTCTCCGGGAATGTCGGAAAATTGGAAAATCGGAAAAATTCATCAATTGATAACGGCTGGGCCGATTTAGTTAAAAAAAATTTCAGTTGTTTTCAGTTCCCAGAAGAATGTTCTTACGAAAGAAAATGTTGGAAAATTGGAAAAGTCGGAAAATTGGAAAAATCGAAATAATTTATCAATTGAGAACGGCTGGACCGATTTGGTTCAAATTTTTTTTCGGTGCATTTTGCAATTACCAGGTTTCTACGAAAGAACATTTTGGGAAACCCTTCCGGAAAAGTCGGAAAATTGGAAAACTTGAACGTTATTTTTTTTTTCTTGCAATTTTTCCACAATAGCTTTTCGAATGAAGAAATATAAAATTCTTAGTAGAAAATAAATAATAATAATTATAAATGTGCCGCTTTTGAATGCCGAGCAGACGAACGTATACGATTCGCTTATGAAGGTTGTTAACGATGAAACAGGAGGTATTTCTCGATGCTCCTGGTGGGACTGGCAAGACATTCGTCATTTCGTTGATAATGGCAACAATCCGGTCAAGATGTAAAATTGCGATGGCTTTTGCATCCTCTGGCATTGCTGCTACAGTGTTGGAAGGCGGCCGAACTGCACATTCCGCTTTAAAGCTGCCGATGAATCTACTGTTGGTTCAGAAGCCAACGTGCACAATCACAACAACAGAGAAATTGATGCGAGAATGCAAAATCCTCATTTAACCCATTTCTTCCCAGCGTTGCGTATACGCAACACGAAGTTTGACCTCTGTAAACACCACCAAATTTAAATTGAAATGGAAAAGGGATCATGTAATTTTTAGTGGGCATTTCTTGGCTCTATTTCTGCATATTTGTTATAGTGAATCAGCGATTGGGTCCTTGAAGATATAAGAGAAAGGAATAACATGTTTTTTAGGACATTTTTTGTAACAATTTTAAAAATATTTAGATGTCTTAAAATCAATATCCAAATGCACTTTCTACACGGCAAACAATTGCTAATTATTTGGTTTAACTTGGTTTTGGAAAAGGTTGGTCCTTGCTTCAGGAGCATGTGTTAAATAAAGGTGATGCGTTCACGCAACGTTGGGAGTTTCCCGGTACAGTAACACTGGGGTAAACGCATAAAGAACAAAACATTTCTTGCTATGTAACGCAGGTTTCGCATCAGCAACATCTTAAAATGAGTTCTAAATACCTCACTATCTACGTGACACACGCGACTCATGGTATATCCAGTACTCTTTTGTGAGTCACATGTGTCTCATTGAGGAAAAGAAAACAATAAAATAAGTTGCGGGACAATGATAGCTAGATACTTGTCAGTTGGTATAAAGCCATTTTCCAAATACATATTTCATATTTCCAAAAATGTTTCAAGGATTTCTACAGTGGGTAAAGGAAGCCTTTGTAGTGAATGTATGTACCCTGAAAAGTCTATGAAACTATTGGTACAGTATTCACTCCACGGTATGGTCTGAAGTCAACAAGTATGGGATCAGAAACATTTTCCATTTAAGGGCAGTTTTGTTAGAACAGAGCTACTAAGTAAATGTTTGCTAAACTTTTCTGTAGTAAATTTTTCTCTTACACTGGACGCAAGCACATATTTATTTTTAGTCAAGTTACTATTTTGCTTTTGTCACAAGGAATTGTGAAACAATCCAGAATCGCTAAAAGGTTGTAAGACAGACCTCTCGGCGATAATTGTGGCTAGCAGTGTACACGTTGAGCAGTTCTATATATTTTGGCTAATGACTTAAGCACCTACATTGTAATATACCTGTTCAAATCTGAAATAGAAAATACCAAAAACAAGCGACATCCGGGACGAAGCCGACCTCCATTATAATACAAATGGCCAGTTACTCGTACATCTTATCTAATAGTTAGTCTTTGCATATAGAGAAGATTCAAACAATTTTCAGAAAGCTTTACAATATATTGAAATTAATTTTTAGGGTTTTTTAGATTTTTCAAAAAAACCCTTATGAAATCGATTTTGTCCGTCCGTCTGTCCGTCTGTCCGTCTGTCCGTCCGTCTGTTCACTAAATAACTCGCGAACGGCTTAACCGATCGTCATGAAATTTGGTAGGAATGTGTAGAATGGTAACAGTCTTTGGCACGAAATACTTAAAAGTTGGTAGAACAAAAATTACAGGGTGTCCCGGACATTTGAAAATTTGTTCACTAAATAACTCGCGAACGGCTTAACGGATCGTCATGAAATTTGGTAGGAATGTGTAGAATGGTAACAGTCTTTGGCATGAAATACTTAAAAATTGGTAGGACCAAGATAACAGGGTGTCCCAGATATTTACAAATTTGTTCACTAACCGATCGTAATGAAATTTGGTTGGAATGTGTAGAATCGTAACAGTCTTTAGCACGAAATACTTAGACGTTGGTAGGACAAAGCAAAGAGGGTGTCCCGGAGATTTGAAAATTTGAATTTTTTAGTTTTTATCAAATCAAAGAACTCGATGGGTACATTTCATATCAGTCGCTTTTTTCCAGTTTGGAGTAATAGTAACGGCGTTACAGCTAATAAATCCAGTTAATATGTGGAGCGATAATATATGGTAAATCTATTTTTGGATTGGGCTAATTAAAAAGTGTTACAGAATGAAAGGCGTTAGCCTTTCATTCTGGAACGCGTTTATTTAGACCAATCCAAAAATAGATTTACGAGAAGCATTTCACTAACATTGTGCATAATTCTTATTTATTACCTATAAAATATATGTGCAAAATATTTCACTATGTATGTATTCAATATCTAAAAAACCCTCGTATTGCGGGCGCAGCCCTCTGTACGCCGGTATTTTTGTTTATTTTGCATAGGTCTGCCATATGTTCCTTGGTTATGCCATTGTATGAAATTCTGCAAAGATTTTTTAAATTTCAGATGTAACCAAGCAAAATATGGCAGAACTGTCCTCCTGACCAACTATTCGACGGAGTTTTTGAACTCGCTTGATGTGCCAGGAGCCGCGACGCATAATTTACAGCTGAAGATGGGATCGATCATAAACATGTTACGAATCATCCAAAATTGTGCAACGGTTCGCGGTTGTCCGTCAAGAAACTGATGAACAATGTGATTCAAGCGACGATCATCAAGGGAACATTCAAAGTAGAAGAAGAACTGACTGAAATCCTGGCTACGCCCATGTGTCCCGGAGATTTAAAAATTTGTTCACTAACCGATCGTAATTCCTACCAAATGAATGTGTAGAATCGTAACAGTCTTTAACACGAAATACTTAGACGCTTAGACGTTGGTAGGACAAAGCTAACAGGGTGTCCCGGAGATTTGAAAAAGTCGACTTTTTTAGTTTTTATCGAACATGGACGTGTGGGTACTCAAATCAAAGAACTTGATGGGTACATTTCATATCAATCGCTTTTTTCCAGTTTGGAGTAATGGTAACGGAGTTACAGCTAATAAATCCAGTTAATATGTGTAGCCATGATACATAGTAAATCTAAAACCTTTCATTCTGGAACGTGTTTATTTAGACCAATCCAAAAAAATGCCAACGGGTATGGTTTATGGTGCAATTATAACTTTCATCCCTTCTAGAGTCAAAGTTTCCAAACACACTGCAGGATTTACATTTTTTGAGTAAAATTTACAAAAGGCTAACGGTACATCTCATTTTTTAGCAGAGGGGCTCCTTAGCAGCATTTAATTTTCCTGCTCGCTACAAATTTTGGTTATTTGGCTTATGCTTCATGCTTCTCTTCAAGTTCGTCTTGAAACTTTCTCATCCGGAGAATATTACATATTCTATAAGTGTCTGCCAATTTTAGACAGGTTTTGGGCTTGGAATTTCTTCGGCTTTCTATCGTTAAGTTAGTCCAGTAAGAATCGTTAAGCCCCAAAATAACGCGTTCGTAAATACTGAAAATTGCATATTACATGAGTGACATAGGAGGGTGCTTCCGCGAGGTTTTGCTCCGGGCACCAAAATTCCTTCGCACAGATCTGGCTTCTTTTGAAGTTTTTTTTTGCGTACAATTTAGCCAAACTCTTGAAAAGAAAGTGACCGCTGCATCAAGAAAAATTCGTTCGCGACATTTATATTTATAAAAGGATAACTGTGGATCTTTCGAACCAAATATCGTTCAATAAGGTCCAAGTCAGGAGAACTTTTTGCAGCTAGGACTCATGAAATGAAGAACCAAATACCTGACGATATACCCTCTTGTTCATATAATGGATCCACCATTTCCCCTGCATGATGCATATTTCTTCGGTGGAGTTACACGAATTTTATTTCAGCTGATTTGATTCTGGCTTTAGTTTAACTTGCCCATAGGGTGAAGCTCTACATAGGGGCTCTCCAAATACGATCCTCAGATTTGTACACTAAAATCAATGCCTGTTACGAGACTGGCACGAAGGAGGGTTCATCAAGGTATGGTGTTCTTTTGCCACTTCTCTTGAATTAACTGATAAATACCTAAATAGTCTAGTAGTCTGGACTATAGACCAGGTTATCGCGCGTATCCTTGGTGCACAGGGTCATGAGTTCGAATCTCACTGTGGAACATGGGGATTTTCGAACTCACGAGCTTGTGACGGACTATGATCTCACTGAAATGTTAACACTGCTGAGCGTGATGCTGATCTCATTACCTTAACAAAAAGCAGATAAGATCTTGGAAATAGGACTAGTCACTAACACATCCTGCAGCCTTAGTCCAATGTTGGATTGTCGCGCCTGTTATATATTTTATTTTACCTAAATAGTATAAGTAGATGATCTTAAAAGTTTTCTCGTATAATTAAAAAAAAAAATGTTGCTCGAACATAAAATTTTTGTTGCGCTTGCTTATTGGTGGACTGCTTTACATGCGGGTTTTGCCAATAATTTTCTGGTTAAAAAATCGAAGATTTCAATTTTGAACACAATAAATTTTGGAAACGTTATGCCACTGATGATGATGAATGGTATAATTTATCAAATTTAGACCAAAAAAGTTTATCCAGATGTTGAGACACTTTTCAATTCTATAGCCTGAAAGTTCGATCTCATCTATTCATTTTTTAAAGAAATGAGACTTGAAATTTGAAAACGCTTTTTCAAGAGAATCTTTTCTACTACAATGTAATTCGTATCCGTGTTTGTTAGTTACCACTGTAATAAGCATCTTGGCGAGTTAAACACAATGTGAGCCCATATATTTTCACAAGGCTGTAACAAGACTTTTGGATTAGATAATCGCTTTAATTCTGAGACGTATGTCCCCTAAATTAGCACCGTAGTCGCCCAAATACTATTTCCACGTATTTAGAGAGGTCGTGGTGTTAATGTGATAGTTTTGAAAATGTTTTTTACGTCTCTGGCTTATCAAGACGGGATTATCTCCACAAGTGTGTGTACAGTATTGGTCGTTTAGCGATCTGGTCACCTTACATCAAGCCCAGAAGTTATGTGATAATGAAACACCGAAAATATGGTCTCTGAAACATTGGAAAGGAGCGACTTTTTATAGCACTGTTTCCCAACAGGTGGTCCGCGGACCGATAGTGGTCCCCGAGAGACCCTCAAGTGGGCCGCGTGAGGCTCTGGAGAGTGCGTACTTTTGAACATATTGTATTTTCGTGTGACTTGATAGTATACTAAAAAACTAAAGGTTCCAGCTACTTGAACAGCTTAATCAGTGAATTTTACTAGGTGTGAACCTGAATAACCTGAATGCCATGTTCACCGACCAAGTTGCTTAGCCCATATATGCCATAAAAGGAGGAATGGGTCCCCGTTGGGATAGATGCTGCACTAAGGCTTCTTAAACACTAACCTTTTCTGCGATTTAGCCGTAACTTGCAGATCTTCCCTAGACCATAGAGGATGCCTCGATAACCGGTGTAAAGTCGCAGCATTAGAATGTGAGCTCCGTGTAATTTTAGCATCAATGGGAGTATAATAGGCTGAGAGACCAGACGAGTGCTGATTTAAATATGGCTGCGCAGACTTGTATCTTTGACATCCCACTTTTTGAATAAAATGCTCTTTAGTTACCACAGTTAACTAAAGAGCGTCACTACCAAATGTAGCATACCGAATTAGCAGCCCAGTAGCGATCCTACGCAGGAAATTTTGGTGTTCAAAGATTTTCCGAAATATAGTAATATGCATTTATTACTATATTTTGGCTCATCATGTTTGGTTCTATGACAAAACACGTATTGGAAAAGGAAACAATTCGTCATGCCTCCGCAGTTTTAACAGACGAATAATTAGCAAACTAATCGACAAAGAACAAAACAAAAACAAACAGACATCAGAGGGAATGTGCTGGTAAAAAGTTTTCTGCTTTTTCAAAGCTCACCACAAAAAGATTGATTAGCGGAAAAACTAGAGCGACGGAAAACGTTCCATGGAAGAGTTAAAAAAGCATTTCTGTTTCACTATTGTTCCACTAGTTTCAGATTGGGATGGGAACCTCAGTTATTGTTTTTTTAATTAATTTTAATTCTTTATTGTAATTAAGTTTGTTTTGTCCTTAAACCTAATTGAAGGAAAAAAGAGCTTAATCGGTGAACGCAAGCTCAAGAGCTTGGCAAAGCACTTTTCGGTTTTGTAGGGGTTTTGATAAAATGCAACGGTGGGGATGCTTGGTAACCGAATGTAACAGAATATTAATTCGATTCAAAAAATTTTAGTGATCACTGTGCTTTGATTTTGAGGAAATCGGAAAGTGGATTTCGTTTTAAGAGAAAATCAAGGCAAGTCGGGATTTTTATGAACGAGGATATGATTTTTCTATCTACTAACAATTGAATTGGATTTGATTATCCTGAAAGCTGTTAAATAATTTTCTTATCGTGCATTGGTAAATCATTTGCCCGTGCTTAGCAATTGTTTGGACAATCTGCTTTCCTTCCTTCTTCCTAATTTTCTGCGTACGCCCTTGTGCCAGGCATAAAGAATTTGACAGACAGCCACGGAAGAGTTTAATCGTTAACTTTCTCATGATATTGACATCCGCAATAAATATTGTAATCAGGGCCGGCTTAAGGGTGGGGCGAGCGAGGCGGTCGCCCTGGGCGCCAGGTTTAGGGGCGCTGAAATCCATACTTTTCATTAAATTCTTTTTAAAAATTTTAATGTTGCTTAAGAAAATGTTTTTTTTTTGTTTTGTTTTCAACTGTTGAATTGAATATGATGTAAGAGGGGCGCCAGGTTTAGGGGCGCTGAAATCCATACTTGTCATTAAATTCTTTTTAAAAATTTTATTGTTGCTTAACCTTAATCTTACCCTTGTGTGAAAAATCACACAAACGCATTTAATTTCCGATTTTTCCCCATGACTTTTCCAACCGATACATATAACTCGTCTTGACTTTTCCTAAAACTTCGTTTTAAAAAGAAAAACATAAGCTTAAAAAAAAATTTCTTTTTTATTTTTAGATATTTAAAAACTTACGTTAAGTACCCTCATGTGTGAAAATTCACACATATGGTATTAGCTGTGTGTTTTATATGGGTGAATTTTGTTTTTACCGTAATAATATTGCAAAGTCTACTTTTTTTACCGAATGCATGTATCGTTATCGTTTGGAGTAAATTATTTATGTGAAAAATGTGATTCATGATGAAATTCTGGTCTAGGACACACCATAATTGAAAATCTTTTGAAACATGCAGACTCAGGTCCTGGTGGTCCAGTCATATTAGCATTTCAAATACGAAAAAAAAAAACAGAGTAAGACTAATTTTTGTTGTTTTTGAATCAATGGGCTCCCACAAATGTAAAACTCATTTTCGTAAAATAAAATTTTGAGCGGAAAGGTCCCAAAAAGGACAAAAAGGATACTTTTTAATCCTTGAACGGAGGTCGTCATGCGGGGTATCATATCAAAGGAGACGTCGCGTACATTCTATATCCAGTGTTAGTTTCCTGTTTCAAGGACCCTCAAGGTAATAAATCGAGCTTAAATGTAAATGAGTCAACTGGATTAGTACGTAACTACGGCTTATCATGGCATTGATAAACCGACCCTTAATGTCAAATGTCAACAATATACTCTTCTCATAACCGAAATAGTGGACAATTCAACATAAAGCACATTCCTAACTTTAAGAAATTCGCCCATATTACATTAAAATTGCATATGTGTGAAAATCCACACATGAGGGTACTTAACGTAAGTTTTTTTCAAGGTAAGATGAAGGTTAAGAAAATGTTTTTTTTTGTTTTTAACTGCTGCATTGAGTATGATGTAAGAATATTAATGCAAGCTAAAATTAAAATAATAACTTAATGAATGTTTAAATGTTGGTGGTTCAAAAACGAACCTGTAGTAATGCAAAATAGTCAGGAATAAACCCACGGTCAAAATTATAAAATTAAATGAATTGATGTTTTGAAAAATATGGACTAAACGTAAAATCGATAATGACGTAGATCGGTATCATCAAATTCAATCGTATTTAGAACCATTGCCAAGTACGTTTTGGCAGCGACCAGAGTCTGTAGATGAGAAACATTGGAACTGTCCACCCTTACTCAATCTTCGTCTGCTTCGTCAATTCAAAATTATAAAGATAGTGTAGTCTTCAAAATGATTACTAATATGAAAAAAAATTAACATCGAAAAGGATGAATGGAAAATTAAGGAGGTAGCATAATTGGGGTTTGCTATCGCATTCCCATTCAACATTATAATAGTACGTAAATTTATTTTTTTGCGAAATAGATGCGAGTTTCGGCGAAATCGGCTCATTTTAACAAATTGATGCAAAATGTTCTGAGCTGTACTTTTCCCACGAAAAGTTATTTCTTCTAAAAAAAAATTATGATAGATCATTTTTTATTTCAGATTGACTTTTTGTCAAAAGATTCCCATTAACCCTCATCCAGCGGGATAGGTGTACCTTTTTCGTTTTTAAAACACCGTAACTTTTTTGCTATGGGTCCGATCGGGCTGAAATTTTCTGACATCTCTACGATTTTAGTTTAAAATATGTATTCCAAATTTCAGAAATGTGTGACCACCCATCCCCAAGTTAGGGAGCAAAATTAATCTTACACCCTTTAACGGCGGCAAAGGTACATTTGTACCTTTATATATTTTGTATGAAAGAAAATTTACAAAAAACGAAAATAAAATATTTTTGGTGAATGCTCATGCTTAGAGAGATTTATTATAGCATCAATAAGTTGAGAATCGAGTGATGTACAGAAGTATTTGATTCACGAATTTTATTTGTAATGATCAAGGTCTTTGGAGATATCGATTTATAAGGACTAGGCTAACTCATACAGCGGTTTTTGGTTATTTGACATCAATCTGAAGACTTTTACTGGCATACCAAACTTTTTGAAGTAATGGCTTGGGACAACCAATACAATGTATTACGCCTTCTTTCCCCCATAACATCTAGTGAAAATTAGGTTTGTAACCAATGCTAAAATTTTGGATTTTAGCGGTTGATTTTCTTTACCACAAATTCCCATAATTTGTATTCCATCACCTAATATTTATTATATTTGTGTAATTCGGGACCTCCACCCGAGTTCCTTTTGAAGTTTCAGCTGAAAACCAGCAGAAGCATCCAACCAAATTTCTAAATGGATGTTTGGGTGGTACTGTACTTGGTTGAATTGTACGTCGGTACCATATATAGATACCGATAACTGCTATAGAATATGCCACATTTTTTCGGTTTCTTGTTTTAATTTTTCAATCGATCCTTGGATTTAATTACATATACGAGCAAATATATTACAATTAACAAACAACAATCACAACTAAAATTTTAGATATTTTTCTACTATAGAAATTGGCCTGAGTTTAGATTTACAAAGATTGGAGACTGAAAATTATACTAGCCGATTCTACTTGCTTGTTGCTTGACAGGACCTTTCTTTCGTATAATAGCACATTTACTCATTTCTCCAATATATTTATTGCTTCAAATATTGTTGTTTTATGGAAAATAACGAGAATGTGATAATTATTGACGTTTTTTTCGTTAGCGATAACGGGTTCTAGTAACAGAATAATATATTGGGGGCAGGGGGGTAAATTTTAACCTAAGACTCCACAATTCGCAAATCAAACATACCAAATTCTTCTATAATCATTAATGACTTAATTTGAACCGTTTTCTACTTTTCATTTGTAAATCAATCTTAGATTTCGTCAAATTAAAAATCCAAGCAACCCATTTTTTCAATTTTCTTTTTAAAATTTTGCCTATTTCCTAAATTTACCCACTCCAAAAATTAAATCCACATAAACCCAACTTCCTAAAACATTCACTTCGACAAAAACAGTTACTAATTTGTGACTAGTCAACATAATATAACGGTTTTACGGTCAAAATTCATACAAATAGTGAAGATTTTCATACAAAATGTACTAAGGTACAGGTGTACCTTTGCCGCCGGCAAGCGTTGTAAAAATCTGCCGCTGGATGAGGGTTAATAAGAATAGATGAATTTCGAAATACATGGAGTTCGCAGAATGACGAACACGATGGCTTGCCAAGCACAAAGCAAGCTGTCGGAGGTTGGATGAAAAAAAATTGTTTTCTGCAACGGGGTTTTTTAGGTAGAGCTTTTCTCGTGGTTAGACCAGCCCCGAAATTGAAATTAACTGTTGACTTTGTCGTAAGTATTGTCAAAAACATTTCTCGACAACTGAACTGGTAGTATGATTCAGTTGTCAACTACACTGCTTTCAGCTAATTGAAAAAAAAAGATGCAATTGAGTCTGATTTAAAAAAAAACTAGGGGGCTTCGCCCCCTGCTCGCTTCGCTCGCCAACCCCGGGGCCGAGGCTAATTTCGGGCGCGGCCGAAATTTGGATACCCTTCGCTTGGGCTAAAAGTTCTTTCGGGCGTACCTATGACTTGCATTTAATCCCCCTCCTCATTCTTTTTCTTCCGTCTTGACAAAAGTTTTGGGCTTGGTTGAAATTAGTGGCCAAATAAAAATATTTACTCGGAAAATTTTATTGGGGTTGCCGGAGCATGACCCCACAGTACGATTCCATTCGTTTTGAACTTTTTAGTTGCTTTGCTAAAGACACATTGATTCAAGGTTTTGTGAAATTGGTGTAAAAAATGTTTCTTAGAAGAACCAATATGGGGGGTCTGGTTTGTATGGCAGCCCAATGACCCCATGGTCCGATTTGATCCATTCTTGCATATATTTTGTGTTATCTATAGAAACATATTTGTGTGAAATTTGGTTGAAAATGGTACACAAATAAAAAAGTTTTTCTTAGAAGAACCTAATTTGGGGGGTTAGGTTTGTATGGCAGCCCCATGACCCAGTGATCCAATTCGAGTGAATCAAACATACAAACAGCCTGCAACGATAAGAAGCACGTGTGCAAAATTTCAGCTTGCTAGCTTCAATACCCGCCGAGTAAAACGCGTCGCAACAGACAGACAAACAGACGGATATGCTCCAATCGACTCCCCAAGTCATGCTGATCATATATGATGTATACTTTTTGTATGGTCGGAGATGCTTCCTTTAATGCGTTACAAACTTAATGACAAAGTTACGAGACCGAGTTCTAATCGTGCGAATAGCACGATGAGTGTATACCCTATACCCATGTACAGACCTAGAAGGCACGCAAAACCCAAAATATTCAATTTCATATTTTTTGTTGGGGAGGGAGGGGTAGATGGGTTGGACCTGACACATCTTTATTACCTTGTCAAGACATCCAACGGCTACCATTTGATATTAATTTGAAGTTTTTCGTGACACTCTATCAAAAGATATGACTGAATATAACTTTGTAGGGGAAGTAGGGGTAGGGGTAGTCGGACCTAATCCACTTTCCATCAACTCAAAGTATATGTCAGAATGAGACATTGATCAAAATTTCAAGTCGATAGCGATATTCTACCGAAAGTTATGACCGAATTAAAATATCAAGGAGGGGTAGTTTGTATGGGAGGTAGGGGAACCCGTGGTCCGATTTGGCCCATTTTCAATACCGTCCAAGATTTTAGCAAAACAAACATTTGACCAAAATTTCAAACCGCTAGCTTTATTATTTCGGGAGTTATCGTGCTAACAGACAGACACACGGACAGACAGACAGACAGACAGACATGGCTTATTCGATTCAGGGACCGACCCTGATCATTTATATATATACTTTGCCATACCTCCGGTGGCTCCTTTGAAGTGTTACATAATATCGGCGTAACAAAAACAATATACCCTTTCACTCTATGAGCGAAGGGTATAAAAAACAGTTGAGAAGTATCAAGAAATTCCTTTCAATTAATAAAAAATAGACTCAAATTAGAGTTAAGAAGATGGAAGCGAAACAGGATAGGTTTAACGGCGGGGAAATGGAGAAAAATATTTCCGGAGAACGTTCAAGTTGCGCCAATGACAGAGGCGGCGATGAAATTAATAGTATCAACCTCCTTACTGATTTCGTCGCCTCGTGTCTCATTGACGTAACTTGAACATTCTTCACATACCGGACTTAAATGGTTGTCATATCCAGTACAATGGGCAAAAATTCTAGGCCCTCAGTTTATAGAAGCTGTCGTAGAAACTCGACCAACTTAAATGGAAGAATCGTAATTTCGACTTGGCAGTCAAGACAGACACTTTTCCTTAAAATTAACTAAGAAAAATCTAGAGAATGGCGAAGATATCAAAAGAAGCTGGCTATTTAACTCAACAACAGCGTTTTGTTTTTGCTGCAGGCTATTTTCGGCGCGAGCGAAGTCTGCATTATCAACAACGGGCTACCAGGACTGAAAGCATATATATTCTATACTAACTTAGGTCAAAGGATTTTTATTTTTTTTTATTTTTGTTACTTCCATTCTATTGCAAATTTTCGGGTATAGAAACTATATACCTAAGGGGGCGCTTCCTTCAAGTTCGCCCCGGGCGCCGTTTCACCTAAAGCCGGCCCTGATTGTAATCTGAATTTTAAAATGTTGGTCCGTTGCGGTTCATTTTCATGCCAAGTGGTCCGCCGACATATGCGAGTTGGGAACCACTGTTTTATAGAGTAGTACAGCAGTATGAAAAATTACCGTGATTATCGACCACGAGTAAGAAGCGCGACTTCCTAACACTCCCCCTCCCCCACTCCTTAGTGGAAAAAAAAACAATATAGCAGTGGCAAGAAAATATGTATCGTGATTGGAACATTAAACACTCTGAATTTTACTATATGCATATGCGCAACGTAATCACGCCTAGAGGGAAGAGACATACGAATTGGCACGTTACCCACAAACTGAATTATGTGCGCCTATGGTTTTGAACATTTCAAACGCTCTCAATCAATTCTTCGTCACCAAACTTGGGTGTAACTGTGAATTTTTGTAGGCTTATCACGAGCTATTTACTTGTATTATAAAACGGACAGGGCATGCAACAATACTCGGCCGCCGACTCACAGCACAAGGATTGGTCATTGTTATCCTGCTATGAAATGAAACTAGGGCGCTATAGGGATAATGTAATTTATTTATATTCATAACAGTAGTAGTTTTCGCTGAGGATCTGGATATTAAGTTACATAATAGTGAAACAATCACAGACGAGGATGCAAAAAAAATCGTACAAGATTTGGGTATTTTACTCTACTCACCAATCTCATGAAATTGTTCTCATTAGTCTACGTACCCAAAAGGAGAGAGGTAGACGGAGGGAACATGTACAGAGTAGGTACCTTCCAGAAATCAGAAATTACGTCCGAGAAGGGCTTCAAATAGAATAGAGCCCTTAAGCATATATTTTATCTACCGTATTCCCACTCCGCATTGCCAGCATTAAGTGAGTAAGCTCTAAATAATCCAATTCAAATGTGTACGAAGGCATAGTACAAGGACATATACCCTAATTTTAAAAACTTTAAATTTATCAAAAATTTTCATTTATTAAATTAAAGCTCCCGAAAAAAAATCGATCATCATTCAAGCTCAAAGAACTCGACGAATCCCACCCAACATCGTGCTTTATAGATGCTATACAGTCGGAAAGTTGTCGTCATCATCAAAGACGTTTCCAGATAATTAAATTTCTTAGGGCAAAAAAAAATAATGCTGCCCTCCCTTAAAAAAAAGTAGCGTCAATGAGATCCACTTGAAAGTAAAAAACGGAAAAAAAAACATCATATGACCTAGCACACTTCAACAACGGACACGACCACTGTCCAAAGGATAACAATCATAAGACTAAAGTTTACTTTATACAGTACACCAAAGCTCGACGAACGGACTGGGTTGTAAAAGCAAAAATATAGCCGGCGAAATGAAACGAAAGTCGAACCAATTCAACGAAAAAAAAAACTCTTTCTAAATAAAGGACGAAAAAGTTTTTCATTTTCCTTCGGTGTCATAAAATCTTGGGAGTTAACTTCCGCGTGTTCCAAGTCATCGTGTCACACTCGACTACTGTTATTGCATGGTATGTCGGGGGAGGATGTTGTTGTTGTAGTCATCCTCGTCGTCGTCGTTGTCGATGTCGTTCTTGTTGATATTCTGAACCTTTCCTTCGTCACACCAAGTTGAGTGTGGGACGTGACATTGTTGGCAACTACATTCGACGAGGGACGAAAACGTGCATGACGTCGCGAGGCTTGATTCAGGGGGTAAATGTCGACAGTGCGGGTACCTACACAAGTGGTTTGGGTTACGAGTGATAAGCGAGAATGGGAAAATTTAATCACAAGTGCGTATACATATATAGGTACTTACCTCCATTTACTTGACAGGACAGGAACAATTCGTAACCTTCACGGAATGGGCCGGCTACGGCCGATATTTCCTTGCCTTGAGCATCGAAAATACGAGGCTCCTCCGGAGGAACTGCGGATAAAAAAAAGCAAGGAAAAATCAAGACATGTAAGATAATAAGTCATGAGACGAGGACATTGGATTAATTGATCCCTTACCAAGGTATCAAGAAATCTATTTTTGGCCATATATGTTACAGAGTGAGTGTGTCAGAGCAGGCAATCAACTAATTACGAACATTCGGGTAGGTGAAACAACCGTTAATAATAGATTGAATGAATTTCTGTTGACGGAAAAAAGTAGCTAAGGTACAATCACTTGTGATTATTATTATGACACAATATAAAGATCAAGTTACTTACGGTATGACAACCATTTCAAGGATTTGTACAGATTAGATTGCCATCGGGTCGTTGTGTAATCTCTGGGGCATTCTTGATGTAAACCAGAAAATATTTCAGCCATTTTGAAGGTACTTTTGTGCTAGTATAAAAATATACACGGGGATCCTTCAACCTTAATCAGATATGTGGAATGTTATTGTATGCATGTCGGGCGTCATGAGGTAGGTGTCGTACACGTGGAACTCTTATGGAAAATATTTTTGGACGGATACATTTTTAGATAAAATCAAGAATGCTTCACTGAGCTTTATTTAGATGTCTAGAGCACTTAATGTATGATTTCTGGCATACGAAATCATGCATCAAATCGTAGGACGACAATAGAAATTCTCGGAACGACAGACGTCCATAAGTTTCTCACGAAAAATATGAAAAAGATAACGGCTTATTTTGGTGCTATAAAATCGATGAAAATATGGATGTAAATACATAATGTTACAACACCCCCATTACACACCATCAATTTTCACCAAATCAACTGACAACCAGTTTCACGATTACAGAACAGCAATGCATACAACGTCAATGTCCCACCATCACGCACCGTACAGCTCGAGCATAACGATTAACAGCATGTGGTATCCCCACTCAGCAGGCTCGCACAGTATAAAAAGCGAGTCAGACAACGAGACACCAGCATTCAACATTCTAGTCTTGGCATCGAAGCATCGGCAACTGGAACTCAGGAACAAGACTCGAATAGCCGTTCACGTCAGCATCGAATGCGTACAAGCGTGTTGAATAAAATTGAATCGTTAGCCATCTACGTAGGCATACAAATCTGGACCATTCGAACAGCGTGTGTTGATATTTATAATTTTTTAATCATTAATATCATGAAAATGGATAAATATCAAACTCAAAAAATTGGTCAATTTTTTTTCACTAAGACAACTCCACGAAAGAATATACACTTGATAATTAAATCTATCGGCTACAGTAAAATTTTCTAAGGAATACGATTTATGTGCCAGCTTCGACGTCAACTATTCGTATGTGCGTAATTAGATATTTGAACTCTCTCCATAACATATGCCGGGGGCATAAATATACCTTCGTACAATACTCACCTACTAAAGTTAAATTTACCCTAAAATTTCGAGTTGGCGAATTAAAAAAATCTACTCTACACCGATAGACACCACCGTCAGTTGTCTTGACATTTCGAATCTGCAGACGTGAATCCTTGGGATTATCCGAAATGGAGAAGAACAACCGTTGACCCAAGTCGCTAGCTATTGCCGAATGTGTGGCAAGTTTGATATCTCCTTTTCTCGAGTCCAGACTGCAAAAAAAAAATTTAAAAAAAAAGACCATATGAAAACCGAAGAAAAATTGCCAGAAATTAAAGTAGAAAAATAAAAGGAAAGTAAAATAAAAGTTTCCTTTTCACCATCTTCCATTCACCGAGAGGCACACTCACATATATACATAGTAGAGAAGCCCGGCGAAAAAATGAATCCGGTGAAATACGAGCTAAAGTGGCAATAATGGCATTTAGCTCTTAGTTACGACTCAAACAACGACGACGACAACGTCGTCGGTCGGTCGTCCTTGTATGTTTTCACTTTACCTGTATAATGGTATTCCGGTGGTGTCCTTGAACCAGAGTAGAAGTTTCACCGAATCGTGTGGACCGGGCGGTGTCAGGTCGCACGGTAGATCCGCATTTCGTCCTAACGCTGTCCATACAACTCGTACGGGAACTGCAATTAAATGAGAACGAAAAAAAGAGAGAGATGAGAATGAGTGGAAGAAAAATATACCCAGAAATGTTATAGTTAAGCTTTGCGCGTCACTCTAAAGTCCTTCAATTTATGTTAATTAGGATACGTGTGAGTATAGGTGCAAGCGAGAAACTTTTATGTGTGTACTAATACTAGCTACGATTTGGATGAGAATTTTCCTCTTCTGTGAAGAAGGAAGTTTTTTTTTTATTTTTTTCATTTTATTGTTTTTTTTTTCGGCAAAGTTGCTTTTACCATTTGCGTGTTTTTGAATTGGTGCGCGGGAACTGCGGCGGTTATTTTGTGATCACTTGAAAAGTTGAAATAAAAAAACCTGCACCTGCTTTGTAGAATAATTCCTAAGGATTTTTCGTTGTTGTAACAACGACCTGTAGAATAGAAGTTGTGATGTGTGGTAAAGCTACCTACCTACGTATTTTCGTTGAATTGAAACACATGGGATTAAAATTCCATTAAATTTTAGTAGTGGAAATTTTCTGTTTAATTGTTCCACAAGTGTTATGAGATTGTTTGGATTTGGTAAAAGCGTTTTATTATCGTTCATTATTGTGTTATTATTGTTATTATATGTAATTCAGCCAGTTTTGATAATTTCGTTTAGGATGTTCTTTAAAATTGTAATAAAATTGTAATAAAACTGAACGTTTCTCTATAGTCTGCGCTCGCCTGGGTTCAAAATCCAGTGTAGGGGCGATCGTTTATGGAAGCTTTCGAATTTGCCGGATTGGAGAGAAGCCTACTGCTTCGTGTAAGGATGTATGTTTCAGTATGTTTCCTTATCTGGCCTACGCTTCAACCTTGTCCCTTGCCAGACAACTCGTAATGCTTCCATTCTGCAATGTGTTGGCATATAATTTTAATCAAAACTGTTCTTCAGTCAGTGAAGGAGGCTTCAATACTATGTCAAAAGTGATTTATTGGGACATTTGGTATGGAACTGTTTAGATAAATTTCTTATACCAGCGGCTTTTGATAAATTAAATTATTCCACCTGAAGACATGGGTAGGCTTCGTTATAAGCCAGAGTGAAGTTTTTTTTGGAAGCATCCATTATGACTAGAGGTTACCAAACTCTTCGGTAAATCTGGCGGTAAGAAAGGAAACGGGCTCATTTTGCTTCGACTTTTAACTGAACAAAAAGAGTAAAGCTGGCTGTTAGGATCTTATGTCATTTGCGGTTAACAAATTGCGATTGGCTTGTTAAAAGCTTAAACGTAATTTTAAGCAGTTTAAGGAACTCGCAATTCGAGAAAAAAAATCCAAACCGCAGCCTAACGCTTTATAAAAGATTCACGTCACATCAATAGTACCTGTAAAAAAATGTTAAATGCTGATAAAATATTAAATAGTGCCGAATCCGAATTATTTCGGTCCGAAATACCATCATATCTCATTATGAAGTGGTAAGCGTCACAAAATATTTAACAGCAATCGGATAGAGATAAAAAAATCTTAGCTTGGCTCTTTTCTTGATTAACTTAATTCAAGTGTCGCAACATACCGACGCGGCGTTGACCCTTCATCGCCTGCATTTCTGACCACCAATTGGCATGTTCACGCCACTTTTCCTCCAATCACTGTGCGTTCTAAACAATCTCACGGATGTCCTTGCAATCAACAGTTAACCTGAATACTCGTCAACATTATCAAACCAATCGGGTCATGTTGACAGTGTTTGCCATCTCACGATTTCCTCTGCTCCAACCAAAAGTTGTCAAATCCTCCCGATTCATGGGAAACTGCAAAAAAATCGTTTGAAATGCCACAACCAGAAAAATCTGTGAAGGTAGTCTCCACTAGGAAGTGTGATTCGGAGTTTTTATCTTCTTCTGATAATCATGAGCGTAGCCAGAGGGAACCAAAAAAAGGCGCTTGCCCCTCCCCCCCTGGTCAATGATTATGGTGAAAAAAAATTGTTACCGATGTAATAAAAAAAAATTGCTGCACTTACAATGCTTGAACGCGTAAAAATGCGAGTTTGATCCCAGACATCACGCGAAATTTTCTGCTGCTGAGACTGTAGTCTGGAAAACTAAAATATTTGTGCTTTTCTAGCCCTTGATATCCGGAACTGGGATACCTACGTGTGAGCATCATGAATCGATAACATAATTAGATTAGAGAAATCTTTCCCTTAGCTCCCTAAGAATTCTAAATTTTTGCGTTTAATTTCATGGCTTTTTTGGCCTTATTTTAACCGTCACATGAAGGTCTCTCCATCTGAAAGGGATTTTAGTGACAAATGGTACCTAGTTAGGGACCTTGCAAAGAACGAATCTCATATTTCCGTGTCTTTCAAATTATTTCATCAAAATTCATTTTGTATATGAGTCATGACAGCAATGAAATTTAGCCACTGTTAATATTTTGTAGAAATTTGGAGGAAATTTGATCAAAACCGTAAACCGTATTCTTATAAAAAAAGATTTATAAGTTTTGCTCAGAAGAAAAACTGTGACAGATGACACAAACTGGTCACTTGGTCTGTTTTTTTTAAATGGCTAGTAGAATTTGCAGTCCAGAGACAAAAAAAGCACTGAATATAGACGAGCTGCGGCCTAAAAAGCTGAAATTTCAGGCCAGTTGAATGTAATCAGCATTACTAGTAAAAGTCTAAACACGTGCAGGGGTAATTTTTCGTTAAATGGTGTAGAAAATCATTCTCGACTGTCCTTTTTTAAAATTTGGCTCTAAAATTGGCCTAACAGTATTTTCGCGACTGACAATTTCAACTCCTAAAAAAAATCATGATGTTGAAAAAATTTCAAAAATTCGGGCTTTCCCCTCCCCTGACCGAAATCCTGGCTACGGCCATGTTGATAATGGCAGAGGAAAGTGTGATAGCAACCTCATGCCGGCTCTACTCCTAGAAGTAATAGTAATGTACAGGAAACGAGACCGAGGTTAATTTCGGCGGCGGCCGAAATTCGAAAACCCCTCTCCTCGGGCTACAAGTTTTTTCGGGCGTACCTACGACTTGTATTTAATCTCCCCCCCCCCCAATTCTTTTCCTTCAGTCTTCACAAAAGTTCTGTTGCGTCGACAAAACAATATTGGTGTGGGGTTTGGTTGGAATAAGTGGGCAAATAAAAATATTTACTCTGAAAATTTTATTGGCAGATGAGGAGCATGGCCCCATAGTACGATTCCATTTGTTTTGACTTTTTTTGTTGCTTTGATAAAGACACATTAACTCAAGGTTTTGTGAAATTGGTGTAAAAAATGTTTCTTAGAAGAACCAAAAAGGGGGAGGGAGTTTGTATGGCAGTCCCATGACCCCATGGTCCGATTTGATCCATTCTTACAATGTTTTGTGTTATCAATAGTAACACATTTGTGTGAAATTTGGTTCAAAATGGTGCACAAATAAAAACGGTTTTCTTAAAAGAACCTGATTCAAGGAGACCTTGAGTCAAGGATGCCGATATTAAAATAAATGTAATTTTCCATACTTTTTCACATATATTTACGAGTCAATGCATCCTTGATTTAAGGAGAAACTCAAGGAGACCTTGAAATTTTCTATAGTCAACCTCACTTGAAGTCAAGGTAGCTACCCCTACCTTGAAATACTATATTTCAAGTCAATTAAAAACTTAAGGTCTCCTTCAGTTTCGCCATAAATCAAGGATCAAGGATCAACGATCCCTCAGTCTTGCCAATGTTTTTCCTATGTAGCTGCTCTCGGGTATCCCACACCAAAACTTTATGTAACAAATTAGCCCCGTACTCTGTGCCCCCCCCCCCTTTGAGAATTTCGTAAATACGCCACTGTCTGTGACTAAAAGGGAATTCACGGTTTGTCATGCGTTTGGGAAATTAGGTTTACATCCATTCGGAGTGACATCGAAGTTTAAGTTGCCGGCTACCGCTCAATGAACTATCGGATCTTCTGAATAGTAGAGCAAACCAGACTCTCGGACTTGTATGCCACTAAGCACTAAGGTAAATATTTTGAAGAAAACTTTGCTAAATATCCAAACATTTCCCTCGAAAAATCTAAGCATAAGGCGCGGCCCTATTAGCATTAGTTGTAGCTACGCCCATAACAAAAAAATTTGGAAGAACCGAACTGTCAATTAAACTTAAAAGAAAGGTACTGACTTTTCAGAGGGACAGTATTTTTTACAACATAATATCGCGGCCGGCAGAATTATCCTGAACCCGGCAACTCTTTCTACGCCCGTCTCTGCCGGGCAAGGCCCGAGCAGGTCGTTACTTTAGGCCGATAGATGCTCGCAAATTAGAGAAAAGGGGAGAGCAGTTAAGTTTTTGGATTATATAAATAAATAACATTGAACTCACAGTTTTACCCTGACTTTCAAATATCAATTGGACCTTGTACCCAATCCTGGCGAGGATCCATTTTACAATTTTCACCTCGCACGAGTTTCCATGTGAGCATTGAACTTTCTGCTGCACGGTCTTAAAATTTGCTATAGAAATATTGCGCAATGGGATCAAAAATTCAAATCATATAAAATCTAGAAGTTTGAATGCGCATATCTTCGAAAGCAACACCTCCTGGTGCCTAGTCACGCGAGAAAAGGGAGCTTGGTTTGCAGTGCGAAATTTCCGCGTCATTTCTTTTGCCGCTCAACATTCGAACATGGACAACTGAAATGATGTGAGTCATTTAATTTTTGATTTTTACAGTTCAATTCGAAGTTTATCAACACCCTCCGAATCATAATTGAACAATCCGCTGAATGGAGATCCCCGTTACATCTATTGTTCATTGACTTCGAGAAGACGTTTGACAGCTTTGACCGGGCGGAACATTACGCTATCAGCTTCGCAAGAAGAATTTTCTTGTTCTTGTTATCGACCCTAGCGACACTTATCTTACCGTCCGCCATATAGCGGACATATAGCGGAAAATATCGGAAACACAAAAGTTCCCCCTATTAAAGCGGATAGCAGAACATGCCCTGTTCCTTATTACCATCAACGACGTAATCTGCGACGCTCTAGGCGACCATAAAAGTAAGGGTATCAGGTGGAAATTATTTGATCACCTTCAGCACCTGGACTATGCCGACGACATTTGCCTTCTTTCAAACACAGCAGATCATCTGTCTCAAATGACGGATGCTTTGCATAGTGAGAGTCGTAGTGCTGCTTTAAAAATTAATGCCGCTAAGACTAAATATTTGAGCTTAACATCAGAAAGGCAAAGAAACATTTCTATCTCCGAACAGCCGATAGAAAAAGTCGAGAACTTTACTTACCTTGGGAGCGTAGTAGCAGCGGATGGTGGGGCTGATGCTGATGTAGAGTCGCGCATAAATAAAGCCCGAGCAGTATTTTTCAGTTTGACTCCTCTCTGGCAAAACAAAAACATCTCCAGAAATACCAAACTCCGGATCTTCGAAAGCAATGTAAAATCCGTGCTTTTATATGGGTGTTCCACTTGGAAGGTGACCAGTGATATTACAACCAAACTACAAACTTTCGTGAATCAGTGCCTTCGACGCATCCTACAAATTCGCTGGCCTGAGGTAATCTCTAACGAGGACCTCCTCCAAATTCCTGGCCAAAATAGGATAGGCATCGACATCAAAAGGCGGAAGTGACAGTGGATAGGTCACACACTTCGAAAAGAGCCAAAAAACATTGCAAAACAGGCTCTAGATTGGAATCCTCAGGGAAGCGATGGAAGGCGTCGTGTGGGAAGACCCAAAAATACATGGAGAAGATCTGTAGAGGCAGAGGGAAAATCTATAGGCAAATCGTGGGACCAGCTAAAAGCGATGGCTGCAAATAGGCAGAGGTGGAAAAGAGGCGTAGTCAATGCCCTATGCCCCACTAGGGGTTAAAAGGAACCAGAGAGAGAGAGAGAATTCGAAGTTTGCATTCATATTTCCCTCGGATTCTTCGGCAACTTTCACAATAACTGTTTAATTTAGCAATTTTCTTACAGGAGATAGATTTCATGCAGATTCTAAGTGGAATTTCCGCATTTTCAATAGATAATCCAATTTTACAACCTTAGACTGTCCATTTTGAAATAGCCTTTCCTTCCGTCAGGAAGATTTTATGTACACTGAGCTTCAATGAAACCGGACCACACGGTAAGCGCGAAATGTAATAAAAACAGGCATTTGGTTTGTTGCGTGAGTTAATGGTACTTCAGATAAAAATCATAATCATTTGAATTGCCATTAAATGCACTTTCTGTAGATATAACTTTCATAGTTGTAAGTTTCATACTTTTTGATAAAATTGAATTTGAGTTCGAAAGTGGCGAGTGGACCGATTTTTGTGAAGCCGAGTGTAGTATCCAGACCCATCCTGGTTAAATTGATCTGGCAAGCTTAAACTTAACCATGCAAAATTGTGCCCTAAAAAAGTTATATATATAGACATCTATTTGACTGATTAAAAAAAAACAAGCCCAAAACTTTATAACGTGGAACCCCTTCCGAAACGAAGCATACTAATTAATTGGCCAAAAATATAAGATCGAACTATGTTTTCAAAATTGTGAAACGGCATTTTCCAAGAGATTATCCAAAAACACATTGCAAAACGCCAGAAATTTTTAAATCCTTGGAATATCATTAAGGTACCACACTACATTTATGTAGGTACTACAAAGTAAGAGGAGACTCAAAGCAGATAAAGTACCATGGATCACCTAGTTTTATAAAACCCACAATGTGAAGGATACCCTGTAAAACATTAAAAATATTTCAGCTCTGAATTCCATTTCAAGGAACACAAATCCTGCAATATTTGCATGAAAAATAGTCAAATCACAGACGAATCAGACTGCCATCAATATCCAATCGATCAGGTACTATACGTCCTTAGATAAGGCTTCACAAAGCCCACTCGCATGACAAACGAATAAATTCTTATCCTTCGCTATATACTTGAATGCATCCTTACGCTGCCTTCTTCAACTATATCTATTCGTATAACACATTCCAAAAAGAGAATGCATCGTTGCAAAATGCTCCAGCCGAATGTTCAAACTGTGTGCATACACGCTTCGTTCATATTTTATATTTGTGGACAAAAATGTCTTACACATTTATACAGCTTCAGATGCGACTAGCAACTCTAGATGTTATTATTGCTACTAAAAATGGAAGCCATATCCACACCAATTCCAAGTGGCATTCCTCCAATACGACTACGCCGTATACAATTGGATTTGCTGCAGCTACCCATTGGAGCTATCCGCCTGGCTAAAGATATCTTGTGAATTTTATTATGTTTTATTCTTCAGCTGAGAGAAAGATGCAAAAGCACAACAACGGATAGGCGAACCCTATACACTACTAAAAGCCATATCGTCCCATGTCCCAAGGATTTTGACTTGGCAGTCAAATGTATCCGTCGCGTCGCCGACCGTCACAGAGAAAATCAATGAACTGCAGGCAAGATACGACATACGAATATAAAGAAATCACGATGAAACGGTTCAGAGAATTTTTGTCATTTATTTATATGGAGTATGCGTCCAAAAATTTGGCATTTTGACACTTTTCCTCGGGTATATGTGTATGGGATGTTTACCGTACACGTGGCGCTCATACATAGGGATGTCGAAGGACTTTTCGCATAGACATGTTTGAAATATCTTTATTTGGAAGTGTTTGGATATTTTGGAGTATTTTATTAGGGTTTTGTAATGTCTTTTTATGATGCTTATCGTTTCTGAATAGAATGTGTTTGTGAGATTACCTCAACGAGACGTAGGACGTAGGTCCTTCACTCGTCAGGTATCTCCTCGATTGAGCATTCTATGCCCGTGGCACATCTACTGATAATACAAGGTGCAGTCGAGAGTGTCCCTGAAGAGATTGACAGGGCTCGCAGAATCACGAATCGTCTCATATGGCATGAGAAGCCTCAAGTTCAATTCAATTTTGTAATAATGTCGGTACATTAAATTGACAAAACCTCTTACCGTCATTCCAACTCTCCTGCACCCTCAACTTCAGCAATAACAAATTCCTTTCCTGAATGCATTTTTCCATATCGTTTCGTTTCATTTCAAACTTCCGGACCGCTTGTGTATTTATCTTATCTCTCGGCCGCGCTCGGCGTAATGGAACAGACAAGTGCACACACATAATGTCAATAAATTCTTTGATGAATATACTGTTGAAATAACCGAATGGAATTCTCTCTACCAGCTCCATACCAACTTCATCACAAATATTTTGTGGCCTGGTCTGGCAATTTCTACTTATGTATGTTATGTTTGTCTGACGACGAAGATGACGTGGCATGTTTGGGTTTTTCGAAATTATTTCGTACGAGAATAATAATATTCTTTCCGTTCCGTGCGTTCTCGTACGAGTACATCTGTCAATACGTATCACTTGGGTTTATTTGAAGAGCAGTTTCAGCTTCTTAGCTCTAGGACTTATGAATGTTTTGTGTAGAAAGAAATTATTTCACTGTCTTGTCAAATGTGATAAATGTATGACTTAATCAGACACTTGCAGAGACGTTCGAATATTATTTTTTTGATGTGGGTACTATGTTAGGAATTTATTGGATTGAGTGCATATCAACTTTTAACGAAGTTCATTGAAATAAAATGTTAATGAGACATTTATATTGACGAAATTCGTGTGTAAATGTTTTTGGGATAATTTGTCATTTATGGTTTTTGTAGGCTGCTGGTCCGGGACCTCGGCGAAGATTTCTTAATTGGTCTATTTTGCTTAGCTAAAGCGCATCGATTTTAGATAAAATACATATTGTACAAAACCGATTCGCTTCCTACTAAGCAAAATGGATCAATTTAGAGATTTTCGCCAAGGTCCAATTTAGAGATCTTAGCCGAGGTTCCGGACTAAGAACCTACAAAACCATCAATGCACTTCAAAGGAAAGTAAAGAAATATGCTTAAATCCTTTTGTATTTGACTCTTAAAACACGAGTTAGTTGTGAAGCAAACCCTGAATTAAAAAAGAAAAATCCATAAGCATAAGCTTCTTTGCTAAACGACTGACCTAAAAAAACTATGTATTTAAAATATTTTTGATAGATTTTCTTCAAAAAAATAATTGATTCATCTGAAAAAAATGGATAAGTAACATTTTTAGTGCCCCTAAAACTTTGCGTGCAGAACAACCACTATGATTTGTCGTGCCTTTAAGTTTAAGGTATAGTGTTTTAGAAGCAAAATATTAAGTTTAGGGCGATAGGGGAAAAGACGGGAAAGTGGATTATTTTTCAGTTTTTGCCGATTGTGTATTGCTTCTTCTTCCTTGCCTCGTTCTTTATACCGCTTCATAGTTTCGCGTTGCTCGACCTGCGGTGTAGGCACATCGCCCGTTTTGGCGGTAATATCCCAGCATATTTCTACAGGCAGCTCTATCTTGGATCGTGTCATCGCCGAGATCAATGCGTTGTTGTTGCTTTTTCATTTGACATATCCAGGTGTTCTTCGGTCTGCCTCTGGCCTTGGGTCCATCAAGTGGAACTTCCATTGATATCGCTCTCTTTGCGGCGTTCTCAGGCGGACGCCTTTAAACATGGCAATACTAATCCATTCGTCGGTCTTCGAGCTTTTCGGTGATTGGTTGGTCTGGTTGACGATTGTGTATTGCAAAAACAGCAAAATGTACTGAGAGCGAAATAAACAACATAAAATTTGATATTTAATGCTCTAGACTTTTCTTAGAAAAAAATTAAGTATGTATTTTTATATTTTCATACTTTCGTATAGCTCTATAACTCAGAAAAGCAACTTGGACTCTGACATTTTGTGTAGGTATTAACATCAAGTTGTATATCACTTTTGCCGATAAAAAACACCCATTATCTGTCCATTTATATTTGGAAAAAAAAGTGTAATCCATAACTCCACCCTACCCCCAATTCGAGACCAAGTTTCTATATCCCTTAGCTGGTTTCGCTATTTTAGACAACACTACATAAGTATAGTGGGTTTTATTTGACCAACTAGAGAAAATCAGTCATTACAATAATATTTTTATATAATTAACGTAGATTTGTAAGGGGGTCGAATAAAGCAAGCAAATCTTAAAGAATAAACGAAATTTAATAACAAAAATTTTCATAAATTAACACGTTTTTAATAAATTAGTATCTAACTTAATCTTCTATGTCTTTTCATACAGAGTGTACTTGAAAAACTAAAACAAAAAATTATTCTTTAGTAAACTGAAAAGAATAAGTTATAATGACATTACCCATACCTTTCTAATAACAAAAAGAAATATTTCGTGAGAAATTAATTCATAACTAAAAAAAAATGACATCGAAAACTGAAACATCTTCTTTGGGACTAGGAGTATCACAAATTGTGAACTTCATATTTATTGGCAACCAGTACATATCATATTTTGGTCGGAATATGTCCGACAAATAAAATTGCAGCATTTATTACCATTCAGAGGCTTACTGGAATTTTTTCAATCGCATAAGTGGCATTTGCCTATTAACGACTTGGAATACCAGCAATGACAGAAGGCGATACGACAGGTTCAACGGGCATTGACTGATCTTCCGGCTGTCCATGTATTTGCTTCAAGACATCATTATCATCATCATCAATCCTTTTTTTTTTAGATCGGTGGGGAAAATTTGCATTCTCTTTTTTACGTTATAATATTAGTGAAGATCTAGATCTAAGCCAACTTTTTTTATGTATTTGTTCCTTTTCAGTTGTTTGTCAGGGTTCGATGCTTTCCAAAAGTACGAATCCATTAGCTGAACAAATATTCAATACCACTGAAAAAATCACACATGGCACTTTCTGAGTTCTTCTGCCGACTGAGTAATTTGCACATTTCTGGTCCAGAGATTCAACTGCACCCTTAGTGCTATTGTTCTTGTATGTTCTCACCTTGTGCAATTGAAAGTCTCAACAAATATATGGCGATCATTTCCCTATTTGTAGCCAACTCCGAACTACTTGTGCGGCCACTTGCGAAAGGAAGGTGTGCATATCCGTTGCAATTTTTGTTACATTTTCCGTATATAGGTACATATGCGTTAATACGGTAGAGCCCCGATATTCCGGATTGACTGGGACCGGACCCTATCCGGATTATCGAATTGTCCGAATTTTCGAAATGCACTAATTTACGCCATAGTGGACAGTATTTATACTCGAATCATAAAAAAGATAACCATTCTAACGATAATTAATAACCGTATTCGAAATTTGCCTTATCTTAACTTTATATAGCAGTAAACTTGAGCACACTTTATAAAATTGTCGAATTATATAAAACTTTAAACCAAATTTGGCACAAATCCGAATCCGGATTATCGAACTTCCGGATTTTCGAGGTCCGGATTATCGGGGTCCTACTGTATTTAAGTTTTGTTATCAAAATAATATTCAGGGGTGCATTTGTTTTACCTTTTACGCCTTGAACTCGGATAATTCAAAATTAACCAAGGTCAAAGCATCGGTTAATTGAAAGATATCCGATCTTAACCCTTAAACGACTATAGGGAAATATGTTTGCCCGGATATTTTTGACATTTAAAATTGTTCACGTTAAAAATATAACAAAATACTCGGAAAGAAATTCATAAATGAGAGTTGAAGCAACAACATTATTATGGGCATAATTTCCTATCTGACCCGCTTTGCCCCCCCCCCCCCAGGGGCCCACAAAGTTAAGTAAAAAGTAGTCACAGTTCAAGGGGCTGTAATGTAACGGTAAAATCGAAAAAATGGATGAGCCTCAAATAGTGCATTTGGTCTATCCCTTCTCTTTGTAAAATTGCAACGCTCCAGGTTTTTCGAAGATCAGTGAACTCGTACAGGCCTAAAATAAATTGGGCAAACATATTTGCCTATGGCCTGAAACGGAACAAAACGCACTATGTCTTTTTATACCCTTCGCTCATAGAGTGAAAGGGCGAAGCTCCCTAGTTTTTATTACATTTGCAACATTTAGAGTTAGACGTTAGAGTCGCGAAAATGAATAGTGTAAGAAGGTTTTCGCACTTGCACTTAATTGTGGTGAATTTATCGAATTTGTATGTAATTTGTAAATTTAAAATTTTATGAATCTGAAAGGTCAAATAATTTGCGGTATATAGCGTTCATAAATGTAAAAACCTTCTACTTCACGACAGCTGTTTTTTTTCAGCAACCAAACGAAATATAGAGACTACTGCTTTACGAATCTAGACATTATGGCAAAGAAAACGTTGTCAAATTATATTACTATATTTGGTCTTTTCTGGAAATAATATTTGACTAATCAAGGCTAAGTCTAAAAATTGTCATTGACTACACTGGAAAAAAAAACACATTTATAACCTCGATGAGTTTGTTGTATTACATTAATGCCCATCGACAGCAAAGAAAAGTGTTGAAATTTATGTTAACAGTGTCAATCAATTTTCCATTCTCTAGCAACATTCTAATATGGCAGGTGGACAATTTCCGGCAGATAATGGAGCGAGGGTACATCGGTTTTTATGCAGTGGGGAGCATATCTGCATATGTGGGCATTCGGCGGCTCAGTGGAAGAGAAGTCACTCTATCTCTTAGATTCCGATTCCGAAGCGTGGGTTTGAGTCACACTGTGACCATGGATGTTTGTGTTGTCCCCCTTTCGAACCTTTGCTCTAATTACCCTAATTTCCCTTCCACCAAGACTATGCTTGAATTAAAGGGTTATCCCGTAAAGCCTTGACATCGACATAAAGAAAAATGCAAGGGACATAGGACATAACATCTTCATCTGACCGACTCATACAATTCAACTTAAACGGGCGCGGTTTGTCGCTACATAATTTAGCAAAATATACGTAATGTGCCTGTTTGCTGTCAGCTATTACCTACATACAAAATGGCAAGTTTGCTCTTAGATATTTTTCGAATTAGGTAAGCATATACAATACTCTACCGTAACCTATATAGCTATTCTACAGAAATCCGCACCGAATATCGAGCCGATTTGCCGTCGAGTCCACTCTTTTCCAGAGATGATCAGGACTGGCCTTTTTCAGGAAATAACTCTTCATAAAATGGGAAACCGAGAGATTTTGAAAGTTTGTCCTTGTGGTACTTTTATGGGTGAATATGACTGCACAGATGTATTTTGTGCCCAATGTAATGTGTCCTTTTGCTCCACAACATCTCGCGATTGATTCAATATTTAACACACCTAACATTAGTTGTTTTCAATTAGGATCTTTACTTTTAAATTACATGAATTACACGTCACGATGCCGTTATTATGTTTAGTCATTTTTAGGTGTTAATTTCCCTTTCAACCCACAGGCAAATATATTTGCCAAGCGAAATGAGGGGTAAAATGGGGGGCTAGGGGCACCATTTTTGTGACATAACTACTATTGACCTAGTGATCACGAAAATAAAACAAAAAACAAAATCGCTTCGGCCAAAAATGGCCAATTGGTTAATGGTACTCGGATAATCGGGGTTCTACTGTATAGCCAAAAAATTTACATATAAAACAAGGGGCCCAGAAAAACTTTTGCAAGCACATTGAACACACCCACAAAATCCTATAACTATTCCTCTTTCTCCCCACAGCCAAGGAACGCAATATGCAAGCTTCGCCAAGGGCGCGATAGAGGCTAGCGTGGCCAACAAAATTAAAGCTGAAACAGTATCAGCCAATGGAATGGCCAATGGGTAAGTTCAAATTGTAAGACGAAACCGGACGGGTAAACTTGCAAGACAAGAACCATCGTTCTTACAATCTGAAATGCACAATGCTTGTTTGCTGGCCACTACAAAAGCTCTCGCCGTCCACCCAATCACGAAAAAGGACGAACTTCAAAGAACTTATGTGATACCAATGCTGGACGATAGAAACAGAAAGCTCTAATTTTAACGACAACCACCTCAGTGTTGAAGCTGATTTCAATAGTTAAAAGTACATTTAGTGCAGTCAAAATATCCCATTTCAGGCCTCCAAATAGAAAAAAATAGAGTAAGGCTATTTGTTGTGGTTTTTGAATCAGCGGGCTTCCTGGAAACTAAGACTCATTTTGCTAAAAAAAAAATTGATCGGAAAGGTCCCAAAAAGGACAAAAAAGGATACTCTTTAATTCTTGACCCAAGGTCAGCATGTGGGGTAGCAAATCAAAGGGGACGTCGAGTACATTACATATCCGGTATTTGTTTCCTGTTTCAAGGACCCTCAACGGAATAAATTGAGACTAAATAAAAAATTATTGTGTTTTCCGTGTATCTTTCCAAAGCCATAACTACGAGAATAATTCAAGTTGTCACTACGTTTCTCACTTTTCCGAATCTATAATAGGTTAAGATTCTACCATTAAATTTGCTAAGAAAAAAATTATCGGAAAGCTCTGATAAAGGACATTAAAGGACACCAATTACAAACCTTGATCGAACGTGAGCATGCGATCGTCGAGTGCATTGCATATCCGGTGTTTGTTTCCTGTTTCAAGGACACTAAATCGAATAATTCGGGCATAAACGAAAAATTACGGCTTTAAAAAAATACATATACGAGATACAAGAAAATTTTCCATTGGATCCCAATTTTCTCCTGTGAGGGTTCTTGAAAGAAGTAATAAACGCCGGATATGGAATGTACTCGACGTCCTCTTTGATATGACATCCGGCATGCCCACGTTCGATCAAGGTTTGTAATTAGTGTCCTTTTATGTCCTTTTTGAGAGCTTTCCGATCATTTTTTTTTCTTAGCAAATTTAATGGTAGAATCTTTAGCTATTATAGATTCGGAAAAGTGAGAAACGTAGTGACAATTAGAATTACTCTCGTAATTATGGCTTTGGAAAAATACACGGGAAACACAGTAATTCTATATTTAATATCGATTTATTCCGTTGAGGGTCCTTGAAACATGGAACAAACACCGGATATGTAATGTGCTTGACGTCCCCTTTGATGTGATACCCCACATGCCAACCTCCGGTCAAGGATTAAAGAGTATCCTTTTTTGTCCTTTTTGGGACCTTTCCGATTAAATTTTTTTTTAGCAAAATGTTTTAGATTCGTGGGAGCCAACTGATTAAAAAACCACAAGAATTAGCCTTACTCTTTTTTTATACCCTTCACTCGTAGAGTAAAGGGTATATTAACTTTGTCATGAAGTTTGTAACGCATTGAAGGAAGCATCTCCGACCATATAAAATATGTATATATACGATCAGCATGACGAGCTGAGTCGATTGGGCGAGGTCCGTCTGTCTGTCTGTCCGTCTGTTGCTACGCGTTTTACTCGGACAGTTTAAAAGCTATCGAGCTGAAATTTTGCACACATGCTTCTTTTTATTGCAGGCAGTTTGTATGTTTGAATCGCTAAAATCGCTATTTGTGCATCAATTTCAACCAAACTCTACACAAATGTATTTATATTGATGTCACAAAACATATGTAAAAATGAATGGAATCGGACAATGGGGTCATGGGACTGTCATACAAACCCAACCCCCCGGATTAGGTTCTTCTAAGAAAAACTGTTATATTTGCCCACAAATTTCAACCAAATTTCACTCAAATATGTTTCTACTGATGACACAAAACATATGTAAGAATGTATCAAATCGGACCATGGGGTCATGGGGCTGCCATACAAACCCAACTCCCCAGATAAGGTTGTTATAAGAAAAACTTTTTCATTTGTGTACCAATTTCAACCGAATTTCACACAAATGTGTTTCCATTGATGACACAAAACATATGTACGAATAGATCAAATCGGACCAGGGGGTCATGGGGCTGTCATACAAACCCTCCTCCCCATTTTGGTTCTTCTAAGAAACATTTTTTACGTCCAATTTCACAAAACCTTGAATTAATGTGTCTTTATCAAAGCAACAAAAAAGGTCAAAACAAATGGAATCGTGCTATGGGGTCATGCTCCCGCATCCCCCCCAATAAAGTTTTCTGAGATTTTTTTTTTATTTTCCCACTTATTCCATCCAAACTTTACACAAATATTGCTTTATCGACGCCACGGAACCTATGTGAAAACGGATGGAAAAGGATGGGCGGGGAGGATTAAACACAAGTCATAGGTTCGCCTGAAAAAACTTTCAGCCGGAGGAGAGTGAAGGCCGCGCCCGAAATTAGCCTCAGTCTCGTTTTATATTTGAAATGCTAATATGACTGCACTAATTGCCAAAGTGAACTCCAGATTGGCATGATAATATTTAATAGAAATCCTCAATTTTACAAACATTTCCCGATTATTACTATTCAATTGTGAACCGTTCCAGTTTTTTCGTATTTTCCATAGTTGATAAATGAACTAAACTTAATAGTGCTCCAGCTACTCATAGATTTATGGTAGACTGGCATGGCGCCAGAAAGTCAATTAGTCATAAAACTAGAAACACATTAAGAAATTCATCGTTTTCCGGTAGCCAATTAAGTGTGAGCGCAAAATGTGCTGTGGATACAAAGTTATAGTCATATTACCCATACAATTATTTTATTGTAAACATAGAATTCTGTTCAAGTACACACATTATTTCTATATTGACTTGCACAAACTGTGAATAAGAGGCGTTTTTTTATAGACTATGCAATCAATGTTTCGCTTTTAAGCTGCTCTCACACGAGGAGACTTTAGTCTGAGTGACTTGGATATTGCCAGACCGGGAGACCAAGTCACTGTTATTCTCCACGTACATATTTCCAAATATTTACTTCCGAGTGAGTTGCGTAGTTCGAGCTTACAACCGGGTCTCTAGTCTCAGAATCGTATGAGCTTAGAAGCACGAAGAGTGCGTTTTTCAGTGAGAAAGATGGTAAGGGACCTGACCTGCAACATTGGATTCCTTCATTTCATCTTTGCGATATGGTTTGGGTTGCATTATTTTACAACTCCGAAAACAAATTACATATGGCCAGGATAGTCAGCAGACAAGTCCAACTCTCAAATGCCCTATGGGTGTATCAGTAACCAAATAAAATTACCACTGACATTAATCATTCGATCCGTTTAATGGACATTGTTCAGTTTAATTTCTTTTTCTGCCTACCTCATTTTATGGCTTGTATCATGCAATATTTACCTTAGACGTAACCAATTAAGCAAGGAGCACTCAATTCAATTTACTTTTCCTCATCAATAAAATTGCATGTTCAAAACTAAACGAAAACTGAGTCAACACATGGGTGATGGGCCTTAATTTGCGATTAATCATACATACTTTTGCTACTCGAATATTGATTGAGTAGGAGAATGATTCATATTCCGCGCCAGCAATTTGATTCGTGTAAACTGTAAGTGAACTGCAATGTAAGCATTTGTAAAACATATTGCGCACTGAAGTCAGAAACAAGAATTGTATTGCCAATTCTTATGGACACAAGTTGAATCTGACTGGACCATCGCCATCGTATGAAAAATTTGCTCTACATGCTTAGCTAATCACTGAAGATACGAGGCCCACCCTATCGATTAGTCTACTGCTACTAGTCAGCAAAATTTGAGTAATTGCAAGCAACGTATATAATGTGTAAACACCAAAAGAAGTCCTAAAATATACGCTACCACACAGCATGCATGCCATTCGGAACAGTATTCCGTCAGAGTCAGGGCTAATCTTCTTCGTCTTCACTACGGATGCAACATATCATACCTAAAAGAGATAAAAAACGTCCTACACTTGGTAATTGAAATTTGCATTTCATTCGAAACGTATTCATCCAATGTTGAACTTTGCCCATCCATTTCCACATATTGGCCCCTGAAAAACTTTTATCAATTTATTGAATGCACATGTTTTATGTGGCGACACGGGTATTTATGCAGCCAGCGCAACGGGCGACGTCAACTCCGTCTGAAGAAGTACGATCCGGCCAAGGAAAAGGTGAAAAGATGGTGTCTGTGCGCCGGGAATATCAGATGGACCGGAAAGAATCCTTTCTCAATGGGAAACATTTTTGTAGTTTGACTAAGTTATTTGCACACACACACATGCGGTGAGACGAATCCTTCCTATGTGTACATCGAAGAAAAGGAAAAATCGCTACTGTGGCTAGAAATAGATATACTCGTAGTTAAATGAATTGAGCAGGGATGCATATGTGAATGAATACTGGAAGAGGATGTATGTTAGTATAATGCCAACTTCGGCAAGACGGACGCATGCAAGCTAAAGGATACGAATGAATGAGACCCAAGACTATGACGCGACCGACGACCACCAACCGTTGAGGTAAAGCCTTGCGGCAAGCTTTGATTATGCAACGACTGCAATCTCTTGGATTTTGTGCAAATATTGTATGTATCCCACGACTGGTCGATGTGTGTTTGATACAAAGCTCCTGTTTTCCGCACACAATTGTGTCAATCAATTTGATATGAATAGATAACTTTGAATAGTTGCGGTCGAGTAATCTGTGTGAGGAGATTGCGAAGATGTTGTATGAATCCTGATATCAGACGTGATGCGAATCCATTAGCTATTTGAATGGATCTAAGAGAAAATAATCCAGCCAAGCATGTATACGAGGACTGGTTCAACTAAAGTTTATGTTGCAGCTGCGTTATGCATCAGTGCAGTCAACAAACTTGTACATGGAATAGTTCGTATTGAACATGAGAAGAATATTCAATATACGAGTCCGTATGTGTATAAATGAGTAAAGAGTGGCAGAATATAAGCATGTATTAAATTTAAAGAAAATAAACTGAGTGCCTCCTAAAAGCGTTTCTATACCATCCTGAAGCCAAACTAGAATCCGTTTGTTGTCGTGTTGCTTACACCATTTATAACGCAATAACTCCGTAGACTCCGGTCAAGATAGAAGAATAACTATTGAAACGAAAAATTCACAACAAATAGCAATTCACAATAAATAACAATTCACAATGAGTAACAATTCACAATTTTTTTAGTTTTTCACATACTCAAATTAGCGGATTTGAGTAAATTTGCACCACCGAATAGTAGAACAACTATTGAAGCAAGCATAAAATTCACAATGAGAAAAATTTTGTACGCTATTTTTCACATAACTTTTTTTTTATCTCCTGAACGGATGAGAGGATTTTAGTGAATTTAATCCGCCCGGGTCGGTCTTCACCCGAAAAAGAAGAATAGCTCTTGAAACATTCGGAACAGCTGACGGATTTCCTTAAAGTAACATTTAAAGGATTGGTCTGCCTCTGGCATAGCAGAAAAACAATTGAAATAATCCACAAAATTCACAATACACAAAATTACGAAAACGGTACTTTTGATTTTTTACATATTTCTGAATAGTCCACTTTAAAACAGAATTTTCCAAATAACATAATAACTATTGGCAAATACGGAAAATTTGCAATTAGCAAAATTTTGTAGGCAGCTGCTTTTTCAATTTTTTTGAGACCTGTCTCTCCTGATCGGAATAGTGGATTTCAAAATGATTGGATTCTGCCCTGAATAGCGGAATAAACATTTAAATTGCGGAAAATTCACAAAGATCATAATTGTGATAGCAATTCTTTATCACGGTACTCTCTCTGTTTCTCCTGAACAGATTAGCGGATCTCAGCGAGTTCCACTCTATACCCCTTCCAGTAATTACATCCCCTTCTGCTGAATAGATGACCACCCCAGCTTATAAAACATTTGCAAATAGAAAAATTATAAATTTTGCAATTCACAATGAGCGTGTATGCATCAAACGATCATCCGAAGCGTGCTATGCTATGGCTGCGACACATGGACGACGAATAGCTCGCTGGAAGTACCTACTCAGTAGGTGAGAACACCCGCCAGCTGCTGGCCTTACGAACAATTGGAAATCGAAATTTCAGGCGGCTAAGGCCCGACATCAGGCTATCTTGCAACTTTGATGATAATGATGAATTCACAATGAGCGAATATATTAAGACGATTTTTATTGTATATTTGTGTTCAAGATATGTACATATATCCTGAACGAATTTCAGTAAATTAGATACAACACCCAATATCTGAATAACTATTGAGACATGCCGAAAATTCACCATGAACTAAAGTATGAACACAGTTATTTTTTCATAACTCTGAATATTAGAATGAGGCGTAAGTTTCTTGAACGGATTTCAGTAAATTTGTCCCACCGAATAGCAGAGTAACTGACTAACTAAACCTGCCATAAATTCACAATAAGCCAAATTATGCAGACAGTTTCTTTTTATCATAGTTTGTTTTTTTCGTATTACATTCAGTGAATTACAGCTCTTCTCCGCTCAATGAGTACCACCTCCAATAGCAAAATAGCTCTTGACATTTTGGCAAATTATGAGGTCGCCGCATTTCCTCCAATTCGTCCATATCCCTTGAGTGGATAAGCTGATCTCAGTAATTTTGCCCCATACTGCATGTCCACACGAATGGCTATTAAAATACAAAATTGACCAAGAGAAAAATTATTAAGGCAGTTAGAAGCTTAAGTTTCATTCAAATTTTGGTCGCGCACGAAATTAGCCTCGATCTCGTTTTCTCCCCCTTTTGTAGGATTAGCAGAATCCCGTAAATTCCAAAACCGACCCTCTAAATGAATTTCACTACAAATAGGAGAATAACTTTATAACTGGAAATTTGGCCAGCTGCAAAACTGTCTAAACTTTGTTTCTTGATTGCCGACGGAATTTTGTGAATCTCGTGTAAAGGCTTATCGATAAAGAGATGCGAAGACAATTAGTCTAGTACAAATAGCTCAAAACCCAAACATCCAAAAATAAAAGAAATTTTTGATGCCAAATTGTTGAATACACTGCCTAATATACGCAGTAAAAAGTAACACAAATTTGCGCCATGGGTTAAGGGGGGAGGGGGTGGCAAAGGGGTGAACATTCAGTTTCTTGCAAATATCTGGAAAAATATGAGTCTGACCTTAAAATGAGCTGAGGACAAAACAAACTACATAAAATTACCTTTGTAATGATATGTAACACTCTAGACATTTTCTCAGAAAATTATACCCTAGACCCAAAAGTATTATAGTGAATTTACATTTTTTGAGTTTTACGTTTCGTACTGAAACTCTTGATAGAATAGACCCACTGTCATAAGATCTTGTCCATATATTGATAGCAACATTTTTTTGACTCGTACCAAAAATTGGAGTGCTCCGACCATTGACGCCCCCCTCACTCCTCCTAACATTTTTCAAAAAGGCATGCCTCTAGCTTCTTTTCAAATTGAGCCAGGCAGATAAAATTTGGTGAGGTGCCTAGTCTAAGCCCCATTATGCTTTTTACCAAAAATTTTTTCACTTCTAAATTCTATCTAAAACGAAAAAATAAAATTTATTTCTTAGAACGTCATTATAACAGGTAATTGTAGTCTTCTTAACGTATATTCAAAAGTTTGTAGCAGAGCGTGCCTTACAAATACGAAAAATGGGGTTTGAAGGTTGCTAGTACACGTTACTCGATATTATTCGGAACTAGCCTTTGAACTAGTAGCAATGACTTTCAAACACAATTTGTTTATACTTGTAGTGTACGCTTTGATGCAAAATTTTGAACATACATTCAGAAGACTACAATTAACTATCATAATGACTTTCTAAGAGATAAATTTTATTTTTTCATTTTAGATAGAATTTAGAAGTGAAAAAATGTGAAATTTGTTAGAATTTTCGTTCACTTTGTATGGGGGGTACCCTTAGTTCTGATCGGATGGTAATAATTTTTGGTGGGGAGCATAACGGAGCTTAGACTAGGCACCCCACCAAATTTGATCTGTCTGGCTCAACTTAAAAAGAAGCTACAGGCATGCATTTTTGAAAAATGTTAGGAGGACTGAGGGGGGCGTCAATGGTCGGAGCACTCCAATTTTTGGTACGAGTCAAATAAATTTTGTTATCAATATATGGACAAGATCTTATGACAGTATGTCCATTCTATCAAGAGTTACAGTGCGAAATGTAAAACTCAAAAAATGTAAATTCACTATAATACTTTTGGGTCTAGGGTATAATTTTCTAAGAAAATGTCTAGAGTGTTACATATCATTACAAAGGTAATTTTATGTAGTTTGTTTTGTCCTCAGCTCATTTTAAGGTCAGACTCATAGTTTTCCAGATATTTGCAAGAAACTGAATTTTCACCCCTTTGCCACCCTCTCCCCCCTTAACCCATGGGGCAAATTTGTGTAACTTTTTACTGCGTATAGAAGGCAGTGTATTCAACAATTTGGCATCAAAAATTTCTTTTATTTTTGGATGTTTAGGTTTGGGGCTATTTTGAACCAATTGTACTGGACTAAATGTCGTTATAGTGGCAAAAAGTATGTTCGAAGGAATATTGTCGAAACGATGGCAAACGATGACGAAGCTCTTTGGATGTGTATAATATGGAGCAGAATGGAGCGACACTTTAACTCCGCTAATCGATACACGCATACCATCAAATTGTTTTCCGATGGCTCAAAACAAAAGAGAGTTCAGGAGCTGGTGTGGTGGATCCAAGTTAGAGGCACCCATGATTTACCTTACCACAGTTTTTCAAGCAGAAATCTACACTTTGAAGCTTGCACAGAACTTTGTTTGAGAGCCGACTACACGCAGCCAAATGTGTAGATACCTTTTCTGATGGCCAAGCAGCAATCACCACCATCGAACTTTTAGACTATGGAATACGGTTAGACGAACTAAAAAGTGTCCCAACATCTGGGTAAACTTTTTTGGTCTAAAATCTATAAATTATACCATTCACTGGTCTAAATATCCGAACCGTCAGATTTGACAGTTTCAGCTGTCTGTGGTATCCACATGGGCTGCCAATTGGTAGCTCGTGAAGCCAATTGGAAGCTGTCATCGCTTCCACACTAACAACAATCTACATAACTACCAAATTTAGAAATCCATTGGCTTTTTTTAATGCGGACGATTCAATTCTTAAACGATACGCGCAGCCTCCAAACGTTTGATATTTAATAATTTTATTAAAAAATTCAAAGTGAGTAAGGTTTTTTACTAGAATCAGGAAAAATCAATTAGGTGCATACTCTGACATCTTAAAATCGGGCAACTTGGGCAACATTTCTCCACAGCGTTAGGAGAAGTGGTGGAAGGAGAAATCTAGGTTGTAAATATCTAAAAGCACGCTGCACTGGCCGGTCCGGCATCTCAGTCAGCGTTTAATGGCCACCGCAAATCAAGCTGATTTAATACAACACTAGACGACAGCACGACATCGTTTAAAATTGGCGATCAAGATAATTTGAAAAAAAAAAAAACGGGTTTAAGGAGCTTTTTCAGGACGCCTATATACCCCCACGGGGATCGCACTTTTTTTTCAACGGGTCTTCCCTCAGCGTAATTTAGAAACCGTTTAATATAAAGCAACTATCGGCTCTTTCGATAGGAACTTCCGTTCTTTGTTTCAAAATTGTTGTATCAAAATGGGAGTTTTTGTTCGGGGTATATTTCGCGTAGATCGACTATTTTACAGTCGTCATATAACCGGTTTATTTTCGGTTTTTTCCTCCTCCGGTTTTAACCCGGACGGTTGTTTGTTCATCCGGTTAAAACCGGAAAAAAAATTCTTTCAAATTCATACAACTTTTCATATTTTCTTGATTTTTTAGTCAGCAATTCTATTACTTGTCCCCTATACGAAATTGCGTTTTCAAATTTCAGCCCTTAAACATATTTTCAAACACTCTCCTTATGACTATTGGGGGCGTCAACTTACTTATTTCAAGGGTCAATAAAAACAAAAGTACACTCGAAAAAATTGTACTCCAATAATAGGAGGAAACTTTTTTTCCTTCTATTATAGTAGTAAATTTACACCGGCAAATATGTAAATTTACATCTAGGTTTATGTAAATAATTAATAATATTTACGGCAGCCGGTCCTTCGATGTAAATCGTCCTGGAGCTACCCGTTATTCCAACAGCCAAGAACTGCCACACCCCCTTCGGTTCAAGAGCAAAAAAGCGCTACAACAACAACAACAATAATATGATGCTCACACGAACGCACTTCGGACGGAACAGACTCACTGCACAGAGAACAAGCCACTTATGAGATACAGGAAAATGCATTAATGCACAACAGTATTGTAACACACTCAGCTTTTCACAAATGCAGGTGTATTTTTTTACACCAAAATCGTAATATTACATATATAAAATTTTCTTAAAATTGCAACTTCCAATTGGTAAAAATAAAAAAGGTATAATATTCAACGAGTTTCCGATGTAAAATTCAACCTTGTTTTTACAGTGTAGGTACTTCATAGTTATTGTTTTAATTCATTCTATTTGAGAACACAATATTCCAAGTTTTTTTTCCTGCGGTCATGAAAATGACATCGGTTAAATGGCGACCTCCTTTGTGAATACGCTCCACTCTTTGCAGCATAACAATCGGTATGTTAGCAATGGCGTCGCGAATGAAAGGTTTTTAGGTGAGCTATGGTCCGCGGTCGATCGAAATAAGCCAGGGATTTCAAATAACCAGATAAAAAAAATCGCATGGAGCAAATCTTGAGAGCGTGCCGGTCATGGGAAATCGTCTCTCTGAGATGAAGTGTGGTCGAGGAGGAGTTATCGCAACAAATTTATTCAGCCTCGTGCAGTGTTTACTATGTGTGACTGAAACCACACGTCCCTAACGTTCGTTTAAAAAAATCCGCGATCATGGCGACTGACTAGAATGGGAAACAAACTTGGCAACTTCCCCCTCCAGATGCGCCCCCTCTCACTCATCTACCTGCCCAACTCACCGCTTAGAAGTTTTTTTTTCAAATAAGTTACTTTCTCTGGCGCACCTTGTGCATGCATTTTGATTTGATTTTGCATACGATACAAACACCACCATTACGAGTGTGTTTTTGTTGTTTCTAAGCAAATCAATGAAAAGACTCGGTTAACCGAAAAACCGGTACTTTGGCCCCGGTTAAAACCGGACGGTCTAACCGCCTTTGCAAAAAACCGAGAAAAACCGAAAACCGGGTTATGGCCCGGTTTTTGACATCCCTACTACGAACCTTAAGCCATTTTCTCGTGGGAGTAGAGAAAATGTGTGAAGCTGCAACCCTCTCCGCAAGTTAGCAGCAGCTCATAATATTATCGATGCTAATGAACCACTATTGTCGTGCTCAGCTCAACTCGCGACAGATAGATAAAAACTAAGGTTGCAGGGCAGAGTTAATATTCAGGTTGAATCTTATGCTGCAACTGATAGCCCTTACCATACGTGATCATCACACCATCGCATTGGTTCGGACGATGACACTAAATAGGATATAGCTGCCTATAAAAATAGGCTAAGGAGTCCATTGAAAGCGGTTGCAGTGCCAGTCATTTGTGGTCCTTTATCAACCTGCTTTGGAGGACGGGGGTTGTCTACCTATACAGCCCCGAAAAGATCTATACAGTTTTGACGCAGGAGTGTTGTGTTTGATTTTTATGTTTTATTCGTAAAATTGGAAGCTTTTCATATGAGGTCTCGAAATCTCTGTGCTTGCAGCCCCGAAGTATCCTCGGGGAACGTCCTTCTCTAAGCGGCAACACGATTTATTCTGGACATACGTATCTCTAAAGTTTAACCAAGGGACGAAATTTCCACCACTGCTACCAGGCGGAAAAACTGCACTAACCTATGCAATAAACAGTTTATGTATTGAAAAAGGGGCACCCATACAAGGACTACCCGAAAATGTACAAGAAATCTATTAGATACGCCAAACTTGGGACCATTTCCGCAAATCATTGGACAACGTGAAAGGTTCAGCTAGAATTAATAAGATTTTGTCCAAAGCAGAATCGTGTCTGCTCGTAAATATAAAGAGAGGATGACACTCGATAAAAATCAGCTGGCGAATCTCTTGAGCTTCTGATTAATACACTTTTCCCTTGGTGCAAGCGCAATTGCACGCAGAGTCCATGATTGCATAATGGAGATGAACGGCAGATTGACTTCGTTTTCTCCATTATTACTGAGGAGAAAATTACCTGGACAGTTTATCCCCTTATAAATCCCCAGGATCAGATAGCATACTACCCAGTCGTGGCGACGGGTTCGGGTTGGGCTCTACGTATCGCTACATGTTGCCTGTACAAAATCATAAATCCTTCCTTTCTGTTCACTTTCTGATTGTTTGTGGCGAGGACCACCTATTTTCAACATTTCATGGGAACAACTTTGCCTTCCCGACCTATCAGGTGTCAACTTAGAGATCTAGAAGGACATTCGGGAATACAAGCCGAATCTTCCTGATGTACCAAGCGACCATAGCAGATATTCATACTACAGTGTTGTGAATCAGTCAATAAGGAGTTTAGATAGGAATAATGTCACCCCAACCATCAGCATCACCCTATTGAAACGCTGAGTGAGAGGGAATCATGGGATTAGCTGATTGCAGCCTCCACGTTCTTGTCACCTACGACTACGACGAAACTCGAAGCATATTCACACACATGGACAACGGTTTACGGATTTATGCACCGCTACCACAAGAACAACATTCTAAAACTTTTTTTGTGGTATGTACAGTAGTATAGTAAAGAGACTTACTCTCTCGTTGCACATGACATAGAACCGCGAATTATTCAGTCTTAACCTCTTTTAATGTAGCAGACATCTTTTTTTTGTAATTTTAGTAAATACACAGAGAGAAAAAGTTCTAAGTAAAATTAATAAGAATGCCTTATTGAGACATTTTACTATGAATTCTGATTAAATACGGTAAACAATATGCTTTTTCCATAGAGAAATCTTATTGAATCGAAAAGAAAAATCTTATTATTATTTTTAACAGATTTTCGTATTATTTCCATATGATTTTTCATATTAATCCTAGCATTTGATATGACTTCCACATTATTTAGCAATTTCGATGAGAACATCTTATACATTTTCTCATAAAAATTTGCTTCTATTTAAAATCAATAAGAACAACTTTTTATATCAAAAAGAATACCTTTTTAATATCATCTCATAAACCGTAATAATGACACGTGTTATTTGTGAATTGTTTCGCGAGTGTTTCAGTTCCCTATAAAGTGCATATCCATTTGAGTTTCTCCTTTCAGCAATCGAAGATACAAGGTAAGCTTACTTTTTCGTGGTTTTTCGTGATATTTCTGCTCTTAAGATCCAGAATGGTTTTCATTTTATGAGATATTATCGCCAAAACGGGCGATGTGCCTACACCGCGGGTCGAGCAACGCAAAGCCATGGAGCGGTATAAAGAACGAGGCAAGGAAGAAGAAGAAGATCCAGAATGGTTTCGATAGAGCTCATCTTGTTTTCGCCACAGTGATCCTAATCGCATTTCAAAACGTAAGTTTGCAGCATTTTATTACCTAATATGAAAATTGTAAAGGATTTTAATGTTTTTCAGATTTTATAATACTTTTGCCAATGGAAGGAAAACCGACGATACTTTTTTTGAGCGCCTGTCATCAAACTACCGACGGCTGTGGAAGGAGTTCTGATTCCTTGAACCCGGATTATCGTCGCTGAACATCAGATTCCAAGCGTTATCTGCGAGGTATTCATTGCTCTTTTCTTAGAAAAAATCTAAAGTTTAAGTTAAGAATTTAAGTCATAACTTGCCCAGTAGGCAAGACTTTTTCAAGATGTTTCGTTAATTATGTTGTCTAATAATTTCTTTCATTTGTTAGGTTTTATAAATGTACCTAGATATTAGCTTAAATAATTACATAAATGATTATCAATAAAACTTATTTTTTGCAGAACTAAGACTTTTTGTTTAATAGTACATACCATTTTCGTCAGTCAAATTTATAACTTCGGAACATCAAACTTATAATTATCAGAATGACAAATTTGATGGTCCAAAGTTGTAATTATGACTGGAAAATGGTATACTCAATTGCAGAATATTTGATATGAAATCTTATTAAGTGAAACAGTATTCTTATTGTTTTAAATAGGTCGACTTATTAAAGCAATGAGACGTTCAGCTAATTTCTACCAGTTTTACCGATTGTTTCAATAAGAATTCCCTTATTATAATAATAAGATTCCTATTACTTTTATAAGGATTTCTTATAATTTGTCTGACAAGAATTTAATAAGATTTTCTCTATGATTTCAATAAGATAGTCTTCTTGGATGAAAACCATAGAGATATCTTATTGTTTTTCTTCTATTTTATGTGGTCGATTTTTCTCTGTGTACCTACTTTTGAATTTACTACTAAAACTGCATAATTTTGAATAATACCAACATTTATCCAAGATAATACTGGTAAATGCTGAAGCTTTCTTCTAAGCCTCCTAAAAAGCTCTATTTATTAAAGTATGGTTTTCTACAAAGAAGGGGAGGTAAGCCCAAGTAATTTAAACTAAATCTGCGAAAATCCAATATAGATCCCCCTACTATTACACATATCCTTCGTCCCGTTTTACACCACTCGTGGCCACAACTCAAACAGGATTATCTTCAAAAGCATGGCAATTTAGCTTCGTCGTTCTCCCTCTCTATAATTAAATTAAAAACATAGCAGTACGCCTAATTTCATCCAAATACCCAAAGAACAATTAGACCTAAAAAATACATATAATACCTGGGCGCTGGTAAATAGAAGTTGCCAAACGAAAACCTTAATCCTTACAATTGCCCTACATAATTCCACCCGAAAATATTGCAATCCTACATACACTCGTACATATCTCTCTCTCCGTCTTGTTCTCTAATTCCCAGGGATCTGGACTCTGAAAGTCCTTTATATGACTAAAATGACGATGTGGCATTTAGACAGAAAAAAACTGAAACCGTGCTAAATATTAAGGGTTTGCCTTGGCACTCATTACACCATTTCACCTAATAGCCCGAAGGATATTTGTCCAACATACATTTTATAATACACGTCGTCTCGATGTGGATATGCCGTATATGGAATGGAACTGTGTCGGTTTTGGTTTTTAGTAGATTTTGAAGCTTTGTCTTTACGCCACCATCAGTGGATGGATGGATGGAAGGTCGTTGACCATCCCCTTTCATTTTCTCTGTGTGCTGTTATGCGACTTGAGCTCCGCGTGCTCTTTGTTAGGTTTTTATATATTCGGACCTCGTGGCTAATGATAGACACGGTGAAACGGTACAAATATAAAATTGGAGCTAAAACGATTCAACTTATACACATTACATCAATTGCCGAAAATGAAGTTCAAAGTGTTGTGAAAACATTCCCGTATCCTTTTTCGGTGCTCTGAGTTAACATTTGGCATACGGAGGGACGGCACATATCATTCACTCCTTGCAATGTGTGTAGGTTTCGACACCCAATTTTATTTTTACACCGGCACAGCATGACCATACTGAAGCAGAGATCAAAATAGTGTTCCACAGAGAATCCTGGGAAAACAACTGATATACCGCATACTACGTGTGTTGGAAATTGCACAGCAATTGCCTTGGGATTTTTACCATTTCTCGCATACCTTTGGTCTCCGCTTTAAATGTGTACATACGCGAGGTTGAATCGTGGCTACACATCGACAGGACGACCTCGTTTTACTTTTTTATTTTTTATTGGCAGAAAGAGAAAGGTAGAAATGATGATAAAACACGGAACGTATCATCAGGAGCTGACATACTGCCAATTGTGTTTGTTCTGCAGATATATGTATGTACTGGGACGATGTGAAGGCAAGCGAGCACACTCTGTCTATTAGGGCTAATTGGAAATGGTTAATTATATCCTTTATTTGCATTGCACGAGAAAATGAGATCTGACTCTCGGGCTTTGCGGTCGAGAAAAGTGGAAAGTCCATCCGCAGTCGTGTGTCATGATGTCAGGGATGAGTGTGACGATGCGTTTCGATGGTACTCGTAATGGGAGTGCAGTTATTTTTCCAATTACCCTTATTAAATATTTATTTAGAGAATATCAAAAAGGGAAATGAGTTAGTGCGTGTGCGTGTACATTGGACGCATTTGACGTCAGAGATAAAATCGTTGCAACTCACGGTTTTAGCTGGCTTTGGAAAAACCAGATTGCGGTGTCTTATTTGTGGAAATTTCCTTCAAAGTCCTTGCAAAATATGATTTTATTCTACCCAATTACCGGCTAACCACTTGAATGACGACCTTCAAATGTTTATTTACTCAAAATCGTATGTGGGGATTACAATTTGCAGTCTATCAAAATCCTGTTTTAATCAGTTGATTTCCACTTCCAGTTATTCAAACAAAATATATTTTTTTTTAATTAATCCTTTGAACTCTGCTTAAACCGCCAAATATTTATCATTATTATTCTACATATCAAAAACAATATTCAATTTTAGTTTTCATACCCATTCCCATGAACAAAGTCAAAAATGTACTCCAGTTCTCCAGTACGGACGTGTAGTTGACTGGCTGATTTATCAATATCACATTTTGCAATAAAACCATCGAGTCCTTGAATCCCACAATTGACATTGATCAACTGATTGAATCATTTTGTTTGTCGCGGCTTTTGCCTATACATGTGAGGGTGTGAGTGCGTGAGTATCGCTGGTATGATTTCCTTTTAGCGTTACCGGGCTTTCAGTTCGTCCAAGTGTGCTTACACGTTTTATCCTTGCGGCTAGTAATATTGAGTTACAGCAATATGAAATTATTGTATGCATAATGTTCGACGGATCTATTTCGGCGAATGCTCATTTAAATTATCCCCGGGCATTTTGATTAACACAAATCACACAGAGGAAGTTATATCCGATTTTGCTTTGTTTTCTGTAACTATACTCACTGATTTGTTGTGATTTACCACACTCGTACGTAATATATATATGCCGAGATTAATCGGCAGAGAGGATAATGAAAATTCGTCTATTGAACCGGCTTCCAAATCGGATTACATACAATAAAAGCGTTGCGTTTAACTTCATCAACAGTGTAGCGTAGGCGGATAAAGAGTTAAAATCCCTGATTAACTACTTTGTTTGATCTGAAGATAAAATAGAGGACCTAGGACTGAGAATATTGTTAAGGCACTTCTCTCTGGTTGTTGCTAATTGCGGGGGACTTCAACGCGTGGGCCACAAAATGGGGTAGCCGGAAGACAAATAGGCGAGGGAGGGCGAGGAACAACTTAAGACGTGCAAATCCGGCAGACCCTAGAATTCAGGAGCTTAACTCCGAAATAAATCGACAAGTCAACACCTATAAGAAAGAAAAATGGAATGAGCATCTTGAAAGCTGCGACCTTTCGAAAGGTGTCAGCAAACTTTGGGCTACAGTCCGCGCCCTGTCTCACCCAACTAAAGACAAGGGTAGTGTAGATTTTACACTTTGTGCGAGCTAATCATTTCTTGAACACCCCAAGACCAAGTTGCTCAACTGCAAAATAAAATGAAGGATACGCAACCGAACGGTTGACATCATCCCCACCTACACAGTGGACCAAGTTTCAACAGCGATTAAGAACGCCAAAAACTCTAAGGCCATTGGACCAAATGGCATTTCAATGGCGTGGCCACAAACCGTTTGTGACACAGCCTGGAATAAGATCCAGAAATGCCAGAACACTGCTCTACGTATCGCTAGACGTTGTCACCTAATGTCGTCTCAGGATCACCTTCATCAAAAAACCAGCATGTTACTAGTGCGTGATAACAATCTTCTCCTGTCTTTACAATATCTGGTCGGTTGCTGTCGAGAGGATCACCCAAACTATCATATCATGGACAATACTCCCCCTCAACGACATGTCAGGGGTGAAATCAGAGATCTCGTCTCTCTGTCCAGAGATACAAACGGGTACCTCCCGATATATTGGATAACTCAGCATACCATGCGGCCATCACAGATATTCACACAACCTTTGTGAATCGGTCAATAGCGAGATTAGGTCCGAATAGAGTCCTCTCAGTGCACTCCCACCAACTCAAAGAAGCGCCCATGATGTCCAACAAGATTCTAATAAAAACGTTCGAACCCGTGGGAATTGGAGTACAAGGTAGTTATGAAGAAGATAGGCCGAAAAGAACCACAAAATAAGTGTCCGACGCTACTCCAAAATATTGACTCGGTCCTGTTCTCTCGACATAAGCGGATGTCAGTGGGACAAGGCTCGCCAGAGAAGATGGTTTACATTCCTGCTATAACAGACGAGGAACTATGCCAAGCTGCTTCAAGATTAGAGAAGGGCAAGGCCCTAGGACCAGTTGGCGTTGAAGGCTGCAATCTGTGCTGCCTTCAAAAGTTCGTCAAAATCTTTGAAACTTGCTTGGCAGAAGCTCTGGCTATTAAAGGTTGGCCTCGAACTTGCTGTGCAAAGAACGGAGGCCATTCTTATCAGTGAGCGCAGAAAACGTGAGACAGAAAAGGAGACAAGCAGATTGTATGGCGGTCGACGTAATAATACGCCGACAGACTTATAAAGGCGAATAATGTTTAAACAACAGGAAAGCATGGGGCAGTGGCAACTGTGGTAGGACGAAGCTGTAACCGGTAGATGAACTCACTCTCTCATCCCTGATATTTAAAAATGGTTCAAACATCAACCCGGCTATGTGAAGCACTTTGTAACTCAATTCGGCTAGACGCAAGTCAGCAACACTGGATGATGACTAATTGGCCGAATCCTCCCCTGCGAAGTAATACCGAGAGGTGGTCCCGGAGCAAGGCGATGGAAGTGGTCTGGTTTTAGCCGGTAGTAATCCGGCATAACTGCATTAGCAGTATCTTCCGCATCCGTCATTTGAGCCAGATGAATTGACTTGTTTGAAAGAAGGCAAATATCGTCGGCGTAGTTTTGCTGCAATCAAATAATTATACCCTTCGCTCATAGAGTGAAAGGGTATATTGTTTTTGTTACGCCGATATTATGTAACACCTCAAAGGAGCCACCGGAGGTATGGCAAAGTATATATATAAATGATCAGGGTCGGTCCCTGAATCGAATAAGCCATGTCTGTCTGTCTGTCTGTCTGTCTGTCTGTCCGTGTGTCTGTCTGTTAGCACGATAACTCCCGAAATAATGAAGCTAGCGGTTTGAAATTTTGGTCAAATGTTTGTTTTGCTAAAATCTTGGACGGTATTGAAAATGGGCCAAATCGGACCACGGGTTCCCCTACCTCCCATACAAACTACCCCTCCTTGATATTTTAATTCGGCCATAACTTTTGGTAGAATATCGCTATCGACTTGAAATTTTGATCAATGTCTCATTCTGACATATACTTTGAGTTGATAGAAAGTGGATTAGGTCCGACTACCCCTACCCCTACTTCCCCTACAAAGTTATATTCAGTCATATCTTTTGATAGAATGTCACGAAAAACTTCAAATTAATATCAAATGGTAACCGTTGGATGTCTTGACAAGGTAATAAAGATGTGTCAGGTCCGACCCATCTACCCCTCCCTCCCCAACAAAAAATATGAAATTGAATATTTTGGGTTTTGCGTGCCTTCTAGGTCTGTACATGGGTATAGGGTATACACTCATCGTGCTATTCGCACCATTAGAACTCGGTCTCGTAACTTTGTCATTAAGTTTGTAACGCATTAAAGGAAGCATCTCCGACCATACAAAAAGTATACATATATGATCAGCATGACTTGGGGAGTCAATTGGAGCATGTCCGTCTGTCTGTCTGTCTGTCTGTTGCGACGCGTTTTACTCGGCGGGTATTGAAGCTAGCAAGCTGAAATTTTGCACACGTGCTTCTTATTGTTGCAGGCTGTTTGTATGTTTGATTCACCCAAATTGGATCACTGGGACATGGGGCTGCCATACAAACCTAGCTCCCCAATTTGAGTTCTTCTAACAAAAACTTTTTTATTTGTGTACCAATTTCAACCAAATTCCACAAAAAAGTGTTTCTATATATAACACATAATATATGCAAGAATTGATCAAATCGGACCATGGGGTCATGGGGCTGCCATACAAACTTAACCCCCCAAATTAGGTTCTTCTAAGAAAAACTTTTTTATTTGTGCACCAATTTCGAACAAATTTCACACAAATGTATTTCTATTGATGATACGAAACATATGTAAGATTGAATCAAATCGGACCATGGGGTCATGGGGCTGCCATACAAACCAAACCCCCCATATTGGTTCTTCTAAGAAACATTTTTTTACACTAATTTCACAAAACCTTGAATTAATATGTCTTTATCAAAGCAACTAAAAAGTTCAAAACGAATGGAATCGTACTGTGGGGTCATGCTCCGGCAAACACAATAAAATTTTCCGAGTAAATATTTTTATTTGCCCACTTATTTCAACCAAGCCCAAAACTTTTGTCAAGACGGAAGAAAAAGAATGAGGAGGGGGATTAAATACAAGTCATAGGTACGCCCGAAAAAACTTTTAGCCCAAGCGAAGGGTATCCAAATTTCGGCCGCGCCCGAAATTAGCCTCGGCCCCGGGGGTTGGCGAGCGAAGCGAGCAGGGGGCGAAGCCCCCTAGTTTCCTTCTGATTTTATGGCCTAGAGCGTCGCAGAAAACGTTGTTGATGGAAATTCGGAACAGCATTGGTGATAAAATACGTAAGGTTGTCTAGATATTAACAAGGTCATCGCTATCAAACGTCTTCTCGAAGTCAATGAAAATAATATATAAGGGGATCTCCATTCTGCGGATTGGTCAATAATAATTTGCAAGGTGTTGATGTATTCGCTACATGAAAAACCCTCACAAAAGCTTGTTCAATGGTGAGGCTGTCGACCGTTTTCTTGATCCGGTCCTAGATTATTTTGACCTTCAGTTTGGAGACTGCTGGAAGAAGACATATTCCACGCCAATTATTACAAACTTTGAGATTTCTTTTTATTATCGATTTAAATATTCTTGAGTGAGAGTCCGCTGTAGGCTAGATACCCGCTTTCCAATGATTCAAGGACCTTGGTTTTTCCAGCGTGGATGGTTCTCCGATATTAACTCTGGCCATTTGCGGAAGTCTTACTGTTTCCCGTGGAGGTGGGCTTGATGGGCCAAAGTTGTTGTTTAGGACCTTCATGAAGTGGTACCTACATCGGTGGAGTTGTTGTTGGTCTGTGACCAGCAGAGACCCCTCTTTTTTTGTACGGAACGCTCATGCGTAAAAGATTTGACAGTTAGTTGCTTTATGAGCTTGTAAAGGGTCCCACTGTCACCGCGATAAGCCGCTTTTTCAACTTCCGTGCAGTTATTAGAGACAATGTAGCATCGCTAAAAATGATCTCCTGCCTCGCTGGAGTCTGCCTATACAAATGTTCGTCACACGATAACAAAGCGTCCTGAACGATGTTCCATCTACTGTCAACTAAAATAGAACCTGTTGTTTCTGCATTAATAGCTATTTCGTGCAACGCGCTAGAAACTGCAAGTATTGTTGACGACTTCATAAGCTTTCGCCCATCGAATCGTGGCAATATCCTTTGTTTTGTGTGCAACGAATTGCAGCGGTTCGGAAGCGAATTTCCGCGATAACAAGTTGGTGATCGTTGCCTATTTTAGCACCACGCTTTGCCCTGGTGTCGATTTAAGGAAGTGCGGGCATTTACTTTCTCTAATTTAAACACTTCTTCTGAATCTGATGTGTCACAATTTAAATTTTTTGTGACCCTCAGAATATTTGAACACCCTTTAAATTTAGAAATTTTCTTTAGAAGGAGTAAAAAGGCGAGATGCAAATATATAGAAAGCGGTGAGCCGATGCAAACCGTGTAAATTTTTTAAGGGTCCTTTGCAAGCACCACAACTACATCATAGGCGAACCTCAGAATATTCGAAAACACTTCGAATCGGTTTCATTGGACAGAGTAAAAAGTCGAGGTGCCAGCATAGCGAACAGTGAGCCGATGCAAAACGGATGAACTTTCATGATCGGAGAACGGAAGGAGGCTGCTGGTCATACCATTACCATGAGAGGTACCCTTAGTTTTGATTCGATTGAGCTGACTTTTGGTCGGTTGTATAATGGTGCCCTCAAATAGCGATAAACTAAAATTCAACCTCCTGCTTCATCTCTTGGTGGAGTAACGGACATGCCGTTTTGCCAAAGTCAAATGGACGTCATTGATCGGAGCGACTAATTTTCGTCAAAAATCATATTTTTTTTCGTTCTGAGACTAATTTTCTGTACCTTTTGTCGTCTTGGAACTAATCGCTAAAAACTCAAAAATTCCGCCCCCACCCTTTTCCACCTTTTTCAATGTTGCGGACACCCTATGGGTGAGGGCTTTGCCCTATAATCAGAGGACTTTCCCCAACAAACCTGCAAAAATGCAGAGATACTTGATTTTCGCCTCCTATCACCCAATCCAAAGAGGTTAAATGCCGTGGCACTCCTCTTTATGGTAGATGAAATTGAAGTAGTCCAAAATGTATTCAGTATAGTCACGTGAGTCATGTGGAACTATCGCAATTACGGCAAGACTTGAAGTCTATCGCCCACAATGACGAAGTGATTAGAACAGTCGAGGGAAATTAAATTGCGGATAAACTAGTAACAGTGGATTTATGCCTCATCCCCTCATCCTCTCATCAGGCCTGAGCCATTTTGCGGTTCATTAGATAAAGTCTTTGGTGTGACCTACTTAATTGCTTGATAATTAGGAGCTGCCCTTTGAAGGATCTTCTGGAATTCATCACGCTGGTTGCCATCATTTTCCATACGGTGGGTCGCGAGCCTCCGGGGTAACTATAAGTGAAGCACTAAACTGAATATATTAGAAAGTCTATTGTATTAAGACGATTTACTCACGTTTTTGAGCGTTCATATATTTTTGGAATAAGAGAGATTCAATTCTAGTTTTAGGTCGAAATATTGCTTCCAACGTTAGTTGGAAAGCTAGCCGTAGTCATCACGCTTAATACAAGAGTCGAGCTACCTCCCCTATAGAAATATGGCGTGCACTCCATATATGCAAATAAGCAGTGCATACCCTCTCATTTAAAAACATTTTCTTCATACAAGTTTATGAAAATAGTTACAGATTTTACTGTTAATTTTTTCCCTCAATAATTTTACCAGCGCCATCTTCATGTAGGTTCTAATGACATCATTTTTTCGCCGACATTAGATTATGCCAGATAAGCACCATTTCGACGTGCTTCTACTTCTAATCTCCATTGGGTGAATTCACATTGTAAGACGAAACCGGACGGGTAAATTTGCAAGACAAGAACCATCGTTTTTACAATCTGAAATGCTTTTGTAGTGGCCAGCAGACAAGCATTGTGCATTTCAGATTGTAAGAACGATGGATCTTGTCTTGTAAGTTTACCCGTCCGGTTTCGTCTTACAATGTGAATTCACCCATCCGAATTGAAAAATTTCAACTGCAACAATGTTGCAGGTTTATATGGTAGAGAGAAGCACACCTGCCTGGACGTTGGCGAACAAAGTTGACGAACGATGACTATGACACGAGCGGCAAAAATGTCGTGATAAGATGTGAAGAAAGGGAACCATAGCGGAAATAAACAGTATGTCACAAAATGTGTCGTTCAGTTTTGATAAAATGTTTCTTTTACTTGTTTTTAAATATTTAAACAATGTTGAAACAGGAATTTATTATTTTTTTAAAGAGAATGTATTATTCAGTCGAGACTTGATTTCTCGAACCTCAAATCGAATACCTCAATATCTCGAAGAACTCCTCCGGTCCCACGAGCTTTCTATATAATTCTCGACACTCCAAACTCGATAATTCGATTGAATGTATACATAACTCGAATATAAATTCGGGCAAATCAATAGGCACAAACCACTGTTAGTCGAAGAAAATTGTTAAGAAGCCTCTATAACTCGAAGTAGCTAAGCCAATTCAACATAAAAACAAGGAAATACAGAAAACCTCCACAACTCGATTTTTTTTTGTTTTAGAGCCCTTACTAGTCGAAGAATTTTACAGTTTAACATTTAATGCATATAAGCATCTAGAACACGAAGAGAATGCCAATTTACAAACGAAAAAAAAAACAACACAATAAAGGAAACATTCACAATTCGAATTTTAATGTTTTTAGAGTCTCCGCTACTTGAGGAAATTCACCGTTAGAAATTCCGTGCAAAATGCAAGCGGTTTACGGAAGAAAATTGTCATCTTTCGGCTTGTGTCTAAACTTAAGAATTTGTCTTGTCGTCCTGTGAATTTGTCTAGTTTGCTATAATGACTGCAAGAAAATGTAATACACTTTCTATATCGGATAAAGTTCGCTTAATTGAAGCTGTAAAAACCAAGGATCGCGTTCGAAAGCTGAAATCGCCGGCGAATACCTACATTGTCAACGATTTAAAAAAAAAAGAGGACGAAGTTCTGTTGAGAGCCCAGGCCAATAGAACGGTCCGAAACGATTCATTTTAGTTTAAAATTGAATTTCCGAACATTGATAAATGTTTAGTCCAGTGGTTTGAACAATGTTGAAAAAAGTTCGTTAGCCTAAGTGGCCCACTGATGAAAGAAAAAGCTCTTCATTTTGCCCAGAGCAGAAATTCAATCATCCAAAATTCAGGGCCAGTAATGGCTGGTTGAACAACTTCAAAAAGAGTAATTCGACAGTATTCAGGACGTTTTCTGGAGAAATTCCAACAGTTGATATGACTGTATGCAACGACTGGAAGCAACATAACAAGGAGAGGCTAACTCTACTTGCAGTCAATTCAACTGGAACAGAAAAAAGTAAAATCGGCAAATATAAGAACCCGCGATGCATGAAGAACGTTAAGTCCTTACCAGTTCTTTATGAAGCTAACCAGAAGGTTTGGATGTCGTCTTTAATTTAAGAATGGGATAAGGATCTGCAAAAGTAAGGAAGCATTATTGTTTATTGACAGCTGCCCTTCGCGCATTATTCCTGACGCATTGGAACGTTGGAAAATTCAACAGCTGCCTCCGAATACAACATAAATATTACCTAGACCAGGGAATCATCAAAAAAGTTAAGGTGTTTTACAGGCAGAAACTCAAAAGGAAAATGATAAGATAATAATTAGACGGAAATAAAGAATTGGAACCTATCAATGTATTGGAAGCAATAGTTAAATCGAAAAAGCATTGAAGAGCGTAAAAGAAGCTACATCAAAAAATTGTTGCTTGTGGATTTCTCTCTGGCAATGAAGGGCCTGTTGAAATAAGTTCCAATAATATGAATGAAGATTTACAACTTTATGTCGAGCCATAGATATTGGAACGACTGCCTTTGAAGAATTCGTTGCAGTAGACGAATGGTTAGCCACCGACGATTTTCAAACCGAGGATGACATAATTGAAGATGTAACAGCAGCAATGGCGAGATCGGATAACGTTAAAGAAGAAGACGAGGAAGTATAGGAAGTAGTTTCAGTACCGACCTATAAGTAAGCTCAAGCAGCCGCACTCGTAATTCGTGATTATTTAGAAGGTTCTGATGGCGTGAAGGACGAAATGTTTAAACGTTTTGGCGAAGTAGAAGATTTTATAAAGACAAAATCACATCAAAACTTACGTCAGGAAACCATGGACAAGTTCTGCTTATAAAACTTGTATTTCCGTGTATGACTCTTCTATTATTTTTGAATTTGTATTTTGTTTTTATGGCTATTATAAATTTTGAATACTGATTTTTGTTTCCATCAATGTGACTGGGAACTATGTATATTTCTTTTAAACTCTCCTGAATTCACTCGTTATATTTACTTTGTTATGTATTATATGTAATTTGACTAAATCGTATTTGTATTGACCAACGTACTTCCGTTCTTTATTTTGTAAATTAAACTGATATCACTTAGTTTTGACTTTTTATTTAAGAATTTATTGATATTTCAGGGATAAACTCGATAAGTCGAAGTTTACTTTTTTCAAGCTTCGATATCGATATATCCAATTTTGATAACTCGAAGTATACATAACTCGAAGGAATTTGTCGGTCTCTTGGGATTCGAGCTATCGACGTCCAACTGTACATACTAATCAGAAACAAATTACAGTGAACATTTTGGTACCGGGTTGGTTTTGTTAATCACACTGTGTTATGTACATATTACAAAATAAAGTTTGTATCCCTACAGTTCACACATTGGAAAAAATCAATAAATCTTACAATGCGAAAGTTCGTATTTGTTTGATTGATTTGAATAATTCTCAAGCAGCGTTTTGTTAACGTTACGAAGTTTATTATAATATTTTTTAGTGTTTTTTAAAATAAATTAGGAGGATTTTGCTAATTTTTAGTTATCCTGAAATTACCCAATTACCTACTTAGGAAACACTACCCTTCCTTTTTATTTCGACATATTAAATAGCGTTTATATTTATCTTTTCTTCTGTTTTAATTTTGCATACCCTCCACAAAAGGGCTGTGCACACCACTGCCTATAGACTAGAAGGTAGCGCCTGATGAGTAGTCTATTAGGTGCAGGGCCGGCTTTAGGTGTAACGGCGCCCGGGGCGAACTTGAAAGAAGCGCCCCTTATAGTTTCTATACACGAAAAAATTGCACTAGAACTTGAACTTTAACGTTTTTTTGGAAATATTTTTGTCCATTGCCCCGCCGCCATTGAAACTATCCACTTTTAACTCTTTTTAATTTCACGTTAATGTTTCCCTGTTTCCCAATCAATTGATTGCTTAAAGCGAACAAAAAAGTATGCCTCTATCCATTCACATTTTTCATAATTCGTCCTAGAAAATTATTATTTCGTTAATATTATAAAAAAGCGAGTTTTGTGTAAGCAAGAGTCGATCTAATTGCAGGATCTATTGTAGTGTTCATTTTTCAATTTTTAAAACAAACCACAAAATACTTTGCCAGTTTTATAATCGTTCAAAAATAAAAACAGGCAATCTCATGTCGGAGAAACATAAGGAACCATACATATTAGCTCACAAACATTCATTATGTTGAATGGGAAGTCGATAGCGAATCCCACTTAAGTAGGTTGCACTTTTTCATTCATCTTTTTCGATGTTAAAATTTTTCAAATTAGTAATCATTTTCAAAAGTACACTGCTATCTTCAATTGCGGAATTGACGAAGAAGACGAAAATTAAGGAAAGATGGACAGTTCCAATGACTGCCTTCCTGATTCACATACTCTGGTCCTTGCGAAAACGCACTTACCAATGGTTCTAAATACGGTTGAATTTGATGGTACCGAATTCAGTCAGTATCGATTTTACGTATGGACTATTTCCATATTTTTCAAAGCATAAATTCATTTCATTTTGTAATTTTGACCGTGGTTAGAAATGGTTTGTTCGGGAAACCTGGCTATTTTGCATTAGTACAGGTTATACAATGTAGATACCACCGGTTCATTTTTAAATCACCAACATTTAAACGTTCATTAAGTTAATAATTTTACAAATACGTTTATAAACTTTTCTATTTTTTAAGTAGTTTTAGTAAATTTAATTGAGCGAGAAAGAAAGACAACAATGTTTGCTCTAAAATGCAATACCTTCGGAGACCACAAAATTAGAACAAAATTATCCCTCAAACTACACACATTTTTGTGGCATCATACATATTACCAAAATCCAAAAACTTTTCTACATGTACATAAATATCAATAAACGTAAGAGGCGCCACAGACCCTCCAATCGATCGGGCAGATTTTTTGATTACGAGATAAATCGAAAGGTGTATGGGAACATTTTTTGATTTGACGTGTGGAACGTATTGCCAGTGCAATTTTCCCTTCAATGACAATCATGTGTTCTCAGTTGCTGATTTTTTGACATAAACCTGTGGTCGTTCTTCATGCTGTGGTTGTGGCGGTCATTCTCCATCAAAAGTAGCAATGGATGTCCATCTTCCATCGCCAAAAATGATATAATTTTCGCTATTTTGTGTTGTGTCTTGTGGACCGTGAGACTGTCAATTTCAGATTGCCTAATGTATGTCTGTGCGGCGCAGATCGATTGTGGGCAGTCGATTGCCCAATCGATCGGCCGAAAAATCGTCAGGTTTTTGGCGCCCTTAAGTTTAATAAAGACAAAAGCATAAACATAATCCAGAAATTGCATTTCCACATAAAAAATATTGAAGAAAATGGTTCGAAAACGAATGTGCTTATTAGAATTGTGTACTGCTTTTTCTTAATGAAAGGTTATTTTTGGAACGCAATCAATTTCTGAAGTGGGAATCTGATATTATGAGTTCCCCTCTAAATTAATACCTGATTTCTATAAAGATACAGGTGACAATTTGCGCCGTGCGGCCTTGAGTGAACGTTGTGAAATTGCACATAGAATTCTTGTCGCAGGTCTGCGTTTGTATATAAAACGAGACCGAGGCTAATTTCGGGCGCGGTCGAAATTTGGATACCCTTCGCTCCCCTCGAGCTAAAAGTTTTTCCGGGCGTACCTAGGACTTGTATTTAACCCCCCCCCCCCCCATTATTTTCCTTCTGTCTTAACAAAAGTTCCGTTGCATCGGCAAAGCAATATTTGTGTGGGGTTTGGTTGGAATAAGTGGGCAAATAAAAATATTTACTCAGAAAATTTTATTGATGCGGGAGCACGGCCCCATAGTAGGATTACATTTGTTTTGACCTTTGTTGGTTTGATAAAGGCACATTAATTCAAGGTTTTGTGAAATTGGTGTAAAAATGTTTCATAGAAGAACCAAAATAGGGGGTTGGGTTTGTATGGCAGCCCCATGACCCCATGGTCTGATTTGATCCATTCTGATATATGTTTCGTGTTGTCAATAGAAACACATTTGTGTGAAATTTGGTTGAAATTGGTACACAAATTAAAAAGTTTTTCTTAGAAGAACCTAATTTGGGGAGTTGGGTCTGTATGGCAGCCCCATGACCCCATTGTTCAATTTTACCGATTCAAACATACAAACTGCCTGAAGCAAAAAGAAGCATTCGTGCAAAATTTCATCTTCATAGCTTTTAAATTGGCCGAGTAAAACGCGTCGCAACAGACAGACAGACGGACAGACTAACATCGCCCAATCGTCATGCTGATCATATATGTATCCTTTTTATATGGTCGGAGATGCTTCCTTCAATGCGTTACAAACTTCATGACAAAGTTAATATACCCTTTCACTCTATGAGCGAAGGGTATAAATATCCTGTTAACTTGTGATTAGAATGCGCGTTAAATTAATGTTGTTATATACATTCATACTTGGATGGTCGTGTACAATAGCCTGCATTAGTATTCTTACATCACTAATTCAGCAGTTAAAAAAAATTTGTCTTAAGCAACAAACAAATTTGTAAAAATAGATTAAATTAATAGTACGGGTTTCGGCGCCCCTAAACCTGGCGCCCCTAAACCTGGCACCCGGGACGACCGCTCGCACCACCCTAAAGCCGGCCCTGATTAGGTGAAGCAACTCTTGGGCGTTTGCTATTGTGTTGAAACATTTTGGAAAGATATAATTTTTAATGGGAAGAGAAAAAGCCTGGAGAGCAGTGGAGGCAAGTCTTTCCAGGACTGATAGAGCCTATGCAGAAACAGTTGATGAGATGAATATTTTGATCAAAAGTGTTTTTCGAGAAGTCACCAGGAAGGTCAATGTAATTTTAAACCTGTTTGTTTTTGCTTTTGTTTTTTTTTGCGGTCGATAGGTAGGTACATTTAATTATTACTTAATTGCGGAGGTTAATGTCAGGGTGGCTTCTAACGATAAAAAAAATGCTAAAAACTCAATATAACAATTAAATAATGCATTGTAGCAAAATAACAACGCAAAAAATTCTAGGCTTTTGATTCCAGCATCGATTGTTTAGTGCCATAGTGGGCCGTGGAGTCGACTACGGCGAATTCGTTTTGATTTATTAGTGGATAAGGAGCAATATTGCAACCAAACCAAATTATGGAGCATTGTTTATTAATTATTTTAATATAAAACACATTTTTTCGCCGCATGTATCAGGATTTTGGTTCGGGAGGGGTCCAAATTTCTTCTTTCCAAATTTTCGGTTCATTTTACATATTTATTATGCCAACACCAGGGGCAGCCTTAACATTCGCAAAGGCCCAGGCGACCTATTTTTGCGATTTTTGAATAAAATAATAACAAGTAACGACATTGACGTTACTTTTAAAGTCCAATAAAGTCCCCTAAAAACCCCAACCTTCCGATATTCACGTTGAGATTCTAACTGAGAAAAGAGACAAAATGCACATTTTGTTTGAAGGTTCAAGTTGAACTCTGGACTCTTGCGTGCATGCTTAATTTATTATCCTTAAGGGGCCTCTTTCTGTAAGTATGCAGTCATGAGTCACATCGTCACTCAACAACAGTTGCAACAAATTATAAAATGTCGGAATCCTCGCTGCCAGAAATGTTCAGCGTCTTTTAATGTCTTAGCCGTTTTCGCAAAGGGGGGCCCAAGTGCCAATGTAGAGCATGCTGCGACGCGCATTTGCAGAAATTCCATAGTCCTGGCTGTCAGAAATTTTCAGCGTTCTTCAGAGTCCGAGCTCTCGGTCTCGGCTTTTGCAAGGGAGTAAGAGATACCAGATACCATTTACTTTAAACACTTGAAGTGTTGGTAGATGTACACAATTTCATATACAAATGTGAAGTCTCTAAAGCTACTACCGTCAGTGTCGTTGATATAAAAAATATTGAAAGCACTGGCAATATTTACCGCGAATTCTTTACATTTTGAAAGGCTTTCTCTACACTAAAAAAAATAAGTCCATGAAACTCGAAAGGTCCATGTCACTGATATTTTATATATTTTCAACAAATTTCAGTTGAAGAATATACTCACATCAAAAAAGCTAAATTATTTTTAAATCAAGAATGACAAAGGCTTAAAGCGGAGCTTTTTGCTCGACTTTCATGGTATTCTAAAAACTTATTTTATTTTATATTTCACACGAATCCTGTTGAAGAAATTTATTTGAAATATTTTGTTTAGTTTTTTGTCCAGCTGTGGTGCGAGGCACTTGCCAGAGCGAGTCTCTGGGTTATCGCCTGGCGCGCCACTCATTGAAGCCGCCACTGGCTAAGACCCACTACCGTCTAATTTCCGCAAATAGTTAAGCATTTCTTAGGGGTTCTTTCACCAGGTTTTATTGTTAAATTTAAAATTTAACTTTTGATTTTAGGCCGGGAAGACACGGCGGGTCCAATGATTCGAGTCCAACGAGACCTTTAAAAAAAAAGTTGTCATTTTTTATATGCAGTTTTGTTATGGATTCTGATTCATGGATTCGTCGTGTGTGTGTGGCCTTAATCAACTCTTCATACTCCGTCACTGAAAGGCCGAACTTTAACTGAACCCAATTTGGTACAGAGTTGACATTTCCATCATATTGCTCATTTTTGTAATTTACGAATGCCATGACTTCTTCCGGGCACGAACGTAGGCAGAAAATTATTCCGGGAGGGACTTAAGGAAAAAGGATCGCGGTTCCAGGGAATCCAGCGCGAGTCAATTAGTCTACAGTGCACTAAACGCGACCAAAGAAATTAATTTAAGAGTTTCAAGGTGGAACTTTAAGTCAATAGTAACGCTCCTTCACTCTTTTTTTGACGGGGTTTTAACACCCAAACCCCTTCGAATTATCGCCACAGCTTACACTAGCATAGCTCGATTAGGCATCGTGAACAATTCATAGTTTACTTAGTTTGGAATTAGGCGAGGCCCCTATGGAAGATCTCCTATCTGCAGTGGTGAATTTGTAAGGAAAAAATCCTCGGCAGAAATCAAACTTGCATGCGGTGCTTTTCGGCTAGAATGGGAGACACAGAGTAAAAACACGGAACATTTTCACCTAAAGAGCGATATGTGTGGTAACCCAGTGCAAGGCACACTTTTATATGATTAAAAGTCTACAGAAGCCATAGGAGTGTGTAAATTTATGGCATCGAATAATTTGCTGCATTGTGCAATTTTCTAGCAGCGCATCTACAGAACAAGAATTTAAGCATGTGATGGAATGGCCGCCATCGATTTGCTGTAGTGTGAATGAAATTAGCGTTCCCCATAATGCCATATTTCTGTCAAACTACAGGGAATCGCTATTCTGTTGGCGGCCGATTTGTTTGTTGATTGAGGTTTTTGTTACTTTATGGCTGTAGATGATTTTGTTCAGAACCCATGCAGTATACTCCAGTCCAGCAAAAGTATTGTTGTTGATTGCGTTCTGCAAATATTTCTTAGCAAACTCTGTACCTCACCTCTGCAGCGAGAGTTCCTTAGAACTTGGGAAGTTTGGAAAATATTTCCAATAAATTATGAAGAAAAGTATGTTCCGAATGTGTGTTAATTTTCCACACAAAAAAATACTAACAGTTTCGAGGATTTATCCCCTGCTAGTGAGTCAACTAACAACTATATTTATAAGTCGAAAATATATAACATCTGTGCGTGCATTCAAAGAACGAGAAAAGTAGCTGAAAAGTGTTACTCAATTGGATTCTCATTTCGCATTTATACAGTAGAAACGGTTCGGTGGCAGTTAATATTACAGTGTTTTTCCAGTGAATTGTATCCGTTGAATGCGCCCATTGATTATTATTGCACCTACGAATTTTTCGACAAAAAAAAATCAATTTAATTGCCAAATAGATTTTCATTTGGTGAATGTACAATGCTTGAAAACATTTCGGGAGGGGTCCGGACCCCATTGACCCCTCCCCTAGCTACGTCCCTGGCATGTATGCATGTATATCGAAACCAATCCTTTTAAATTTTGGCATTAAATATGCTGTCACTTAATGCAGCAATAACACATTATCTTGTTATCCTTGTCCCATCTCCGGCTTGGCACCGTTCCAAAATACAATATCCTTTTCCCGATTACATTCGTTTAATGCCATCATCATACTGACACACACAGCACACAATACAATCTGCTGCACGACTATATGGTTCCCTTTCGAAAGTCACAATCCCACCGCACTTTACTACTTGTAGGTCAACTTGGCGTGAAATAATTCTGCCATTTTTTTTGTTCCAAACTGCAAAGTGCTTTATTATGCTTTTATGCGATTCGATGATTTTTATTCACTGCTGCACTGTGCATGGAAACCTTGAACCAGTGCCATTTGTTTTGAGTGTTCAAATAATGCTACGATGACGAATGAAAAACTACTCACTCAGCATCAGCCCCTACATTATGTGCTTTGCTTTGAGTACAGTTATGTATGAATCCTACTTAGTGCCGATTAGAAAATGTGCATATTTTCAGGAAGCATATGTTGAGCACTTGAACCGCGCTCGCATACTAGAACTAGTGTGAGTGTGGCACATTTTGATAACTTTTTAACAAGGCTCGTCATTCATAATAATGGGGAACGAGGAATTGCCACAGCGTTTACACATCAAAGCGCCAGTAAACGTAAAACGATGCGTTGATGTTGATATGAAGCGGCGCCTACGCACAAGAAATCGCTGAAATGCGAAAATTTCGATACATTATGATGATTTTCGTTGGGAAGAACAAGATTTTCGCCCATGGTATGTATAATCGGCGGCGGTGGCGGTGTTGTTGCTATTTATAAACTTTTCAAATTATTATGAGCTACCATGTCAACATAATACACCCCCGAAAGCCTCGAAAGCGTAACATCTGTGTGGCCGGTGCTATATGGTGCAATGTTGCGTGAGGCTTCGGAGTAGGCATCTTCATGTTCATCTGAACCAAACCAAGAGATGCCACTAAATAGATACTCTTAGGTATATGAGGCTCCGTATGAGCTCTCCCTCTAAAAATCTGCTTTGTATGTAGATCCAATAAAATGGAAGCAAATGTTGTTTCATGTCAATCAAATACGGAGTGAAAAAAATAAATAAATCTAAAAAGAACGGAGCGTCTTTATAAAAAAAAAATTATTTTGTTATACCCTTCGCTTATTAGGCGAAAAGGGTATATTAACTTTGTCATGAAGTTTGTAACGCATTGAAGGAAGCATCTCCAACCATATAAAATATGTATATATATGATCAGCGTGACGAGCTGAGTCGATTGGACGATGTCCGTCTGTCCGTCTGTCCGTCTGTCCGTCTGTCTGTCTGTTGCGACGCGTTTTACTCGGCCAGTTTAAAAGCTATGGAGCTGAAATTTTGCACACATGCTTCTTTTTGCTGCAGGCAGTTTGTATGTTTGAATCGCTAAAATCTGACAAGGGGGTCGTGGGGCTGCCATACAAACCAAACCCCCACAATTAGGTTCTTCTTAGAAAAACTTTTTTATTTATCCACCAATTTCAATCTAATTTCACACAAATGTGTTTTAATTGGTGACACACGACATATGTAAAAATCGACTCAATCGAACAATGGGGTCGTGGGGCTGCCATACAAACCTAGTCCCCCAAATTAGGTTCTCCTAAGAAAAACTTTTTTATTTTCTCATCGATTTCAATTAAATTTCGCACAAATGTGTTTCTAATGATACCACAAAACATATGTAAAAATGGACCAAATCGGACCATGGGGTCATGGGGCTGTCATATAAACCTCGCTCCCCAAATTAAGTTCTTCTAAGATTTTTTATTTTTTTACACACCAATTTCAACCAAACTTCACACAAATGTGTTTCTATTGATGACACAAAACAAATGTATAAACAGATGGAGTCGGACCATGTGGTCATGGGGCTACCATACAAACCTAGCCCCCCAAATCAAATTTTTCTAAGAAAAGCTTTTTTATTTGCACACCAATTTCAATCAAACCTCAGAAAATTATATTTCTATTGATGCCACATAACAAACGTGAAAATAAATGAAATTGGACTATGGGGTCGTGGGGCTACCATACAAACTTAACCCCCAAAATTGGGTTCTTCAAAAAATACTTTTTTATTTGTACATATACCCAAATTTCAACCAAACCTCATGGAAATGTATTTTGATTGATGTCACAAAACATATGCAAAAATGAATTAAATCGGACCATGGGATCATGGGGTTGGCATATAAACCCAACCCCCAAATTAGGTTCTTCGAAGAAAAACTTTTTATTTGTCCACCAATTTCAACCAAATCTCATAGAAATGTGTTTTAATTGATGCCACAAACATTCGTAAAAATTGATGGAAAGGCCATGCGTTCATAGGGCTGCCATACAACCCCCCCCCCCCCCCTTCCTCTTTCTGGTTCTTATAAGAAACCCACGTCCCCCGCTTCTCCCAATAAATCTTCGACACAGCACTTATGTGAAAATTCAAAAGCATGGAAGCGGGGAGGACTGAACACAAGTCATAGGTACGCCCGAAAAAACTTTTAGCCCGAGGGGAGCGAAGGGTATCCAAATTTCGGCCGCGCCCGAAATTAGCCTCGGTCTCGTTTTTTTTTTTACTTTGGAAGTCGAGAAGCTGAGTCAAGAATAGACGGCGACTATAGAAGAACTCATCTGTTACTATGACTGCTGCAGAGTAGAGATGCTGGCATAGTAGAGGAGCGAGGCTCTTTTACATTATAGCTGAACGATTGACGTTTCCTTTGATGTTGAAATTCGAGCACCTGTTTGTTATAAAACGTTCAACCTGCTACATATAATTACAAAAGGAAGTATGTATGTGGATATGAAAACTTGGCACATGAAATAGAAAAAAAGAATGTTTTAAAGTCATTACTATGAGTCATTTTTCTTAAGTTTTTGTTAGTTTAATTATGAGAATTAGAGGGAACTATTTTGTCTTGAGCTTTACCCTACTAGTTGGTAAAGCTCAAGACAAAACTAACTAACTAAAATTATATTAAATTAAAAAACTAATATATAAAATTTCTAGATCAAGCAGCATCTCATCCACAAAGTTTCACACCTTAGAAAGGAATCCCTTATGCAGTAGACATTCCAAAATCTTAATTTCAGAAAACCTAATTGTTTGGAAAACTTAATCTATTTCCAACCATAATGGGGCGTCCTAAAATCTTAATTTTTTAAACTTTTCGGAATGGTGTGTTTGAAATGACCAATTTGTTGCGGAAACTAAAAAAGGAAACTAAGGGCGCTATTACACAGTCATATATTCGTAATATATATTATAATAGATATTATCATATCCTTAAGCCTACTTGATTTCGTTTAGTGTACGTGTAAAAAATTAACTGAATGAATCGAGTAGGCTTAATTATATGACTAGAAATATGACTATAAATATGACTGTGTCATGGAGCCCTAACTCTGATTCATATTAGCCCCTTTTGAGGGAAAAAGCATAACTACGCCCGTTCTATGCCATCGGGTTTAGGTCTGACTGACGTCTGACCACTTGATTGTTAACCTCAACCTCATACTATCAACCAATCATCTCCATTCCTGTATTGGCTGCGTGTTGTTTCCATTCTGGGTCCTGATTAACAACATTCCACTTTTCGATGGATGTTATTAGCATATTTTTATTGGAAACAATTGTAGACACGAAAGTTTGAAACTTAGATGTTATTTCGTTGGTTACCTTCAAATGGGCTATAAAGAAGCGCTGACTCCACAATTATAACGATTACTCGCGAATTTCGTGCGCTTAAAAAAGTTATTTTGCCCTGACCTTGTTGCGATGAGCCTCCGTGTCGCTATTCGCCTGTAACATAAATGATTCCGAGGTAGCAAAATATAAATTCCTTGTTTTCGGATCCGATATCAAATATTTGGTCTTGGTATCTTTTATTTTGAGTCCAGCATTATGCATATAAAACAATAGGCGACAAATAGCAGCTGTGCCTCACCAGACTGTGTACTCCAATAGTTCTGAGAACTGGCCCTTGTGTGGAATGCGAGACTTTTCCCCGTCATAGCGCAACTTGATGATAGAAAGTCTGATGTCTCTCTTCTACGTAATGCTTTCCAGATATATTCCCGAAAGGTTTCACGAAATCAGTCCTAAAACCCTAATGGTCGCTTGGAGTCTTCATAGTGGCATTTTTTGTAATTTAAACCGAGAGTTTGTCTAACAATGTCGGCGTCCATTGAATCGATAACCTATTTTACACGTGGCCTGGATTAGTTACTGCTTGGGGAACGTCTGCCGATAATGATGCGCTTGCAGTTTCACTTGCATGATGGTCAATCTACTTTTCTCTTCTAGCATCCGGAGATGTTAGGCCGCAAACACACAGTGAATCCGAGTCCTATAAAGAGGATTCCATTAAATTGCACTCGGATTCGCCATGTGCTTTAGGAGGCAGTGTGTATGCTTTCTACCTACGTCAAGATGTCGAGAGTTGCAAGACTCGACACGGTACACTTTGAATTTAGGGACCTACGATTCCATCTAGTATTCAGGGGTTTGACTCGATTAATTATAATATCAGGATTCGCTGGTAGTCTGTATCGAATATTACTCTTTGAGAGCGTAAAAAAGCAGATTTGACACATGCACTGCACGAAAATATCCGTACTCATTTACCATACAAGTGTTCAGCCTCCTCAACCTCAGCAATTTTAAAAAGATTTCAGTCTCGGTGTCTCAGATATTCTGAAAAAGGGAAAGGTCTGTCATCGGCAACACGCTGCTAAGACTGCAGCTTTAGGTTAATGATAACATCATCAGATCCTGCAATATCGCTTAGACTTTTAAACTTAAATTTTTCCTGAGTGACATCCTAAGGTTTTGTTTTGGTGAGGATCCCAACCAAAGTATATGTTTGTGATCATGTAGGACTTGCTATACCCCTGAACGAAATTCTATGGATATACGCCCATGCGACCACTGAATAATTGTGACCTTACCTACTCAGAATTTGAACCTGGATATGATGATGAATGATGTATGTATATCACACTAAGAAGTAACCTCAGAGTTGCTGAGGTTACTAGAGTGAGTATTGATGATGGGGGTCGAGAATTCGAAATTTTTTTTTTGCAGATTTCAGAGTCCTAGCTGACTCCGTTCGAAAGTAACAGCCATTCAAAGATGCGACCCAAGACGGCAGTCGATTCATAGAGGGGAGTATTGACGATGGGGGTCAAAAATTCGAAATTTTTATTTTTGGCAAAAGTGAAAATGTTTGAATGGAGCGACGTAGAGCACGTCTGGGCGGACTTTTCACTGCAGATTTCAGAGTCCTAGCTGTCTCCGTTCGAAAGTTACAGCCATTCAAAGATGCGACCCAAGACGGCTGTCGATCCATAGAGGGGAGTATTGACGATGGGGGTCAAAAATTCGAAATTTTAATTTTTAGCAAAAGTGAAAATGTTTGAATGGGACGGCGTAGAGCACGTCTGGGAGGACTTTTCACTGCAGATTTTAGAGTCCTAGGTGTCTCCGTTCGAAAGTTACAGCCACTCAAAGATGAGACCGAAGACAGCTGTCGATCCATAGAGGGGAGTATTGACGATCGGGGTCGAAAATTCGAAATTTTTATTTTTGGCAAAAGTGAAAATTATTGAATGGGGCGACATAGAGCACGTCTAAGCGGACTTTTCACTGCAGATTTCAGAGTCCTAGCTGTCTACGTTCGAAAGTGACAGCCATTCAAAAATGCGACCCAAGACGGCTGTCGACCATCGGGGTCGAAATTTTTATTTTTGGCAAAAGTGAAAATGTTTGAATGGGACGACGTAGATCACGTCTGCGCGGACTTTTCACTGCAGATTTCAGAGTCCTAGCTGTCTCCGTTCGAAAGTTACAGCCATTCAAAGATGCGACCCAAGACGGCTGTCGATCCATAGAGGGGAGTATTGACGATGGGGGTCAAAAATTCGAAATTTTAATTTTTAGCAAAAGTGAAAATGTTTGAATGGGACGGCGTAGAGCACGTCTGGGAGGACTTTTCACTGCAGATTTTAGAGTCCTAGGTGTCTCCGTTCGAAAGTTACAGCCACTCAAAGATGAGACCGAAGACAGCTGTCGATCCATAGAGGGGAGTATTGACGATCGGGGTCGAAAATTCGAAATTTTTATTTTTGGCAAAAGTGAAAATTATTGAATGGGGCGACATAGAGCACGTCTAAGCGGACTTTTCACTGCAGATTTCAGAGTCCTAGCTGTCTACGTTCGAAAGTGACAGCCATTCAAAAATGCGACCCAAGACGGCTGTCGACCATCGGGGTCGAAATTTTTATTTTTGGCAAAAGTGAAAATGTTTGAATGGGGCGACGTAGAGCACGTCTGCGCGGACTTTTCCTTGCAGATTTCAGAGTCCTAGCTGTCTCCGTTCGAAAGTTACAACCATTCAAAGCTGCGACCCAAGACGGCTGTCGATCCATAGAGGGGAGTATTGACGATGGGGTTCGAAAATTCGAATTTTTAATTTTTGGCAAAAGTGAAAATGTTTGAATGGCGCGACGTAGAGCACATCTGGGCGGACTTTTCAATGCAGAATTCAGAGTCCTAGCTGTCTCCGTTCGAAAGTTACAGCCATTGAAAGATGCGACCCAAGACGGCGGTCGATGGGGTTCGAATTTTTTTTTAGCAAAAATGGGGCGACGTAGAGCACGTCTGGGTGGACTTTTCACTGCAGATTTCAGAGTCGTAGCTGTCTCCGTTCGAAAGTTACAGCCATTGAAAGATGAGACCTAAGACAGCTCCTGTCGATCCATAGAGGGGAGTATTGACGATGGGGGTCGAAAATTCGAAATTTTTATATTTAGTAAAAGTCAAAATGTTTGAGTGGGGTGACGTAGAGCACGTCTGGGCGGAATTTTGACTGCAGATTTCAGAGTCCTAGCTGTCTCCGTTCGAAAGTTACAGCCATTCAAAGATGCGACCCAATACGGCTGTCGATCCATAGAGGGGAGTATTGACGATGGGGGTCAACAATTCGAAATTTTTATTTTTGCAAAAGTGAAAATGTTTGAATGGGGCGACGTAGAGCACGTCTGGGGGGACTTTTCACTGCAGATTTCAGAGTCCTACACAGCAAAAAATCAGGCGGTGTGAACCAAAATTTATCCAAAAAGGTTTAATTTTTTTATACCTATGGAGTTAAACACATTTATTTCACTCCGTCCCGAGTATAACATTTTCCTTTTATCCATTAGGATAAAACACTCAAAATAAAATTCATTTGGATAAATAATAACTTTTATTCGAAATTATATCAGTTTTTGTTTATATGGTGTTAAAATTTACTTAAAATGGAGTTAATTCCGCACGTAATATATGGTGCAAATTACGAACGTCATCCCGTATAGTCTGTGTGGTGTAGTAGGTAGGGCGTTAGTCTTCAAATCATTAGGGACGCTGGATCGAATCCCACTGTAGGCAGGTAATTTATTATGCATTTTTAGAACGTAAAGAGGTAAATGAAATGTCGCCAACACCTATAGAGAGGTAAATGCTAGTTATACAAAACTCATTTATGAGTTAAATGTTCTGTGAAACTTGTGTTTTATTTTTATCCCAAAAATATCGAGTATTACTCCTTTTGGTGTAATTGGAAGTACACTTTTGTGTTCATCCATTTGGATAAAACAATATTTTATCCAAACGGAGGGACCCTATTCGACAATTTTCGGAGTTAAATTCACACCGGATTTTTTGCTGTGTAGCTGTCTCCGTTCGAGAGTTATAGTTATTCAAAGAAGCGACCCAAGACCACCATAGTTTGGATGAATTGCTTCAATTATGGAGGAGCTAAGTTAGGACTGCAATCTATAATCAAGTCTATTAACGAGACACTCTTATCTGAAATGTCACCTCAGAGTTGTGGGAGTCACAGCAAAAAATCCGGTGTGAATTTAACTCCGAAAATTGTCGAATAAGGTCCCTCCGTTTGGATAAAATATTGTTTTATCCAAATGGATGAACACAAAAGAGTACTTCCAATTACACCAAAAGGAGTAATTCTCGATATTTTTAGGATAAAAATAAAACACAACTTTCACAGAACATTTAACTCATAAATGAGTTTTGTATAACTAGCATTTATCTCTCTATAGGTGTTGGCGACATTTCATTTACCTCTTTACGCTCTAAAAATGCATAATAAATTACCTGCCTACAGTGGGATTCGATCCCGAGACTCTATGATTTGAAGACTAACGCCCTACCTACTACACCACACAGACTATACGGGACAACGTTCGTAATTTGCCCCATATATTACCTGTCATATTGTGCGGAGTTAACTCCATTTTAAGTAAATTTTAACACCATATAAACAAAAACTGATAAAATTTCGGATAAAATTTATTATTTATCCAAATGAATTTTATTTTGAGGGTTTTATCCTAATGGATAAAAGAAAGATTTTATACTTGTGGGCAGAGTTAAATAAGTGTAGTTAACCCCATATATGTAAAAAAAATAACCCCATTTGGATAAATTTTGATTCACACCGCCTGATTTTTTAGTGTGCAGAGAAGATTCAGCTGCCATTTCTGTGAAGAAGACGATGAAACGTCACCCTATATCCTTTGGGAGTTTCAGGCTCTAGTGTCACTCTGCTGGATTTAACGCAGACAGTGAGAATATAACCTCGCCATCAATCAATCGACTAATCAGTCTGATCAGATGGATCAATCTTTCGCTGGCTCCTGAAAATCTCTTACCAGGAACCCTTTAGTAAGCTGCTGAAAAAAATTCTTAGAATTTTTGCTGTTCCTGTTCTTCCCAGGCTTAATTTCAGCCACGTGCAAACGAATGTGCTCCCTCATCATGGGTTACTGCTCCAGTTTAAATAACTTCTTCAACGTGATTTTAAAGGTAATACAAATGTATCATTAGTCTGCAACAAAACTTTTGTAATAATCTTATTAATTATCTTAATAGTGTGAATGTCCTTGTACGATGTACGTATGCCAGCCAACGGGATAGAACAAATTCCATACATCCATGAGCTCCTATTCATACGAAAAAGAACATCCCCCAAACATACACGCATTGCTGACTTCTTTTTGGCAACTATGTACTAAAATTATCATCCTTTCCGCCTACAATTTGAATGTTGAAATATGTCGGTTCAGCATTAACATCTTCATCCTTGGCTAGGTTCAAACAAAAAGGCCATCACATAGAGAACAAATGTCTAAACTGACAACTTCCGAGAAATCGATGCTTCACTGGCCTTCAAAACAGCGTCCCGAAACGATGTTCACACCCATTCATGAAATTAAGGTTTGCTTCAACTATTTCATACTTCAGGCTTTCATACTAAAAGCTCGACTACAGAAATAGGCTGCCAGGATGACATGACCCATATGAATGGTTCTAGTCGTTCTTCACCTTTTTTTCGCATGGTGGTTCGGTCAGCAACCGTATTGAAGTGTACCGAGCCATGTCGTCTTATGTCTATGCAAAATAAACGAGATTCAAAAAATAAAAGGAGAGGGCCATTATCTCGTCTACCCGCATACCGTTTAGTGCGGAGAGGTTCTCACTTTTGACAAAATGTATCAAAGATGAATATGCACAGGTTGATATGTGGGACATCATAATGTTTGTAGGAGATTTTTAATATAATGTTCCATTTTTAGACATAAGCAGCGTTAAGAACTTTATGTCTAGGTGTGTGGAACCTCTTGATACATACGAGGACGCGACTTTGTCCAAGTCAAGTCAAAGGACGAAAAAGATTTAGGCAACTTGTTGAGTATCCTTTTCATTACAATTTGAGAGATATTTCGTACTCGCTGGCTTCCTTAATTTTTTTTTCATTTTCTTATTTTTCGGTAAAATTTACCGACGTGACATGGAAAGATCTTGCCAAAAAATAGGCTAATGGGGAACACAGTGCGGTGCGGTACGGTGGTGTGTGTCCCAGTACGGAAAGCAAGTTGACAAAAAAGAGCTCATAAGAACGTATATGAGAAAAAGGAAAATCAAAGTCATGCCAGGAAAAGTGATATGAAACACGTGTCGTGTGTACAAAAAACTTGAAATTCTTTTATTTTTTACTGACTTTGAGTATAGTCCTTGTACGAGCGAGCGTTCACAATTAATATGACATCAAAGCACAAGAAGTGGCCTTGACTGAAATTTCGTTGGTGAATTTTTGAATATTCTAAGCGCACTCAAGTCATGCTCTTCATACATGGTCATACTTGTTACTTGTATGTACATACTTATATGAATAATTTCGTTCTAATTTTGTTCATCCCTTTGGGTGCGCATAATACAAATAGCCAAAAAAAATGTAACAAAAGGACGAAATAGCAGGATACATTTTAGGATGTTTTCGTTTTTCTTAAGAATGATGAGATCATCACTTTACTTCCAAAGTAGGTACTTTACGGATTTCATGGATTCACAACGATTTCAATCACTAAAAATGCAAAATATCCCAAAACACGAAGCAATTTCTTCATTTAACCAAATTTCGCAAATTGAAAAACTCTCCTCCTAGTACCTGTCCACGGCGTCAGTCGTGCATCGCTTCGAAGCTGACTTGTGAAAATCTTGCCGAATGTTGAAATGAAATTTTCACATTGCCGCGCAAAACTTTTTCAACTGCTTCGCAAGCCTTCGAATTTCTCGAGGAATTAGCAAAATCTGAACCACATAAAAATCATTTCATTACATACAAATTCACCGATAAATCTTTTAGGCCAGTCATTTAACGATTTTAGGTCGCAAAAAATTGCTCGGCTCTGTTGTTTTGGGATATTGTTGGGATAGATACCAGAAGTGTACCACCAAGTTTGCAACTTCGAAAAACCTGTGCTAACCCCATGACCCTAAAAAAACCTCAAAATTTTCGGACTTTTTTCATATTTTTGTTTGTAATTTCTAAAAGGTGCTTCCTACAAGTAAGTCGTCCACTACGCTTTTCAAGGTAAGAAAATCTTCTTTAATTTGAATGTAACCCCAGCTTTGTAGGTGCAAAGTATCCCAAGATACAGCACTTTAAAAAATGTTTTTTTTTGTAAAAAAAAAAGTCCGAAATTGTACTTTAGGAGGTTTGTATGACAGCATTATGACGTAATGTTCCAATCCTATCCATTCCTAGATATTTTTTGACGCTTTACTAGGAACTAGGCTCATAAAGAAAAAAGTTTTTCTTAGAAGAACCTAATTTCCAGAGGTTGGTTTGTATGACAGCCCTATAACGTAGTGTTCCGATTTCATCCGTTCCTAGATATTTTTTGAGGCTTAACCAGGAACATACTTGGGCGAAGTTTGGTTAATATTGGTACATAAAGAAAAAAGTTTTTTTGAGAAGAACCTAATTTTCAGGGGCAGCCCTATGACCCCATGGTCTGATTCCATTCGTTCCGACATATATACAGCTAAGTAACTGGTTTATAACTTCATGTCACATGACTTTCTCCGTAGAATGCGCATTTAAGCCGATATTCAGCTCGGAACATGACTGAAATTACAATTTCGAACTTTTTTACAAAAAACAATGTTTAAAGTGCTGTATCTTGGGATCCTTTGCGCCTAAGAAGCTGGGGTTACACTCAAGTTAAAGAAGATTTTCTTAGCTTTAACAGTGCAGTGGACAACTAACTTTCAGGAAGCACCTTTTAGAAATTACAAACAAAAATATGAAAAATCTCAAGAAACCATAGGCGAGCAATTTCTTGCGACCTAACGCCTTATATTTCGGTTTATTGACTGGCCTATTTGCAATGCCAACGAATCTACTGCTGCCGGTTGACCAATGTGTTAGAAGTGGCAGTGAGACGCAAGGTCGCGAAATATGCCAAGGTCGGGGGTGGATTATTCGCTCAGCATCCATAGCAAGATGCTTGAGCTGAAACGGAGTCACGCAATTCTGTGGTGGACAGGGGATTAATTTCCATTACGAATTTACGGTTTTCGAAATTTCATCATGTATTTTTACTATGCAATTTTTTCTTGACAAGGCCTCCAATGCTTTTGGTTTTCTGCGCGAATTCCATTTGCATAGTAATTTTCGCAATGCGTAGCGTAGGTACCGATGGGATTATATTTTTTATGTTCGTTTGGAGATGGTTTTAATTCTGAAACATTTATTTTCGCCGTGCATTTAATAGAAGGATGGGGAAAGGATGTTTTTTTTGTGGAGTTGTATTTGGTGCTACTAATGAAGAGATTTAAGAAGGTGGAAGTGGGGATCCTTAGGTTTAAGGTATTTATCTGATAGAATCTGATTATTGATTTTTATACTATTTTTTATCCGCACAAAGGATATTTGGTGAAGTCAGTGTTAAAGGCCCATTTTGTTAAGGTGGTAATTCACCCAGTGATGCCCCGTGAGATATCCGAAGAATAACCACAGATACCACCTTGGAAGGCTACTGACTTCTTCTACTGGGTTTTTTTTACTCTTAAGGCCCACAATAAATTTCGATAAAATGAGCACAAAAATACAGACAAGTGCGAAGGCTCCTTTTGTTAAGCCGAAATAAGAAAACTAAATAATTTCACCGTATCTTTTTAGAAACGACCATAATCTCAATTCTGATTTATTTTCATTTTTATCAATTTACAATTTTTCAAATTATGAATTTCCAGCTCGTTCGTCGAAATGTTGATGAACTCTTCTTGTTTTCACGCTAGTTTTCGAAGACTATATTGTTTTTGAAAACCTCAGATTCGTGACCAAAAAAATATTTACTCAAGAAGCAGAATCGAGTTCTAGAGACTGCGGGAATTTGAATCAAAAACCTAAAACCTTATCCCAAACCGAATAAAGTCTGAAAACGTAAAACATTGTATGGTGTTGGAAATATCATAACCTCGCTGGCTGCCCGAAAGACGTGTTTTTTTTAGATTCCCCTTTCCCACAAGGTCACAGAACTCGGGGATTCTGCTGAGGCACCATGTAAAACGAAGGTACAGTGCTGTACCCACTAAGATCAAAGCCGAGTTTTCCATATGGGCAACCAGGACAACTGCCTGGAGCATCAGATCTTGAGGGGACAATTTCTGAAACTTTCCATTGATTTTAGATTCTGTGAAAGATGCATTCTGAAAACTCAATGAGACGTTGTGATAATTTTTACAGTTTTCCATTGAGGGCATCAATATTACAATCTTTGATTCGGGGGGAGGAGGAAGAGCTTAACATTCGTTTACCAGGTATTCGAAGAGCACATAATTATGCAATTTCCTCATTTCGATACGATCAAAATTAAAAACCTTAATTCTGGGGGTGTGTGAGAAGCACAATTTTTTTAAGTTGGACGAATTTACCACATATAGTTAGTACGTAATTTGACGATTGCAATTATTGTATTAGTTCTGGTTTCCAAATTTAGTGGGTGCGAGTATTAATTAATGGTGGAAATCTTGACTTATCGTTCCATTCTATACACCAAGAATTAATACAATAATTGTAAATTCGAGAGGGAACAAATTTCTAATTACCATTACAACTTCCAAAGCAACGTGAGCATTCAAAACCGGTACAGACCTCCACGCTCGAGCGTCATGGTGGTAAACGCCTTCACGGCAAATCATATCTCCTTAGAATTCTCCCGCTAAATATTCAACCTCCGACCCTCAGTCACAAGGTCAGCAAGTTAACCTACTGAGCTATAGACGCTTAGAGATCTCAATGCAAAGATTCCAATGTGTCGAAAATGAATAACTCGATATTTCGCATCAGAAATCCGAAGCGAAATTAATTTACCTGGCAGTGTGCGTCGTATCCAGCAGATGTCACACTCCAACAAGGACCTCAAATTCATCACAAGGGAGAAAAAAATACATTTTACCCAATATAATAAGGCGAAGCGTCTTCAATGGTGCCAACAACATAAGGATTTCGGCGAAAAGTGGAAAAGCGTTTTTTTCAGTGACGAAAAGATGGATGGACGGATGGTCCCGATGGTGTTCAATATTATTGGTACCATTTAGGACGAGAAAAAGAAGTTGCCATGAGCTGAAACTTTTGTGGTGGCTCTGTGATGATTTGGGGTGCATTTTCATTTGCAGGGAAATTATCTTTCGCCTGGGTTAAACCGAAAATGACCGCGAGTGATTATGTGCAGATCTTAGAGACATCGCTCATTGATCATGTCGAGTCAATTGTCGGACCGGAATCGAGCACAAACGACAACAGAATGGTTCCAAGAGAAAAACATTAAAGTTTTAGATTGGCCAACCCCATTGAACATTGATGGGGAATACTTGTTAGGAAGGTTTACGTCTATGGAAAACAATATCAGACCGTATCGGAACTCAAAGGAGCAATCCGCCAAGCTTGGTACATGATATTAATTTATATCAAATAGTTATTTTTTTAATTATAAGCTAAAATAATTAAACTAGCAATATTTCGCAATGAATTTATAATTATTTCGCATTAAAACTTATAGTCCAATAATATCGTATTTTCGTCAGGAAAAAAAATACAGAAGTTTATTTCTCAATTTTGTTATATGTATTTTGGGGCGCTGATTCCAAATATCAACTTTGCACCCTAAAAAACGTGCCGCAACCTTTAAAAAATGGGGAAAGGGGGGCATTTTTTCGGTTTTTTTGCGATTATTTCACGGTAAGAGATACAGAAAAATGGTCTGAGGACGAAAAAAACTACATAAAATTATCTTTGCAATGATATATAACAAATTAGAGTTTAATTGAATATTTCGGCGTTAGAATAGAACATAAATTAGAATATTTTCATTTTAGACCTTTTTTAACAGCTGCAAAGTTCATAATCGGAATCAGCGCCCCATAATACATAAAGAAAGAGTGAGAAAAAAACTTCTGTATTTTTTTCACGGATTGGTACTAAATCGACACGATATTACTGAACTATTAAGAAGTTTTCTATTTTCTTTGACTGGATGTAATTTTTTTTTATTTTTATAACCTATGAGAAGCATTATTTCCCTAATAATTAATTTGTATAGTCGATTTAATATTGATTTATGTTTTTATCGATTTTATGCTTTTTTTTTAGCTTTTTATGGGTGAACTTATAATTATTTCGGTGGCTCTATCTATCTAGTATGAATAGTCTTTGAAATTCTAAAGGTAAAAAAAGGTCAAAATTAAAAGATAAAATCCTATACCGTGCTCAAAACAGTATACCACAATTGTCGTCGTCGTTCCTAAAAAAAATGGTGAACATATTTGAGCAAGATCTTTGCAAATATACTTCTGCTCAGATTCTTGGAAATATCCCCTTTTCTACTATGTGTGTCTACCCAAGCGGTCGGGATTTTTTATTTGTTTCACAATTAATCACAGGAATATTACCAGTAACCCTATGGCAAAATTGAGAGATGCATGATTTTCACCGCTTAATTGCACTATTCTGGCTTAATTTTCAAATGCTATTATAGGTCAGCATGAAATAAGCTAGTGTAAATAATGTAAATCACAAATGGTTTGCCATGCACAAAGCTTATTGTGTTGCCAGCCACCCAAAAAAAAAACTTACAGTATCTGCCACCCGGGTACTTGGTTACCCCCAATGAAACTCTTGCTAAAACTCCATTGTAGCTGAAAATAATTGTTTGTATTTTTACCAGGAAAGTTAAGAATAGATTGTAGTTTTGTTTAGAGAACTTAGCGTGTCCTAAACATGCACTGAACTATTGCCGTTGGCGTGAAGAAGGTATTCAGTCACTGCTGAGAGAGTTTCGATGAACGAATAAAAGAAAACGATGATGACATAAGAAACGCAGAGGAGGAGAGTAGCAATGAAAATTTTTGTCATGGAATCTCACTATCGTCAGTACTTTGAAAAAAAAATGCATTCTTCAAGAAAAGAAACTGTCGAACTGTTGACCGTTATTATCAGCACTTTTTGGACTTGACGATAATGTACCAACTTTTTCGCGAAATCGTAACGGTTCTTTAGATATTCAGTGTCATATTTTGACTTTTCTATGAAGCCAGTTAAGTAATTTGATAAGAAAAGGGGGATATTTCCGCTTTGCACATTAGGGAAAGTCTTCGATGCCATCAAATTGACGTTTTAATTTTAATCAGCCCCACTAGTTTTACCAATTGGGCAAAGATGTTAATAATATGAAATGTCAAAATGTATTTCCGAGCAAAAATTGTAAAATTTGCTAGACACGGAGGTCGATGAAATTTAAAATGTTATTTTTGGTGCAATGATTGACATCAAAATGTAGAAAAAATACCCCCCAGTTTCCCATTAAAAACTGAACTACCCTATATAAATGTCAAACTTTGACATTGAATATCTGGAGAACCGTTACGACTTCGCAAAAAAGGATTGCAGATTCGATCGTTTCAGGCCAATATTAATGAAATGGCATCATCAAAATTTGGCCATATTGCCAGTACCACGTACGTTACTTACTACGAAAATAATGATATGCTTGGAAAAAGAAGAAAAGAAAAGAATCTGACGGGCGCAGAATTTTTCTACGCCAGCTCTCGGAAGAATTAGCTATGCTAATGATAGGAGAGCGATTTTCTAACCAGCAAGTCATGCGAAATCATGGAACGAAAATCACAATCGAAAAGTACTAAGGAAGGCCAGTAATAGAAGTGGTAGCTAACACTAACGATCAAAGAAACGCTAGAAGTAGAAAAGTATACACTTTTTTATGATATACTCGAAATATGTACACGATATTCTATACGAAAATCATTCTTTTTATATCGGAGTACCCCGGTACCCGGGTACCCGGGTACCCGGGTGGCTCATACGTGTAGTAGCAAAATTTTTTTAATTTAAAATATTTCTATTATAAATACGTGGAATGCAAATTTCGATACAAATTCGATCAAATCATGGACATTCGAGAAGGTTTTGGACAATCTTTTTTTTTTAACCTTCGGGCGGGCGCAATGCATCTGACAGATTAAGTGACCAGTTTTTGTTGCGCCAATCAGCGATATGAAAAGGGAGAGATCTGAAACTCACGGTAGCTTAATCTTTATCGATCAACTACCCAAATCAGTTTTCAGTTTGTATCTACCATATGTCTGAGGGGCGGGAGGGGATGAAATAATCTCTCAGATGTATTGCGCCCGATTGTGTTATTTTCTCCTTTTCTATGAAAATTTCCACTTGTTATACTCGTCACATTGCGTAATAACGTTTTGTTGACTTTTAGGCTCACCAAATCGTTCAATAGTGTGTTTTTTTTGTAAAATAAGCTCACATTTTTTAAGCGGTCGAGTTGTTGGAGGTTTTTTAAATATTGAGGCGGTTGAAAGCGGAATATTCTTAGAAAATTGAAAATGTGAAGGGTATCAAACTTTATGAGCCAGTATTTGTCTCTAAAATTTCGTAGAACTGTTTCAGAAAGACAATGCAACAATAAAGAAGAGTATAAAATATACAGAAACTTTGTTTCATCCTTTTTTCTGCACTTAATCTGTCAGATGCATTGCGCCCGATCGTGTTAGGATTAGTATTGCGCCCGCCGGAAGGATAAATATTTATTAGCAAAACGTATCAAGATGGGTGGCAACACAAGGGTTAATATCAATTAGTAGACTGTTTTACCTGGACTTTTGAAATTTGCGCATGTAATGTTTCAATGTTTTCAAAAAATCGACTTACCTGGAAAGATAAGATAAAAGTACATTTTTTAATTAACTAAATATTGATGAAACGAAAGTTTACAAGAGCTTAGAAAAAAAGAGAATTAAGACTTAGGTTACCAATTTAGTAAGATATATCCAAACCTGATAAACGTTTTGATTATAACGCCAGGGTGGGTCAAAGCTGTGGTGCAGGACATATTCCATTCTCAAGTTGGCAGTACCCATAAAATCGTAGGGTATATTATTTTTGTTAGTGGCCAACGGAGGTACATAGTGAGTCACCCCTTTTGATGAGTTTTTCTTTTAAAATATTTCCTTAACTAATAAAATGGAAGATAATAATTTTAATTGCAATTTAAATAAATTAAAATCAACTAATTAGTGCAGCTGCGCCAAGAGAAAAGTCCGAAAATTGAGTAGTTGGTAGTGAAGCATAACCTTTATTTGGATATTTTTGCAATTATTTCTTTTCTATGGATGTAGGTACTCGATTATTCCACATCATTCTATTTTTCCTTTGACGGTATCCCCATGGTAGTGCTTCACACCCAACAAACTAATTTTCGAAATTTTCTCGTGGCGCATATTCACAATTGAGTTGTTCACTTTCATTGTGATATCCAATTTCGCACTTTGTTTAGTTTTCAACGGCTTTTATAACTGTAAACTGGACCACCAATGACAGTTCATACTGAATATAAAAAGGATACTTTCCTGAATATTTAGAATTCACCAATTTGGTATCTCGCAAAATTAGTTAAGAAAATATTTTCAAAGAAAGCCTCAAACTGATGTGTGTGGGCACGATGACTCACGAAATAATGTCGGATGTTTCTTTAGGTAAAATCTTGAGCGCTATTCAAAATGGGTTACATCGGACCAAGGGTTCAAAAGACCCGTCCTTCATATTTTGATTCGGTCATAACTTTCGACCAAATATCATGAGAAATTTGATCGATGCCTAATTGTGACATATCCTTGGAGTTGGTGGAAAGCGGACTACCTATAGGTCTAACGAAGGGATCCCCTACAGAGTTATATCTTTCGATAAATTGCAAATAGAATCCAGGAATCTACATTGAGCTCCTTTCCTTTCCTTTTTCTATATTATTTCTAACCGAGCGGTTGGTCGATTGGTCGTCATCGCCACTCTGTGATAGAGATTTATATAGAAACGAGTTTTCGATACTCGCCATGGCCCGTCGCACGTTTATTATACAGAAGAGGATAAGAAATTTTTGGAATAACAAATTTAAATGCGACTTGGAAGTGATATGGCCGACAATCGTATCACACTCCGAATTCAGTTGTTGTCGAAACGTTGACGACTCCACACGATAACTCCTCAAGGAGTTAGGGCAAACTGGAAGAACCATTCAATAATAACCTGCCGGAAACCCAAATAGAGCTCATCTTAAACCGAGCTTTCCACCCCATTCTATTATGACAATATCACGCAATGAATCGATATGCATGTGATGTATGTGAGAAATTTTAATGATTCCATTGAACTCTATGAATAATAAACGACGCGAAAGATATTACTAGACACGAGAACCATATCTCCATATCTTCAAAAAAGGAAAGGATGTCTCTCTTCTGCATGTACACATATCTGCCGCGTTAAGTCTCGATACGATGCCGTCAGGCGTTCATGTATCATGCATGAAAATTATACTTACAGTCCTTGGAGCCTTGAGATTCAGTATAATGTATGATTTCCCGCCCTGGGGACGTTTCTAAAATCGATGAATCAAATTGCTTTGATCGGATTTTATACGAGTAGGAGTACGAATAGGAAAAGGCTGAAGATTTCCAAGAAAATGTCACCTGTCTTTTCGATGGAGATCTCACTCTCTCTCTCTCTGTCATTATGTTTAATGAGACGAACGTTTATGTTCCCATGCAGATTTTGTCGACACGTGATGATGCCACGCTTCTTCTGTATAGACAGAAGAAAACAGTTTTGCTTTGCAGGATGCGAGCACATACTCCCAGAACGTTTGAAGGAAACATAAGACGATTTTGAAAATTGTTTGAGATTTTGCAAGATATGCCCTGGGCCACAATTAAATTTCAGGATCGTATAAGATTTCTCTCAAAATTCCTTGGAATCTTGAAAATCAAGGCAAAAAAAAAATGGATTTCACGCGTCCAATTTGTGTAGGTACGTATTTGTCTCGAAAACGATGCTCGTTTGTGATGTTATGATTGCTAAAAATAGTCCACTTCTTTTTCATGAATCAGAAGCCAATATAATTTGCATATTTCCGTTTTTATATTACGCAAATATCCGAAGCGATCGTAAAACTCTCATCAGTCGAGAATATTTGGCGCTCTCGCCGAAATTAACGAGCCATCCTCATTGAATCTTAACACACGTTACTAAATCATTCATTGGCTTGATGGTGAAAAGGCGTCTTTCGACTACGAAGAAAACCCAAAAATGTGCAAAATCGTATACTACAAACACGCCATATACTCGTAGAATGAACTCAATTCAATTTTAAAATTTCATTAAAGGATACTCGAGATAAATTGACAGCATCTCGCGTATCTCCAATGTTGCGCCATACACTGTTCTCCTCTGGCAGTATCCAATACTCTCGCTCGATGGCTATGATGGAGTCCTTGTGTAAAATTTTATGGTCGACTCGACATGCTTGGCAAATGTAGTGAAGACGAACGTGCCGATCTTATATGACGACAAAGACGACGCGACACCCGCGTATAATATTTTTTCGCAGCTACCGAACGATTCAAGGATAATACGTTACGGTCTGTTCTCTGTAGTATACGTTCGACGACGGATGGTCACGAGTAGACGTCACGACCGCGCGTTGTCGTCTGAAAATATTGTAAAGCATATTTTATGACAGCGACAGGATTCAAAACGGTTAGTGACTGCCAGTGAGGTGACTTGATGTAGTGAAAACGTACCATGAAGTCAAACTGAGTGCTCAGTCATGGTGTTAAGAAACTGCGCTTATTGCAGTTTTGTTGCCATGCCAATATGGATGGCAGTTGGCAGTCCGTATTTCGCGACAGTAGCACTTAATTTTCCACAAACAAGATTCTTTTCCACGAAACATTTATCCGCAAGACTATATTACTTTTATACGGTATTTTACAAACGGGCATTTTATTTTATAAAAACTCTTTGGCGTTTACTGAAATTGAACATTTCTGCCTGCAAATAGCCTTTTAGGTGTTTCTATATTTTTCGCATACCTACTGAACTCAAGCCTCAAGCAATGTTAATTGGAGCGCAGTATGATAGCGAGTGAATATACTCGTAACATCAATAAACTTTTCTCTGAATTTGAGCCTTTACGCTTTACGGCTCAAGCTGTTCATTATTTCCAAAATATGAAACCTTTACGTTTTTAGTTGAAATTGGAATCGTTTGATTTATTATATGAGTTTTGGAGGAACATTCACTGGCTTATAAAAATGTGGAATATTGCACAAAAGTGGCCTATTCAAATTATTCAATATTTAACCCGATTTACCTGAAAAGGTAAAATTTATTGATGTTGAAGAGTAATTAATGTCTTCACGCCGATGCTTACTATAACATATTCGGTAATTGGAGAAACATTTTGTTGTGCTTTGTGGTGAGCTACGCCTTGAGTTGAACACACTGCGCCTTATCAGTACGAATAACTTTAGTGATCATCATCATCTGGTCTATAGTCATCACACAGTGCAGTATAGTTACGTGTATTCGGAACATTGTGGGACGTTGATTGACAGTGGTTGTACAGCCACTGAACGTTGAATGTTGAAAAATGAAACAGTACGTAACAGTAGTTGTACAGTACGTACAAGTACAATAGTTCTACAGTACGTACAATGGTTTTGGAGCCACTGTACCTTGAATTGAATGTTGAAAAGAAACAGTGTGAAGAGTTTGAACATAACGTTTTTATCAGTGAAATTTAATTCAACCAATGATGTCTGTCACCGCACTGCAAATCATTAATCCGTTGGACATTTTTTTCTCTCCATTCAGCAATATGTAAGCGCCCTGCAAAATGTTCGAACATGATCATGTGATGATTGCTAGATTTATCGGGCCAATATGTAGTCGATGTAGCCTGGTTGGGTATCCGCCAGGTTTGTTGCGTAGTGCAATGTGTTCGAGTCCCCACAGCAACATATATTTTTTTCTCTTATTAGTGCCCAAAACATTTTTTTTTAGCTTGCTGATAATTATTTGGAACGTAGTAAAACACGTGTGATTATTTTATGGAAATTAGGATGTGTACGTTGGGTTGTTCCGTGACAAAATGGCACATTGTAAAAGTCAAACTTTCAGTGGTTTGATTATTGCTAAATTTGGTATGCATTTTTCCTTTGATCGCCCTTACAAAGAATCGACAATCACTGATGAGTTGCGGGAATAGCGGTAAATTCGCCGTTGAAGCGTATTATGAGAAAGATGTCCTTGGACAAAAAAGGTCCCTTTTTTGGGAATGCATTATAGTCGATATGCATATCAAAATACAGTATTCGGTGAGTTGATCCCTTTGAAATCACCACAACCTCATTTTGGGGTTTTAAAGGATATTATGTAGGTACATATGTACCACCAAAAAGGACACTTCTCTAAGGAAACTGAGAATGGGCATTATGGTTGTCGTTCGAAAGTCGACATTTGGGGTACTGTATGTAATCGGTTTAAAAGGATTTTTGGGCTTCTAGATTACGGCTGATGAAATGTGGATTATTTTGTAAGCAATAACCTAGACATATACATGATCTAAGATTTTTCAACTAAGGAAAAACTTCTCGGAGTTTTTGTTGCAACAAATTGCCTCTCGGATTGTGTTCAGCGCCAAAAATCTGTCAGCAGATTATGAGCGAATTACTAGAAGAGATAGATAATGCGGAACCATCGAAGGACGATATTCTTCTGAACGCTAAATCGAAGGAAGAACTAGACAAGATCACCAAGGAAGTTATTAAACCAATTGTTAACACTGGCCATACGCTGAATAAAGAGAAATGTGAGTTATCGGTTATGAATTCGGAACGAATGGACGCTATAAAAAAACCGAATCTCTCAGAAATCAGGCGACCACTATTAGGCCAGTCAATAAACCGAAATATAAGGCGTTAGGTCGCAAAAAAATTGCTCGGCTCTGGTTTTTTGGGATATTGATAGGATAGATACCAGTAGTGAACCACCAAGTTTGCAACTTCGAAAAAACCAGTGCTAACCCCGTGACCCTAAAAAAACCTCAATACATATTTTCGGACTTTTTTCATATTTTTGTTTGTAAGTTTTAAAACGTGCTTCCTACAAGAAAGTCGTCCACTGCTCTTTTAAAGCTAACAAAATCTTCTTTAATTTAAGTGCAACCCCAGCTTTGTAGGTACAGGATCCAGATACAGCATTTTTTTTTTTTTTTGTAAAAAAATCCGAAATTGTAATACGACGTACTCTATGATGTGTTCCGATTCCATCTGTTCCTGGATGCGTTTAGGCTAATCCAGGAACACAGTTGGATGAAAATTATTAAAGATACAAAAAAAAAAAAAGAAAAAAAAAGTTAATGTTTAGTTGTTGGTTTGTATGACAACCCTATAACGTAATGTTCCGATTCAATCCATTCGTAGATATGTTTTGAGGCTTTACTAGGAACAGTTAAGATTGGTTCATGAAGAAAAAAGTTTTTCTTAGAAGAACCTAATTTCGAGAGGTTAGTTTGTATGACAGCCCTATGACGTAGTGTTCCGATTTCATCCGTTCCAAGATATTTTTTGAGGCTTAACAAGAAACACACATGGGTGAAGTTTGGTTAATATTGGTACATAAAGAAAAAAAATTTTCTGGTAAGAAGAACCTAATTTTCAGGGGCAGCCCTATGACCCCATGGTCCGATTCCATTCGTTCCGACATATATACAGCTAGTAACTGGTTTATAACTTCGTGTCACATGATTTCTTCCGTAGAATGCGCATTTAAGCCGATATTTAGTTCGGAAGATGACTAAAATTAGAATTTCGAACTTTCTTAAAAAAAACAATGTTTAAAGTGCCTTATCGTGGGATCCTTTGCACTTACAAAGCTGGAGGTGGAGTCAAATTAAAGAAGGTTTTGTTAGCTTTAACAAAATCCAGAAGACGATTTTCTTGTAGGAAGCACCTTTTGGAAACTACAAACCAAAATATCAAAAAAGCCCCAGAATTCTGAGGTTTTTTTTAGGGTCACGGGGTTAGCACAGGTTTTTCGAAGTTGCAAACTTGGTGGTACACTTCTGGTATCTATCCTAACAATATCCCAAAAAACACAGCCGAGCTATTTTTTGCGACCTAAAATCATAAAATGATTGGCCTATTTACGAAAACTCCTCTATTAGGAAATTGAATGGATATGGACAGAACAACAATGTGAATGAGGACATAAAGCTTCAAGCTGACGCTAGTTCATATACCGTGGGGGTAACCATCAGTCAAGCAGGTCATCCGTTCGCATACGCATGTCGAATCTCTAACGAAGGCGGAAACTAACTATTGGCAAATAGAGAAGGAGGTATTGGCCATTCGTTTTGGTTGTAAGAAATATCATGAGTATATTTACGGAAAAAAAGCTCATTGTTAACCTTCATCCTGGCGCGCCTCTTTTTGGAACATAATCGGGTCATAATCGGCGGTAATTTACTAACGGTAGATAATCAATTTTCAAAATCATGATCAATTGAAAAAGAAATATGTTGTCATTAGGTAGCAATTATAAATCTGCGAATCTGCGAAACAACAGAGCGATCGAATCAAAAGAAGCCGATTCCCAGCTATCCATTCAAAATTGTCGCTTCGGATCTGTTCTCTTTTCAATGTAAGGGTTTTTGCTATTAGTTGACAGTTTTAGCGGCTAATTTGACATTTATCGGCTGCGCAACACATCTTCGAATGCAGTAATCAAATGCTGCAAGTACTGGTTTGCAACATTTGGCATACCGGAGAGATGTGAGACTGACAACGGTCCGCAGTATGCGTCTCATAAATTTAAAAAGTTTACCAACGATTGGGGAATTCGTCATGCTTTGTACTCTGTGAGTCAGACAGTGGATAATGTCAAAAGGAAAGCAACTTTCTGCAAAGGAAAAAGTGACAATTTCCATACTAAAGCACGAATGATTTTAAAACCGACAAATCGCAATACGGATTCAGCCGAACTCGAACGTTGTTAATAATTTTATAGGAGATAGTGGAAACTATTGTCAACGATATGCAGGAGGCCGAAAAAAAGCGATTTCAGGTACATCAAGGCGACGTTTCTTAACAAAATCCTCGAATTTGCCCCTCACTGCGCGTAAGCTTGGGGAGAATGAATGTGTGCAACATGTACAAATATCTTCCATCAGTACCCAAACGGAAAAATTGGAAGCACTTCCACCAGCAGCAGCGTTTCATAGCTTTTTCTTCATTTACAATAACTGTGCTTCTAGGGAAGCGCTTTTACTGGACGAGCTTTGCTCCGTTTCCTCTTCATTAACAATTGCGCTCTAGGGAAGCAATTCTACTGTTTGTTTTGCAGCGCTTTTCTTCATTCGCAATTGCGCTTCTTGAGAAGCAGTTCCGTAGAGAAAAAACGTTGAACGTTTTCAAATGATCCATCTCCATTCCTAATTGCGCTTCCGGAGTAGCACTCCATATAATATTCCAAAACTTTAAACCGAGCATAAAAGTTTCCACACCTAACATTCCAATCAGATTCATGTGAAAGTGTTCCGTATCAGTTTCACTAGAAGTGCTTCTTTACTGCTTACCTCTGCGGGCATGCAATGTTAAAATGTAAATGAAACAGGATGGGAAGTATAAGATTTCTAGTGCTTCTATCGGAGCGCTCCAGAAGGCCTTTTTTCCGATTGGGTAACAGTAATATCTATACAAAGCAACGAATGCCAGAATCGCTATGAATCTCCTACATCCATATACAATGGACAAGATGCCATAGAACCGCAAATTTCCAAACACTTTTGCAAACAGATACCAGAACCACGAAAGTCCACTGTAGAATTTGTTTTTAGTGTTCACATAAATTAAACCACGAAAATAGATATTTTCTACTAATATTTAAAACAAAAGTGTTGGGCTAGATATTTAGATTTTTAAAACAAATTTAAACTTCAGATCGTTTTTGCTAAAAATCTATGGGAATGAAGATTCGTAATTCTGACAAATTAGTGACGATATATCATAGACATAGACAGGACATTTTCTGTAGTTTTTTTTCGTTCTCAGAACTTTTTGGTGTAGCTTTTATAAAATAAATAAAGGCGCGACAATCCAGCATTGGACTAAGGCCGCAGGATGTGTTAGTGACATCCTATTTCCAAGATCTTATCTGCTTTTTGTTGAGGTAATGAGATCAGCATCACGCTCAGCAGTGTTATTTATCCCCATAGCTTTTATGGTTTTTGAAATAATCGCCAAAAGCTGAAAAAGAACTCCCTTTTTCCCACACTTCCGGACGACCTACCAGTCAGGACTTTTTTTTCTCCATAATCAGGGGACTATCTCAAGCAATCAAAAAACTCAAAGATACAGGATTTTTGCCGCCAAAAAATACGATTTTGGCTCAATTTGTCTGGGCTATTATCTTTCTTTATCAATATGCACAGGCGCGTAACTAGAGGACATTCAAGGGGGGTTTTTCGGTCAATTGGTATACATGCTGGGAGGAATGCCTAAGAGGGCAGTGGTATAAGGCGGTGCGATATGGAAGTTTCTTATACGGGAAGGAAAGTTGGGCGAATTAGCATACGTATTTAGCTTTGCTTTCACCGTTTTTATGTTACATAAACTATCTAATTCCTGCGAAATTTGTCGTTATTTTCCTAGATGAGTAAAGTTAAGTTTCAAGAAACCTGCAGATTGGTAGGTTTCAAACCGAACTTTACCCTCTTTTAGGCACTGCTCCGATAATTCTTTGCCATCTGTAACAAGCCCTTCTCCCGGGAGAATTGAAGAAAGGCTTCACAATACAGTGCGATGGGCTGTGAGCCGTTCTTGAATTTCGACTATTGCTAAAGAAATGGCAAATACAATGATCGTCTGTAAAAATTTTCGGCGTTATCAGCTGACGGTCGGTCATTCGTGGCATAGTCATTTCTAAGCCATATGTGGCGCAGAGAGATTGAACTTCATTGAAAATTTGGCTGAAGCTTGTGATCGCATTAGCTCGCGTTCTCAGCAAGGTTTTTACGGCACTTTCTGCAATCAGCAGGGACTTGCTGAGCTCCATAGTTTTCGATTGCAGCTGCCGAGTTATAGGTTAACATACAGCGAAAATAGAAACGATATACCGCAACGCAACGAGAAATGGGGGAGACAAACAAAAATTATATTTGGATTTTTTTTTTCGTTTCGGGGTCTTCAAGAAAACTTGAATAGAATTAACAATTGCCAACCAATGGCTGATTTCCCTGATGTCAGATGCACTTGATTCTGCTGAATTAAAATATTGAGACTCACAATGTAAGTAAGTATAGAGCTAGAGGGGCTTCTGCAAGTTGCTTGACGAATGATTGTGCGCCCCTGAATTTTCGTTTCATATTACTCCCACCATCATAGCCTTGCCCGCACATATTTCAAGTTTCTATACATACATCCCTGAGACCCTTAACAATTACAGCACAAAGGCCTTCCCCAGACATATCGCTAACATCAATAAACGCTAAAAATTCTTCAAGCAAAGTATTTTCAAAAACATTTGTAACACATAAGGTAGGCTGCTCAACACCACTTCTGTCTATTGTCTCATCAGCAAGGACTGTAAAGGCTCCCTGCCTTGTTAACCTTAGCAACTATTTTAGCAGTAATTATAGAGGAACACGCACTAATTATAACATTCTCAACTTTTGGACTAGTATATATAGTGTTCTTAGACCCGTTTTTCAGCTGGTTTTCTAGCAGAGTGTCGCCAGATTTGCAAACATAGCGGAGAAGTGCCCTAAGATTCCCGTCTCTCTGTTTCGGTGCACTATGTCGTTTCTCTTTTCTTAGTACAGCGCCGGAATCCTGATGAGGAGAATACGATTTCTCCTTTTTTACAGGATGGATCAAAAATGAATTGTGGTGTGGGTGCAGGAGTTTTCTGCGGCATACTCATTATCTCAGAATCCTACCGTCTGCCTAATCACGCCTGCATTTTCCAGGCTGAATTGTTTGCAATCATGAAAGCTTGTCAAGAACTCGGAAATATACAACATAACAAAAACATAGCCATCTGTTCCGATAGTCAGGCAGCTATCATGGCACTGAAATCCGTAAGATCATCCTCCAAGCTCGTTAAGATCTGTAGAGCAGTGATTCCCAAACTGTGGGGCGCGCCCCCATAGGGAGGCGTGACGGCTTGGAAAGGGGGGCGTGAGTACAACTTATATATTGCTGTAACAATAAATTTATTTTCATACTAGCTAAGAGCCTCTGGCCAAAAGATCGCTGAAAATATTTTAGGTCGAAATCGCTTTACATTGACGTCTAGGCTCGTGATGAAAAAAAATCTTTTGATTTATTAGAACACCTTCGGACTCTTATAGCTCCAGTAAAAGCACTGCTTTACTTATCTCATCATTAAGCCAAAAATAGTTTCTTTTGTTGTGTTATGATGACTTTTTTTTTTGTCAAAAAATGATTTTAAGTAAACATTTTGCACTTGCTTTTGGCTGTACAAATCCCCACCATAAATAAAACTGCTTGCTACTGCCAAACTTCCGAAGAAACTCACGTTGAGTGTCCAAAATGTTTCAAAACTTGGGCTCCACTAAGAAATAATTGTGATTTTTCTATGCAAGAGTGGGTAACGTGTTTGCATACGAGTATTTGCATTGTTAACAGGTAATTCTCTGCATTGGACTATGACAATTCGGTGGCTCAGTGGCAGAGATGACTATCTCTGAGTTGCCGGTGCGTGGGTTCGAATCCCACTGTGACCCATGGATGTTTGTGTTGTCCATAAAAATGCTCCTACGGCAGCCGGTTCTTCGATGTAAATCGTCCCGGAGCTACCCGTTGTTAAAAAAAACGGCCAAGAGCTGCCAAAACCCCCTTCGATTCAAGAGAGAAAAAGAAAATCTCTTGAATCGCTACAACAACAACAACAACCAAGTCCAATATAAAAAAAGTCTAGACTTCTGTCCAAAATTAGTGTGTGATGGCTTAAATGTTTTCCAAATCATGTCTCGGTATTTTACAGCTTTGAGAAATTATAAGGAAGTTTTAACCCTTCTGTCGGCACATAGGTCTGGCCAGACCTTTGGCACTATATATTGGTGAAAAAAGTATAGAAGATGAAATCGCAGCGACTTCATATTTCATGATATCCTAGACTAATATGTTTAGAAGCATTTTGCAAAAATTTAAAAAAATCGGTGGAAGTTTTGAGCATGTTTTTGATGATTTTCAATTTATAGTGCTTTTTGATACCCAATAGGTCTGGCCAGACCTATAGTTTTTTCCCCCTTTTTCGTCTTGAGGTAAAAAGTGAAAATATTAAATTCTCTTAAAAATCTCCTATTTATAATGTAATAAAGTCATTAAAATTAAATTTGTACGACAAACGATAAAATTTTTTGAGATTTTGCTTTAAAAAGCCGTGAAGTTAGCAAATTGGGTACGCCTAATTTTATCCCGTCTTATAACATCACCTAATCAACTGAGATTTGATTCTAGGAAAATCAAAAGAGTTTTATTTCCTTTGTTATAGTATGAACTAAGTATTAGTGACTTACGATGGTGTTTCTTAATAGATTTAATGGAGATATTTACGGAAAACTTAGAATGAAATGATTTTTGCGGTTGAAAATTCCCTATTTCTATCTATCGATTTTCCCAAATTTGCAGACTAATATCGCGATAAAATCTACCAATAGAGTGCCAAATATTTCCTTAAAGATATTGGACTTGGAAAATTTGATCAAACTTTCTGTACGGATACGCAATGAAAAAAGAGAAGCAAAAATAGAAGAAAAAAAGGGAGAAACATGTTTGTACAAATACCACCTCAAAATATGTCTTCTTAAAAACGCTTCTAGTATATCTACAAAAGGGATTTTAATTATTTTATTGTTTATAAATGGCTGTAAAGAATGGGTAGAATGATTATACCGATAAAAATTTAACTTTTTATAAAAAATAAAAATTTTTTCTCAGTAGGTCCACCCAGACCTATTGGGTATAGAATATGCATATTGTAGTAGGTGCCGACAGAAGGGTTAAATAAAATAAAGCAATTAACCGAAGAACGCAAATGTATAATTAAAGTCCCCACGAAGTAAACAATGGCGGAAATAAAAATTTTATTATGCCTATTTTCGGTTTTTGGCCAAAATTTTCTCCGGTGGCGCCAGCCTCAGCAGACTTCGCAAAGGGGGGCGCGGACTGAAAAAGATTGGGAACCACTGCTGTAGAGAAACGTTGAACAAGACACACAGTTACCCTACTTTGGGTGCCGGGACACAGTAACATACAAGGAAATGAAGCTGCAGATGAATTGGCCAGAATAGGGGCAACTCTACAAAGCTCTCATGCGGAGCACGTGAACATTCCGTTGGCAGCAGTCAAAAGTAAAATCTCCTCATATTATCTCGCAGTTGCTAATCTTAATTGGCGGAGCCTTAAAACTTGCGTAGTATCAAGGAAACTATGGCCATCGTACGACCGGAAAAAAGCATCCGAGATCTTGACCAGACCGCGAAAAGATATTGCTAGAGTTACAGCGGTAATTACTGGACATTGGCCAATAGGAGACCATGCAGCAAGGCTGCGTATACCCCACAACTCGCACTGTCGCAGCTGCGCTAATACAAATGAAAGAGAAACTCTTTTTCATTTCCTATGTGAATGCCCAGGTCTCGCCAGATCTCGTTACCGTGCGCTGGGTTGTCCGTTTTTTGGCAGCCTAGAGGAGGCGTCGGAGGCAAAAATCGGCGAGCTGCTTCACTTTCTTAACCTCTCTAAATGGCTCTAAAGCCCTGTTTACATGAGTCGAGTGCATGGTGGAGTGGAGTGGAATTTTCCCAATGCCAAACGAAAAATTGTATGAATTTGAAGTTTGACAGTGGAAAACAGTCCCGATCTACTCTACCGTTTACTCGACTCATGTAAAGGACGCTTTGGTACATCTACGCCCAAATTTATACTTCCTGTAACCCTCATCCTATAAGCAGTTAACCCCTCTGTCGGCACCTACTACAATATGCATATTCTATACCCAATAGGTCTGGCTGGACCTACTGAGAAAACATTTTTATTTTTTAGAAAAGGTGAAATTTTTATCGGTAGAATCAATTTATCAATTCTTTACTGCCATTTTTAATCAATAAAAGTATGAAAATCATTTTTGTAGATACACTAGTAACGTTTTTAAGTGGACATATTTTGAGGTGGTATTATTATAAACATGTTTTCCCCTTATTTTCATCTCTTTTTGCTTCTCTATTTTGGTGGCGTATATCTAGTAGAAAGTTTGTTCGCATTTTTCAATACCAATATCTTTGGGCAAATATTTGGCGCTTTGTTAGTAGATTTTACCTCGATATTAGCCTTCAGATTTAAAGAAGCAGGTGGAAAGAAATAGGGAATTTTCAAGCGCGAAAATCATTTCATTCTAAATTTTTCGTAAATTTCTTGATCAAATCTATTTAGAAAGACGTTCGTAAGTCTCTCATAACTAGTCCTAACTATTACAAAGGAAATTAAACTGGTTTGAATTTCCTTGAATCAAATCTCAGTTGATTAGGTGATGTTATAAAACGTGTTGAAATTAGGCATACTTATTTCCCGAACTTCACGGCTTTTCAAAGAAAAATCTGAGAAATTTTTATCGTTTATAGTACAAATTGAATTTTAACGACATTGTTACATTATAAATAGGAGAATTTTAACAGCATTTTATATTTGCACTTTTTACCTCAAAAGAAGAATGGGGGAAAAACTATAGGTCTGGCCAGACCTATTGGGTATCAAAAAGCACTATAAATTGAAAATCACCAAAAACATACTCAAAACTTCAACCGATTTTTTCAAATTTTTGCAAAATGCTTCTAAACATATTATTCTAGGATATCATGAAATATGAAGTCGCTGTGATTTCATCTTCTATACTTTTATGACCAAAATATAGTGCCAAAGGTCTGGCCAGACCTTTGTGCCGACAGAAGGGTTAAAGGATGTCTGTGGTCTCAAAACGGCGCTTATCGTGCTAATTGGGCTCTGGGCAAGTCTCGCCCATGGCCACCACTTTTACCAACCAACCAACCATCCTGATGACCACGACAGGATAACCCACGCTCTCCACAGAATATTTTAGTATAGTGATTTTAGTTGAAAAAATTATGAAACCCAAATATCCAAAAAAAAAAAACGACTATAATTAATTGTAATAGTGACGATCGAACAGATAAATATTGTTTTTCTATTTTCGATGGGTTCTAAAGAGAAGAAAATGTGAAATTTGCCAGATTTTTCCTTTTGCCTTTTTTCTTATAATTTCTATAATTTTTTCCCACATGCAAAGGGGGGTTTAACCCCCTCCCCCCACCCTAGTTACGCCACTGAATATGCACAAATTAGGCCTGGCACAGTCCCTTAAATGAATTGAATGTAGCATTCAAATTCCTTAACGCCTTAAATGTGTTTACAAACCATTCCATTAACAATCATGTCGATTTGGCATTTAGAAACTCAACACCATAAATTACATCTTTGATGTACTCTGACTCTCCCCTAAAACAATTACACTATCGAACACCCACCCACCGATTTATTCCAATGACGTGTCGACAGATTGATCTCGGAGCGCACATATTTTCCTTTTCAAATTCAAATCACTCGGTCACCCCGTATACGAGTAGAACAGCAAAAACTTATCATCGAGGTTGGGGCCTTTTTATCTGAATTTGTGTTTGTACGGAAACATTTCAAGCCAAAACGATCGAAAGCAATAAAATTGATTGAAAGACTGATTCCTATGCGCTCCATTTACGTACAAACAAGAATTCCTTGTTAGTTGATGTTTTCAAAGAATGCACAGCTGCCAAATAACCTCTGAGGCTCCTCTTTCTTGGCTCTCGTTTATTTCGTATGTGCGTACGTACCTTCTTATAAATAAATCAAAATCGCGGACTAATGGTAAACAAACAAATTTTAGTTGTATCAAAAAATAGATTTAGTATCGCGTCCTAAAAATAGGAGAGCGGGGCATTTGGGTAACATTGATACAGATACAGATCATGCTGCTGCTGCTTATGTGCTTTATGTGTGTGATGCTGTGATGAGTTGGCAAATGAGGCGAATAGCGTGACGCCGGAGATTTTCTTGGTATTTTTGTGTCACCGCGCGTTTTTTTTTTAAATTTACTTTGAGTATTTTTGCTTTTTTGTGGTTCATGATACTGAGGAGAATGATGAAATCTGTGCGTGATATATAGATTTTTTATTCTTTCAAAGAAATAGACAAAAAAAAAACGGAAAGAGTCCATTTAATTTGAAGCATAACTAAGTTTAATGATGGTTTTGTAGCATGCTGTACGATAGCTTCCAATGTTGATCCTTCAATTTCCAGGCCATGGATCAATCGTCATATACCGCAGTGATTAAGCAATTCAAACATCCCCGGTTGGAAACAAAGACCGTCCACCTGCTGGAGTGACCGCGAAGTCACGACAAGACGATTTTGGAGTCAGTCCATAGGTGAATATCACTAATGCTGATCTGTTGTTCAACGGAGTTCAAAATTGCTTTACTATTTTGGCCAAAAGAACTGCTCCACAGAGCTCTAGGCGTGGAATGGTGACTGGCCTTATATGTATAGGCGCCACCTTCGTCTTGGCCATGATGAGCCGAGACTCGAAAGTTGTCAAGCTCTTTGACACGCAATATAGGGCTGCCCCATATGCGTTTTCAGAAGCATTGCAGAAACCATGAATAACTACTTCCCTGAAGTCAAGACACAACAAGGTATTCTAATCTTCTCAATAGAAGATATATGGGTTTTGATATCTTTCCACTGATGTTCCAAATTGAAAGAAAAATGTCGATCCCAATCGACTCCATCTATCCATAAACTCTGCCGTAGGCATTTCGGCCTAATAACCAGTGGACTTGACCAACCTAATGGATCGTACATCCGAGCGATCTCTGACAACAAAACCATTCTCTTGGTGGGCGTACCATGAGACTCGCCCAGATTGTAGCGATAAACAATGTGATCTGATTTAGGATGCCACATTATCCCTAACGACCGATGGCCTTTGTCAAACTGTAAGTCTAGGACGTAACCGATTTCGACATCTTCGTCTGGCATGTCTCTCAATAAGAAAATGTCACTAGATATCCATTTTCTTAAATTGGAACCTCCGGAACTCATCAACTTGATGAGTTCTTCTATTATAGTCCTAGTCTCCTCAGGGGTATCTCCTCCCGAGAGGAGATCTTCCACATAAAAGTAGTTTAATACAACTCTAGCAGCTGTTGGGTACGCGGTTGCACCATCTTTAGCTAATTGCCTCAATGAGCGAGTAGGTAAAAATGACGCAATTATTAGCCCAAATGTATCTCTATTGAGTCGGTAATCCATAATATTCTCTTTAGGATGGGATCTCCAAAGAATTCGTTGAAAATCTCTATCTTCATTTTCTCGGTGGCTGCGAAAAATGCAAAATTAAAGAGTCTCCATCTTATAAAGACTGCTAGCATATCGTTTTGAACTGATCCCGTAAGCAAAACATCATTCGAACAGACACCCGAGGTTGTTTTGCGAGAGGCATCATAATGTGGCAGATAGATGTCTTGACGCCGAGTCACACCATTACTCGTTGTCAATTCCTCTATTCTGTCTGTCTGTCTCAAGTAACCTTTCTCTATGTATTAGACAGTTGAAATATTCATATTCGTTCCCAGGATATCATACTCCTTTCGGGAAAACAACGTGAGTAACCCAACTGGTCTTTCGCTCTTTCACCTTTAAACAGAAGTCGGACTTTAAACCTTCCTGATTCATCCCTGGTAAAGGAATCCTTAAAAGTGTTTTCACACAAAAGATGCCTTGGACGAATAGGGGTCTCAGTTACGGGCTCATCAAGCTCCCAAAACTTACCTAACATTGTGCTTATAGAATCCTTATAGATCCTTTCATTGGCAGATATTACCAGATAACAACCATCCGAGTTTCGATTCTTGAAGTAAAACTTCATCTAGAAGTAATTTCGAACCTACCAACAACAACTTCCCATACATATCAGCTTCCAACAATATCTCAATTCGACCAGGAATAGCAATAGCAAGCCAATTCAGGATACTCTAATGGCTTTAAGACATGGCAAATAATTTGTAACCTTTGTCAACACAGTTCAAGCACCTTGACTCAATCGTAAACAACGGGGCTACATGCGATGATGACATCAAACATCGCACAAAGGTTGGGTGGATGACGTGGCGAGAAAACTCTGGAGTTTTCTGCGATAAGAAAATGCCACCGAAGCTAAAGAGAAAGTTGTAGAAAACGGTTGTACGTCCCGCACTGATGTATGGATTTAAATGCTGGACCATGTATGAAGGTGACGCGACTGAAATGAAAATGTTACGCATGTCAGTTGAAGTAACCAAAAGGGACCACATCAAGAGAAGCTACATCCAAGGCAGCTTGTCCATAGATCAAACAATCACCGAAAAGCTTGAAGACCGACAAATGGATTGGTATTGCCCATGTTTAAAGAACCGCGCAAAAAAAGCGATATCAATGGAAGTTCCACTTGATGGACGCAAGGCTAGAGGCAGACCGAAGAACTCCTGGATATGTCAAATGAAAGAAGAAGAATAAACTATTGGTGGTGACAATTTCCCCTGAACACGTCGATTTAGAAGCACCGATACCCGTGATAACCGCATCACATGACTTCCTCCGAGGTCCCGAGCGTTGTACGGCATCTTCCGTAATAAATGATGCTTGTGAGCTCTGATCAATTACAGCTCTCAAAATTGTGACGCTCCTATTTGGTCCAATAACCTTAACCGAAACGGTAGGAAGAGGCACCTCCTTCAAATGACTAATGTTAAGCGAAGTATTATTCGCGACAAATGGTGTGGTAGAGGTTGTTAGTAAAGATAAAGCCGACTGATTGTTACCACTCGTCTCCTTATGGATCATAGTGTGATGTAGAAACGACTTGAAATTCTCCAGTTGAAGCGCCTTCTTCCTTGAAGCCTGCTCCTGCTCCCAATGCGTCCGACTAGTTGGAGGCAGCCTTTGTACTAATACAAAGACTACTAAAGCGTGGAACAAATTATCGACGCATATACCCTCTAAGGCTTCATGCACATCACGCAAAAACGGCTCACAAGCTCCACACATTAAAATGCATCGGCTTACATGGAAAGCTCTCGACGAACGAGAGCCGCGCTGCTAGCAAAACACGGCTGGCGACAGTCCACGAGCCGTGAATTTGCGGCTTGTTGTGCACCAAATGTGAAAACTGGTGCAAACACGTCTCGCGAGTAGTGTTTTGACAGCAGCACGGCTCTCGCTCGTCGAAAGCTTCCCATAAGAGCCAATGCATTTCGATGTGTGGAGCTTGCGAGCCGTTTTCGCGTCGTGTGCATGAAGCCTAATAGTTGGACCGACTCCATTGTCGTATCCAACAATCCCTTTATGGATGACGCCGACTCAACAGCCACATCACATTTTGCCAATTTTCTGAATTGATAATAATTGATGATAGCGGATGTATTATCATACCGTTCGACCAAAGTTCGACCGTATTATCATACCGTTCGACCAAATTGCTGTCGCTAATTTTACAGGCGTTCAATAATTTAAACTGCACTTTAAGTAGTGTAATTTCTGAACCTTGCTTAGACTTGTTAATTATTAGCGATCTAAATAAGTCCTTGAGGCCCAATAAAAACAGGCAACTCTATTCTGGGTAAATTAACCTCTACCTCACTTACAACGAAATTTTCTTGACTTGATAAATCTAATTGAAACGAAGTTTCTTCCAATTCAATTTATGTTTAAATAACTGTAAACCGTAACCAATGAACACGCACTCATTTGCAGTATTGTGAATGAAAATGCGCACTGTTTCACTGTTACTAGAAACCGTAAAGACGCGAAGCATAAAATTTTTTCCATACACAATTATGTAGAGATGAGCGTAAAACGTAAGCAAGTAGCGTACACTTATTTACAGTTATGTGAATTTTTCACTGTTACTAGAACCCGTAAAAGCGAGAAGCCAAAAATTCAAGAAATAAAGGACCCAAAGGATACCTTTCAAAGCCAGGATAGCAACGGAAACAAGCATCAGAGGATGCGACATTTAGAGGCGTAGTCGGCGAGATAAAAAGTCGAAGTTGAATCGGCTATCAATCGACTTAGTTGGTCCAACGAGTGCAACGTTCAAGATATTCGATTATGACCGTTTTTGGGTTCGAACCCGAGAGGAGAGGATTAATGGAATTGAGTTGAATAGAAAAATGCTCGCGTCTGCACTGAAATATTTTAAGTGCTATTGCTAAGCAAATCGGTTGTGTGTGCTGTTCATCACACACTTCGTAGATGGTACAAGGCGTCATGTAAATAGAATGGCGCTCGCTCAACTTGATTTATTTTTGAGTCTCTTCGATTGGTTTTTCTATATGGTAATTTTTGTAGCAAACCATTAAAATTCTAAGAAATAATTCCATTATTTTTCATGAATAGTAAGAATTTTAGCAACATTCCATGTGTTGCTCTTATTAGGAAAAATATGACAGCTCATCCGTTGACTCTACGAAATTAGGCGCAAGTCATGAATCTTTTCATCTGCTGAGCAATAGATCATCGCTAGGCTGCTACAGAACCCCTTTTATATCCAATTAAAACTCAAAATGTTCCACCATATTGGTTTTTTTTAGATAGCTATTATCGCTTATATTCCGCAACGTTTTAGGCAATCTTTATTTGGTCCCCAAAATGTACCATATCGTCACATCTCGTTCGGGATTCCTTTTGAAAAAAAAAAATAAGCAAAAGCAAGCCCGAAAATATTGTCAAGCAAAACATATTGTGTGGGAAGTGGCGCATCATCAATACGCTGACTATAGTCAACATCTGGTGAAATCTCTTTTTTTTTTCGGGGGATTTTTGTTTTGGGAAAATGCGCTCAGAGGATGATGATGAAGTAGTGAGAAAACAGCCGAACCGACCGACCAAAAATATTGAAATCTGGTGTTCAGCATCAACAGCTCGATGTCATGATAGAATAAACAAAGATTTTTTTCTCAGAAGTTTGATTATGAAAAGTATGGCGCGTTCACCATAAACTCCTCCTTGTATCAAACTCAAATCGAATCGAGACTGAAAAAAAAAAATTGTAATGGCCCTTTTTAATTTCTCATCATTATGGAGTTTCCGTCGCGCTTCCCGGGTCCGATGAGGCGCTGAAAAACAAGGGACGACTGACGTGACCTTATGATAATCACGTGTTTTGTTGTTCTACACAGTACAATTACAATTTTAGCCGCGACCCGAACACACGCAGAACAAGAAGACACGACGCGCTTCTGTATTGACTTGACTTCCTTGAAAACATCCCGCGAGAAGCCAGCCATATGTTTCTCACCCTGTGAAAATGTTTTCCGATTAGAATCACTTCGGGGGTGTATCGTTTAAGAGAGAATTTAGAGATTCTGGTAATTAGTCGCGAGCTATTAAGTTGCTTCGCGTGTTGAATTCCTTTTGGCTTTTGATATAAAGTCAACGTATGGCCATGGATGGTTTTTTGATGTGCGCCGCCTCGTATTAAATCACATAAACGACCGCGAGAGGATTCGCTTTGTTCAATGATCCTCGCCGGCATAATAATGCGCCTTCATTGACGAATGATGGCAAATGGTATTAACCCTAGAGAGATAATCATATTTTTTACCCCTGAAAAGATAATCATACGTCGATTCGACGTGTTGCTAGTTAACATCCTTATAACTTCTTTGCTAAGAGTAACATGTTGCTAAAAGGTAGATATATTATCATTTGTATTTAATATTAATCTGTTAAACTCGTGGTTTTGCAAAATTATCATTTGTTTGTTTATATAATATTAATTTTAAAAAAGTGGTACTAGGAGAAAGTGGACCGTCCTTTCAATAGATTAAAATAAAGGATATCTTTATCGAAACAGGCTTTTAGTATGGTTATATCCAAGTGAATACACATTCACATTATGAAGATTTATATAAATGTCAATTCGGGGCAATTAAAATATTTTTCAGTACAAATTTGTTAAAGATAATCATACGTCGATTCGACGTATATTTGACTTATGACCCCCAATATCTTAGGCTGTGTGGCACCCAAGCCAATAATTTTGCCACATAATTACGCCTACAGACATGAATTGAGTTAAATCTTGGAACCAACAAATTATGAAGCTTCACTAATGAGATATAATAAAAAGAAAAATTTCTTTACGTCGATTCGACGTAGATTATCTCTCTAGGGTTAAATGCCATGACTTTGATTTGATTCTAATTAGTGCCATGTTTACCGAATATTCGATGTGCGTATCCGTAAACGAGCGATTGCGCTAGTGTGGCAGAGATATATTTTGGGATATGTAATTTATTTTCATTCTATGTGAATGGTGGCTGAAAGATGGAAATCATGCAAATGGCATTTGGGAATTTGAATGTGATCCGTTTCCATTGTTTCTACTGAAATTTAAATCTGTTTTTGAAATTCCTGTGGAACTGAAAAACATAAAACGATTTTTATTCTGTTGCCAAGACAAACAGATTAAATTTTGGGTTAGTACGTATTGTACGTGTGATATGTTCCCGTGGGGATCGTTTTGATCGAAGTTGAGAGTGGAATAGGGGAACTGCTGAAGAAAACCGTCAATATCATATTAGCATGAATCAAAACCGTCCAATAAATGCATGTCGCCAACCTTTGTAAAAATACAAGTGCCAATGAAACGGTTGCTTGCCTTGGGATGACATGCTTGCCAATTACTCCTATTAGGTTTAGCCTTCAAATCCTTATCAGAGAAACCGCAAGGCTACTCTTATGCATCATAAAATCAAATAAATAACAGGCGCAACAGTCCAACATTGGACTAAGGCCGCAAATATGTTAGTGACGTCCAATTTTCAAGATCTTAACTGTTTTTTTGTTGATGTGTTGATCACGCTCAAGCTCAGCAGTGTTATTCATCCCCATAAATGGGTAATCGTTTAACATCTGAGTGAGATCATACGCCTGTCACATGGGTCGTGAGTTCGAAAAACACGATAAATTGAATTCGTCCACGGTAAGTCTCGAACCCATGACCCCTGCGTTCCTACGGAAACTGCCTCTACGGGCATTGAAACAAATCCAGGCCCAGAGGTATGAATTTGTAGTGTTTGCGGCCAACGAATTGGTTCGAATGCCAGGTCAGTGCAGTGTAATTGCTGTTTGGAGTGGGTACAACTCAGGAGTTCTGGCTTGAGAAGGGTTGGTCAGCACTCCATATCATATGTTGCACCGGGATGCATAAACTCAAGGTGACCACGGGCTGCTCCTAGCCCTCCACCTTCTCCTCAGCACCCCCAAACAATATGATCAGGAATGCTAGACCTAGTTCAACCCCGGCTCCTCCTCCAGCGGTTTTCACTCCACTGTCCTTATTGCAGTTTAACCCTTCTGTCGGCACCTACTACAATATGCATATTCTATACCCAATAGGTCTGGCTGGACCTACTGAGAAAAAAATTTAATTTTTTAGAAAAAGTGAAATTTTTATCGGTAGAATCATTCTATCGATTCTTTACTGCCATTTTTAAACAATAAAAGTATTAAAATCATTTTCGTAGATACACTAGTAACGTTTTTAAGCGGACATATTTTGGGGTGGTATTATTGTAAACATGTTTTTCCCTTATTTTCATCTCTTTTTGCTTCTCTGTTTTTATGGCGTATATCTAGTAGAAAGTTTGTTCGCATTTTTCAATGCTAATATCTTTGGGGAAATATTTGGCGCTTTGTTTAGTATATTTTACCTTGATATTAGTCTGCAGATTTAGGGAAGTAGGTGGGAATAAATAGGGAATTTTAAAGCGCGAAAATCATTTCATTCTAAATTTTTCGTAAATTTCTTGACCAAATCTATTTTGAAAGACGTTCGTAAGTCTCTCATACTTAGTCCTAGCTATAACAAAGGAAATGAAACTGGTTTGAATTTGATTGAATCAAATCTCAGTTGATTAGGTGATGTTATGAAACGTGATGAAATTAGGCACACTTATTTCCCGAACTTCACGGCTTTTCAAAGAAAAATCTGAGAAATTTTTATCGTTTATAGTTCAAATTGAATTTTAACGACATTGTTACATTATAAATAGGAGAATTTTGAGAGAATTTCATATTTGCAGCTTTCACCTCATGAGAAGAATGGGGGGAAAACTATAGGTCTGGCCAGACCTATTGGGTATCAAAAAGCACTATAAATTGAAAATCATCAAAGAAATACTCAAAACTTCAACCGATTTTTTCAAATTTTTGCAAAATGCTTCCAAACATATTATTCTAGGATATCATGAAATATGAAGTCGCTGCGATTTCATCTTCTATACTTTTCTGATCAAAATATAGTGCCAAAGGTCTGGCCAGACCTTTGTGCCGACAGAAGGGTTAACTGCAACGGCATTCACCAAAAAATTACCGAGATCACTCATTTCATGAGTGTAAACAGAATTCTGATTTCCGCCATTCAGGATACTTTGCTCCATTCGAACTCGTCTCTTAGCCGTCCATGGCAATTACGTTATACTGCGCAAAGATAGACCAGCCGCCAGGAATGATTCTCACCCTGGAGGTGGACTTGCCTTTCTAATACACAAGTCCTTACATTAGGTACTGTGTATTAGATGTAGATGTCGACGGTACGGCGGAAATGCAAGCCATCTCAGTTTCATCAGGGAGTACATATATCGAAATTATTAATGTGTATGTTCCACCACACTCTAGTTGCCCTTCTGGCTATCGTTTCGATATTGGTCCTCTCCTATCTGGAGAGCACAGGATCATTCTTGGTGACTTTAACGCGCACCATGAGCTCTGGCATTCTGACCTAGATAACGATGCCGGGGGTATAACTATCGCCGAATCTCTAGACGCCCCAGATTTCTGTCCACTCAATGAACTATTGTAAGTGCCAGCCTAATCAGTGCTACTCGATGGGAGACGCACACTGCTCTCTCGTCCGATCACCTCCCAATCATAATAAGAATTGACAAACCAGCAAAGCTGACTAAGTCTGAGAAGCGAACGTTTGTCAATCACAAGAAAGCCGATTAGGAGGGATTCAAAGCATAGCTACATACACCAACTAGCGTTCATAAGGCCGAACGAAATATTAGGAACGTCATTGCCAAAGCAGCGGCACGTTATATTCCTGCTGGACGTATCCCGAAAGTTCGACCTAATTTCCCTAATTTCCCAGTGCCGCCAGATTAGCCGATGAACGAGATAGCATCAGACGCGCTCACCCAGGTGATCGCAGAATTCAGGAGCTTAACTTAAGCTGACCAGACGGAATTTTGCTGTACAGTACAGCATTTTGACCTATCGTACAGCATTGGGAAATGTACAGCATTCCCCATGCCACACAATGAAACCTAATTCACTACATAATAAGCTCCTCGATTAGGTCTGTAATCAGTCATATCTGCTTTTACGTTGTAGAGTTTGACCCATGTACCCTGTGCTGTTGATATTTAGCGAGATATTCTCACTTTTACGTTTGACAATCATCCATTTTCAATAACTCGGGAATCCTTCCCGATCTCACTGAAATTTGGACACTTGAGGAGGTGGCACTTATATTTTCTCCAAATTTCACGGTCCACCTTTCCGCATTCGGAAGCTTTAGCTGCCCAAATCGCACTTCTGTGTTTTCTAATCAAAAATTGTCCATAACTTGCAAATTGTACGGCATTTTGAATTTTGGCATACTTGTAGGTCCCATATTTGGTGACCATTTCAAGGCTCTTTCTCTTCTCTTGATTACCCCAACTCCTAGTTGAGCATGGTGAGTTGACGACTACCGTCTGTAGTCATCAACGTTACAAAGACAACTGAATTCGGAGTGTGATACGGTTGTCAGCCATACCTCTTTCTAATCGCATTGTTAGTTTATTATTCTACGATAAGAGTATTTCTTATCATCTTCTTCTGCAACGAGTCGTGCTGAGTTTGGAAACTCGTTTCTCTATGAATCTCTATATCACAGAGTGGCGACCGAACGATCACGGCCACAGAGCACGACATTTCAAGGCTCTAGCTACCAAGAAATATTGCAACCAGGTTTAGATGAGATTTAGGCCCCTGGCTCGTACTTTGGTATACTTTAATTCCGCCAGTCGCGCATTAGAGAATTCGCCAACATTTTTGCAACGCAGTGCTGTTGCGAAATAGGATAAGGCGAAGTACAAGCGATGCGAGCGGTGAGCTAAAGGAAGGCAATTCGTTGGATTTAGATCTCTGGCTCGTCCATACATTTACTCAGATCCTGGGGGTCGCCCTTGGCTTCGCTCAGAACTGACTCTGTCTGTCGCGCTTTTCATTATTTCGGTAACATCCTTGCGATCAGCGCTGGTAGGAAATGGATAAGGCGAAGTGAAATAGCAGCAAGTGGTAAGCCAATAAAAGGCAATTAGTAAAATATAGACCTTTGGCTCGTACTTAGGATTACTCAGATTCTATAACTCGCCCTTCGCTTCGCTCAGATCTCACTGTCTGTCGTTTTTTTCAAAATTCGGAAAAAAGTTGATACGTAGCGCTAGGAAATAGGATGAGGCGACCGCAGCGAGCTGTGAGTTAATGTAAGGCAATTCGTAGGATTTAAATCTCTGACTCGTCCATACGTACATATACTCAGACCCGGTACCTCGCTCTTCTTTCCGCTCAGACCTCGATCTGTCTGTCGCGCTATTCAGTATTCGCCAACTGGTTTGTGACGTAGTGCTGTTGCGGAACAGGATAAGGCGAGGTGCGAGTCCAGCTAGCGGTGATCCAATGGATGGCAATTCGTGAATTTTAGACCCCTGGGTCGTCCTTAAGTTTACTTAAATCCTGTGCCTTGCCGTTTGCTCCCTCCAGATCGCGCCATGTCTGTTGCACTTTTCAGAATTCGCCTACATTTTCGACGCAGTCCTGGTGCTAAGAATGATAAGACGAGGTGCGAGCGAGGCGATCGGTAAGCCAGTGGATGCCATTTCGTGAAATTTGATACTATGACTCGTCCGTATGATTACTTAGATCCTGTAGCTCGCAATTCTCTGCGCTCAGACCTCTCTCTGTATGTCGTGTATTAGAGAATCGCCCAAAATGCTTGCGACATAGAACTCGGACCTGGAACCTGGATGTATGTCTCTGGATTTGCGGGGAACCGAATTCTGCAAGTATGTGTACAGCATTGGGCTTTTGGGAGTCTGGTCACCATAGCTTAACTCCGAAATCAATCGACAAGTAAAAGACTATCGGAAGGCGAAATGGAACGAGCACCTCAATGACTGCAATCTCAATGAAGGTGTCAGTAAACTATGGTCTACCGTCCGCGCCCTATCCAATCCTAGGAAAGGAATGGGCAATAATGCTATCAAATTTGGCCATAAGAGCACCAGCGATCCCCTTCAGTGCGCAAGCCTGTTCAATAAGCAATTTATTTTACATCCCAAGTCCGATGGCTTAAAGCGTAAAATTGGATCCGCAGTAGAAATGTTGACACTATACCATCGTATACTACGGACCAGGTTAAAAAAGTCATTAAGAATGCTAAAAACTCAAAGGCCCTCGGACCCGATGGCATTTCGATGGCCATGTTGAAACATCTCGACCTTCCAGCCATTGAGTATCTCACGGCAGCCTTTAACTTATCGATCTATATGCTTGCCATCCTTGAAATCTGGAAAACAGGACGGATTGTCCCCTGTCTCAAGCCGGGAAAGAGCGCAGGTCTAGGTGAATCCTACCGACCCATAACAATACTTTCACCTGTCGCAAAGACGCTAGAGGCCCTTATTCACCCCACTCTTGTTGCACATGCGAAGCTAGAACCTCACCAGCATGGCTTCAGGAAAATGCATAGTACCACCACTGTCCTCGATGCGATCACTACACGCATCCGTGATGGGCTAAACCACCGACGTCCTTGCCACAGATCGATTCTTGTGGCAATTGACCTAACGAGTGCATTTGACAATGTCAACTACTCGATGCTTCTCGCGAACTTGCTGAATATGCATATTTCTGCTCAAGAGATCCGTTGGATTGCCAACTATCTAGCTAGTCGGCATTCCTTCACCGAGTTTCGTGGCGAACGTTCTAAGCTGAGGAAAATCAAATTAGGAGTTCCACAGGGTGGGGTACTCTCCCCAACTCTGTTCAACATCTACATGTCCGGCCTTCCTACACCACCGGAAGGAGTCGAGGTGATTTCCTACGCAGACGATTGCACCGTGCTCGCCACAGGGGAGGATAAGGATGAAATGCGCCTCCAAATTAATCGCTATCTTGGGCGATTACAGGTTTTCTTCCAAGGCCGAAACCTCACCATCTCCGCTTTTAAATCTTCTGCGACATCTCTTACCACCTGGTCGGGGGATTGTCGGTGGCAGGTTGATGTACGTATTGGCAACAATCCAATTCCTACTGATGCTAATCCTAAAATTCTCGGGCTCCATTTAGAGAGCATGATGACGGCAGCTCATCACGCAGCATCCGGTTGCAAAAAGATGCGCAGTAGGAATAAAATCCTAAAAGCAATAGCTGGTAGCACCTGGGGCAAGGATAAAGAAACCATGCGAGCAGCTGCTGATTATGCAGCCCCAGTTTGGTCACATAGTCTATGTGATACAAGCTGGACCAAAATTCAGGTCTGCCAAAATGCTGCTCTACGTACAGCCACAGGTTGCCTCTTGATGTCTGCCCAGGATCACTTACATCAAGAGACAAAATTGATGCCAATACGTGACCACAATCTCCTACTGTCTAAAGAATATCTTGTTGCTTGCTACCGTGAGGATCATCCCAACAACCGTCTCATGGACCGAATTCCTCCACCACGACATGTCAGGCGTGGTTTACGAGTCCTGGAGAGAGAGGTCGAGGGATAAAAGAGGGACCCTTACGACGATGATGCATACCGAGCTGTACACTGCAGAAGTGAGTCGGTCTATTGCGAGATTAGGTGCGAATAGAGTCCTCTCAGTGCGCCCTCCACCCATTTCGCCTGAGAAGATTAGGCTCCCGAGAGCCACCAGAGTGACATTAGCTCAACTTCGGTTGGGCTTTTGTTCACGCATCAATTCGTACCTTTCTCGCATTAACCCGGACATTCAAAACATCTGTCCAAACTGCGCTGGCGCTTCACACGATGTAGGTCACTTGTTTCAATGCCCAGCTGCGCCTACTGACTTAGCCCCTATCTCACTGTGGGAAAACCCTATCGCAGCAGCTATATTTTTGTTTTTGACATCACGGACGAAAGCATCGACGAACCATAACTCGAATCCACATAGATGCACAGCGGTTTTACACCTCTCTGCACCGCTAAAAGAAGAAGAAGAAGAACCCATGACCCTGTGCATCGAAGGTCCGCGCACTAACCACTACAGCAACCAGACTGTAAAAACATTAAAAAGTGTCTGGAATTTTCTTATAATTCAAAATTGAGGATGCTACACGTTCTGTATCTAACCGAGTCACATGAGAATCAAAGACATGAACGGGAAAAAGCGTTTTGTGCACATGTGACTCATAGACAGCGAACAGTAAGGCCCGTATTTATGAACATTCCTTAACTCAAGGAGACTTTTTTGTCTCCTTTGACCGGGGTTGTGCTTTGTTCCTGATGTCACCGCCGCTATGCAAAAGTCCACAGGTCAAGAAGACCTTGGGTCAAGGCTGCCGAAATTCAATAAATTAAATGTCATTTCCCATACTTTTTCATAGAAAAAAAAAGTCTCCTTGAGTTAAGGAATGTTCATAAATACGGGCCTAAGCCTTTATGTGGTTTTAGTATACCTACCCGGTATAAGAAAAAGAGTCTGGAGTTTGATTTTCTGAAGACCTTTTAAAAAGTTAGTTAAGCCTTTCCTGAAAAGGCCTTTAAATTTTTCCGAGTACCTACGTAATGAAAATCGTGAAGCTTCAACGTCTGCAATGGGCGGGGCATATACAACGGATGGACGACAATCGCATGCCAAAGAAAGTTATGAACGCACAACGAATTGACGGAGCGAGGTTGCGTGGACGACCGAGAGATCGCTGGGAGAACTCCGTAGGTGAAGACGCCCACCAGCTGCTGGGCTTCCGAAACTGGAGGACAAGGTCACGTAACCGCGACAATTGGAGGTCAAAGATTCAGGCGCCCAAGGCCCGACGTCGGGCTATCGTGCCACATTGATGATGATGACGTAATGAATATTCGTTGCATGTTTTATGTGTCCTTACTGCTTTATTTGAACCTCACATATTTGCCCAAAAGATACATAATTTTTTGAAAGATAGGCGCTTACCGTTGAAAAGCTTTATGATCAATTAGGTGAAAAGTTCAACTACGCAATTTGATCCCCAATATTCTGTCTAGTACATCAAATTCAAATCGCTTCTTTGAAGCACTGACGAAATTGAATGGACTTAACATAGTGTCAATCCAATATTCTCGGCTGACTTAGTAATACGAATGCAATTTAATACCCGACTGTCTGGCTACATGAAGTGTTGTCACATACTTCTAAGAACTTACTAAGAAAGAAGCGTCGACGAGGGAAATTTGCAATACAATGTTCAATAGACTATTTCTTAACTGGCTTATATATAGCTCATTGAATCGTTCTGACTGACTGGAGACTGTCACCAGATTTCAGAGCTAAGTAGCATTTCAACTTTCTGACACTAATAACGCTCAAGTGTGTGAGTTTGTGTTTGCAAAGGTGTCGGCTTTCAGATAATGCAAAGAAATTCAACAAAATGTATCAAATTTCAAATAAAGCTATGAGACGGGATGTCTGTGAACTCCACTTTCTCTCTGATACGATGACGATGATAGTAAATCCTCTTATCTGCACTTTAAGCATCAGAAAACAACATCATTTCAAATAATGTCCACTCCACTCTCTCTCTGTAGATGTAGACTCTAGTAGTAGACGCTCGGCTACATTTCGATTTCATCTCTAATGCATTGAGAAATTGACGCTATCAACTTGTTTATCCCCGCAGCTTCAACTCTTGATATTGATTCGTTGGCACGTATCCAAAAAATTGGAACAGTCGTAACTCACTCCATTTTGTCCTGTGTAAGTGAAAAGCTCGCTCCAGTAGCCAACTGCACTGGTCCAGAATTCTGACAAAAACGTTAGATGATACTAGAGCACCTTCTACACTTGTCCTGACATCAACCACCGAACTTACCCTTTCCAGGTGTACCACCTTGACAACTCAGCTGAATTCAACCGAATGACGACTACGAATAGGTACTCACTCTCTCTATATATCTCTCTCTCTCTCTGGGGCTGTCTCTGGAGCTCTCTGGTAGCATCTTCGATTTATTCTACACCAGTAGCACTGTTTGTGTGCAAGTAGCATAAAAAGGGTTTTTTCGTTGTTAGTTTGTCTTGTCATACAGTCGCGTGTAACACGGATCCTTTACAAACACATCCAGTCCACCCATCGATTTGAGAGCTATCGCTTCGGGAGACGTTTCACCTTAAGGTGCGACTTATCTTATCATAGACACGAGCGTTACATTTCAGTTTTCTTTTTTTTACCCCTTCGGGGGTATCTAAACTGCCAAAGACGGATATACGAGAAAGAGCCATTGTCAAAGAAACTTTGGCGAAGAAAAAGTGATTTTTCAATTTCGTTTGTTTACCAGCGAACGGATGATGTCGACTTGAAAAAAAAAAGCGGCAGCCGAAAAAGTAGAACGACGAAGCGTAACATGACGTGACGTGATTGATATGACCATAGAATCGCATAAACTCCTGCCTCGTATTCAACTTGTGTTCTTGATTTGAATTTAAAATGTTGTAGTTAGTCTTTGCGATTCCTATCGTGTGTTTGGGATAGGATATATAAGCGGCGGTGGATGGAATTCGGATCACCTCATTTTTCAGTTCCGCTAAGAAATGAGGCCTAAAAAGTTCGTGACTTGAAGTGATAAGATGACGGGATCCCGATGTTTTCGCTCGAAGGTGTTCAACTTTGTTTGCAACATTATAAGCGCGTGTTTCTTGAAGTAATTTACAAGTGAATGGAGTTTGCTAAGAATGGGGTAGATAGAGCCAGTGGCGTATTTACAGGGGCACATACAACTTTTTTCACACCATACTAAAAATTGCAGTACCAAATGTTCCTTTTTTATTTTGAGCGTTTCTATTACTAAACTTTGTAAATCTTTTTCGTAACATTATCATCACATCATCTTCTCAATTCGCCTGATCTCCTCGTTGATGAACCCTTTCCGTTTTTCGAACGGGTTGAGTTTATTTTCATAGACGCGTGGTTTCAAGAACAAGAACTTTCAGAGAATAAGTACAAGCTATGATTATGTCGAGGCAACGAGGTGGTCATGAAACGTTGCCCAATCTCGACATGAATCTGTTCGGAAACAAGGACTGCTATTGAAAGTCTCGTCATGTGTGAAGTGACTCCATTTTATGTTGATATAAGTTGAGGAGATGTTGTTGCGGTATCGATGTCTTGGAAGCCGCTGAATTGATAAATATTTGAAACAATCGGTCTGATCTTTCGATCGGGCTTGTGTATTTTAGTTTGGCCGTAAATTCGTGTTGGGCTGCTGTAAAGGTCTTTAAACCAGATGCTTCTCTTTCTGTTAAAATGCAAAAATTGAAGTGTTTTGGTGGGAAAGCATTTTTAGCATACATTTTCGAATTACTACGGTTCGGTGTCTGTGGTGCCCTGCCTGGGTACTTTCTTCAATGCTTCAATTTTCACGAAGTAAACATTATCATACATTTCCATATAAAAACTTTATCAAAAGTATAATTGAACTATATTAAAAGCATAAGTATGTATTCAATTCCAATTCAATTCAATTTATTCAACCATTAATTAATTAATTTACAATAATTCAATTTTGTTTTGTTTAGTGATTGAGCATTTGCTCTTACAACTTTAAATTGTGTGAAGTAGTGATATCCAAACAAATTTTATTAATTAAAAGTAGAAGACAAACAAAACATACAAAGGCCTCTTTTTCAGTAAATCCTAATTTTGCATTCAAATTTGCTTAAACGTGCCATGGAATTCAAGACCACAATGTCAGCCAAAGTTTGTTGTATCAGCTTTTCATCTGTGTTTCTTTCAAAAGTAAGCAGAACCACTTTTTGGCGGAATTTGGCAGAATTTCGGACGATGTAGGAAATTTCACATATTCGTAAAATTCCTTTTCGGCTTCAGGCTCCTTCGAACTACACTACGCAAACTTTTTTAAGGCCCTCCGTATTTTGTTTCAGGAAAAGCCAAAATCAGTTAATGAGTGTTATCTGTCAGGAAAACTAAACTTTTTGTGTAAAAAACCCCAATGCAAAGGACTCACGGGCCCGTATTTATAAACATACCTTAACTCAAGGAGACCTTGAGTCAAGGATGCCGAAATTAAAATAAATGTCATTTTCCATACTTTTTCATAGAAATCACTTATATTCACGAGTCAATGCATCCTTGATTTAAGGAGAAACTCAAGGAGACCTTGCAATTTTCTATAGTCAACCTCACTTAAAGTCAAGGTAGCTACCTACCTACCTCTCTTTGAGTTTCGCCTTAAATCAAGGATCAAGCATCAACGATCCCTCACCTCAGTCTTGCCAATGTTGTTCCTATGTAGCTGCTCTCGGGTATTCCCACACCAAAACCTTATGTAACAAATTAGCCCCGTACTCTGCCCAAGTAACTATTCGTGTGTTTTAAAGAAGCACTTCATCCTGTAACATTCATATAGTAACACAAAATCAGTTTATCGTGTGACATCGCTTATATTCATATATTCATTCATCCATATAAACTTTATTTCCATACTTCTAACATTATTGTTGCCAAAATACAGTGAAATTCAGGAAATTACTTGCCACAATGGAGGACCAGGCAAGGAGTTCTAAATAATTGACGAATGTTTTATATATAGTTTACATATTACTAAAGTTATTTCATGTTCATAATGCAAAAGCAAATTCAAAACAGAGAAAAATATTTTATGTATCTAATATGTGTTTAGAGCAAATTAATACTTCTATCTTAATATGAGTTGTTTTTGTTTTTGTTTTTTTAGAAACGGCAAATGATAAGAAAAGACAATATGGCTAGAGTTTACGAGTATACCTTTAGTTGCAAAGACATTTTCAAAATTGGAAGTTAGCGTTATCTTACTGTGATTAATCGTTAGGGGTTAAGTATATTCTAAGTATTGTAGAGAATCTTAAGAATGTACTGGCATAACGTAATTCCGGAGGCAGGCTATTGAATAAAATAGGTGCTATGTATGTACCATATGTAGTAAGTCTTTGGGGGACGACAAATTTTCCACGGGTTTCTTCTCTAGTACCATGTCCGTGCCCTATCACCGGCAATCGATCTCGATAATTCCAGAGACGTCGAAGAATAACAAATTTATACAGATCCATCAGCTGCATTATGTCCAATTCCCGGTATATAATACTTGCAGAATCCCTTCTACGTTTGCCTAATATCGATCGCAGAATATTATTCTGTGCAACTATAACAGGTTGGAGTGTTGTGGGATACGCACCACCCCACGAGAGCAAACCATAGAGAATAATAGATTGGGCGAGAGCGTAGTATACAATTTAACCCTTCGTTAGGCGCGCACCTAATTGTCACGTGGTTAGGCGCGCGGGCTACAATTGTAGCCCAAATTAACAATTATATAAAAAATATTGTTCAATTTTAATTTTTTTCCTGCTCGGTCTGTGGTCTCTTGATTACTGTACAGAATAAAAAATATGAAATCCTTAATTTTGCATTAAAATATATATAATAAAAAAGGGCGAAATGCCGATTAGTCGTATTTTTAGCCTTTTTTACATTTACTTACTTAGGTGGACAAAATAGTTACTTTTCAAAATGAAAACCACAAAAATGTTTATATTCTCAGAAATCAACAATAAATCTGCCCAGTTTGTGGAATTCCAAACTTAGCCCATTTTTAGGTACCTAATATTCACAATTTTTTACACTGGAAGTACAGTTTCTTGCTAGAAAGCTAAATATATAGTTAGTCAAACTGATTGAATTTTTACTTACAATATTCAGATTAACTGTTCTCGCAATATTTACGCTAGAATTGATAAAAAGTTCATTCAGAATCTAAGTAATGTTAGCAACAGCTAACATATCCACGCTGTTAGAACTGACTTTGACTTCGACTCAAAGTTTTTCGTTAAAACAGTACTCTAATTTTAGTACATTTATCTTGAAACCCTTTTTTTTTGTCAAACATTTTACTGTTGCTATTTTCCACAATGTTTTATAATAATATTTTTATTTTAATGGATATCTATGAGTAACAAAAAAGAAACATGATTGGGCGCGCGGCCTACACTTGTAGCCCAGTGGACTTTGATCGCAAAAAAAAATTGTTTCTAGGCTAAAAAAAATAATTAAAATATTCTTATTCGATTAAGAAGCAACATTTTAACAGCTACTGAGCAGTTCGAATGAATTCGGTTCATATCCTGAAAATGATCGCCATTTAAATAAGTGTGGGCTACAATCGTAGCCCGCGCGCCCAATGAAGGGTTAAGGGTATCGAAATTTAATATACGACGCAATCTGCCAAAAATATATGTCAATTTGTTTAGGCGTCCAGTTAAAACTCTAGCTTGAAAATCCCATTTTGTGTGTAAGGAGCTGAGAACAGCAGTACGGTATCATCAGCGAACATAACGCATTTTCCCTTAATGTCGTCTTCTATTGCAACCAAGTCGTTCATTAATATTAGAAAGAGTACAGGCCCAAGTACCGTTCCTTGTGGGATTCCGTATTGTGTTCCGCGCAATGATGTACTGAGGCTATTTTTCAATTTCACTTGCTGTTCTCTTTCATGAAGATAGCTTTCGAACCAAGATAATTCTCTTCCTTGAATGCCTACTTTTGCCAGTTTCATAGCAAGTAAGCCGTGTGAGACAGTGTCGAATGCCTTTGCTAAGTCCAAGAATATAGATATGGGTTTCATATGTATATCTAATTGATGATAAATTTCTGAAGCGACAGCGTCTATCGCATCATTCGTTCCTATACCTGTACGAAAACCATATTGTCTCCCGGTGATTATGTTATGGCGCTCTAAAAAGCCTGTGACTTGTTTTTTAACTATTTTTTCAATAATTTTGGCTATATTTGATATCATGGATATTGGTCGATAATTTTCTAAAAGAGTACGATCTTTGTTTTTATAAATTGGAGGTTATTAAAGAGGCTTTTAAGCATTTAGGGAAAATGCCAGACTCGAGACTTTGGTTTATAATATACACAAGTGGTTTTAGAATTGATTCTCTGTTTTCTTTAATCATTGCTATAGACACACCATCCCTTCCAGGTCCTGAGCCTCCCCTTAATTTGGAAATGGCTTCTGTTACATCTGACTCATCTACTCGCTTGAAGCTGAATCGGGAATCTGCGTTTAACGTCTCATTTCTTTCTACGGGAGACCTCAGATCAACTCTTGGTAAATTAGACGCCATCCTCTTACCTACTGTTCTGAAATGTTGGTTAAAAGCATTCGCACAGGTGATTGGATCATCTTCGACTTTTATTATTGTTCCATTTAAATTAACGGTGCCTATATTGGAAATTGCATTATCACCCCCAATAGCAGATGTAATTGCTTTCCACATCAGTTTAGTATCATTTCCTGCAATGGCTATTTGGTTCTTGAAGTATGTTTCTTTCGCTTCACGGATGAGAGATTTAAATTTATTTTTATAAACCCTGCAATACTCCCTCAATCTGACGTTAAATGGTTCTCTTTCTAATTTTTTGTAGAGTTTATCTCTTTTTCTTAGAGAAGTCATTAAACCTAAAGTCATCCATGGCCTTGTGTTTCTCTGTTTGTGGCTGATTCTAACTTCTTTTTTTTTGTAGTCGCAAGTCCAATGGAGTCAACCAGAGTTTTCATAAATATTTCTGCTGCAGTATTAGGATCAGTACAAGAACATAAACCTGTCCAGTCTATGTTCTGAATGATTTCCGAAAATTTTTGTTTGTTAAATTTATTTATACTACTTACCCGTATATTCCGACTTTCCGAATAAGCTTGGTCCCGAAACTCTATTTCAAACGATACTGCTCTGTGATCCGTAATATGGTAATTTAGGACTACTGCTTCAAGTTGACTTTGCCCGTTGATATTTGCAAAAATATGATCTAAAGACGAGTCTGATGGTTGTCCGTCTCTTCTCTGTGCTATTGGGTTTATTCTGGTGGCTATTGTAATTCTAGGCATGCATTGTTGACCTACTAATAGTTCTAGAAATTGATCCCCTATGGTTGTTCGAAATTCGTCTCGAATTTCAATATTGTCGTCCCCTATAAGAACGCAATTTTGCGTGAGAAGTGATTCTATTTCATCTAAGAAGATGTCAATATCACCCGCGGGCGATCTATAGATTGCAATTATATTAATATTTATGTCTTTAGAATTTATTTCTATTCGCATACAATTACAATTAGACATTATTTCTTCATTTATTTTTATTTTATTAATTAATTTCTGTTTTACATATTCCACTATTTTGATTGAAATTGTTTACTGTGTAGAAGGCCTTATAATCCTTTATATCCCCTCGGTAATATATCTTCTTTCGAACCAGCATTCTCCTAAAATAATAATATCAAATTGAATATCGATAACCCCTAAGAACGTTTCAAGTTCTTCGAAGTTTCTATTTAAGCTTCTAATATTTTGATAGAAACATTTTAACTTTGTATCTTTAAAAGTAAAAATGTCTTTATAACTGTCGGTAAGTTTACATTCTATATCAATTTGGTCCAATTCACTTAGTAAATCCATTTTTAGAGTCAAAAATTATATGATATTATCGATGAAAGAGAAAAATTAAACAGTGAATTCGAAGAAATGGGGAATCTATCGAAATTACTCTTGATTACTTAATAAAATGTTTAGATCTGCATTAATAGGAACTCGTTTTTTTACAGCTTTTTCGTCTTTCTTTACCCAAACCTGCCCATAGCTTATCCAGGTGAACTTAAACTGCGCTTCCTTTGCCGCCTTCTTGACTTCCTCCAACCATTTACTCGTCTCGACACTAAGATGCTCTTGGCAGCTTATTCGCCCAGTTCCAAGGTTAGGCGAAATCATTGGTGCAGCTATTCCTGGTCCTGAGGTATCCTTTTTGACTTCCGCTTTAAAATTCTCAAACAATTTGTTTCTAGTGTCTCTTCGAACAAATTTATCAATTATTGCCCGAAAGTTATTTTTACGTTTGGACGGCAGTCGATGCGAGAAACTTATATCTTTATTTTCAATAGGACAGCCGACATGTTTTGCTATTAGTAATATAATGTCGTTGGTATCCTCATTGCTTGTTTCAGGCACACCACGTATAATGATATTTTTCTGTTTGGTATAACTATCTATCAAATCAACCTTTTTGGATAATTCTTGGTTTTGAAGCTTCAGAACTTCGTTTTCGGCTTTTAGATTGTGGAAATTTTGTGTACACTCATCTCTCATTTGATACATTAAATTAGTCATTTTTTCATCAAGTGTTTTCTCAAACTGTTTAGCAAGCTTTTGCAATAATTGCTTTGAGGTGAGTTGTTCTTAGTCTGACTGTGCTGACAACAGCGCATTTCGTGTGGTCGGCTTAAGATTTTTGTCGGTTGTTGCTACACTAGCCATTTTCAAAGTGATTTTGACAGCTTTGTAATTATACTCGTATTATTATTGTCGTCGTTTTTACCAGCTTGACACGGTCTTTGTATGCAGATAATAGCAAGGAAATGAGAGAGATTGGTGGCACTGATGTTCACTGTATTGGTTATTGGTCACGATCACATAGGATTTTGATTACGGATAGATCGATGTAGATTCACTTTTTCAATATGCCGAATCGGACTTAAGTCATAAATTCGTATTAAGATTCAATATTTGATCACAGGGACATTATGAATTCAATTAAGTTTGGTCCACAGCGAATTTTTATTAACACTAGAAGGGTCAGGAATTTTATATACCTAAAAGGGTCACAGCCGTCAATTTGACGGCAAGGTGTTTACTGCTGAAACGGTACTTATATAGATATAAAATGCTTATGTCAATAAAGACATAAGACATTATCTTACTTTTAATTAGAAATTAACGTATTTCCGAATATTTTTTTAGTGAAATTTGTAAAAATATTTATGTTTTTGGAGTATGATAGCACATTCTTCTCAAACAGCCTTTTAAAAATGGTTAAAATGTGGGTAATAGTTTAATTCTTTTCCAGTCGTCCTGAAATGCATATTTACACTGATATCCTTCGGTTATCCTTTTTGCTTGTTGTTTTAGCTCTAGCGAGTTATACGGGGTGTAGGTGTTTAGTATCTAATAAAAACAAACCGCCCAGTAGCTAATAGCGTACCCCGAGTGCTCAAACCAAAACCTATTATGTTTTTGGTAATATTATTTATATTATGAAGTTGTGATATCATTTTCAGACTACTGTGGTTGAAGTATATAAGGTAAGCGTCAGTGTAGTGTCACTCCTATAGAGACACACCCAATGATTATAAAGCAGTCGCAGCTCAACGACACAGGTAGGAACTATTATTACTGGGAGTCGAGCATGATGAGGACAACAACTTGGGACAGCTAAATTTAGGATCGCTTTGCAAACATCGCAAGGATTACTCGGAAGGATGTCAACTAAATATATGAATTCCACCCGTTCCGTAGGACATACAAACGTTTAATTTGTGGTAATATAGCTGTTTCATCGCCTACAATACATTGCAAGCGTCATGGATTTGGTATTGAAACCATACTCATGCCACGGAAGGATGTGATACTTCTCACAAGGGACCACGATGTCCAGAACTATGGGGATCATACATAAGTAGGGCTGATCGTGGCGCTTACTGCTTTGCAGGGGATTTTTGGTCTTGGAGTCCTCCAAATATTTTAGAGTATCTTAGTATTATACTTTACTTTAGTGATTCCAGTTATTTTAGCATAAATGACCTCAATTTTTCTTATGCTCGTTTGATCGTTGTCTTGAACGCTTCAAGGAGCACCTGTTCTATTTGTACATTACTCTTAGTCCCTGGAGTGCATTCATTTTGGGAAAAGTATCAGCACTGGCGCAATGTACCCCTTATTGCATTACAACAGACCATAACTGGGCAAACAAGCACGCCGAGGACCGTGAAAATGACTAAGGACGTAGCCTGGGCTAGTGAACACGATCACAAAAAGTTCAAGTGTAAAACCTATCATTAAATTTTACTCGAACTCTAAGCACAAACAAAAATTTTTAACCAAGGATTTATGGATATATTGGAATTATAAGCCTTAACCGTCAATTTGACGGTTCTGACCCTAATAGGTATAACAAGAAATATCTCACAAATTAAAATTTTTTATTTTTATTTCTATTCAAATATATGATCAAACGCACATTTTAGGAAAAGTCAATAAATACGAAAGCTGAAAGCATTGTAGTTTAGAAGATATAGATGATTCAAATCACAAAACCGTCAAATTGACGGCTCTGACCCTTCTAGTGTTAATATCGAAAACTTTAGTACAGTAGTTTAGTACATTAATTCTCATCAATTGTTTTGAGCTTTCGCGTTCAAGATTTGAGATGTGTGCACGACGCCAAACAAGTATGTAATAGTAATCGGATGAGAGAGATTTGTGGCACTGATGTTCATTGTATAGAGTTTTGGTCACAAATATTTTAACTACAGTTAAGAAGCAACGAACCACTTGTAGTGTTTACGAGTAATGCTGACTGAATATGTGGGGTTGGCCGGTTAAGGCGTCGGACTTGCGTACGACAGTCGCTGGTTCGACGCTGGCTGAGCGTATTTTTTTTTCGTTTTTTTTGCAAACCCGAGAAAATGATGACATACACATATGATGTATGACTTTTTCAAAGTGTAATTCAGTGCTACAATATGGTTCAATTGGATCAAAAAACGGCGCCAAATGCCATTATTGGACTATTATTCAGTGTTTATACCTCTATTATCGTTTGAAGAAAATATTCTACGAAGAATTATAGGGATGAAATTGTTACTTGGGTGTGCCCCCCCCCCTTTGAGAATTTTCTAAATACGCCACTGGATAGAGCGAAACTTTTGCGGATGAATTTCATAAAACCGATTATATCCTTTAGAATAGAGGAAACGAATATCTCAATGACGCAACTTTTGAGAATCTATTTTACCAATTCTTTTGTGATTTAAAGTGAATCATGGAATTACGACAAAATCTCCGCGGATAATTCAAAACTATTTCACTTCTTTCCAAGCGGAATCAAAAACAACCACCGACTATTTTGAATCCATTGAAAATAATTCTGATTCTGACCATTATCGACAGCTCTGAATATCATTTAACTTAATCATGTCAGTTGCATCAATAATCTCAAATAACATAAATCAGCTCAAAATTTGCCAAATACTCGAAACTTTCCCCGGATAAGAGTCCTCTTAACGGTTGAGTTTAAGCAAATTTAAAAGTTTCTCTACATCTTTTTCGCAAAACTATATCTGCATTTGTTGGGAAAAGTCAATTTGAATATTACGAACTCTTTATCTGCTTCGCTTCGTTGAAACTGCACTCGACGAGAGTTTTCTTCATCGTCTCTCTAAACTACATTACCAAACTTACGGAAATCACGTGAATTTTTTGCTACTTTCTATTGTCGCGGGAGTCATTGAAAAAATACTGAAATCGGAAAACAAATTGACTCTGTTGCTGAATCCTACGACGTATATCCTCAAAAAAAAAACCCAAATCGACTCTCTTGTCTATCGACAACAATTTTCATAAGGACAAGAGAATGGATTGTCATGACCTGAATATGGTTACCTAATATCTACGAATTGGGCAAACGAACACAGAGAAAAAACCAGCAGAAAGAGAAAACGAAACGCAAAACCTGAGCAAGTTGGTTGTTTGCATTGCTCTGCTTTTTTACGTCAAAAAAACAAAAAGCGTACAAGAAAAAACGAAATGAATGTTCGACATGTTGTTTATGGTTTTTCGAACCAACGTCATTCGAACGCTGTTTGTTGGCTTATATCGGCTAGCTACAGATAGAAACACTAGAAAATCTCCTATTGCAGGATTTACGAAACACCCCAAGGGTAGTGTATACGAAATTCGGGATTCATATAACAGCAGCGGCGGTGAGCTGATGGATTGCCGAAACGACCAGACAGACAAACCGTAGAGCAACAATATACGACCATTTGAAAATGCCAATTTGCAATTGCAAACAGTAGGAAGTATGGCAGTTCAGTAGTTGCACTGTGTATTGGTGAGTTGATTGGAGTTTTCGAGAATCCGGTTGAGCAAAGCAAATTTCCGGAAAGTGAAACGAGAAGGCTTGCAACAAGTAACTGATATTGGAAAAATTTTCTCAAACGGTTTGAAAGTTGCGGAAAAAATGCATATTTGCAACTTTTATGGACGAAATTAGTTTAGGGTTATAAAATGGGATTTCTGAAGTTTGGATTTCAAATGATGTAATTTGTCAATACTTTTGGCTAATTAGAGGTCATAATAACAAGTTTTTAAGGGACTGTTGAAAGTGGGTATTTTTTCTTTACTTATAGAAACCAGTTTTTAATTTGTGATCCGGATATATAAATCGAATTAACTAGAGTCGAGGTTTATATTATTCGACTCGAGTTTATCTAAGGACTTCCCAATTTAAAAATAAATATTACCGCTACTTTGTTCCCCCAACACGAACCAGAACCTGACGATCGAAGGTTTCAAGGCTGCTTCTAGACTAGAGGCTGGTAAAGCGGCCGGCCCGGATGGTGTCCCTAATAGGGCATTGAAGGCGGCAGTTCTGGAGTCGTCCTGCAGATTCATTGACGTCTTTGAAACCTATGTTTAGAGGACAGACTTTTCCACAACTATGGAAAAATAAAAAATAAAAACCGGCCGATAAGCCTAATTCTTACCGCCTTGTCACTGTGGGCAGTGGCGCAACCAGGATCTTCTTCTGGAGGAGGCTAAGGCCATTACTGAATATTTGGGGCTGTTGTCGCAAGTTGGGTGATGGTGCTATTTTCCATTATGAGGTTTCTGGGTTCCGTTACATTCGCGCTTATTTTCGACACATTCGTAACTAAACGTTGTGAAAACGTGATTTCAAATTCATACTCGCAACAAGAACGTTCTTTCTTTTGTTTTTAGGAAAGGTTGAGTTTAAAACACTTTTTCCAGCATTGCATTGGTTATCGCACAACCTTTTATGAGGAAGATCCAGGGGTGCAGCGGGGCTTTTTTTAAAGGCATGGAGTTCGTGAATTTCTGGAGCTAGATACGAGCAAGTAGTTTAGGCACAAACAAAAAACAGGCTGAATTTGTGCTTACATCTATCTAATGGCTTCAAGGTATCTTATTTTCTCCATTGAAATATGTTGATAACTGTACTGTCAGCTCTAACTAGCAATAGGAACCAATTGATTTCGAATATAAATTCCTGCGATGCGAGCCACCATTATTACGATATAAAATCTAAGGATGCAACGCCTACTCGTTTATATCCATTTTTTTGTCTAGAACAGTGGTTCCCAACTCGCAAATTACTGCGGACCACTTTGCTTGAACATGAATCTCTACGGACCACCATATTTTTTAATGAAGGGAATTTCCCGATTTTTTCGCAAGGTTTTATACTTTTCATTATTTTTTTTACGACAACACCTTATGACAAAAATGGTTGGAAACATCAGAAGAAAACACAACAATCCTCCTCTGTAACCGCATCGTATTGAAATAATTTTAAGCAGACTCTACATAGGCTTTGTCGAAACATTCACAAAAAAGTTCAGCCGAACCACGCGCCACAGTTCAGTCGAATCACGCAGATTAACGAACAGTCAGCGGGTTGAATTCACTGAACCACGCAAATGACTATAAAATTCGATTCCTCTGTTTTTCTTTTGTGCGGTACGGCGAACACCGGGCTAAGTTGGGCTGCCTTTAGAAAAACTTAAGACCTGCAATGTAACATTTCATCGAGTAACTTAGTACCGACTTTTGTCCATTTTTTATGTGCACTCTTATACCTTCGACAAAATGTATATGGGTAAGAGTTTACCGTAGTAACTACCTAAATTAAAGTACATATGTATAGGCACAGGCAGTAACTTCGGTAATTCTTTAGGTTCTTGAGAACAGGACAAACACAATACCTATCGTCGAGAATTAAAAGCGTCCGATAATAATTCATTGGATGCGGTTTTACCGGATTAATTTTAACTTTTTTTAACGAAGAATTGAGGTAGTTGATTACTCTAACATGGTTTGTCTTCAAATGGTACTGTGTCAAAATTTGGACACTGTGCTTCCACTGTGCCAATAAGAAGTAAAAACAGTACAGACAATAGTGTCACGTTATGCCAGAAAAAATGCACTGCTTCCTGAAAATCACCGGTACAATGTAGACTGAGACCACCGAGCTTTTTGCAACTTAACTTCTGGTCTGCACATCGCATTTTCAGATCGATCACATACCTAGTAGCGAAAGTATTCACTACTTGATTAATACTATAATATATTTCAAATTTATTGTTATTTTAATTAATCACGATTACAACTCCTTTTTCAGAAGTAATCCCCATAGTATCTCGCGGACCACTTACGGGTCTCTCACGGACCACCTTTAGTCCGCGGAGGACCACCTGTTGGGAAACATTGGTCTAGAAAATATGGCAGAACAATTTGGCTGGAAATAAATTTTTTGTCTTATTGAACGAAACCAGGCCACCAAACTAGAATTAAAATGAATAAGCGAAGCAGCAGCCCAAACATTTTTTGTTTGAAGCTTATCCTATGCTTTATATGTGGTTTCTGCTCGCACTGAGCTGACCTTGGGACATCTTCGTTATTATTTGAGAGATGTACCGTCCCAGCCGAACAATAATTAGCGTAGAAAGAAGACTCTATTGAGCGTGACATTAGCAACATGTTGTATACATTTTTGTGAAGAAGGACATTTTATACAAAAACATGCGAGTCTATAAGGGTGATTTTCGTTCAAAAAAGGCATACACATTTTTTTGGGGGAAATTTTGAAGACAAATTTTCTTAATAGGTATGATGCTTACACATTAGAATATCTTGTTTGCGTATAAAGGGATATTTTAAATATTTTGTTTCACAAGTTATGGGTCTGGGAGGGGCTTTAGACCCCTTAGCCCCTCCCGTGGTTGCGCTACTGACTGTGGGGAATAATTAATAATTTGCAGTTGACACCTCGAGCCCGTAGTGATAGGTTGTCGCATTAGTGGTTGTTTTCATCCTTATCAATTAGGGCTTGTGTTGCCCTGGTTATACTACAAACAGTTTTTAGGATTTTTAGAATTTTGTCAAAAACCCTTATGAAATCGATTTTGTCCGACCGTCTGTTCACTAAATAACTCGCAAACGGCTCCACGGATTGTCACGAAATTTGGAAGGAATGTGTAAAATGATAACAGTCTTCAGGCACTAGTACTTTGGAAGTTGATACGGAAAAGATAACAGAGTGTCCCGAAGAGTTGAAAAAAGTCGACTTTTTTTAGTTTTGATCGGAGATGGACGTATGAGTACTCAAATCAAAGGACTCGACGAGTACATTTTATATCAGTTACTTTTTTACAGTTTCAAGTAACGGTAACGGGGTTATGGGCGTTTGAAGTTAAGCTTACGTTTACACCTCGGTTTCTCTAAACCGTTATAGGTACCGATATGCAACCTTTTATAAAGATTGGTCAATAAGAGCTTATATACGCTAAATACTAAGACTCTTGATAGTTACTAAGAAAAAGTAAATAACAGTAAATTTGTCAAATTTGGGCGTGTGTGTGTAGCCCTTCTTAGGTCTGCAAATATAAAACAAAATGATGAGGGTTTTTAGGAAATGGCATAAGGAAAATGTCTGCAAATTTTCATTTGAATAGCTTAATCCAAACCGCAAATATAGCGAATCTAATATATGGTAAAGGCGTTTCACAATACCAGAACATGAACATGAAATTTCAGAAACGGTAACGGACTTACAACTAATAAATTCCGCTTATAAAGTGCACGAAATAAATGACCTGATCAAGTATATCATCTGCTACTACAGCTCAGTTATTCGTTTCTATAACTCCTTCTAACTACTATGACCTTCTAAATACTTATTTTGCTTATGATGAAAACATTAAAGGCGATACGCAAACAGGTCCCGTTACTTTTACCTAGAAGCTCTCGCAAATCAGTTTCCAGAACGAAATAATTGAACTTATCAATTTATTGTTTCGTGTGACGCAGTTGCGATAGGAGGTAAATTATAGCGGGATTTTTATTTATCGAGAAACGAATTACAAAGAAGTGAGTTTTCATTTGAAATTTGCAGTACCTACAAGGTTTTAAATTATTCATAATTCTGTAGAAATGCCTCAAAGCCGTTACCTCTCGGATGAAGATCGAGTTAAAATCTCAACATTTCGCGAAACAAGGATGCCTCTGCGAAAAATTGCTGCGAAAATGGGGAGAAGCTACTTTCAGTGGCGTAGATAGCTTTTCGGAGAGGAGGGGGATCATTTTGAAAGATTACTAAGGCCCGTATTTATGAACATTCCTTAACTCAAGGATACTTTTTTGTCTGCTTTGACCAGGGTTGTGCTTTGTTCCTGAGTCACCGCCGCTATTCGAAAGTCCACAGGTCAAGGAGACCTTGGGTCAAGGATGCCGAAATTCAATAAATTAAATGTCATTCCCATACTTTTTCATAGAAAAAAAAAGTCTCCTTAAGTTAAGGAATGTTCATAAATACGGGCCTTATACTTTTACGGATATCAAATGTTGAATTCCAGAATAACAATTTCTGTATTTATTACACTCCAAATTGGCAGTTCTTTTGAGCAAATATTGGTGCAAAATAGATAGCAATTTTGTCATACGAACAAAAACTGAGTCCTGAAAACATTCATAGATAATTATAGCTTTTTTACTACGGTGAGTATTACAATTTTCGAACAAATTTTCGCTACTGCGATTGGAGTATTAGAGCCTTATATTGGGTTCCCAAACTTTTCGGAGTCACGGAACACAAAGTACAGCATTTGTGTTTTTAAATCGAAATTTTCTAATAACTCAGAAATTCGTGAGTAAATATTTCTAAATTTTAAAACTTGTAGGACATTGTTTCAGCGAAATATATTTGCTATAGCTATCAGCCAATTGTTTGAAAAGGATACCAAAAAAGTGAGTAGAACTTAAAATTTGAACTGTTAAACAATCGTTTAAAAAATCGTAGAAAAGTTTTGATTAACACAAAATTTAATCTTCGAGTTTATTTGTGCTTTAATTTAAATCCCAAAACCCTCGTCACAAACACTGTGGACATGCCTTATTTTCTGGTACACACTACTTCCTTTTCTATTTTATATAGTAGAAAATTGTAAAAGAGAATCGTTGACTGATTGATTGATTGTAGCAGACAAAGCTTCGGAATTTCAAAACCTCTTGTTTGATTTTTTCTAGTTTTTGGGTATCTTTGCGAAACCCCTGAGAGATCTTTGCGGAACCCTAGGGTACCGCGAAACTCCGTTTGTTTGTTTGATAATTTGTTTTCTAATTACTGCCTTACTACTGAAATTTCTAAATTTTTTTTTTTTGAAAATTTAGTTTAAAAAAATAATCCTGGTTATAGGTTTGAGAGTTGTTCGTAATAAATTCAATGAAATTGCGAACAACTAAAGATAGTCAAGACTTACTTTGCCTACTATATACGATAAAACCTTTCGTCAAATTATAACAACAAAAAGAAAATAGAATGTTGATAAACTCAAACGATAAAGGATGCTTAAAAATGGAAGCAGTTTGGTAGCGTTTTCTCTTCATACGCATTAGCTTTCCACTCTCCGCGAGAAATCTTTATAATCTTATGTACCTATACAGTATATTTCACCATTGGAAATTGCGCTTCTGTGGAAGAGCCATCCGTGTTCCACATTATTTTTTAATTTTTGAACCGACCATTCTTGCAAAAAGTTATCTTTTGCTTTGTTTTACGTACCTAAAATAATAAGAAAAATAGTGTAACCGAAGGGGGGGATTGATCCCCTTAATCCCCCCCCTTATCTACGCCACTGGCTACTTTACAGTGCAAAAGTTTTTAAAGGATCCAGCGAACCATGGGAAAAAACCTCGTAGTGGTCGCCCTAGTGAAAAATCGCGATAAACGACGAATAAAAACGCTAGCAGTCAAAGAAAACAAAAGCGCTGCTCAAAATTTGCCAAGAATTGGCTCTCCCAGTTTCAAAACGTCGATTGCAACAAATTTTAAGTGCGGATCCATTTGTGTCATATGAAAAAAGAGCCGTTAAATGTCAGTTACTGCCTAGGCATAAAGCTGACAGGGTACATTTTGCAGAGACACACAAATTCTGGGACTTGGAGTGGCGAAATATAATCTTCAGTGACGAGAAAAAGTTCAATTTGGACGGGCCAGATGGGTATCGATATTATTATAGAGATATCAGGAGTCAAGTAAAAGTATCACGTAATTTCGGAAGAGGTTCGCTGATGGTTTGGGCTTCATTTGGCTTCAAAGGAAAGAGTCCAATATGTTTCATAAATCATCGTATGAACTCCGAAAAATACGTAGAACTTTTAGACGGAGTTCTTATCGACTTCGCAGAAACTCATTTTGAGGAATCCTGGACCTTTCAGCAGGATAACGCTCCAATACACGTATCCAAAAGCACAAAACAGTTTTTCGAAGAGCGAAATATACCGGTTTTGACGTGGCCTGCTAAGAGTCCGGACCTTAATCCAATTGAAAATATTTGGGGCATCCTTTCCAGCAAGGTTTATAAAAATGGAAGACAGTTTGATACTCTTAAGAAATTGAAAGAGTCTATTGCGACAGACTGGGCAAATTTAGATCTGTCCATTCTTCTAAATCTAATTAATTCGATGCCACAAAGAATGGTTATGGTTCTTAACTCCAAAGGAACTCCCTTCTAACCACAATTTAATTAAAACTACAGTTCAGGAGAATCAAATTTTCAATTTTTAATGATTAGTTCATTTATTTCGTTCGGAAAATGAATTGATCAGTTCACTTATTTCGTTCGGAAAGTGGAAATGATCAGTTCACTTATTTCGTTCCGAAAAATTTTGTTTTAATTTTTAAAAATGTTTGTGTTAATCGCTGAAATCTTTTTATGTTTAATTTTTAGTCTTAATTTTATGTATATTACAGAAAAAATAAAAACTTGAAAATATCCCCAAATTTTTGTTTTTACGAAAGAAAATATAGTTGGTCAGGTGAATTATTTCGCACACCTTATGTACACTGCCTGTCATAACAAGAGCCGCACCATAAGACCGACTGATCCTTGGAAATTTAAAGAGAGCACAGTTATTCCACATACTATAAACAAAAGGGATACTTCAAACACAAATAATTTCACAAAAAGTTTCCTTCTATTTCGAACCGTTATTTCTCTATAAAGCAAAAACTAAATTTTTGGTCTGTCATAACTATAGCCGCACTTGGAATTATTAAAGCAAAAGCTGATTAAAAAGTAGATATTGAGGAAATGAATAACGGGAGAGATCTTTTTCGAATAAAATAGACTCTGAGAGATTGTTTTGTTTATGTAATTTTAACAGTTTTTGGAGTTTTAGGCTTGTTAGCTTGTTAGCATCGATAACCGCTGCTTTTATATAGAAAACTCTCCGAACTCGTATTTTTTCTTACAGAATTTTACGTAATAAAATAATGTTTTTCGAAGGTTTCCTGTCTAATTTAGATCAATTGGAGGTTCCTCTCTAACATTTGAAACATTGCAACCAACATAGCTCTTCTCCCGTTAGCCAGATCAAGGTGGGAGAAGTATGTATGTATTCTTAAGTCATACTGTTATACATGCGATACAATAAAGTGTTGGGTAAATTTTATCTTCCTTACCTTTCCAGTGGTCATCAAACGTTCGGGGATGGTATATTTTGGTATACCTACAGCTGTGTTCAAAATATGTGTGCTCTGTGTAGGTACTATCACTGAAGTGACGTGCTTCGCTAAAACTGCAGAACTTGTTTTATTGTTCACCAGATAATAGTTTTTATGATGATAACTTATTTGGGACATGCTCTTCTTTCAAAATTTCAATTCAATTTAAGAAAGGAAGTTGCATAGTTGAGCGCAAATGGAAAGGGAAAGACGAGGGCGGTAAATTTCCGCAGCGCCCGGTTATGTCACAAAATGATGCACGCCCGCTTGAAGGTTAAATCATGAAAAATAACATTATCTGTCTGATTTAATGTATATATCCATGTCCAGAAGAAACCCATAAAAGTACTCCACTATCAACCAACATTCTTTTCAAATGACTTAATCCAAGATGAAGAGAAGTTGGAACACAGTAAATTTGTATATGTATACAAGATTCTTCCACTTATATAATCTAATTTGCATATACATCATCCTTGTTCTCAATCTTCTCCTGACATTTTCTCAGAAAAAGTATCCGCACACAAATGTCATAATAATAATAATCAACAGAACCATATCAAGACATCCTCGGAAACTGCAAACGCTCACAAACAAACATTTCACAGTTTCTCTGAAGCGCAAAGATTCATTACATTTACATAATACGATCCTTATTACGGGTGTTTACGCAAAATTATGACTATATCAGCATAGAAGCCATCACAACGCAGCAATTCGTGTAGTCCTCCCGAGAAAATATGAACGCACAGCGCAGCGGAATTGGTTTGGGAAGCGAGTAAATAACAATGCATTTTCAATGAGGACAAGTCAACAATATTATTTGCTTGTAGTAGCATATTATTGTTCGTGAAAAGATATCCTGTGCAGTGCAAATACGCGATTGTTGTCAAGAATAAGGACACAGCCTTGCAATACGTATCGAGTTCCTGGAAGGATCTAAGCGATAAAATATGCAAAAATATTTGATGGGACTAAACAAATTTATGCCGCAAATGTATTTTTATGTATTTGTGATGAATCGTAACAAATCAAATAATAACCGCAGTGACTCGACTCCTTAAGACTTTAATATGACGATATATCTGTCATCATATTACTTATATGAAAAAAGAGTCATTTAAATCCCATCTTGTCAAACAATTAAACATATTTCTCTCTTTATGCACTTCAAGTCGTCTTCCAGTTAATCGAGATGCTTTGTCACATGAAACTCTCATAATTTACCCCCAAACCAACAAATATGCATTGCATCTGTGTCATGCCAGATTCTGTGCTGTAATGCACTAATTGTTTGACTTTGAACACTGAACAATGAAATATGGTACCAACCAAACAGACAACTCTGATGTTGCTGCATCTTTCAAGCGAAACTCTATTTAGATGAAATCATACTTGAGCAGATGTTAGATACGATACTAGTATGTTAGTCTTCCGCTCTATATCTGTGCATATGGAGATGCAATTGTAATTTTAATTGAAATGCAGAATTGTCTCAGGTTATCTATGTATCAATTATTGTAAATCGAGATAAGAATCACACAACATCATCATACAAACGGACAATTTGAAATTTGCGCTCAATGACATCGATTTAGTATATGCATGCATCTCAGCAGGCATTCTAACTGACTGAGCCTCGTCTCCAAACGTGATAAGATGAAGATGAAGCAGAAGCCTCAATGACGTTGATGAGGATAACAATAATCAGGAACAATAACATCTGCAGCACAATCAGCCTGGAGTGATCATTCAACACAACATTGCTGGAAATTATCGATAATTTAATTGACGGGTGTGCTGCTAAGTGCATATGGGCTTGTGCTTTGCTTGCATAGTGAAATCAGCACTTTCGAAAATAGACGCTAGTGCTGGTGCTGCAGGCAAATAACCGGGTTATATCATTATTATCCCTGATTAATTCCAATTTGCCGATTGTTGAATAATAAGCATATAATTATCATTATGATTGTGTTATGATTAGCTCAATAATCGATTTCTGTCCTTGGATTAGAAAACGTATTGTCTGCGTACCTAAACATTATATCCTTTCGATATTCGCAGATAGGATTTCAGGTGAAAATTTAAATGAGAAATCTTAGAAGTTATATAACGAATAATTCTTGTCATTAATCGGGGCAGCAGATATGAAGCATTGCTGAGCCATAATTTATTCCATAATGACATTTTCTTGGAAATTTCATTTGACATACATATTAATAAATTCGAGTTTTGGTATTTGTTCAACCGCTTTTCCCCGGGCCGATGATCACAGAACAGTTTTTACTTACTGATGTACTATACTACTAGATTCAAAAAGTTCTCTGCATTTGTCTTCTGGGATGGCACAAACATTTTCGCACTAAACAACTGCGTTGATGGTCTGGTCACAATCCGCAATTTTCCGTTTTCATTCACCCTTGGTAACTCGGATATTTTGAGACAGCAAACTAATGGACTGTCATCCACACACTGCTGTTGACACTGTAGTTTCGAAGGCTGAACATATTGGCAATAGGTTCCATGCCTTTGATATCCGAGGCTGGCATTCCCACGCAGGGCCGGCCTTAGCAATATAGTGGCCCTGGGCCAAATCGATGATGGTGGCTCCTACCAATACCAAATCAAAATTTTTAGCGAACAATAATTGCGCCATAAACGAAGTTTGCATACTACGCCGCTTGTACTGTAATGTTATATGTAGGTATCTTCGATTCAAAAACTATAGACTACTAGATCACGCGGATAGCTGTACGAAAATTATTCGTTCTGCGCATCTACGTCACAATAGACCTATAGTATATGGGTAGTATATGAGAATTGTTAGGTTCACGAACAAATTTGTAAAGAAAAGTTTAGTTGCTGTTTGCCCCAAATTTTGTATATTCTGGAGGCAGGCCCGTGCGCAGGGGGGGGGGGGGGGGGGTTGGGGTTTGAACCCCCCCCCCCCCCCCCCATTGGCAAATGTTGCCAGAATTTCTTATTTAATACTATTGTTCTCATAAGGCAAAAATTTAACTTCATAAAAATGTAAACTGGCGTTGTTAATTTATACCTTGGCAAAAGAATTTTCTCTCGCCGCTAGACACCATCCAGTTCCGGACAGTTCAAGCACATTCGTGGTAGAAACTCATAAGTGTTGGTATGCAATCCGAAAAGCGGTTTTTCCCTATACCGAACGTATTGTAATTCAAAGATAAATGTAACCGCGCGGCATGTGTAGATTGTAGTGGGTGAACTATTGTAGGGCATTGCAGGGGATTTGTTGTTGATTGCGACATTTCAAGGCTCTAGCTGCCAAGGTTCAGAGGTTACATCCGTCAAAAGATGAGATTTTAAAATGAAAAAAATCAGCCATTGTACTCTATTCCGATTCCTTTATCAACCTCTATAGGAAAATGCATACTAATGAAATGACTCAGCATGGGTTTTAAGTAGTTTTTTTTTTTCCCAAATTTCATTAAAATCCATTTAAAACGGCGTTACAAGCCGTGCTCTGTGGCTATGATTGTTCGGTCGCTACTCTGTGATATAGAGATTCATAGAGTGAGAGAGAGAGTTTCTAAACTCGTCATGAACCGCCGCAAATTTATTATTCACAAGAAGATGATAAGAAACATTCTTAATGTATAATAATAAACTAACAATGCGACTAATAAGTGGTATGGCTGACAACCGTATCACACTCCGAATTTTGTTGTCTTTGTAACGTTGACGATTACACATGCCACACGGTAGTCGTCAACGCACCATCCTCCACTAGGAGTTAGGGTAAATCAAGGTAGGTAAAAGCCTAGGGGAACGACATGGCATCGTAACTATGAAGAAATCCTTATTCTCCTCGTGAAATATTGCCACCAGGTTTAGATAAGATTTATACCTCAGGCTCGTCCTTTGGTATTTGGTTTACTATAATTCGGTGACTCACCCCTCGCTCCGCTCAGATCTCACACTGTCAGTCTCGCATTAAGGTACGTGTTCGTAGAGACGACTCTTGGGATGATCGCTCAGCGAACGTAGTTTTGCATCCAATTCCGAGCCATATTTGCACATTTTTGTAATGGTGTTACTTTCCATGTGTCGACCATAACATGTCTGTATATAAAATATGCACGTATAGAGCTCAGAACCGATGGTTTAACTGCGATCGCTGAGCGATCATCACATGAGTCGTCTCTACGAACACGTACTTTTAGAGAATTCGCCAATATTTTTGCGAAGCAGTGCTGTTGCGAAATAGGATAAGACGAAGTGCAAGCTCAGAACCGATGGTTTAACTGCGATCGCTGAGCGATCATCACATGAGTCGTCTCTACGAACACGTACTTTTAGAGAATTCGCCAATATTTTTGCGAAGCAGTGCTGTTGCGAAATAGGATAAGACGAAGTGCAAGCGCAGCGAGCAGTGAGCTAATGGAAAGCAATTTGTTGGATTTAGATCTCTGGCTCGTCCATACATTTACTCAAATCCTATAGCTCGTCTGTTAACTAAGATCTCGCTGTCTGTCGCTCTTTTCACAATTCGCCAAAAAGTTGATACGTAGCGCTGCTTGGAAAGCAACAAGCGGTGAGTTAATGTCAGGCAATTCGTAAGCTTTATATTTCTGACTCGTCCATACATATACTCAGACCCTCCACCTCGCCCTTTACTCCGCTCAGACCTCGCTTTATCTGTCTCGCTATTTAGTATTCGCGACGTAGTGCTGTTGTGGAACAAGGTAAGTCCAGCGAGGGGTAAGCCAATGGATGACAATTCGTAAAATTTAGACCTCTGGCTCGTCCTTAAGTTTACCTAAATCCTGTTCCTTGCCCTTCGCTTCATCCAGACCTCGCCATGCCTTTTGCGCTTTTCAGCATTCGCCTAAATTTGCGACGCAGTGATGGTGCTAAGAATGATAAGGCGAGGTGCAAGCGCGGCGATCGGTAAGCCAATGGACGCCATTTCGTGAAATTTAAACCTATGACTCGTCCGTATAACCTGTAGCTCAGAATACTCTGCGCGCTCACACTCTGTCTGTCGTGCATTAGAAAAACAGCCAACATGTTTGCGACATAGACCTCGGACCTGGAACCTGGATATATGACTCTGGATTTGCTTGACAACCGAATTCCGCTAGTTTGTGTACAGCATTGGGCTTTTGGGAGTCTGGTCACCTTATTATAGCCTGTATATTTTAAACTTTAAATATACCTTTCAATGAAAAATTTGAATATATAAGTTAAACCCCCCCCCTTGGATGATTCCTGCGCACGGGCCTGTCTGGAGGTGACGAGTTGTTAAGTTGCTCGTTAGGGGAAAATGCCGAAGAGAAACCCCGGAAAAAATAGTGTTCAGCCATAATACAAATTATTTTGTCGCATGGAAATTTTTCGATTTTGTAGAAAAAAAAACAAATTCATCTACAAATTAAACAAAAAGAGCCCTCGCAAGAAACATTCCTTTATCCCTTGTGTTGAGAAAGTATCGGATAAACACAGTAAAAATGTTTCCTCATGTTTTCTGGTAACATTATGCAGATATTGCCAAAAAAATCCTTAGTTTATTTAAGATATGATCCTAAGGCTATGCACCAATTTTTAAAATAATCTTACAAGCACCTACCTCACTTTGGTGTGCGTTCCGTACACCTTTTATTGGAAAGAACATGGGAAATAAATTTCTTGTGCGTTTGTTCGGCTGTTTGCGGACACCCTTTGTATAACATTCATTTTAAAGAAAAAACCTTTCTTATATGTATCTGTTATACAGGGTGTCCGAAACTTCCTCGTAATCGCACCGGATTGTGATTCCTCATGTAATTTCCAGCAAAAAAGTTGTGAAGAATATACCCCCAATTCTTAACCCTTGCCTGTGGCAGTTACAGGCATTTGAAAATTTTTGAAAAATCTTCTTTACTGTACGACTAAAACCTCAATATCCCAAAAGCTAAACTAGCTAGAATAGGAAAATAAGATGATTATTGTCGTGCTCTGTGGCCGTGATCGTTCGGTCGCCACTCTGTGAAATATACGCTCATAGAGAAACGAGTTTCCAAACTCGGCACGACTCGTCGCAAGTTTATTATTCAGAAGAAGATGATAAGATTCTTATCGTAGAATAATAAACTAACATTGCGACTAGAAAGTGGTATGGCTGACAACCGTATCACACTCCGAATTCAGTTGTCTTTGTAACGTTGTTGACTACACACGGTAGTCATCAACGCACCATGCTCCACTAGGAGTTACGGTAATAAAGAGATTGCAGGCAGCAAATTTACCTAAAAAATAAAACTAATCGCACTAAAATCGAAGAAGAGGTTTGGCTTTTACAGAGCTTCAAAGTCAAATTTTTGTGATTTGACACAAAAACAATATATTTTTCCATCTGAATTTTTTCCAACTTCTACCAAAGTGAGGTGCTCATATGATTCTTTTAAAAATTGGCGCATAGTCTAACAATTATTTCTTTCTTCCATCATTTTATTCTAGCGTCGTTATTTCTAACATTTTTAATGCCTTAAGTGCAGAAAACTAGGATTAATTTTAGTTCGATTTCAATTCAATTCAAACTGCCCCTAAAGATCTGGAATGTGGTATTTTTTTTTCCAAAAAATTAACCCTAGCTTTTTGCACTTTAGGCATTAAGACTGAAATAACGAAGCTAGAATATTTTTTTAGCATTAATATTACAATGAATATGGGTAGATCGGTCAATATCCTTTTATAGTAAAAAGACCCAAACCCAAACATTCAAAACAAAAAGACATTTTTGATGCGAAATTGTTCAATGCACTGCAAAGTACAGTAAAAAGTTGCATTAAATTGCGTCATGAGTTAAGGGGGGAAAGGGTGGCAAAGGCGTAAAAATTCAGGTTTTTTGCAAATATCTGGAAGACTGTGACTCTGACCGCAAAACGTCTACGAAATGAAGTACATGAAATTATAGCACTATGAGTGTATACCCTATACCCATGTACAGACCTAAAATGGGCGTAAAACCGAAAATATTAAATTTCATTTTTTCAAGGGGGGAAGGGGTAGATGGGTTGAATTCGCATACATATTTAATATCTTATAAAGGCATCAGGCAGCTATTATTTTCTATAAATTTGAAGTTTTTCGCGACATTCTATCAAAAGATATGACGGAATATTGCTTTGTAGGGGATGTAGGGGTATTCAGACCTTTTCCACAACGTCAAGCATATGTCACAATTAGGCATTGATGAAAATTTCAGGTCGCAAGCGATATTCTGTCGAAAAATATGGCCGAATTAAACTATCCCGGAGGGGTCATTTGTATGGGAGGTAGGGGAACCCTTGGACCGATTAGGCCCATTTTTAATACCATCCTAGCTTTTACCAAAACAAACATATGGCCAAAATTTAAAAACGCTAACTTCATTATTTCGGGAGTTATCGTGCGAACTGACAGACACACGGACGGACATGGCTTATTCGAACCTGACCCTGATCATTTATTTATACACTTTGTCATACCTCCGGCGGCTCCTTTCAAGTGTTACATAAATCGTCGTAACAAAAACAATATACCCTATGCCTATACCATCTTATGGGTATAGGGCAGTGATTCCCAAACTGTCGGGCGCGCCCCCTGGGGAGGCGTGATGGTTTGGGAAGGGGGCGTGAGTACTACTTATTTATCGCTGTAACAATAAATATATTTTTATACTCTGACCAAACGACCGCTGAAAACAATTAAGGCCGAAAACACTTGAAATTGACGTCTAGGCTCGTGCTAAATAATTTTTTTCTTTATTTTTCATAACACCTTCAGATTGTGCCAGCTCCAGTAATAGCACTGTCTTTAGTTATCGACGGATCGTTGAGCCAAAAAAAAAATCCAATCAAAAAATAAGTCTGGTTACTATTATGGCGAGAGTCGAGTTTCCGGCGGAAACCATGTTGCGTACTTTTCAAAATTGTCCAAAAGTTCCAAAACTTGTTCTCAACTAACCATTGAGCTTTTTCCATGCAGGATTGAGCTATATTATTGAACAATTTTGTGGGACTTGATCATAATTTATATTACAAAAAAAAATAATCTGGACTTCTGCCCAAGATCAGTGTGTAATTGCTCAAATTTATGGCGAATCATGTGTTTGTATTTTGACAGCTTTCAGAAGTTAACATTAACATCAATTAACCGCAGAAAGCAAATATTAAAGTCCGCAAACTAGCGCGTAGTGAACTATATTCGGTTTTTGGCCAAAATTTTCACGGGTGGTGCCAGTCTCAGCAAGCTTTGCAAAGGGGGGCGCGGACTGAAAAAGATTGGGAACCACTGGTATAGAGTATAAACAAATTTATCCTTTAGAACGTCATTATAGCAGTTAATTGTAGTATTCCTCAAGTATTTTCAAAAGTTTGTACGAAAGTGTACTCTACAAGTGTCTTGGAAGCTTAATGGTGCCAGTTCTAAGGCTATTTCCAAATATTTATATTGAGTAACGTGTACTAGCAACCTTAAAATCCCATTTTTCGTACTTGTAAGACACGCTCTGGTACAAAATTTTGGATATACATTCAGATAACTGCAATTTACTGTTATAAGCACGTTTTAAGAGATAAATCTATTTTTTCTATTTTCAATAGAATTTAGAAATGAAAAAAAAAAGTAAAATTTGTTAGATTTTTTGTTCACTTTGAATGGGGGGTACCCTTCGTTTTGATCGGATGGTAATAATTTTTTGGTGTTGAGCACAATTGGGCTTGGACTAGGCACCACACCAAATTTGATCTGCCTGGCTAAATTTAAAAAGAAGCTACAGGCATGACTTTTTGAAAAATGATACATTCAACTTTTGGTTCAAATCATATGCATTTTGTAAGCAATATGTATACAAAAAAAAATTGGTAGAAATATTTACTCACGAATTTTTGTGTTATCGGAAAATTTTGATTACAATATAAGCTCAATATAAAGCTCTGATACTCTAATTACAGTAGCGAAAATTTGTATGAAAATTGGAATGCTGTTGATTCGCTCACCGTAGTAAAAAAAAAAACCAAATAATCGAAAATTTTCAAGACTAAGTTTGTTTCATATGGCGAAAATGCTCTCTATTTTGCAAAAAAATTTGCTCCAAAAAACTACTAAGTTGAAGTGTAACAAATACAGAAATTGTTACTCTGAAATTCAACATTTTGTAAAAGTATATAAATAATTTTGCAAAATGATCCCCCTCCTCCCCGAAAAGCTATCTACGCCACTGAGCTAAGTACTATGTTCACCGTCAAAATTCGGTATGGAGACTTTCGTGTGAAGTCAGTACAAGCAAGCGAATTCGATTTCACGATCATGTTAATTTTGACAGTATTTGCATGGATTTCACGTGAACTGACGATGTTATTAAAACAACGCTGTTGCACTTTATTTCACGTGGAAACGGTGTGAATGGCAATCAATCAGGCCGTGAGTGCACATTTATCATAAATTTAGTGAAGTTTTTCGATGGGTTACCTTTATTTGAAATTTCGGGTTTATGTTGTATTATAGGCGTGTGTTTTTGTGCTCGGGTGTAGGTTAGTTTAGGGTAACTACATGGGGTTACAATAGGCGTGTTTTATTGTGCTCGGGTGTAGATTAGTTTAGGGTAACTACATGGGGTTACAATAACAACATAACCCAGATAAACCCAGTAATGTATCGAGGGTACGTACTCTGACCAAAGTTAACCCGGAAGAATTGTTACAGATGTGACAACCAGAGGCGCTCTAACACGAAAAAGCATGAGCTAATACCAAAACCATTGGTTAAATGTTCATTGTTGTTTTTGTAAGACATGTTAATTTACTGGTTATTTATTTATCACAACTTTGAACCTTCAGCTATTTACAAAGTTCATGGTTGGTGCAATAGATCTAAACAGCTTTTAACCCAAATCGTTTTTTTGTGCTTATATACCCTAACCTGCACCTTTTTTACAAAATTGGTATCGAGGTTTACTCTGACTCAAAACTCACGATCGTCTTTAGCAATGCTGCCCATAACTACACGGGATGTATAGCAATAAAACGAGCCTGCTTCTTAAATTTATTATAAATAAATAACAGGAATGACTGTCCGACATTGTAAGAACGCCGCAGATGTTACCAGGAGACAGTGTCTCCCGTCGTCATGGTTCAGGCCGAGTTCGAATAACCAACCCCGCAGAAGACCGATATGTGAGACTTTGTGCGCGACGAGATCGTACCATTAGTCCATTAGTGCGCGTGGGCTACAAAGTAGGCTATTAAGGACGACTGAGACCATTGTTAGCCCTTATATACTCAGAAATCGTTTACACGAAGACCAACAACGGTCAAGGAGACGTGTTACCAGAACACAACTGACCAGGACGTACGTACGTATCCAATGGGACATGCAACAATGGCGCAAGGTGCTCTTCTTTGATGTGTGCAAAGTAAATTTTTTTAGTGACAACTAACGCATAAGAGTCTGGCGGAGAAGCATTTTTGGATCCTTGCATTAATCAAATTGAGAGGCAAGGTGGTCCCAGTGTGATGGTCTGGGCCGGAATTAGCTTGCAAGGCAAAACTGACCTTGTTATCCTAATAATAACCGGACAATTACGTCCGAAAGTTATATTGAAATTATTCTTAGGCGACATATCATTCCTTTTTCACAACAGGCGTTTGATGATTTTATCCTCATGCAGGATAATGCACGACCACATACTGCCCGGGCGACAAATACTACAAAAACAAAGAATCATTTTTTTTTTACAGATTAGACATACAAATTAATTGTTATGGTTACGATTACATGACCACAAAAAGTAAGCAATGCGAAAAAATGGTAAAAAAAGTGTAACTTTTGGTCAAAATTCAATAAAATTCATTATATCTAATGAAAAACATATTGTTTTATTAAATTAGACCAACAAAACTATGATTTTCTTTTTGCACAGAAAAATGATCAGAAAATTATTAGTGGCCCTTATTTTGTTTTGAGCAGTATAGATATTAGACTGTCCAATCGATTGTACAGTAAAGCTCATTTTCTTTAGCGACATCGGTAGAGGAACCTAAAAACTAGGGGGCTTCGCCTCCTGCTGGCTACACTCGTCAACCCGCGGGGCCGAGGGTAATTTCGGGCGCAGCCGAAATTTGTTAAAGTTTTTCGGGCGTACCTATGACTTATATTTAATCCCCCTTCTCAATCTTTTTCTTCCGTCTTGACAAAAGTTTTGGGCTTGGTTGAAATAAGTGGGCAAATAAAAATATTTACTCGGAAAATTTTATTTGGATTACGGGAGCATGACCCCACAGTACGATTCCATTCGTTTTGAGCTTTTTTGTTGCTTTGATAAAGACACATTAATTCAAGGTTTTGTGAAATTGGTGCAAAAAATGTTTCTTAGAAGAACCAAAATGGGGGTTGGGTTTGTATGGCCACCCCATGACCCCATAGTCAGATTTGATCAATTCTTAGATATGTTTTGTGTCATCAAGAGAAACACATTTGTGTGAAATTTGGTTGAAGTTGGTGCACAAATAAAAAAGTTTTTCTTAGAAGAACCTAATTTAGGGGGTTAGGTTTATATGGAAGCCCCATGACCCCATTGTGCGATTTGATCCATTCTTACATATGTTTTGTGTCATCAATAGAAATGCAATTGAGTGAAATTTGGTTTAAATTTGTGCACAAATAAAGAAGTTTTTCTTAGAAGAACCTAAGTTGGGGGGTTAGGTTTGTATGGCAGCCCCATGACGCCATGGTCACATTTGATTCACTCTTACATATGTTTTGTGTTATCAATAGAAACACATTTGTGTGAAATTTAGTTGAAATTGGTACACAAATAAAAAAGTTTTTCTTATAAGAACCTAATTTGGGGAGTTGGGTTTGTATGGCAGCCCCATGACCCCATTGTCCAATTTTACCGATTCAAACATACAAACTGCCTGCAGCAAAAAGAAGCATTTGTGCAAAATTTCAGCTTCATAGCTTTTAAATTGGCCGAGTAAACACTTAGGGGTGGCAAAAAACGTTGAAGGTGGAAGTACTCTTTTCATCCTTGCGACAATTAATTGGACAATTCTTTTTTAAGGGGAATTCTTAAATTGACGCTAGGAGTTAACATGCAAATTAGCAACTTGACTGACAAGTTAACAAGTCGGAAAGTCTCGACACGTTTATCGAAAATACGGAGGATCCCACAGCTCCGTAAGGTATTCATGGTCTGTTCAAAGCTTATCGTTTCCGTTATCATGCGTCAACCTTTCAGTTAGACCGTATTTACCTTATTAGCTACCTCATCTGAGAGCAACAGACTTCACTCACTATCAGGAGAGTACCCCCAACTTATATTAATTTGACTAATTGCCAAATGTGCTGCGCACATCAGTAAACCACCTGTCGAAGTCCAGTTGACTAATAGTTCAAGTAATAACTCAAAATGGATGTCTAATTTCCCCAACTATAGGTCCCATTTAAGAATTGCTTACGTCAGGATGCCCTTTTTCCGTCACATTTCATTACAAAATCGACCGCACACTATTTCCACACTAATCAAACACACTGCGTATTCCTTTCTGGCCTCATACGTAAACAAGCATAGAATATACCGAAAGCAACACATTGTTGGGATTCTGAATATTCTGTTGCCATACGGTCGGGTCAAATTCACCGCACCGCATCAGTCAGTCAATCTATCAATCATTGACACATATCAACATATATTTACATATGTGAAAAAGCTCCCGGCTGTTTTTCACGCCCTTCTCTCTGGTGTGTGACAAATGTGGGTCATATGTTGGGCTCAGTTGGGCTTATATTGACGAAACAGGAGAAAACGGACGAAAAATATATGAGGCGCACAATATGAGTATTTGCTACGTCGAAATGATTTTTTCTTTTTCGTCTCTGGATGCTAAATGTGTATCTGACATTGTGTGTAGGTATCTACCGCAACAGCATCCGAATGAAATTTCGATTTTTGCAAATGTCGAAATTGTGTGTAAACATTGACGGTGTGTTGCGATATCGAAGACAAATGGGACGAACATGGTTGGAAATTTATGCTGCACACACAACCCCCGTCCGTACGTGTCCTTGATGTCGGCACACGACGCGCAGCAGGGTGTCAGGACAAAATATTCTATGAAAATAAAAAAGGATTTTTTTTTTCGGCAGAGTGAAGGTTACATATTGGATCGCGAAACGTATTGATATGTCATGTGTGCTTCATATATTTCATGATTTCAGACGAATTGAATATATGAACTCGAATCCGATAAAAGGCGCACGAAAGCATAAAGTCGTTTCACATTTAAGACGAAATCACGAAAATATTTTGAGTACTTACTGTTTTTCTGAAAATCCTGTGAATCGTCGCAACCCGTTTTGCCCACCGCCACGGCTACAATCATCCAAACGGCCAGGGAGTATGTTGCTTTTCTCCACATACATTTTGTGATTGTGTCGACCTCTTCCATTTTCACTAACAAACATAAGTGCGGGCAATATGTTTGGCTAATTTTCACACACAATTTCCGATACGATCGCCGATCCAGAAGCTGTTCTACGCGAGCTTGTTGACATTATTACCGCCACGCGAATTACCGGACGCGTGCTTCATTACCGATCGCTTCGACAAAGACGCAAAGATATTGCACACACCAACAACAAATTTTATAGGACTATTAAGCTATTCGCGAAACTCCTCTTTCATTACTACACTGATATGCTTTGTTTAGAAATCAAAAAAAAAAAAATCTGTTAAAAGACCCTTTTATCAATTCCGTGCACTTTACACCGTAATCAAGAATCCTTTTCTTTTCGTTTATCTATTAAGCTCTTTTCAGACTCGATCCTTTGCTGTTCTAATCAACTTTTACAGAACCGACACTAATTCAATAAAAAAGATTTTTTTTCCTAGTCGTTCTATAACCCTGCCCGGCTCTCCATCAAACCATCGATGCCGGGACGCCGATTCTCCGGTCGCCCGTCTAATGCCGTCGTCTGCGTTGTCGTTGTCGTGTCCTGCAATTCATTTGCCATAAGTTGAATTCAATTGAGTACTTCATTAGATGACGAGCGCCCGTAACTTTGTGCGAGGCGGAGCAGCGCTTATCTTCCGCAGCAATGTAAAAAGTCCTGAAAAGAAAATAATTTTCTCAAGTTAAAATCGAACCAAACATAAGTATAAAGGCAACAGGAATACAAACAGGATGAGAAAATTGAAAGGAAATAGATTAGGAGGAGGAGAGTAGACACACACACACACACACCCGTACACACATAGCCAAACGCTTTAGGAAAATATCCATCTGCGTGTCCAATCACTTTTAATCGAAATTGATTAGGGTTGAAGTGGACTTAAATGGATTAGGGGTGTATTCGGGGAGTGTTTCTCTCTCCATCACGATTCGAGTGCTGACCACGTTGTTTCATTATATTGTTGAGAAAGACACATGGGACGGACGGGTGGGCAATGTATTTTCGTTAATTTTAAAGAAATTAAATCGGGGAAAAGGATGTCGATGATTTTTCATCGATCTAACGGGTGTGTGGGTTATTAATGGTTGAGTATTTTCTCATATTATTAATGTTAGTTTCAAGTTTTATAAAAATAGATAAGGGTGAATTTATGTGGATACTTTGAGTAAATTAAATTATTATTAATGGTGAAAAACAAGATTTTCTATAATCTATGGACTTTTTTATGGATAGACGCTATCGATTGTTCGGATTTATATCAGAAAGTTATAAAGTTAGTATTAGAAATGCCACGATGCGGTAGTCAACGCACGGTACCCACAGAAAATATTATAACCGTTTGTTGATTATGCGAGCTTTTTCTTTTATTTTAATTCACGCAATTCAAAAATAATAAAGATTCACAATAGTTGACCTATTACCGTGAACTCACACTATTGTGATTGCTTGACAAAAAAGTATGTCAAAATCTTCTTTTACCGATCTCAACGAGAATTCGCGTGACACACAGTGCAGAACTTTATGATCTTTATTGTCTTTGCTTACCACATCTGAGATTTTTCGGGGAATTCCATTTCCGATTAAAGGTACGTTGTCCTCGACGCGGCCGCACGACAGCGACTCGCTCATTCCATATAAAAACTCGTTTCTCTCTCATTTTAAAAACGAGTTTTTATATGGAATGAGCGAGTCGCTGTCGTGCAGTCGTGTCGAGGAAAATGTATCTTAATGTTTTGGGCATTCAAAATCCGAGGAGCCTTATGGGATGGATCCATATTTATGGAAAAAACGGCCGTTGATAACGTAATCATGCACTACTGCTACAAGTACGAGTATAACGCCTCCAAACCATTTCAAAAACAGCTTGCGTAGAAGTCCGCAACTCAGTGGGACATTTTCATGTTTTTCGTGACGATTTGCTTTTCGAATTTGACTCTTTTTGGGTCGTTCAACAAAAGTTGAACGAAAGTTGAACGTTAGTTGAACCTAAGTTGAAAGTTACACTTTTTTGGTCGTTCAACAAAAGTTGAACGTGAGTTGAACCTAAGTTGAAAGTTACACTTTTTGGGTCGTTCAACAAAAGTTGAACGAAAGTTGAACGTGAGTTGAACCTAAGTTGAAAGTTACATTTTTAGGTCGTTCAACAAAAGTTGAACGAAAGTTGAACGTGAGTTGAACCTAAGTTGAAAGTTACACTTTTAGGGTCGTTCAACAAAAGTTGAACGAAAGTTGAACATGACTTGAACCTAAGTTGAAAGATACACTTTTTTGGTCGTTCAACAAAAGTTGAACGTGAGAGACACGTTAGTTACACTTTTTGGGTCGTCCGACAAAAGGTGAACGAAAGTTGAACGTGAGTTGAACCTAAGTTGAAAGTTACACTTTTTGGGTCGTCCGACAAAAGTTGAACGAAAGTTGAACATGAGTTGAACCTAAGTTAAAAGTTACACTTTTTGGGTCGTTCAACAAAAGTTGAACGAAAGTTGAATGTGAGTTGAACCTAAGTTGAAAATTGAATTCAAGTTGAATTCGAGTTGAAATCGAGTTGAATTCAAGTTGAACCCAAGTTGAACCCAAGGTGAACTCAAGTTGAACGTAAATTGAACCCAAGCCCAACCTCTCTTGAACCTTGAATGGCACCCAACACTCACAGGGTACCTAGCCCAACTTCCGTTGAACCTTGAATGGCACCCAAAACTCACAAAATGCCAAAAACGTAACGCTTTTTCGTTATGATTTTCGTGACGCTTTTCGAATTTATGTGCCAGAGTCAAGACACAAAAATGTCAAAAATATTTGCAGAAATTTCTGCTTCGTACCTTGAGGTCGGCCTAGAAACGATAATAATTCTGCGTTCCTGGTATTCTAAAACTGAGGAAACATTCTGAAAAGTAGACGATGTATTGCAAGTAATATTGGCGTAATAACATAGCCAATACACTAAGGACCAGACTGCCGAAAGTCTAATGCTGTACACATACTTGTGGAATTCGGTTTTCAAGCAAATCCTTAGTCATACTTCCAGGTTTCGGCTCCGAGGTCTATGTTGCAAAAATGTTGGCAAATTCTCTAATGCACAACAAACAGAGAGAGGTCTAAGAGCCAGCTATAGGATCTTAGTAATCATAGGGACGAATCATAGGTCTAAATTTCACGAATTGCCATCCATTGGCCCACCGCTCCAGCAGCACTGCGTCGAAAAATTTTGGCGAATTTTTTAAAAGCGCGATAGACATGGCAAGGATTGGAGAAAGCGAAGGGCCAGGCACAGGATTTTAAGTAAAGCCGGGGATATAAATCTTACCAATTGGCTCACCGCCCGCTACGCTCACCTCATCCTATTTCCCAGCAGTGATATGTATAAAAAATGTTGGCGAATTCTGAAAAGCGCGACAGACAGTGAGGTCAGAGCGGAGCGAAGGGCGAGGTATAGGATCAGAGTAATCCTAAGGAGGAACCAAATACTTACTTACTGACCGTTTGCTGTGATCGCACCACGCCTTATCCACTTCCTACCAGCGCTGGTTGCAAGGATGTTGGCAAATTATGAAATGCGCGATAGACACAGTAAGTTATATGCGATGCGAATACAGTAAATGTATAGACGACCCAGAGATCAAAATACTACGAATCGCCTTCCATTGGCCCACCGCTCGTTACGCTTGTACTTCGCTTTATTCTATTTCGCAACAGCATTGCGTCGCGAAAATGTTGGAGAATACTTAAATGCGAGACAAACAGGGCGAGGTATGAGCGGAACGAAGGGCGAGCCACAGAATTAAAGTAAACCTAAGGACGAACCACTGAAGTAAAGTAAACCTAAGGACGAACCAATTGTCAAACATAAAAGTGCGATTATCTCGATAAATATAGATCGCACTGGGTACAGGGATCAAAATTTACACCTTAGAAGTAGATATGACTGACCACAGGCCTCATCGAGGAGCTTATTATGAGTAGTGACTTAAGTTTCATTTTGTCGCATGGGGAATGCTGTACATTTCCCAATGCTGTACGGTCGGTCAAAACGCTGTACTGTAGAGCAAAACGCTGTACTGTAGAGCAAAACGCTGTACTGTAGAGCAAAACACTGTACTGTACAGCAAAACACTGTACTGTACAGCAAAACACTGTACTGTACAGCAAAACGCTTTATAAGTTACAAAGCGAAAGCGTGTGGAGCAGGAATACACTCACGATGAGCCACAAGGAATTATGTGATCGTCGATTCGTAAATAACAGTTTCAATGGTTTTGGCTTCGACTTTAGTTTGCCGTTTTGATCTTCTTCTATTTTGTCGATGCAGAAAAGCAACACGAGTAAGGTCAAGGTGGTCAGTTCGTGAGATAGTTAGGTGCCATCATCACGCGAAGTGCTCACAGTACCTCTCCGCGGTGGTCGCTGGTAACTTCACTTATGTGAAAGCCAAACTGTGGGGGGCCGGTGCAGTCGTAGGATCTCTCCGAACCAGGAGTCGTCTCCTGAGAAAGGGACTCAGCGCCGCGGGTAGTGAGCGCTACCTCAAGTTCCTGGCACAGGGACATGAGACCAATAGCACGAAAGCTAGCGTCGAAACCCTCTCTGAACTCCCCCCAGCATGCACCTCAAGTAAAGCGACAACGCTCCATGGACGAGGTCTCACGTGACCTTACGCTAGACAGTAAGAGGCGACGGGTGGGTTAAGACCAAGGTTGCGCTATCCCGATAGTAGGTGTGAAACCGTCTACGAGCTAGGCGACGTCAGGTACGGCTCAAAGAAGCCGCTTTTCTGGACCCACTGGAGGCAAAGGAAAAGTCTTCCTACGCCAAAGTGTCTCAAAGACCAGTGCGGCCGTAATCTCCACCAACTCAACTGAACTGCTCACGTCAGAGCAAAAGCCGAAGATTCTCTCTGAGAGCGCTAAGCAGGTGAAGTCGAAATTCGCCGGGAAAAGATTCAGGCCAGACTTCTTCCTATTTGAGTGCGAGAATAGGGCTACTACAGTGGTGTCGCTCATTAAGCTAGCTGATGGTATGGAACCATGACCGGGAGCATAGCTCAAGGCAGTTTTGGGCAGCAAAATTCCACGCAATCCGATCGACACCGTTTTCTTCCCGCGCACCGCGGAGAGCAATGCGCAGAATCGAGGACTGGAGGGTGCTTCGCGAAGCACACGAGGGCGCTCTCGATATACCCGGTCTCCTTCGGGGCAATTATCAATCCTGAATTCAGCCTGAACTGGGCGTGATGCAACCTAACCTGCATCACGCCATTACAGCCTCAGATACGGTAGTGGCCACGATCGCCAGGGCGTGCCTGGAATTAGCTCTCATTCAGGAGCCCTGGCAGGTACCGGAGAAATAAAAGGACTCAAGGTAAGTGAGTCTTCTATGATACTATAGTTCGAGCAGACCTCGAGCGTTTATAATAATGAGAGAGAACATAAACGTTAATATATCTTACAGAGTTCAGCAACAGTGATTTAACTGCAGTCTGCATCACTCTCAACGATGACTCCAACACGTAACTCGTTGTGGTGTCAGCCTACTTCCCTGGTGACGGGGGAAGTACAAGCAACACGGCTTAACAGTCTGGCAGACTATTGCGGCAAAAACTAGGCGTTTCTTCTGGTGGGATGGGATGCTATTGTACACCAAAAGGTCTGGGGACGCACAGCCATTAACACAAGAGGTGAGTACTTAGTAGAGGTATTCTCCAGCTTAAATTTCAGCATTTTCAATGTAGGTAGAAAACCTGCCTTTGAAACTAGATCGAGGCGGGAAGGACTCGATCTAGCCTTTGGCAACCAAAGGGCTGAAACCTGACTAAACATCAATGTCAGATCACATATGCATCAGGTTTGCGAGAAAGGCGCATACCACAGCTAACTGAGTGGGACAATTACAACGAGGCTATCCACCATATACCAGGACTGCCTCCAGCTGGCTAAGTCTGGACAGCTTAGTCTCCAACGTCATTAGGGCCATAGTGACCTCGTTTGAGGAAAATTGCCACTCAGAAGAACGAAAGACAGCAAAGGAGTACCCTGGTCGACTCCAGAGCTATCGAGATTAGGGACGCTTACAAAACGACTCTTTAACAGAGCTAAAAGGATCGGAGAGTGGGACACGTATCGCTTCCAACGAGCAAATCAGGTCTGCCAAATTAAACTCGTGGGGCAAATTCTGTGAAGGTATTGAATGCACTAACACAGCTACTAGACTCCATGTTATGGCTATAATGGACACTGAGCACCTAAAGCAACACGATGGGTGCCACACGACGGACGCATTGACGACGAGCGAGCTTCTCCTTAACACTCACTTTCCAGGATGCCACATACTGAGGAATGAGAGGCCTTCAAATGAAGACGGTCTGCACTGACGTAATTCTTCAGACTGGAGGACAGGAAGGCATATCTTTACTCAGGATAAAAGAAAATGCTCGTTTGAGCCGTTTTAATCCGTCAGCACCGACGGGATTTTTCCAGCCCTCCTTCAAAAGAGTCTGAAGCTTTTAACTCCACATACCTCCTGAGCATATTCCGAAGCAGCTTTGCACAGGGCTACATCACGCACTCATGGAGACTTGCTCGAGTAGTCATTCATTGCTAAAATGGAAAACCGGCCCGAGGCGGATTCCCAATCAGTCTTACTTCATTTATGCTCAAATCAATGGAAAAAAATCATTGATGAGCACATCCGATAAATCACGCTGCTTAGTAACCCGCTACACAAAAGGCAACCAACCTGCTGAGGTTACTAGAGGCTGTCCACAAGGAGGTGTACTTTCGACCCTTTTGTGGTGCCTATGATGGTTGGAACTTTTGTGAACGCTCACAACTAAAGGCTTCTCCGTACAGGGATATGCCGACGATGTAATTATAGTGGTAAAGGGTTTTTTTAGGAAACACTACCTGATTTACTCGAACCAGCACTAAAAATAGTCCAAGAATGGTGTGATGGGAACGGGTTCCGAGTTAATCCATCCAAATCGATCGTCATACCCTTCTCCAGGACTAAAAATTGGGCTGAACTCAGACGTCCGATATTGTACAACACCTGTAGAACAACCACACCAATTAGAAATCAAGTCAAATATCTCGACAGTCAACTTTACTGGAAAAAGCTTGCCGAAGCGGCGGCTGAAAAGCCATAGGGAAAGCCTGGGGTATGAAACCCTCCAGTATCTGGATTTACAGGGCAATAGTTAGACCAACTCTAATCTACGGTACTGTAGTCTGGTGGAAGAGAGACTACGGAGGGTAAGTCCGTATTGGACTAGCATGTTTTATTACCATCGGTGCACTCCGATCCTGCCCTCGCAGCTATCTAGAGGTGTTACTTCACCTGCACCCAGTTGACATACACCTCGAAACCTAGGCAAAAATAGCACTGGTATTGACTCATGACTCATTGCAAACGACGCTAATTTGGAGCTTACTAAAGGGCAGCTAACATGCCTCAATAGGATCACTATCGCGAATATGCCCTCCGACCACCTTTCAAAGGAGATCTCATGCGGCCGCCGTTTTCGGGCTGAAACATGAGCAGAGAGGAGTGACAGTGTTAATTTCGCTTGACGCACCCACAGACTACAAAATGGTTTACTGACGGCTCTAAAACAACCGAAGGTTCAGAATCACGTACCCCACTGGGTACAGAGTTGCACGAGTGATAAATTTCGCTATCATGGTAACCTATACGTTTCCTATACGCACGCTTTCATCCATTCGATAAGTTGTTTGTTATGACACTCTTTTTTGGACATCATACCGAAAAGGAAGCGAACATTTGAGTAAGTTCGTAGGATTGCATCTCATCCACGGTAGGTCGACAACGACAATTGCGAGTACTTATACACATTTTGGTCAAACCAATTGACCTACTCGCTGAAACCGTTTCCTAAATAGATGAAAAGGGAAAAAAAGAAATCAAAAAGGGGCAAATTTTCCAAACATGCTTCGCTACATTTTATGAATAGTCCTATAGCGAATCCTCAACTAGGCGACTCTATGCAAATAACTCGCCGCTCGCCGGCCCAACTTTCTATATCCGACATTAATAAACCATTCGAAACCGATTTCATCCCCTTGAGACCAAATCAACGCAATCTGCCTGTAAATCACCCGTTTAAAAACACCTTCCGACAAGTATCCGTCGTTTTTCTTCATTTACCACAAGTGACCCTCATTATTTGTATCGCACCCCTCCTTCGGGATATCATACTAAACCGCACCCGATTCTTGGTCTTAGGATGCATATTGAATTGAGTCACAAACCTTTTATGACATTCATCCAACTACATCGGGGTTGTCGTGAAAGAGAAAAAAAAAAGCATCCCAGGCCATCATACAAGTTCCGAAATTAAATACACGACTTTCGGAACGATAAAAACTCTATTCAAGGACTCCAACCAATCAGCACAACATGCCCGCGGAGATGGTCGCATCGCACCGATTGCAATCTTCTGTACTCGGAGAAACACGTTTACATCTCTCCTAGATTCGGTCGTCGGGATTAGTCAAGTTAACAAGAAACTGTAATCAATGATGGTCGTCCTCAAGTGGGTCATATCACGGCCGGAGCTTAACCGAAGAATGTGAACGTGCTGATGGCATTTTAGTTTCATTTCGAGGCTTTTTTTTTTGCTCGGAAACCGCCTCCATCGGGGCGAGGGCATGAAACAGTTTTTCCACTTTTATGAGGGCATCGGGCATATAAACGTTCACTTCAATGATTGACGAAATCCGAAAAAGGATGAATGGCAATGTATCACCTGACGGATAAAGTGTTTGTGTTGTGTGCTATTTGTGAAACCCATAGACATTTTGGCAATTTTTCTTTGGTCCATTCACACACACACAGGACGAAATGAAATGATTTCGCTTGTTTATTTGCGAACAGGGAAAATTTACAATTCAAAACAGTTTCAGGGAAGGTTGAATTGGAACTTACGGCGTGGGACATGGTCGTCCTGAACAATGAGAGGCAGATTAAAAAGTTTGGTTCGCAGAATTGCGACGACGACAACGGACGAACGAACGGGATCCGTTTTGTGTTAACAGTCAATTCGGAAAGGCAATTTACACCTGAATCCTTTGAATTGTATACGCAACCGAAAAAGGGTTTGGATCGGTGATAGACCGTGCTGCGTATTCAATATTGGAAAAACGTGCGACCGAATGTATACAAACGAAAACGACCGCCTCTCCAGGAATACCGGGACCGGGACGATTGCGGTAATCACAGCTTCGTATTGAATCAAAACTTCTCAAAAAAAAAATGCCTATAAAAAGAAAACACAAAACAAATAACGAATTCTATTATAAAACCAAAAGGTAGAAAAACCGAAATATTGCGCGCAAATATTTCCCTTCAGGTAATCAGAAATGTCCGAATTATGTAAACACGAAAATATTCGTTTGATCCCAATCCTTGATTTAAAATTCACGATGGACGGCTCGTGTGTATTGACCGGCTTTCTGGCAGCCTCGCATCCTGATAAAATGGTCAGAGGAGCTACGTTTGTTCGTCGAAAAGCGAAATCTTTGAAAATTCATTGAGTTTCAATGAAGCCCCTGGAATCACTAAAGGATTCTCCCTCGGCTATGTTTAGGTTTGTCCTGAAATATATATGTGGCAGCTCCTGGGAACAGCCGGCCTACGTGTATCCATATCCTTGCAATCTGCATGAAAATATAGTGGTCCCCGCATTTTGTGGATTTTCATTTTTTTTTCTCTGTATGTGGATGTATCCGGTAGCAAATTGACGATAAGGATCTCGTTGCAATGACAAATGGTACGGTCTTTTGGGTACCCGCTTTTTCGTTTTGCTATGCCAATGGAACGGTTGGTCGGCTCCGGCTCTATGGACCATGGATAGGGATTGGGTTTTTTCTTATTTGCCTTCATTTGATTTGAAAGAGTGACATTCGTTTTGCCATAAATCTGTGAAAATCCATAAGCGATGGTTGGCGCGGGTGACATAGGAATACAGACAGACAGACCGAGCAACGTAAGGAAAAATGTGAGAGAAAAAGTCTTTTTAGGAAGATTGTTGCGGCAGCTTATGCTGTCGATACTTTTAAATTGATGTGTTTACATTGGATCACGGCAGGATGAGTTGGAATACGTTACGGTTACCGGCGAATATGTCTGGTGCGGGTTTGGACAAATTCAGTGATACGCCCGATGGACCTGGCGTAGCTGAGTCAGCTTTTTCCTTTTATCTTCGTAACGTATCAGTATTGCTGATACGAGTCAATCAAATTTCAATTATTTTCTCTTGATTTGGTTTTGGGTGAATTAGATAGAAGCTCTATTTAATCTGATTGTGTGCATAGTAGGTATTACGAATAAAGTGACAAATGATGAATCAAAAAATATGTTTGTGGGCACTTCTAACCTCTCTCGAATTTGGGTATAAAATCTCATGATTATGCACCTGTTGTGACAAAAGTCCTTTCTAGATGCAATGGCAATGGCGCTTCGGCAACGAACGAAAAGCTTTTAAATTAAATTATTTTATCAAACGGACGGTACTGTTCGAGAGAGGCTCGAAACCCAATTAACACCAAAAGCGCCGTTTTGATATCATGAAACTCGTTAAGCTATTTGAAGCATGGAGATTAGGGAAAAAAATGAAAATATATAAAAACAAATGTCACATCCTCATGGAGTTTCAAACAGTCTTTATATGGCTTCCAAAACTTTTGTTTGTTGCAGATATTAAAAATGTCGCTAGTAAGCCATAGCGGCAGCAAAGGCGTCGGAAACTGATATGATTCTAGGATGCGACTCTAATGCACACCATATCGTTTGGGATAGCTCTGACACCAATGAGCGGGGCGAACTGCTTCTCGAATAAATAATGGGAACCAATCTTTTCGTATGTAATGTAGGCTGTGAGCCGACTTTTATAACAATAAATAGGCAAGAAGTCTTGGACATCACCCTAGCATCAGATAATGTCATATTTCTTATCAAAGACTGGAGGGTGTCGTCAGATCACTCCTTGTCTGATCATCGTTATATACAGTTTAGCCTTGCTGAACGTCCTGATGCAGTTCCTCACATTGTGGATCGCAGAAGGACCGACTGGCCCAGACTTCGTATTGCCCTTACCGAAGGACTTCCAGCATTACCGACTCTGCCCCACAGCGAGCAACAGCTCCATGATATGGTAAATACTTTTACGGCGTCTATTGAGGCAGCGATTTCAGAGTCCTGCTGTTTCATATTCTGCCAAGAAAAAACCGTCATGGTGGAGTCCCAAGATTTCCGAAATGAGATCACTGAGCAGGAGAAGTTTCAATAAGGCTAAAGCTTCTAGGACGGAGTCAGATTGGATCTCCTCTCAGTTCCTTCAAAAAAGAGGTAAGAGCGTCCAAACGCAATGCGTGGCAAAGCTTTTGCGAGAGTATAGAAGGGTTATCTGAGACTTCAAGATTCAGGAAAATGGCATCGAATCCATCGATGCCCAGTTTCCTTCAAAAGGAAGACGGATCGTGGACGTCTTCGAGCACTGAGACGATTGAGTGTTTGCTTGACTCTCATTTCCCGGTAAGCTCGGTTACTGCACCACCTGAATTCCCTTTGAGTCACACAGCACCGTGTGGGCCATATCTAGTTTTAAACCGTTTAAATCTGCGGGACCTGATGGCAGTATCCCTGCAGACTTGCAGCAATGCTTAGATATTACCTATCCTTGGATAGAGAGCATACTAATAGCATGTCTCCGTCTAGTTTATATTCCTCGCGTATGAAGAGAGGTGCGCGGGTCACGTTTATTCCAAAAACGGGCAGAAGCTCGCACGCCCGACCTAATGACCTAAGGCCCATTAGTCTCTCTTCAACTTTGCTCAAACTACTCGAACGACTTGTGGATACACATCTACGAATTACTATTCCGCCACATCTCCTTTCAACGGCACAACATGCCTACTGGAAAGGAAGGTCAGTGGATACGGCTCTGCACTCTTTAGTAAGATACATTGAAAAATCTATTCATCAGAAGGAATACACGATGGCTGTGTTCCTAGACATTGAGGGCGCCTTCAATAACCTTAAACCTAGGGCGATTACCGACGCACTTCGGAGCCTTCATGTCGATTAGCCAATCTGCATACTGGTGAATGCGCTTTTGACATCGAGGCGCATTACTACAACCATGGGCCCAACGTCTTCAGATAGGTATGTTTCTAGAGGCACCCCACAGGGTGGTATTTTATCTCCCTTACTGTGGAACATAGCAATCAATCAATTGCTTCTGGATCTTGAGAGGTCTGGTCTCTTGTAACTAAATGGGCCAACATCAGTGGCGTGGGACTTAATCCAGCTAAAACAGAGCTTGTGCTCTTCACTAGGAGACATACTCTTCCTTCTTTTGACCCGCCTACACTACGGAATTGTCCATTAATTTTTGCTGAAAGGCTAAATTTCTTGGCATCTTGTTAGACCGGAAGCTTTGCTGGAGGCCTAACATTCAGGAACGAGTGAATAAGGCAACTATAGCACTCTATACATGTAGGAAAGCCGTAGGGAAAGCCTGGGGCTTCCAGCCAAAAGCTTTACATTGGATCTACACTGCTGTCGTTCGTCCTATTCTATTATAAGGTGTGTGTGTATGGTGGACGGCACTCAGCAAGACAGCCTATAATAACTTGCTGGCGAAGGTACAAAGAATGGCTTCTCTTGTCATAACTGGAGCCTTTCGTACCACTCCTTCAGCCGGACTGGACACGCTACTTAACCTGCTGCCACTGGATTTGTTCGGTCAAAAGCTGGCTGCTAACACCGCTTTACGTCTGCGTGAAACTATTCAGTGGCGAAAGCTTGATTATGGGCATTCGCTTATACTAAGTAATTTTAACCTACCTTTGGAAACTGACTATACTACTCCTAAATACGCTTTTGGTAAGAGCCATTACAGTTTGATTCCGTCGAGGGATTACTGGGACAACAACATGCCTCGGGACGTTGAGTCATTTGCTATCTACACCGATGGCTTCAAGTCACACGAAGGAGTGGGTATTGGCATCCACTCGGATGTTCTTGATATTAACCTGTCATTTCGTCTGCCTAATCACTGTAGCGTCCTGCAAGCGGAGATTTCGGCGATTATGGAATCCTTAACATGGCTAGGTAATCATGTCGTCACTGCGAGGGATTTCACTATTTACACTGACAGCCAGGCTGCAATTCGATCTCTCGAATCGGTCCTGACAACATCTAAAGCTGTCGAAACCGCCCGCGCGGCTCTTACAGAGATGGGTCGTTTTTATACTCTTCGCTCGTAGAGTCAACGAAGGGTATTTTAACTTTGTCATGAAGTTTGTAACGCATTGAAGGAAGCATCTGCGACCATATAATAAGTATACATATGTATGTGATCAGCATAACATGGGGAGTCGATTGGGCGTCTGTCTGTCTGTCCGTCTGTTGCTACGCGTTTTGCTCGGCCAATTTAAAAGTTATGAAGCTGAAATTTTGCACAAATGCTTCTTTTCGCTGCAGGCAGTTTGTATGTTTGAATCGGTAAAATCGGACCCCCCAAATTAGGTTCTTCTAAGAAAAACTTTTTTATTTGTGCACCGATTTCAACCAAATTCCACACAAATGTAATACTATTGATGACACACAACATATGTGAGAATCGATCAAATCGGTGCATGGGGTTAAGGGGGTGCCATACAAACCCAACCCCCAAATTAGGTTCTTCTAAGAAAAACATTTTGATTTGTGCACCAATTTCAACCAAATTTCACACAAATGTGTCTCTCTTGATGACACTTAACATATCTAAGAATGGATCAAATCGGATAATGGAGTCATGGGGCTGCCATACAAACCTAACCCCCCAAATTAGGTTCTTCTAAGAAAAACTTTTTTATCTGTACACCAATTTCAACAAAATTACACAAAAAGTGTTTCTCTTGATGACACAAAACATACATATCTAAGAATTGACCAAATCTCACCATGGGGTCATGGGGTGGCCATACAAACCCAACCCCCATTTTGGTTCTTCTAAGAAACATTTTTTGCACCAATTTCACAAAACCTTGAATTAATGTGTCTTTACCAAAGCAACAAAAAAGTTAAAAACGAATGGAATCGTACTGTGGAGTCATGCTTAAGCAAACCCCATAAAATTTTCCGAGTAAATATTTTTATTTGCCCACTTATTTCAACCAAGGCCAAAACTTTTGTCAAGACGGAAGAAAAAGAATGAGGAGGGGGATTAAATACAAGTCATAGGTACGCCCGAAAAAACTTTTAGCCCAAGGAGAGCGAAGGGTATCCAAATTTTGGCCGCGCCCGAAATTAGCCTCGGCCCCCGGGGGCTGGCGAGCGTAGCGACCAGGGGGCGAAGCCCCCTAGTTTCAATATTACCCGCTGTTGGATACCTAGTCATAGTGGATTCGCGGGGAATTGTAATGCGGATCTAGGTTGATTTGGCTACGGCTTGACTCGGCCCGATCAACCATATTATTGTCACTGGACAGGAAACACATTGGTGGGGTGCTCGTTGCTATAACGGGGCACTGTCCTATTGGAGAGCACGCAAGGAGATTTCGCATTCCCCATAATGACTACTGCAGAAGTTGTGGTGACGAAGAAGAGGAAAAAAGCGTGCATCACTTTCTCTGTCAGTGTCCGGCCCTGGCCGAAGTACGAAGATGTATTCTTGGTTCTAGGTTTTTCTATGATATGGACGATCTTCGGGATGTGAGCCCAATATTGCTCAATAAGTATATTGCCAGAACGGGCTGGTTTAACAGCATGACTTAGTACGTACTTTTCTTCCCGTGGGGTATCACAATGGACCAATCTCTCGGTCTAAGTGCACCAGATCTCATTTCTATTGGCCCCTGCACCTAACCTAACCTAACCTTAGATTCATAAGCTTGGATAGATCCATATGGAGAAAGGGTTTTCTTACTTTGCTTCACCGGAGATGAGTCTTTAAAGACGATTTTCATCACTTTTTCTAATGCCGCAATACATTTGTCCCCCTTCTCCATGGAGCCTATGCAGTGATCTGGAAGGTCTGAGGGTTTTTTCGTAAAAGTAGCTCTGAATGTTTTCCAGTTATTTTTTTTGTTCTTGTACGGTTAGGAAGTCTCCCTGGAAATGTTGATGTTAACCTAAACAAAGCTTAAGCTATTTTCCGTTAATTTAAACCATTTTACTTTCGTTACTTACTTCTTACCATTAATTACCTCTTCTTTTCGTTCAACTTCCAATAAAATATTGCGTGTTCAAACACTGCAAATTACTTTTTTTTCTTGTCGTTTATCATACCAATTTATAAAAATATCGCAAACTTCCTTTACTTTACACACAGACAACTTTGACTACCAATTCCAACGAATTTCTCTAAAATGTAATTTAAAATAAATACCCAGACCAAGATGCCCATTAGAAGGAAAAACGAAAGGAAGAACGCGAAAATTTATATAAAAGAAGGGTAATTAAATCGCAAAATTCCATTAACTCATTCTCTCTCTCTCTGTATCTACGAGTATATTGGCAAGGTGGACGACGCAAAGCAACGCGAATAGATGGATGATGCGAATGGATAGATGGATGGCGTAATGAAACCGATTTGCATAATTAGAAAAACAAGGAAAATTACTTTTAAAGTTTACAAGAATTTTTTGTTCTTCTCTCTTCTATTTTGTATCTTGAAAGTTGGGAGGAAAAGTATTTCGCGCTCAGCTCATCTAAAGTGACATTGTTGGATGAGTTCGTAGAGAAGAGACGTTTTGTGTTGAGCTCATTTTTATCTTTTGATAAGCTGTCTTGCTGTCTGGTAGGCTCTATAAAAGTTTAGGAGTGTCTACTTCTAGTTATTTGTAACATTTGTGACCTTCATTTAAATTTATCAAATTACGTGAATTCAAATTAAGAAAAAGTGATTATTTACAAAATTTTCCTATTGGTTAAAACCGTTCTTACAGGATCGCTGTCGCTAGCCTGGACACGTTGGTGGCTCCACAAAGCTACAGATCTAGAAAGCTAAGTTTACAAAATCGATCCCGGTGTGATAATTTTCGGCACATGCGTAAAAGAGTATCAACCCCTATGGCTGGTTTAAAAAGAGACATCGCAAGGGGTTGTAAGCAACAGTCATAGTACATCGGGTCCATATGGTGAAAATTCAACTATACTCCAAAAACTGCGGAAAGAGGCAGTCAGTCAGAATGCTAGCGTATTGCTGAAATTTGCTTAGAATAAATATGCCGGTATTATGCACAAACAGGATGCAAGCATGCACTTAGGATTCAAGATCAAGTGGCTGTTGACGACTACAACAAGCTCTTCAAACGGAACCAATCCCAAGACCAGGACCCACACCATTGGCACTTAGTGCAGATAGAGAGTCTAGGCTCCTTCTGGCCCTACGACTGAAAATTCCGACAGATGACAGGATGGGTAACAGCAGTAGAAAATGCGGACTTCGAATTACGCATTGGGCATTGGTATTCCTAGTGCTACTTGAAGAGCAGGATCCTGTGGGCGGAGCCAACCTCTTGTTGAACAATATGTACATCGGGGGAAACTGAACGAAACGATTAATCTATTTCAGATTAACCAACAGTGAGAAGTGTCGCTCAGTACTTAGAGAGATGGATCGCTTCTGCAACATTACGCTATGCTGGATACCGAGCCATAGTAGCTTTCCAGGTAGTCGCAATGTAGATGACTTGGCCCGGCATGGGTCAGCACCACATTGAAAGCACCTATTGCGGCATGCGCATTGATAATAGAGACCGCTGCAGAACTCAGAACCAACGCTAGATGGATCCATGGATTGACCTGCGCAACGACGAGAATGATCTGGCCAAAACAGAAATAAGACCTGATGAGTGTAGAGTGTGTGATAGACTGTACAAAACCACAGAACTTTGGGAAAAAATACCAAAAATTTAGGAAATTGAGGGTAAAAAGTTTGGTCTCAATCGGGATTCGGACCTCCGACCTACACTCACAAGGCCAGCAACTTAAGCTATACTGAACTATAGACGCTTAGAGGTCTCAATGCAAAGATTCCGATGTGACATTTCCGAAATTGAATAACTCGATATTTCTACCGCAGGGGCTCTTCTCCTTCAAACAGAAAAAGTTTGGCGTAGTTTCCATAGAGCTAGTAAGTTGCCATGCCAAAAATACTAAAGACACTGCAGTTGGTGTATAGAATGGAACAATAAGTCAAGATTTCCACAATAAGTTAATACTCGCACCCGCGAAATTTGGGAACCAGAATTAACACAAAAATTGTCGACAATGTCCATTCTACTATGCTACTTTCCTTGGACAGAAAGCATATTCGCAACGTGGTAGGGGTAATAACGGGGCATTGTCCTATTGGTGAGCACGAATGAAGACGCCAAATTCCTCACAACGGCTTTTGCAGAAGTTGTGATGACGAAGAAGAGGAAGAGAGTTTTATCACATCCTTTGTCAGTGCCCCGCCCTGGCTCAGAAACGAATGCGTTTTCTGGGCTCAAGGTATTTCTACGATACCGATGATCTTCGGGATGTGAGCCCAATACTGCTCAATAAAATATATTGTGAGCACGGTTTCTAGCAAAGGCAGTTAGCAAAGACATGATTCTCTCGGTGATATCAAAATTCTGGTGTGAGTGAAGTGGGTGTATATCTGGCGGCGCCTGTACCTAACCTAACAGCATATGAATAATCAAAGGACTTAACACCTTCATCTTACCTTACTTCAGTTGATCCGATCTAAAATTAACACGTTCCATTCCGTTCACATCTATGAGTCACATGTGACTCATAAATGTAACGGGTTACGTCAACAATGACTCCACGACCATCCAAATATCTACCATCTAACTGGAAAGCGTAATAATACACCATTTGTATTACGCGTAATTTTCATACATACTTACCCCAGGAAAATTAGCATATCACTTCCTTCGCAAAAATTAGGGGAAAGCTGGACTTTTGCGTGAGCTTTCCTTCCGAGGTCCTAAACAAGACCCCAAAAGTCGCCGTTTGTACGATTGCTGCTAGAGGTGCTACAGAGGGTCAAAGACTCTCAAAAACAGTTTTATTCGAATATCTCGATAACGGTAATATGTGCTGAAAATAGGTGTACGGCGAATTTGTAGCTCTTATGGTTTCAGAATAGCATGTCAAAAGTCAATTTTTGATTCAGGTATTGCTAACGGAGCCAGGAGGTCTAACTGTAATTTTATGCAAATCTCTATAACGGTACATAATTCTGCCTAAAAGGTATTGTATGGGTAATTCGTAGAAAATTCGGTTCTGAAGAAATTGGCCCAATTTCTCATCAATATCTACACCCTTGAGGGTGCTATGGGGGTTCAAACCTTAGAAAAACAAGAATTTTTAGGTTTTTTCGTGAATGCCTCTGTGACGGTGGTGTATGCTGTAGAGTAGAGTCATCCATTACATATTTGTAGCTTCTGTGGCTGCAAATTAAATGCCAAAAGTCCCCATCGATGGGTGGGCAAAAAAAAAACAAGTTACAAGGGGCCAAAAGTCAAAATTTACCGTTTTTGGGGAATATCTCTATAACGGTAATGTTCACAAAAAGTGTTATATGAGGAATTTGTAGCCTGTACAATGCCTAAATTAATACCAAAAATAATAGATCGATACGTACAATCGTAAGGGCGCTATTAGGGTTCAAGCCAAACAAAAATGCAATTTTTGTCAATATCATGAATTAGTAACGGTAACTTATCCGGGAAAGTAGTCTGCAATGAATATATGTCTTCAATATATCTTAATACAATGCCAAAACACCCGATCTGTACCTGCACCCCAATGGGAGCTACGTGAAATCAAACTTAAAAAAAAAACAGCGTTTTCACAGGAGTTGTGATCTTTAAGGGTATAGTATGTACTCGTAGCGTTCGGAAACTACCGCATAAACGCACAGAAAAAATATTTCTCATGTGATTTCCAGCAAAAAAAAAAGGTGTGTCGGACACACCCCGATTCTTAACCCTTTCATCTCCCACAGGCATTTGATCGTGTTCACGACTTAATACCTTAACACTAATAGCTGTCACCTGACCGCCGGGGTCAAATCCAGTCCTCTTCTAACAGCCGGTAATATGTCAATGATTATTATCATTTATAAGCCGGACCCAAATTTCTTGGTCATCCGCAATGAACAATTTGTAAGGTTACCATTACTCATGCGCCGAACCAGGATACCTGGGTATGTGCTTGTTGACATAAAGGTTAAACTTGTCATACACGACTTTACAGCATACTCCCCCGTTACAGAGATATTCACGAAAAACAATCCCGTTTTTCGAAGTTTTGAGCCCCGTAGCACCCTTGAGGATGCACGTATTTATAAGAAATTTGGCCACTTTCTCCTAAACCGTATGGACTATAAGTTCGCCAAACAATTTTTTTAGCCGGAGTTACCGTTATAAAGATTTTTCTGAAACTTAGTAAGAAATAACGTTAGACCCCCTGGCACCTTTAGAAGTAGTCGAATCAAAATCTACCTTTGGCATTTTATTCACAAACCACAAGAGCTACAAATTTTCCATACACCACTTTTTAGTACATATTACCGTTATCAAATCATTCAGAAAAACCGGTTTTTGAGGTTCTTCGACCCTCTGTACAACAGCTAGCGGCACTCGTACGGACGGGGACTTTTGGGATCTTGTGTAGGACCTCGAAAGAAAGGCTCATGCAAAAATTCAGCTTTCCCCTAATTTTTCCGAAGTTTGACCAAATTTTTGACCAAATTTTTGTTCAGTTTGGGGTACACATTCTTGTCTTTTCCACGTCCACGTCCGACACTGATTAACAACCCAAAAAAAAAAAGGTCAGCTGGTCTCACGAGAGCATATATCGGATCTCCCAATATCCGGCTCGTTTCAGTGTGCTCTGTACCCCACCAATCCCAATCCGGAGTTTTTTTTCGAGGTGCACGACCAGTAAAAAATATCAAAATTTGGCTGCAAATTTAAATAGCTAAAGTGACTGGCACAGACCCAACTTTTGATGGAATTGAGTAATTTTACGTTTTATGTTTATTTTATGTTCCCCTAAAATTCCTCCTAAAAATTGTGTCCAACCCCTACCCCTAAATTTTAGAAATTTTGCCCTGAATTGGTAACATTGGGACCGACCGAGAGTTCGCACAGTAAAAACGTCACTTCACCAAAAAAGCACACACAACGAACGGGGAAAATAATTGAAGTTATGCAGGGACGTAGCCAGGGGAGGGGTCCATAGGGTCCAGACCCCTCCCGAAATGTTTTCATTAATACATACCCGAATTTTTAGTGATAACAGTATAAAATCTAAAATAAAATCACTTTTCGACATATGTATTTTCTGTAAATTCTGTAGGTCTGAATATTATAAAAAAATATCCCAGATGGCAATTAGTTTAAGGTTTTAGGTTGGTTTTCAAAACTGGATATATCCGAATATCAATACACAATTCTCTGAACACAACCCTTCAAAATAAATTACGCGGAATCTATGTAAAAACCTATGGAATGCCTGGTGTTTTCATGTGAGCTTGGAGCTTTAAACTTTCCGCTGTGCAGGTTCTGAGCATTGCTACAAACATGGAGAATGCGATAAAATAGAGAGAGCTTTTTCAAGGAAAGAATTTCTTTGAAAATTTTGAGTAATATCAATCGTGTACATTAGAGATGTAACGGATCTTGTTTAGCGGATGAAGATGCGGATGCGGAGGCAAAATAGTAGAAGATTGAGGATGCGGTTGCGGATATTAATGGAGAAATTTTTGAGGATGCGGATGAGGGTGCGGATGAGGATATGATCGAATATGGAAACAAACTTATTTAAGTTTGACACTTTTCATGAAGATGAAAAAAGTTGAAATTCCTCTGATTAGAATGGTTAAAAAATTAAAAAGTTGCATACTTCCTTACTTCGCTTCACCTTAAAAAAGTAGCACTTCAGCCGCATCAGCTCAATTCATTCAAAACAAAACTACTGAAACACTAGTCACAAAACTGCGAACCGGAGTGCGATCCATAATTCACACGTAGTCGTAGCTGTAGTCATCACTGACTACCGTCAGAGTTGTAAGCAGTGTGAGAGAATGAGACGGAGTGCGTTCGATAATTCCCTCCTAGTCGTAGCTGTAGTCATCGCTGACTATCGTCAGAGTTGTAAGCACTGTGAGAGAATGAGACGGAAAGTGAACTATTTTTACTCAGATCGTATAAATGAAACGCGCTCCTGCTGTGCTGACCGACAAACTGAAGTTCAGTGCATCCACTTCTTCGACACTAAATTTGTCGCTCGTCTTAAAATTTCAGGCGCCCTCGAATTTCAGCGACATTGGACCCCACCCGAAACAAAATCCTGGCTACGTCCCTGAAGTTATGTCAAAATTGAAAACGATAAATTGACGATTTTCGCTTGTCTAGAACGGGCCTTTGTTAGCCTGAAAAAATGATTGGGAATGCGAAATATTACACATAAATCTCTTTCCCTTAAAATATTCTCATAGAGAAAACAAATTGTACACGCGATACCGTTACACGGTTAGCTCAAAGGTCTAAGCAAGCACTAGTAAAAGCTAAGAAGCTGCAATCGCACAGATTGCACTTATGTTACAACCGCATACTACGAGCGCTCGGGAGCGACAGGAGAGGTAGTCCCTCGCAAGGTTTGCTTTTATGGGTAAAAAATCGTCATAAATACAGGCAACGTAACGGTATCTTGACACTCTGATTTTCAGTAACTATACTACCGTATACGATTCTGATGCTTTGAATGTCACATCGAGGTGTTCAGTCTGCGCCTTTTTTTGGGAAAGTGATTTTTTTTTTCATCCATATCATCCCTTTTTTCCTGAGATTGGAGGATTTTCACCGCAAAGTCCTATCTATGGACTTTGCGGTTCGAGGAATTTTATTGACCAAGCGTCTATGAAGGCTAGAAAAACCAGAGGTTCTATAGGTAAACATTCTTTGTACAAAACCCAATACAGAGCGATTCACGGAAAATGAAGTCAGTTAGTTGCAGCAGGATACAGGATGCTAATTACAACTTTTGAGACTTTCAGAAAATTTCCTCTATCCCAACAAGACATGCATTTCCACTGAAGCCTTTTCATTTCAAAATCAGTCCAATGCACAATCAACTTTCTCGTATGAAAAATAACTTTTTCACCTTTGTCAATATTGCGAAATATTTCGTGGAAAGGAAATGAATTTTGTGCGCTTGGTATTATTACATTCCCTTCGGAACCAGCAGAACCGGTAGACTTGCGGCTTTCCTCTGCATCCAGACCGTTTCTCATATCATGTATAATTTCTGCCAGCTCATATCCTTCGTGCGTGGTGACATGGTACGAATGTACATCGTAAGATCCTTCATGTACCTAATACCCGCACGGCATCTCGTTTGTGACTCTGGTCTTCATGAATCATTTTAATGGTTAGTCAAATTTCCCTTTAACCACATCCGTTTTCCATATAGCACACAATGTTCGCGTGTTGGATGTTTGCCGGGCTGGGTACTCTGTTCTGGAGTTCTGGTACTCCCATGTGTTTCCCACATCGAGGTACACGTATGCACACATGGACTCGACGTCGTCGTATCATTGAGAATCGTATATCATCAGAAAGTGATATGGCGTCGAGAATGTGACGGCGTTAATAAAGTCCCTGAACCACCCCGTTCCAGACATCACAGAATAATCCGTGCCCAAGTCATTCCACATATATGCGGGACACACTTTTGGGATATCTATGGAAGGACAGCAGCGCGGAGCACAAGAGAGGATAACGCTGCTGTTAAGTCATATAGTCTCCACACGTATCCACTCACTACTGTGTGTTTCGCCCCAAGACATTGTCGATGTCGAGTCTGCTTGATTCGACATCTTCCGACGGAATGTGGATGTGGTTATGCATGTTCAATATATTCTGGGGGATGCTTGGTGAATGCTGCAGAGTTTCTGCTTGTTTTTTCTACTCCACTCGATTCCTGTGCATGCTGACAAAATGTGAGTGCTTGTGATTAAATATATCCAGTCAGAGGGATTTGGCTAGAGCGACTTCTCTATGAACATGAATGTGTGACGGATCAACATTGAGTTATGCTCGACGAGCTGTCGTCCTTTGTGTTTTGGTTTTGGATCGGGTGGGTCGGGCCGCGTTTCCATTCCAAGCGCGATATACGCCAGAAGGCGGACATTTTACACACATAATGCATTATCATGTGTGTGAATGCAGCAACTCGCATATTCTGCATCCGATACGACTACAAAGCGGATCTCGATAAATGCACTTGGAGTCTTCTTGACGGTTTTATTGATGCTTTCCTACATCAAATCGGTTAAGCAGCTTTGCCGCGATTATATGTTTTTCCCGAGCTATGAAATATGATGCCAAAGGATGAGAGTGATTGCAGCTACACAAAGCTCATAATGGTGCTGAAGTCACTTTTTGCTGGAGATTTTGTTTGGTATTAATATTGATAGTCATAAAGTCACAGCAATTGCAGTCTATTACCGAATCACTTAAGCGGGGGATAACTATCAATCAAAGTGACAACATATTTTTGTATGGTTACGGGGAGAATGCGACTAGCGTCTTTATTGCGACAAATTGACAAATTAGAGTGTATGATAAAGTCAATGTGCTTCTATTGTAAAAAATGCGATGCAATATTTTTCGGAGGTAGACGTACGATAAATTTACTAAATTTTTTCTTACCGCTTAACAAAACATATTGCCCCTTTACAAAATTTGATCCTTACCTGTAAAATTAAAAAAAAAGGATGAGTTTAATACATAATTTGTTAAAATTATTATTCTATTTTATAGTAAAGTTAAAGTAACAAAACTTCAAGTCGAAGAATCGACCAGCAAATGTTTCAAAAAAAAACTTTAATTAAAGTTGACAATTTACACTGAGAAAAAAAATTGTGATAATCTAAAATGAAGTTGATATCGGATAACGTTCGTTTTTGATTTTCGGCTTATGATTATACAATGTATGTAGTTGAAACAGCTTCGAAGATATGAGTAATATTTATATTCAAAATTAGTTAAAACATTACAAAATTTGCAAATTCATTTAACTAATTTGCTAAGATAGTTATTTATTCTGTATGCATTGACAAATGTGCGAAGATTAGAAAGTTGGACTATGTATTTAGTGGTATCTAAATTGAAATTAACTACCTCACTTTAGATAAAAAGTCTAAATAATTTCTCTCAGTGTAAAAGTTATTTTTATAAAATTGTCATCTCAACTTCATCTGCGACAATGTTATATTTCGAAGGGGTGGGGAGTGTAGCCAAGCTGAATTATCATTTTAATGTATAATGAGACCGAGGCTAATTTCGGGTGCGGCCGAAATTTGAATACCCTTCGCTCCCCTCGAGCTAAAAGTCTTTGCAGGCGTACCTTCCACTTGTATTAAATCCCTCACCCCCATTCTTTTCCTTCTGTCTTCACAAAAGTTCCGTTGCGTCGGCAATTTGTGTGGGGTTTGGTTGGAATAAGTGGGCAAATAAAAATATTTACTCAGAAAATTTATTGGGGGATGCAGGAGCATGACCCCATAGTGGGAACCATACGAAATCCCCAATCACAAAATCCCCAAACGTAGAAAAATCCCCAAAATCAAAATCCCCATATTCAAAATCCCCATAATCATAATACCCATATACAAAATCCCCAATCATAAAATCCCCAAACACCCGAAATATTATGGTAAATGGTAGATGGATGGTAGTAAAAAATGGTAGATGGCTGGTAGATGGTAAATGGTTGATGGATGAAAGACTGTAAATTGTTGATGGTTGATGGTAGATGGAAGGTGTTAAATGGTAGATGGTAAATGGCACTAGGAGGGACGTAAATCGATACTAACTTTGTTACTTCAAAGAGTTTGCCGTTGATTAGCATATATATCAGTCCACGACGGTGATTTTTTTATTGCATAGTAGGACTATTCAATTACAATAGTCTAAAGCACCTACCATTTATTATCTACCATTTACCATCTACTATTTGCTATTTACCATCCACTATTTGCAATTTACCATCTGTCATCAACCATTTACAAGCTACCATCCGTCTACCATTAACCACCTACCATTTACCATCTACCATTTATCATCTGCCATTTAACATCTATCATTTACCATCTACAATAGCCTAAAGAAAGTCTCCATGGGGAATGGGGAATTTCGTTTGGGGATTTTGGTTTTGGGTATTTTGATTTTGGGTATTTTGATTTCGGGGATTTTGATTTCGGGGATTTTGATTTCGGGGATTTTGATTTTGGGGATTTTGATTATGGGGATTTTGATTTGGGGATTTTGGTTTGGGGATTTTGTGACTGGGGATATCGTATCCAACCCCCCCACAGTACTATTCCATTTGTTTTGACCTTTTCAGTTGCTTTGATAAAGACACATTAATTCAAGGTTTTGTGAAATTGGTGTAAAAAAATGTTTCTTAGAAGAACCAAAATGGGGGGTTGGGTTTGTATGGCAGTCCCATGAACCCATGGTCTGACTTTATCCATTCTTACAAATGTTTTGCATCATCAATAGAAATACATTTGAGTGAAATTTGCTTTAAAGTGGTGCACAAATATAAAAGTTTTTCCTAGAAGAACCTAATTTGGGGGGTTAGGTTTGTATGGCATGACGCCATGGTCCGATTTGATTTATTCTTACACATGTTTTGTGTTATCAATAGAAACACATTTGTGTGAAATTTGATTGAAATTGGTACACAAATAAAAAAGAAGCATTTGTGCAAAATTGCAGCTTCATAGCTTTTAAATTGGCCGAGTAAAACGCGTGGCAACAGACAGACAGACAGACGGACAGACGGACATCGCCCAATCGACTCCCCAAGTCATACTGATCATATATGTTTACTTTTTACATGGTCGGAGATGCTTCTTTCAATGCGTTACAAATTTCATGACAAAGTTAATATACCCTTTCACACTATGAGCGAAGGGTATAAAAAGGAATGTGTGTGTATATGTGCGTCTGTTACTTATAGGCTTCTAAACTATTAATAGTCCAGTACAATTGGTTCAAAATAGCCGCAAACCTAAACATAAAAATAAAATTTTTTTGATGCCAAATTGTTGAATACACTCCCTAATATACGCAGTAAAAAGTTACACTAATGTGCGCCATGGGTTAAGGGGGAGGGGGTGGCAAAGGGGTGAAAATTCAGTTTCTTGCAAATATCTGGAAAACTATGAGTCTGACCTTAAAATGAGTTGAGGACAAAACAAACAACATAAAATTACCTTTGTAATGATATGTAACACTCTAGACATTTTCTCAGAAAACTATACCCTAGACCCAAAAGTATTATAGTGAATTTGGATTTTTTGAGTTTTACATTTCGCACTGTAACTCTTGATAGAATAGACCTACTCTCATAAGATCTTGTCCATATATTGATAACAAAATTTATTTTATTCGTACCAAAAATTGGAGTGCTCCGACCATTGACGCCCTCCTCACTCCTCTTAACATTTTTCAAAAAGGCATGCCTGTAGCTTTTTTTTAAACTGAGCCAGGCAGATCAAATTTGGTGGGGTGCCTAGTCTAAGCTCTATTATGCTCCCCACCAAAAATTATTACCACCCGATGAAAACTAAGGGTACCCCTCATACAAAACGAAAACGAAAATTCTATGTAACAAATTTCACATTTTTTCATTTCTAAATTCTATCTAAAATGGAAAAATCAAATTTATCTCTTAGAACGTCATTATAACAGTTAATTGTAGTCTTCTGAATGTAGCCTGGCTCAATTTGAAAAGAAGCTACAGGCATGCCTTTTTGAAAAATGTTAGGAGAGTGAGGGAGGCGTCAATGGTCGGAGCACCTCAATTTTTGGCACAAACCAAATAAATTTTGTTGGTAATAGAATGAACAAGATTTCGTCACCCTAGGTTCTTTCTATCAAGAGTTACAGTCCGAAATGTAAAACTCAAAAAATGAAAATTCTCTATAATACTTTTGGGTCTAGGGTATAATTTCCCGAGAAAACGTCTAGAGTATTATATATCATTACAAATGCAATTTTGTGTAGTTTGTTTCGTCCTCAGAAGATTTTAAGGTCAGATTCATAGCTTTCCAGATATTTGCTAAAAAGTAAATTTTTACCCCTTTGCGACCCCCTCCCCCCTTAACCCATGGCGAAAATTGGTGTGTAAATTTGGGATGTTTGGGTTTAGTGTGTAGTATCCTTATAATTGCGGGATTGTTTAAGGCTACAGAAAGTTATGATAAGGGTAGTAGATCGTGGGGCTGCCATATAATCTCAGCCTTGAAAAGGTTGCTCTTCTAAGAAAAAATAAAATCCACAATTGCAATAAAGTTTTCATCTACAACATTTGAATTTAATGTAACTATTTAGTTGTTACTGAATCAAATACAGTGTAACTCCAATAAATTGTATTCAAGGTGACTACGTTTTTGCGTACATACAGTCTGGATGTTGGCCACAGCAATTTCACAATCAACTTCGTACTAGGGATGTCAAAAACCGGACGGTTAGTCCGAAAACCGGTACTTTCAGTACGAACTGGTTATTTTCGGTTTTTTCTTCCTCCCGGTTTTAGCCCGGACGGTTGTTTGTCCATCCGGTTAAAACCGGGAAAACAAATTCTTTCAAAATTCATATTTTTTTATATTTTCTTGATTTTTTAGTCAGCAATGTTTATGAAAAATTTATTTTTCAAATTTTAGCCCTTAAACGTGCATGGAGATGGTGGTAAACCATTAGCTGGCGCTTGCAGTGACTGGGGCCCACCCGCTTTCAGACACCCTGGAGCAACAAAAGACAACTTGTCATACGTCCGCATTTTTCTTAAGCCCGAGCAATAATAATTACATCATTCTCTACAGCAGGTACACCTCAAGGAGCTAGCATTCCCAAAGATGCGTCGGTTGCATACCTACACAGTATATGTAAGTTTCGGGACCTGGATTGGTCTCGATGCCGGTGCGGATTAAAAGAATTGAGAGCAACCTGGCTGAGGTGAAATGCTCCCAATTTGACGGAAAACATATATAGAACACATCTGCACACATACACTGGAATACACTGCTCTTGCCAGGGAGGGTTTTTTTGGCAACTCTTGCCCGTTTCTTGTTGGAGAAACGGGCGTGGTCCACCTCGAAGAGGCTTGTAACTCCCGTGTGGCAGCGAAGCTGCCATCGGGAATGGTCGCCAGTAAGACCACAAAAGCCCTTTATCCTCCACTTTGCTTTGATTCATAATTTTTACTAATAACTACGTAGTTTTAAATTTACTAAACTTTAATTTGCAAAACAATTCTAAATCAAATACATCCGATTGTTATATTTAAATTCATTTAAAATTCCCACGGGACAATCAACCACAATATGATCAGGCATAGGATTAATAATGCAAAATATTCCCACACAAACAATATAAAAAAACCACCAATACACATTTTCGGTTTGAAACAAGCCGCAGGATATGAAGCCTTCCGTGAAAGTTTGCCAAAAAAATAATAATCATTGAATTGCTTTTATGTGCTCGTTATGTGAAAACAACATAACAAAAACAGTAACAAATTTATTATGCAACGCGGCTTTCATACATATACCTCTACATATGGCCAAATAGGAACAAATGCTGTACATACGCATAGCATTGAATTTGGCCGTACCCTTCTGGATATGCATAAATGTAGAATATGTACAGACACGCATATAGAAGGACCTTACAAATCCAATAGTTGGTAAACCACCAGGACCATATTTCATTCCTGCCGGCCAATGCATTAATGAATTTTGCTGTATCTGCATCTAATTTCCATTCCTATACTCGTACGTACGTACATACGTAGGCAATTGTTCCACACAGAGGCTGTGGAAAAGTAATTGGGTCATCTGGCATCATCGGTATGGAATATGAGGGAAACCCGATAGTATTTACCACGGATATTGGACAGACAGAGGGAGCTTCTATTCCTATTGTGCCCTTCACATTGATCCGAGCCGTTTCAATAAATACATACTATTGGAGTTGTAGCCAAATGTATACTTCTTGTTCTTCATATTGAAATCACATCAATCATTGACATGAATTACTTTCGTTGCACAATGCTAAGGGTGTACAATTGACTGCTGCATTTATTGAAAAATCAATCCTATACGCACGGTGAAGAGATAAAGTGCTAGTTTGCTTATTTTTGGATAAATGTTTCTTAGGTCATAGGAACAGAATTCATATACCACCTGGAATTAAATAGGAAAACTTGAACTCGTCAGATAAGGATAGTGCCATTAGTCCGAAAAAGGCCAAACTCAAACATCCAAACAAAATGAAGTTTTGATGACCAAAAATGTTGAATACACTGCTACTAATTTGCGTGCAGGGCTGGATTTAGCCTCTATGGCGCCCCTGGGTAGTAACGAGATTGCCGCCCTCCGCCACTAGATAAGCTTGAAAGTAGTAGTTGTCGATTGTTTTGGAAATAATTTGCAGCTACCCCAACAAATACATTTTTTTTATTATCATCATACGAGTATTTAACCAAAAAACAAATACCGAAAAAAAAACTTAAAATTAAGAAAGCTTACGGTAAATTTTGAAAACACCTTGACCTAATTTGTATTTGGTGAAAAAGATAACGAAAAGCAATTGGGATAGCACTTCCTGATGTTATTCAGCAAAAATCATTCGGGGCCTAAAAAGTTGGATATTTTCCTGATATCAATATCTTAAATAATTTTTTTTTTTTTTAATTTCCCGTTTTACTCTGAACAAAAAATTGAAAATTTGAAAATTTAAGCGTAAAAATTCTTAACAATTTAGTTAAACTCAAAAATTTGATAGCCAATGCCGCATTTCTAATATCGAGACTTGAATCTCTCCCGAAACCAAATCCTTGCTTTCCAGCGAATTTGACGTGGGGACAAATTTAAGAAGTAATAGAACACACGAAAAGGTGTGGTTAGATTAAACTTTCCAAAGGATCGCTATCACCAAAAATATTTTTCATTTTCTTTTATACCCGTCACTATGTGAAAGGGTATATTAACTTTGTCATGAAGTTTGCTACGCACAGAAGGAAGCACCTCCGACTATATAAAGTATATACAGGGTGTCCGGAAACTGCCGCATAAACGCACCGGATTGTGATTCCTCATGTGATTTCCAGCAAAAAAGTTGTGATGAACATATCCCCTCAGCTTAACCCTTTAGCTGCCACAGGCATTTAAAGATTTTTGGAAAAATCATTTTCTTGCACGATTTAAAGCCTAATACCTCCAAAGATAGGCCAGCTAGAATAGTGAAATAAAATGATTATTACAGCCAACAAATCTACCTATAAAATGAAACTAACACACTAAAATCGGATAAGAGGTTGGGTTTTACAGAGCTTCAAAGTGAAATTTGCGTGATTTGACCCAAAAACAATCTTTTTTTCCATCTCTTTTAGCTCGAATTTAATACAATTTAATTCACACTGCCCCTAAAGATCTGCAATTGGTAAAATCTATTCAAAGTATGTCGAAATCGAGCCAAAATTAACCCTAGTTTTCTGCACTTAAGGCATTAAAACTGTTAGAAATAATCGAGCTAGAATAAAATGATGTAGGAACGATATAATCGTAAGACTTTGCGCCAATTTTTAAAAGAATCGTACAAGCACCTCACATTGGCAGAAGTTGAGAAAATTGACATGGGAAAAAATATTGTTTTTGGCTCAAATCACATAAATTTGACTTTGAAGCTCTGTAAAAACCAAACCTCTTATCCGATTTTAGTGTGGTTAGTTTTATTTGATAGGTAAATTTCTTAGCTGTAATATTCGTTTTATTTCACTATTCCAGCTGGTCTAGCTTTGGAGATATTAGGCTTTAAGTCATGCAAGAAAATGATTTTTTAAAAAATCTTTAAATGCCTGTGGTAGCTAAAGGGTTAAGCTGAGGGGGTATGTTCGTACAACTTTTTTGCTGGAAATCAACTGAGGAATCATAATCTGGTGCGTTTATGCGGCAGTTTCTGGACACCCTGTATATTATTGATCAGTCTGACGAGAGAAATCGATTGAGCGATGTCCGTCTGTCTGTCTGTCCGTCTGTTGCAACGCAAACTAGTCCCTCAGTTTTGAAGCTATCTGGCTGAAATTTTGTATACAAGTTTCTTTTTAGTGTACGCTGTTTATATGTCGGAGCGAATTGAATCGGACCATGGCGTCATGGGGCTGCCCCTGAAAATTAGGTTCTTCTTAAGCCGGCTCCAGACCGACCGGAGTGTGGCACACACCGCACAAAAGATCGGTCCAAGAATGATACCTTGACCTTCGGGCGGGCGCAATGCATCTGACAGATTAAGTGACCAGTTTTTGTTGCGCCAATCAGCGATATGAAAAGGGAGAGATCTGAAACTCACAGTAGCTTAATCATTATCGATCAACTACCCAAAGCCGTTTTCAGTTTCTATCTACCATATGTCTGAGTGGCGGGAGGGAGTGAAATAATCTCTCAGATGTATTGCGCCCGATTGTGTTATTTTACTTTTCCTATGAAAATTTCCACTTGTTATACTCTTCACATTGCGAAATAACGTTGTGTTGACATTTAGGGTCACCAAATCGTTCAATAGTGTGTTTTTAGTAAAATAAGCTCACATTTTTTAAGTGGTCGAGTTGTTGGAGGTTTTTTAAATATTGAGGCTATTGAAAGCGGAATCTTCTTAGAAAATTGAAAATGTGAAGGGTATCAAACTTTGTGAGCCAGTATTTGTTTCTAAAATTACGTAGAACTGTTTCAAAAAGACAATGCAACAATAAATAAGAATGTAGAATATACAGAAACTTAGTTTCATCCTATTTTCTGAACTTAATCTGTCAAATGCATTGCGCCCGATCGTGTTAGGATTAGCATTGCACCCGCCGGAAGGTTAAAGTCGCCCAACCACACTGCTGCACGATTTTTCGTATCAATCTTTTGTGCGGTGTTTGTCATACTCCGGTCGGTGTGGAACCGGCTTAAGAAAAACTTTTTTCTTTAAGTACCAATCTTAACCAAACTTCATCCAATTGTGTTCCTAGTAAATCCTCAAAACACACCTAGGAACGGATGAAATCGGAACGCTACGTCATAGGGCTGTCATACAAACCAACCACCAAAAACTATGTTCTAGTAAGAAAAACTTTTTTCTTTTTGGACCAATCTTAACCAAACTTCACCCAAATGTGTTCCTAGTAAAGTGTCAAAACATATCCAGGAACAGATGGAATCGGAACTCGTCATAGGGCTGCGGTAGAAATTATTAACACAAAAGAAGCTTAAGTTTTCATTCAAATGTGACGGGTATTCAAATTTCGGCCGGGCCCTAAATTAGCCTCGGTCTCGTTTCAAGTCAAATTTTCAAAATGCGTCTTTCCCATAATGTTAGTCCAATGAAAACATTCAAGAATTTGCCGCCCCTCAAATGCTGCCGCCCCGGGAAGTAGCCCAGGTTGCCCATATGGGAAATCCGGCCCTGTTTGCGTGTCGGGTGAAAATCGTAAGCATTGTTCCAGAGGAAATAAAATACAAAAAAGGTATAAAAAAATAATGCCACTTCAACATTCCTCGGAATAGAGATGTTCCCTCTCAAAACACCATCCTTCGTTGGGTTGAATCACTTCGCAGTCGTGGTGAACTGATCAACAGAAGACCAAGAGGAGCTCCGCGAACAGTTAGAACTCCTGAAAATGTTGAAAGCGTTCGACAAGCCTTTCTTCGCAGTCCGACTCGATCTGCACGGAAACATGCTGTTGCACCTCGCCTCAGTAAGTAAGGCGAATTTTGCGTACGGATCTCCGCTTTCACCCCTACAAATTGGCCATTGTGCAACAGTTGCAGCCCGCAGATTATGGACAACGAATGAACCTCGCACGTGAGATGGAAGCACTGATCGATCAAAATGAAAACCTCATTTTGTTCATGAGTGACGAAGCTCACTTTCACCTTAACGGCATGGTTAACCTGCAAAATTGCCGTTATTGGGCTAATGAGATTCCGCGACAGTTACACGAAAGACCGCTGCACAGCCCCAAAGTTATGGTTTGGTGCGCTGTATTACAAGCTCGCATCATTAACCCTTACTTTTTCGAAGACGGTAATGGTCGTACTGTTACCGTGAACTCAAAGCGCGACGTCGAAATGATCACCAACTTCTTTTTGCCTGAATAACGACGGCGACGTGTTCCAATCCGACGTGTAAGGTTCCAACAGGATGGGGCGACCGCACACACAGCCAATTCACAGAAATTCAGATGCAGGTCCCCCAGATTTATCAATATGCGATTTTTTTTTATGGAGACACGTCAAGGCTAGAGTATACGAGATGAAGCCCCGAACTCTGAACGAATTGAAGGAGGTAATTCGCGAGGAAGTCGCCAATGTTGAGAGAGCGACGTTGGAGACAGTCTATGCAACAACATGCACCACTACTTAAAAAGTTCAAAAAATCGTACAGCCTTTTACAGTTTTGTTTCCTAGGGTTTCTTTGAGATGTTTTTGAAGACTACTATTTGTGACTATTTAGCAGCAAGTTCAAAATTTCTCCACGATTCTCAGGAATGGATCCGTGGATCCTTGTCTTAAAGTGGGGTCCTACGGATTCGAGCTGCTCTGATATAGCGGCTAAATGCCCTCGCTGAAGTTTATACTCGATCAGTTAATCTCTGAATTCGTTCCAATAATGGCGAAGTGAAAAGAGCAATCCAATCCGTTGAGCCATTAGAAGCTGCAAGAGAGGGTGGTACGTTTCGTGCTTTCCTTCAGAACTGCCTGTAGACAATTACATCATAACTCTTCTGTGAGACTATACTTGCCTGGAGGATAGCCCATGTAACCATCGTTACCACAAAACAACATGATCTGTTACTTACTAAAATCCTACAGGCTTTAGCTGAACCTCTTCGATCTATAGAGAAATCACTAGATGACAAAGATATTGCTTTGTTCACCTTTTTAGACATGAATGCTGCCTCTGACAACCGAGGCTACGATTCCATATCCATACTCAGAATAGAGTACCCGATATCAGCCGTTAGCTAAAGTGACACACATATGCCCATCTCGCAACAGATTTTCAGTCTATCAATCTGCTCTGTATCACATGACATAACTTCGGAACTACGTTTCGACTGGAAATTCGCCAATTATCATCCGGGATCGGTTGAGAAAATGATAACCCTTGCATCGAGCCTAACAGGATCATGTAAATTACGAATGGCTTTAGAACAGATCACGGCGCGGCGTAGGTCCCGGAGTCTTTGCAAGTTTTCATCGAAATTGGTCAGGGAGTGCTTTTACAGAACGTTTTCGCTAATCGCTCTGTGCCTATCTATTAGATACCTGACCACATCGATGCCTAGGGAAACGAATCATCGGCCCTGAAGCCTTAGGTTAGGACTAGCGCCATGCGCACTTAGACCACCGTAGTTCCTACGATCCGTTTTAAACCAGCCAGTGCTAACAATGTATTTGTTAAGCAAAGTAGGGCTCACATCTCGAAGATCATCTGTATCGTAAAAATACCTCGAACCCAGTGCACGCCTCCTTCTCTGGGATAAGGCCGGACATTCACAAAGAAAGCGATGCACACTCTCTTCCTCCTCTTCATCATCACAACCTCTGCAGAAGTCGTTGTAAGGAATTCGGAGTCTCCTGGCGTGCTCCCCAATAGGGCAGTGCTCCGTAATAACACCCACTATGTTGCGTATATATTTCCTGTCTAGCGACAGTAATATGGCAGAACGGGATATATCTAGTATAGGCCAGATCATCCTCGTCGTAGCACAAGTATATCCGCAGGCCCATCTCGCGTTGGTCCTACGTTCAGAAGCGGCTTCAATTATCGATGCACAGACGGCAATAGGTGTTTTAATCTTCTCGTGGTCACCTTCAACAATACTTGCTACCGCATTCCGAGCCAAATCGTCTGCGCAGGAATTACCTGCAAAGCCATTATGCCCCGGTATCCAGCATAGTGTAATGTTGGAGAAATGGCCCATTTCTCTGAGTGCATAGCGACACCCTTCAATAGTTTTAGATGTTGTAAATGCTGATTCAAGTGATCGAATTGCAGCTTGAATATCAGTGTATATAGTGACATCCTTACCAGTGACAACGTGCCTACTTAGCCATAAAAGCGCTTGCGAGATTGCAGTGATTTCTGCTTGGAGGACGCTACAAAAACTAGGGAGGCAAAAAGACAAGCTGATGTAGAGGTCCTCCGAGTAAATTCCAATGCCGACTCCAGCGTCTGTCTTGGAACCATCAGTGTAGATGGAAAAGGACCTGATGGACTGGGTTGTTTCGTTGCTCCAGCTTTCCCTAGGCGGGATTAAGGTTGAATAGTTCCTACCAAAAAAGTATTTGGGAACAGTGTAATCAGTAGCGAGTGGCAGGCTGAAATTACGAAGTATCGTTGAGTGACCATAATCGATCGAGCGATCGCCACAGACCAGTTTCACGAAGGCGTAAGGCCGTGTAAGCTGCTGACCGTTGGGCGTATATGTCCAATGGCAGCAGTCCCAAAACCATGTCTAGTCCGAATGAAGGTGTTGTACGAAGAGCTCCTGTAATCAGACGGAAGCCAACCTTTGCACTATAACAAGTGAATTATGATAGGCAGTTGTGCTAAGTGCGGTCCACCACACACTAACGCCCTAAAGCAGAATAGGCCGCACAATAACTGTATACATCCAATATACAACTTTTGGTTGAAGGCCCCAGGTTTTCCCGATGGCTTTCCTGCACGAATACAGTGCCACCGTAGCTTTGTTCACTCTTTCCTCGATGTTAGGTTTCCATCTTAATTTCTTGTCCACGATAAGGCCAAGAAATTTGGCCTTGTCAGAGAAACCAAGTTGAATGCCTCCTAGCTTTGGGAGGTAAAAAGTGGGGATCACACGCCTTCTTGTGAACAGGACTAACTCCGTTTTTGTTGGATTAATCCCAACCCCGCTGAGACTTGCCCAGTCTGTTAGGATAGCCAGGGCGGTCTCCAAGAGTCCGCTAAGTGTGTCAGGAAACTTGCCTCTAGCGGCGATAGCAATATCATCAGCATAAGCGATGACTTTACATCCGATTCTTTCCAAATTTAAGAGCAATTGATTAATCGCTACGTTCCAAAGTAGAGGAGACAGAATACCTCCCTGTGGAGTGCCCCTGCTAACATATCTACTAGCAGAAGACGAACCCAACCTACTATGAATACGCCTAGAAGTGAGTAGCCTACTAACAAGGGAGCAAATTGAAACTTTGACCTGTAGGCTCATGAGAGTATCTGTTATTGCTCTGGGTTTAATATTGTTGAAGGCTCCCTCAATGTCAAGGAACGCCACCATAGTATATTTCTTATTATGAAGAGATGCTTCAATATAACTGACCAGCGAATGTAGAGCTGTATCAACCGATTTCCCTTTCCAATATGCATGTTGTGACATGGATAGTAGATTAGCAGGGACGACGTTCGTATGTGAACATCAATTAGTCGTTCTAATAATTTTAGCATAGTCGATGAAAGGCTAATGGGCCGGAGGTCCTTTGGACTCGCATGCGAGCTTCTACCCGTTTTAGGAATAAAAGTAACTCTCACCTCTCTCCAGATGTGTGGAATATGTACCAACTTTAGGCACGCTGTAAGTATGCACTCTACCCACAGATAAGTAATTCTGCGCATTGCAGGTCCGCAGGAATAATGCCATCTGGCCCAACCGATTTAAAGGGCTCAAAACTGTTTATGGCCCACATAACCTTCTCATGACTGAGTATGGATTCCGTGTCGCATGGCTCTATGCGAACTGTCTGTAGATCAGGTAAAGCAGCCGTTGAACTACCAGGGAAATGAGTGTCAAACAGACATTCGATGGTGTTAATGCTTGACGACGTCCAAGAGCCGTCTTCTTTTTGAAGAAAGCTTGGACTGGATGGGTTAAACGCCAAGACTTTCCTGAACCTAGATGTTTCGGAAGACCCTTCAATGTTTCCGCAGAAACTTCTCCAGGCTCTGCGCTTAGCTCCTCTTAACTTTTTTTTTTAAAAGCTGAGATGCCTTTTGTATTCGTTCCAATCCGATTCAAGCCTTGAGGCCTTAGCTCTATTGAAACTTCTTCTACACGTAGCTCTTAGCTCGGAGATCTTAGAGTTCCACCAAGCAGGTTTTGCTTGCCCGACCGTGAAACGGCTGGGCACGAAGCAGTGGTCGCAGTTTTTAAAACATCAGTGAAGAGGTTTACCATATTGTCCAGATCTTGTCCATTGTTTGGAATATTTGGAAGGGAAGGTAATCCTGCGAGCAGAGAGTCTCGAAATCTCTGCCAGTTAGTCCTCCTCCGGTTTAGGATGACTGGAGACGCCTCAGGGCGCGCAGCAAGACTGAACTGTAGATATCGGTGATCGGATAAAGAATGTTCCGCCGATACTCTCCAGTCGTTTACTAAATGCAGGGTATCCTCCGATGCCAGAGTGATATCCAATACCTCGTGCCTGTTTCTTGTAACGAAAGTAGGCTCGAGTCTTACATTGCAAATAAGAAGATTCGTTCCCAAAAGATATTCAAGGAATAATTCACCTCGTTCGTTAGTGCCCTGAAGCCTTACTGTGAGCGAAAGTGGTTGGCTGCTAGGAGCAAAATTTGTAACTCCTGTCGCGAACCACGGCCCCGCCGAGCAGTCGTCATTGCAACAACATTTTTTTTTTATATGACTAGGATGCTAGTAGCTCCGTAGCTCTGGGCCCGGCCCGTTCACTAACTCTTGTGGTTGTCAACTTAGCCAGATCAGGATACTTTATCCAAACTTCCTGGGACAAGGCCTTTATTTAAATGTTTTTAACTGATGCCTTATTATCTGAAAATAAATCTCTTTTGCTTCAGTCTGAATTATGCATTTCATTCGACTACACAGCGACGAGTGGATATTCCCATCAGATTCTTTTGGCAGGATTTTAAATACAATTCGCAACATGATTGCCATGAAATCCAGATAACTGAAACTCAATTCAGACATATTATGCAGTATTCATATAAATTAATCCAAAATAAACGTCCTCGGAATCCAAAATCATTGGACACGACCATTCACACGTGAGCAGCAATTGAAAACTAATTTCAAAAGCAATAGGATATATTTATCTTTAATTTCGTATACGATACCCGAAGGATATCATTGGACGTATTTTCTGCACACGTGTGCCATCCAGCTATCAAGAAGGCAAAAGGTGATTTCATCATTCATTCTTCATTGGACTCACTAGTACATTCTCTGAAAAATCGGAAAACACGTAAGCACGTGGTATACATTCGTGCCAGAAGCTATACCGACGAACGCTCTGAACCTTGTCATCGGTTGGTACAAATCGTAGATATCCTTCAACGGTAATATGTCCACAATATAAATAGCTACGAACCAACCATCATAATATCTTTTCAGGAGACAAACACATCGAAACACCGGAGTGGCCGTCTCAATAGGCCGACCGTTTCGATAAGCATCCTCCATAGTAGTGAAGCCATTAGCAATTTATTGTATTATAGACGCAATTCAATTGGAAATTCAATAGATTGTCATTCTAGCATGGAAGCGAGCATACAACCATGCAATAAAAGAAGAAAAAGTCACAGAAAATAAGATTCTACTCGAGAGCTGTATACGTGTGCTGGGATTTAGGTTTCTCTGTGTTCGTATATATCTTTGTATCCACTGAATGGGAAAATTAAATCCATTTCTCCTTAATTCGATGTCGTCGTCGACGAAAGGTTTATTGTTGACGACTGCAACGACGAAAGACGTCAGAGAAGCAGCAGAAAAAAAGGCAAGCAAACAAAATGATTTCTTTAGCCATACACCATCATTAGCCTGCCACTCAACCAAAAGACGTCGCGTAGTCGTTCGCGAAGATGACGACATTTGTCGTCAGTTTCCAGAAGAAATAAATTCTATTCCTGCGAGGGTGGGACGAAGAGCCTATGTGCAATTCAAGACTGTCGTTTTATCTTCTATACTTCAATTGCACGCAACAGTTCTATGCGTTTTCAAACTTCAAAGACGACATCATCATCCAATGAACTGCACAACTGAGCAACTACAACTCACAGCACACAACTCTTGATGGTTGCATCTCGATGTTGAAATGATGATACTTCGCTTCTGCCGCAAACTCCTGTGGGACCCGGCGTGGTGAATCAATTAGAAAGTTGAGACTTCATCAGCGTAGTGGTGCGTTGCCTTCCAGCATCATGCATCCCGCTTTTCGCCCGACAAATCATCAGGGAGTGTATCCTGGGAATAGTTGGTGTGCGGTTTTCGTGAACATCTGCGTGCTATGAGCTGTCAGGACGAGGTGTTCATAATTCAGGCGGCCAAACATGTTTCGCGCTAAATTCCCTAGTTCAAGTTTCGCAACCGCACTTCACTGCACTTCCGATATAGTGCACGAAATTCGAGAGATTATATAGGCGACAAGAGAGAGGATGTATCTAGATAGAGAAACGTGGGAGAAATTCGGGAGATGGTATCAAATAGGATTCAGGCCATGACACTCACTAGCAGAGTTCAAACTAGTGTGCGATGTAGTCTGCATAGTCCTAGAGAATTCCAACGAAATGTCGAAATACTCCGAATACTGCGATAGATAAAATGCTGAGATCCATAAGGAGCATTACAGTCTTGAATATACATACATTTAACCCACAACGCAAAGGAATAATTGGAGTTGATCATCAAATTCCGTTACGAACACAAGCATCTCCATGTAAAGGCGTCGTACCCTTCTGAGAAGAGTATTCGATTTCCAAGGAGCCTAGCCAATCCATGTGCACCCACCACCAACCACACCATCAGGTACGCGCTGTCATTTTATGATGAAGCTCTAACAATATCGTAATCGGATGACTCCTTGGATATCCCAACGATAGAGAAAGAGGCGAAATTCTTGCCAATTACGTTGATTGGACTCATGGCAAAACAAAAGTTCATACCGAGACAAGGCAACGACCATGTTGGCACCAGAGTCTCTATCCATCTCCATGACACAAAATTGTTCTTGTTTCGGAACCTAGCCGTAGGCTAGACGGCAACATCACTCAAGCGACTCAGAAATGAAATATAAATGACAAATTTATCAGCCTCGGGCCTTGTCCCAATTTCGACGACCGATGGCATCTTAGGCTGGCGATGCTCCTGATGGTAGTGGCGGTGGGCGAGAATTATTGGAAAGGACACAAGACAAAGATGTTGATGGCAACGAGCGCCTACAATAAATCACACACCTGAGATAATAATGTCGTCGACATTTCTCCTATTCATGTTTTGTGTGGAATGAAAATGAAATAATTCGAAGAATGAAAAATGAATTTGAATTGTTGACGTAAATGACAGGATTAAGAGTTGAGATTTGTCAATATAATAAATGTGATCTGAAACGGGGCTGATAATGGACACTAGTCAATGTAATAACTCACTGGGCAGAGCTTTATTGTTTTTTTAGGCCCTTTCGTTCAGAATTAGGAAATATATACATATATATGATCCACCCTACCAGAATTTTGATATAAGAAACCAGGCTTCATAGTGTAAAAACGCTCCTAACACACACAATTAATTTGTATCAATTAGTTGACATTGACAGCCAACCGGCTTCATGAAACACCAACACCAACGCAAAAGTAAGAACCGTATCGCCAACCCAGAAGCACCGTACAGCATAAGCCCAAAAATCACCAGCATACGTCCAATCCCATTTAACAAACTCGAGCAGCTATAAAAGATGAGACACGAAGCGATTCAGTAGCAGTCTAGTTTTGGCATCGAAGCATCCGTAACCGGAACTCAGAAACAAAACTCGAATCCACCATAAAAGATCGATAAATTGTAAATTCTGTTACTTTGACGAACTTACCCAAGAATAAGCGTGGCCATTGAAATATGTCGTTATAAATTATTGTTACCCAACGTCTGGCCAGCAGAAGACCGTTATAAATATTGTCGCAAAACCTGAAGCTTATGCTTGAAATAGATTACGCGCATCAGCAGCAGCTTCGGCAGAATTTCATAGCTGACAAATATGCTGAATGCCAAGTCTTCTGCTCAACATTTTTGACAGCAATGTAAAATGCATTGGGATTGACGTTTCGCGATGCCTGATGCGCGTAATCTATTTCAAGCATAACACACTCATCGATTATAATTGGCAGCACAACTTGTGCGTGCAAATTTAGAGGTTTATTTGGCGTCCAACGTGTGACTACTTAATATATCGTAATATTGGGAATTTCAAAATTCAGAAGTTCATTGAAAAGACACCAGTATAGCTTCACCTGAACTCGTGTCAGCTTTTTTAGTTAGCCATGAAACCGTTCTAATAACGTTATGGAGTGGTATAGAGAATTACGGTAAAAGAACTGGTAATGGTAATAACGATAAAAGAATTGGTAATGGCTAAGTGTCTTCTAGGTACCGTTGAAGTTAGATTGCCTGCAAAATTTGGAGTGCAATACTATACCTATCCGTACTGCTTTCATCTCAATTCTTCAAAAACGCCACAACCAAACCGATACGGAGGAGCAGATTTTAGCCGTCTATAGCACAGAGTATGGATCTAAGAATAATGACAGAGACATTGCTTTACCGGCGTGTCGGTAGGGAGACCCTCGCATGCCTACTATTGATCATTTATGGCCAAGGATGGGCGAGCATCGTTGACGAATAATTTACCAAATATGCGAAAAAAAAGCAAATTTATCTTATCCAACAGCGTAAACCACAGCAAACGTGATAAGGTAAGGAGTTTGTTTGATCACTTCTATGCACCCTATGGTGGGTGTCTCAAAAGGCGAATGTACATTCATCGGAAAACAAGGTCATTCTGTTATTGACTTATGCCTGGCCGGAGGGGACTGGTTGCCTCTCATCGCGGATTTCACGGTTGCAGAAAAACACTTCTCCGATCATCTCCCAATTATAACAACGATTGGGCTAGATTGTATCGGCCAGAATGTGGACAAAATGAATCTTTTGCCAAAACTTGTGTGGCGAAACGACCAAGCGGCAGAATATAGAGAGAGACTAACACAAATTATTGGCCAAAACACTGACATAAATATAACGCAATTAGCTGATGCCATCAAAACTATTCAACCGAACACGATGCAACTTAAGAAAAGTTTCAAACAGCCATGGTGTGACTACGAATGTGAAAAAAGCAGGAGTCGTTCATTTGCTTGCCTTCGACTATTCAGAAAACATAATAACACTACCACCCGAAATTTATATTGTGAAGCCAATCAACGCTACAAGTTATTATGCCAACAGAAGAAAACACAGTTCTACCAGGAGCAGGCAGATAAGCTAGGTAATTGCGTAAACAGTAAGGAGTTCTGGAAATCCGCAAGGCGTTTAAATGGCGTAGACTCGTATACAATCGGTCATGAAATTGATGTGGATAGACTGAAAGAACACTTTAGCGTAGCGATATTCTATACAGAAATACCGAGCAAAATACTGTTCAGTTCGCGAAACCAAATTGGACCAACCAAAAGCTAGATGCAGAGATAGCAACAGAAGAAGTACAAGAAGCCTTACAAAAGTGCAAAGATAATAAAGCACCAGGCAGTGATCGAATCTCTGTAGAATTCTACAAATATGGCCCGGAGATTCTTCAATCCATCTTAACTAAGGAGTTTAACAAAATTTTTAATACAGGGAACATTCCTGAAGAATTCCGCGACTCGATAATTTTTCCAATTTTCAAAAAAGGAGACATAAACGACCCAGCATGCTATCGAGCTATCTCATTTCTTAATGCTTCCGGCAAAATTTTTACGACGATGCTTCAGAGGAGACTTTATAAATGGCTACCCGACGAAAAAATAATTAACGAAAATCAAGCTGGTTTCCGGCCTGGGTATTCCACGTTTGATAATATCTTCGTACTGCAAAATTTTGCTCGTTTTTATCTTGATGCTGGGAAAAAATTGTTTGCATTTTTCGTCGACTTTAAAGCGGCATTCGACACCGTTGACCGTCTTTCCCTATTCTACAAATTGTACAATAGTGGAATGTCTTTGAAGTTCGGATATATTATGGAACAACTTTATGTAAACTCTAATGCAGTCATTCTCAAACTTATTTTGACCGCGGACCCCTTCACACATGAGAACCCTGTTCAGGGACCCCCAAGTGAATTTCAAACCTTGAATATTTAAATAGATACAAAATAAAAATAGTTTTGATGTTTTAACAAATTGTTTATTGTGCATAATATTATTAGCAGTACATACGAGTACTAATGTAATAATCATACACTTATCATATCTAAAAATATAAAAAAAAGTTTCAGCATAATGTTCAGTGGAATGGGTGCCCTTGATGGTACGATATGAGTTTGTTAATGTCGGTTACCATGTGTGTCACTGTAAGCCTGAAGTCCCCATGGTCACTTATGTTTAATCGGTTTCTTTTTTAGTTCAAAGCCTCATAACGGCGCTAAAACCGCGTTCAACTAAATACGACGAGGGAAAAGCGATTAAAAGGGTCTCAACCGCGGCCAACAATTCAGGGATGGTTTTTTTGAAGCCAGAATTAATGATACCATTCCTCGAATTTAGCTTTCAACTCCTTATTCGTTGACAACTCAATAAGTTGCTCCTGCTTGAGAATCTTATCGACTATATGACAACGGATTCGTCATCCAGTCAGGAATATTGAGTCTAGGGATATTTTCGAACTTTCTTTTATAATCCGAATGAAGTTCCTCAATGTGCTCGCAATAAACCAAAAGGTCTTCATTTTATTTAGGCAAATTTGCAGGATTTGGAAACTGAGAGCACTCGCCCTCGCCCTATGTTCTGCTTGAACAATACAAGCTTCGTCACAAACGCGGATATAATACTTTTAGTTTGAATTAAATTTAAGTTATCAGTTTTAAATTGATTTCATTAAATTTTTCGAATTTTTCGGTCATGTAAGCTATATCTAGTTATATATATATATACTTATTAATTTAAGTTCTAAGTTATTACCGACTCCTTCTAAAAATTCTAATACCGAATCATATAGTAAATAAAACTGATCCAAACATGCGCTTTTAGAAACCCATCGGACTTCAGTGTGAAGTACCAATTTATTATATTCTTCGTCATTTTTAAGACAGAGCCGAGAAAAGAATCTCTCACGCACGCACTGTCTTAACCCGGGAACACTAATGTGAGTCATTTTGACGCATACGCCGCAGATTACATTTTTCGTAGAAAGGGCGATACGCCCAACCGGGTTTCGCTACCCATGTTTTCCTTGAAAAATATGTTCCCTACCGAATGTCGAAGGAAGCGGAGGGTTCTGTTTTTATGGTAAGCGTAGCTATTCGTGTTTTTCTGTGAGATCGTTAGTACTAAAGGAACCTTTTTTGTGAGTCAAAATGACTCACGTTAGTAATAACCGCCTATTTTTTGTACTTTACATACTTGGTTTCTGAGTGATATTTTACAGTCTATCCAATTATCAAACACATTCTTATTATCCTTATATAAAACAAGTATTCCGAGGTTTTTGGCGCATCGTTTCATACTCTTCTCCTTGATATACCAAAGTTTCTGTAGTGAGTCAAAATGACTCATGGTTAGTAATAAGCGCCTAAAATTAAGGTTAGTGCTCCCGGGTTAACGCACTTCTTTTGATTTTCAACTGCTTTGATTACGTATGTCAAAGAGTCGTGTAGCCGTTTTTGGCTACTAAGTGCTGTCAATGTACGACACTGCATCACTAAAACATACGATACAATAACAATCGATTCTGATATCGCCTCAACGTCTTGTTGCGTCTTTATACTTTTCAAAATGCGAACGTGTGATGGAGCTTATAATCTGGTCGGGTAACATAGTAAAGAAATCTTTGACAGTTCAATGATTTGTGAAATTTTATACATAATTTCAATAAATTTGAATCTGCTGTTGGCATATTTTGAACGAAATTTGTTTTTTTTCCTCCCAGTTATGGATTTCTGATGTTACCCTTGATAGCATATTTTCGCATTTTAATTATCACCAAATACATAGTCTCTCGTAAAAATTGAATTGAAATGAAATACAAATGGTCAATTAATATTTTATTTTATCGAAATCTTTCGCTGACCCCGGACCCCCTAATCGGCTTCACGGACCCCCAAATTTTTTTCACACCTCCTGCGAACCCCCAGCACGGCTTCGCGGACCCCAAGGGGTCCGTAGGGACCACTTTGAGAATGCATGCTCTAATGCATCGATTTGGAATGGAAAGGAGTTATCAACGGCATTTATTACTAATGTTGGTGTTCGTCAGGGCTGCAAATTGAGCCCGGATGTGTTTGCAGTTTTCGTGAACGACATTTTAGAAGGTATCCCTGGTGGAGCCGAAGCTTTTGGAATTCGGCTAAAAGGTCTTCTGTACGCAGATGATATGGTGTTTTGGGCGGAGACTCCGAAGGATTTGCAGTCTATGATAAACCATATTGAAACCTACTGCACCAAATGGAAGCTAACGATAAACCTGGAGAAGTCAAAGATAATAATTTTCAAAAAACGGTTCGTACTAGCTCGTGAAGAGAAGTGGACATATTGTGGACAAAATATTGAAGTTGTAAAAGAGTATAAATACCTCGGCATTCTGATTGCAAGCAACCTCTCTTTACAACCACACCTCAGTCAACAATTGAAAGAAGCTAAGTGGGCTATCAATTCCATTTGGAAAAACTGCTTTAATAATCCAATATTATCGCATAGAGCTAAATACACCATTTTTGAAGCAGTTTCGAAATCTATATCATTTTATGGCGCTCAAGTCTGGGGAGGGATAGAACATGAAGAAGTTGAAAAGTTGCAAAGGTATTATATTAAAAGACGTCTGTCAAGTTAGCACTACAACTTTAAAATTTCGACAAACGCTATAGTGCATTAAATGTCGCGATTTTGTCGTAATTCAATGGAAAAAGAAAAAAATTTGTCGCGCCCCTCCTTCCCCTTAAAAACTACCCTTAAGTGCATTTGAGCCTCAGTTATCCAAATTCGAGTTCCAAGAATCTCCCCGACGCTAAAGGTGTCCAGTAAGATATAACAGGGGCTGCTTAGAAGATTTCTACCCTGAAAAAATTTGTCGCGCCCCTCCTTCCCTTAAAAACTACCCCCGTCAAGTTAGCACTACCACCCCGGTAGCGGCCAATCCAAGCATTTCCGTAAAACAAAAAGTATCCAATTAATTGTCGCAGGAACCGAAAGGCATATTGCACCCTTCAAAAAATTTGTCGCGCCCCTTCTACCACTCAAAAACTACCCCTAAGTGCATTTGAGCCTCAGTTCGCCAAACTCGAGTTCCAAGAATCGCCCCAATACTAAAAGTGTCCAGTAAATTCTCGCAACGGCTCCTTAAGAGATTTCCACCCTGAAAAAATTTGTCGCGTCCCTCCTTCCCTTAAAAACTACCCCCGTCAAGTTAGCACTACCACCCCGGTAGCGGCAAATCCAAGCATTTCCGTAAAACAAAAAGTATCCAATTAATTGTCGCAGGAACCGAAAGGCATATTGCACCCTTCAAAAAATTTGTCGCGCCCCTTCTACCACTCAAAAACTACCCCTAAGTGCATTTGAGCCTCAGTTCGCCTAACTCGAGTTCCAAGAATCGCCCCAATACAAAAAGTGTCCAGTAAATTCTCGCAACGGCTCCTTAAGAGATTTCCACCCTGAAAAAATTTGTCGCGTCCCTCCTTCCCTTAAAAACTACCCCCGTCAAGTTAGCACTACCACCCGGGTAGCGGCCAATCCAAGCATTTCCGTAAAACAAAATGTATCCAATTAATTGTCGCAGGAACCGAAAGGCATATTGCACCCTTAAAAAAATGTGTCGCGCCCCTTCTACTCCTTGAAAACTACCCCTAAGTGCATTTGAGCCTCAGTTCGCCTAACTCGAGTTCCAAGAATCGCCCCAATACAAAAAGTGTCCAGTAAATTCTCACGACGGCTGCTTAAGAGATTTCCACCCTGAAAAAGTTTGTCGCGCCCCTCCTTCCTGCGACAATTAATTGGATACTTTTTGTTTTACGGAAATGCTTGGATTGGCCGCTACCGGGGTGGTAGTGCTAACTTGACGGGGGTAGTTTTTAAGGGAAGGAGGGACGCGACAAATTTTTTCAGGGTGGAAATCTCTTAAGGAGCCGTTGCGAGAATTTACTGGACACTTTTAGTATTGGGGCGATTCTTGGAACTCGAGTTTGGCGAACTGAGGCTCAAATGCACTTAGGGGTAGTTTTTGAGTGGTAGAAGGGGCGCGACAAATTTTTTGAAGGGTGCAATATGCCTTTCGGTTCCTGCGACAATTAATTGGATACTTTTTGTTTTACGGAAATGCTTGGATTGGCCGCTACCGGGGTGGTAGTGCTAACTTGACGGGGGTAGTTTTTAAGGGAAGGAGGGGCGCGACAAATTTTTTCAGGGTAGAAATCTTCTAAGCAGCCCCTGTTATATCTTACTGGACACCTTTAGCGTCGGGGAGATTCTTGGAACTCGAATTTGGATAACTGAGGCTCAAATGCACTTAAGGGTAGTTTTTAAGGGGAAGGAGGGGCGCGACAAATTTTTTTCTTTTTCCATTGAATTACGACAAAATCGCGACATTTAATGCACTATAGCGTTTGTCGAAATTTTAAAGTGGTAGTGCTAACTTGACAGACGTTATTAAAAGGGTATTTCATTTGCCAACAACGACGCCCAATTATATGGTACTGCAAGAAACCGGTCTATCACCTTTATTCATCGAATCGCTAAACACGCATATCAATTACCTTATAAAAGTCACAGTTATGAGTGAAGAGCGTCTGCCGAAGAAAATTATTATAAACGGGATATTCACTAGGAGTGCGCTCTTTGTAAATTTACAGACGCTAGCAATTGAAAATATAACACATCTTAACTGGAACGGATCAATGGAGGATATATTCCAGCTCCACCTATTAGTTGACAAAACGAAACGAAGATTGCATGGTATGACGGCTGAAAAGGCATGTTCGAGTCAGCATCGCGAAATATATCCGCGTCTAAACCACGACCTGAATGCTAACCCATACTTCATCAACCGTTTTACGACGAGGAAAATCTCACTCATCTTCCGAGCCAGAGGAGAGTTGCTGCCTCTTAACTATGTACCGCACCGTGACGACCTACCAATACTATGCAGCCTATGTATCTAACATGCGGACGAGAGAAGATACGATGCATTTTCTGGGTGTATGCCCAATATTGAAGGAGGTGCGGCGAGCATGTTTCGGTAAAGACTCGATGTCCGTTGCGGAAGTGGATGCAGCGTTGAATGGCGAACTGGAATGGAGCAATTTATACCTATACTGCGAAATAGCTTTAAACTATAGGCTTAAAATTATCAACGAGGCAATGTGATAATAGTACAAAATAAAAAACAAATATGTGAGAGAGTACAGGGTAGATGAACACCCAGAATATGGAGTTGGGTGAACTTCATCATCCGACTCTCCCAACATATTAATAGCGAAATTATTAGAAATCGTTTAAAACCACTTTTCAATAATAATATAGCAAATAAAATCGAAGCACAATATCTGAATAAAAAAAAAATTAAACAAAATACGCGAATACCAAAATTAAGAATAATAATATAGCATTTACAATAATAAAATAAATATGAATAGCAATTAAGTCAATCTAACTGGACAGACGGCTATGCCATGCCACAAACATGTTTTCTATTATATGTACATACTTGAATTTACAATAATTGTACAAATTTGGATTAATAAAACAATTTATCTATCTATCTATCTGGTGGGTGTCGAGAAACCTCTAAACAAAAAACCAAGCATGAAAGGTAAAAACTGACGAAAAATTACGGTGTAGAGCCTCGTAGATTCAGTAATATCGCGGCTGGAGGTGTTGAGAAGATTTATTTCAATAGAGTATTGCCCAGCAGGTGATCCTTGACATTAACTTGACAGCAAACCCAACGCTAATCGTTGAAATTTGTTAGTCCACTATATTGCTAACTGCGTTCCCCAGTCGATGCGACGAGTTCCAGTCGTATTCATATCGAAGGTAGGCAAACGAGGGCATGAAAACGCGACCTATCGACGTATACATCAGACAAAGGCGGGAGAACCGAGTACTCTAGGTTGCAGATCGCATACGCCAGGATATAGGAACATTGAGGGTAATGAGTTTGCAGGTGAGTTTCCTTAATATGAAGTCTACTTCAAATAGCCTTGAGAAGTGACCTCACACGTAGCAGTCGTTGATCTTAATAGGTAACTCACATGTAGAGTTTTGACGATCCTGATAAAGTTAAACGGCCAGCAGTCATAAGCATGTCTATGTCCATGGCCAAGGTGAACTAAAGCGACTGAAATCGAATTTATGGTAGAACTTCTACAAAGATGAGAAGGGGAAACGGTGAACGAATATATGTATTATCTGGATTGACTATTTTATCGCCTGGCATCTGTCGCTTGATTTCTTGAGACCTAGTCAAGATTTAAAATCTCCAATCTAACAACTAGTTCATATTATCATAATTTTATGCAAGAACCTTCAAGAGCACCATTCCTCCTATAGCAAGTTGAACCTTTAATAAATTCTCTTTTATGATCAGAAACCTATGAAATTGATATTGAGACAGATATATACACAAAAAGCTTGGGTGATGCTTTCTTTGTAATTTTTGGATTATTCTGATGAATGGCTGATTTCAGATTGTAAGACGAAACCGGACGGGTAAACTTGCAAGACAAGAGAGCTTTTGTAGTGGCCAGCAGACAAGCATTGTCCATTTCACATTGTAAGAACGCGTCTTACGAAAGAAAACAATCGTGACACGATTGTTTTTCTTTCGTAAGATCTTTCGTATGATCGATAAGACGATTGCACCTACCAATAGTTCAGGCGTTCTGCAAAGACAATTAGCGCGTGTTTTACTTGCATTTTAATCTTGTCGACTCGTCACTTCATTGTACACTAACTTTGGAGCGTGCATGGCAACATTTATACATACTTGCTGTGTGATTATTGTTCGCCGGTCCGTGTTTTGATCGGATAGTGTGAAATGATCATACGGTTCTTGTCGTCCAAGTTTACCCGTCCGGTCGTTTTCTTACAATTTGAATTCAGCCATTGTCTTGTTGCAATAATGCCAGTTGTAAAGCTGCCTTTCTCTGGTATGAACGAATTTCAATACTACGCAATACTCTGTAGCTTGCATGTTTTTATCGCAAAATAATAGAAATTAATGTCTTATGAGAACATTTACGTCAGATTCTATCAAACAAACATTTTTTATGTTTTCGGATTTAGGGGTCCGCTGGCTTGGGGGCCCGTGTTCCGCTGAACACCGTACGTTACGCCCCTGGGTGTACCGGAACAGATCGTGGTAGTATACTCATAATTATTGGTAGGACGATCTTTCGACAAAAAAGACAATTTTCCCCGATTAGCTGTTATAAGCGCTTCGGATTACGCGACAGACGGCAGAAGTCAGCACAGTAGATCAAATTATTTATTTATTTATTTAAGTAAAACAGGAGGTACTCCCAATAATACAGTAATTATACATAAAATATTGTAAGGAATGAAAAGAGCAAACAAAACAATGATAAAGAAAAAAATACATAGTATATTAAGAAAAAAATATATATAATTAACATACTGATAGAAAGAGAAAGTAAGAGAAAAATTAAAGAAACTAAAATGCATACAATAATTCAGAGTTAGGGATTTTGGAAAGCAAAATTCTCTTCAATGCTGATAACGAAGAGGGTAGAGGACCAATAAATCATAATTTCTCATCAACCTAAGAAGCGGCGAATCGAAATACACTGAGAGGTCAGCTGTTGGAGGGACAAATATGGAGTTGGATCTTGTAGGTATTATACACAGGATTTCTCCATTGAATGTCGGACACCAACGAGGTACTCAGTAGTCCACAACAAATTTTATAGAGAAAGCATTCATCAAGAAATAATCTTCGCTCCTGTAATGACTGCATATTTAAAAAGTTAAGCCGTTCATTACATATATGGAAGATAGGAAAAGCCAAATTTAAAAACAGGGACTTGGTAAATCTCCTTTGAACTCGTTCTAAAACATCAGTGTAACCGTGGCGCCCACACTACAGAAGCATATTCCAAAACACTACGAGCCAATGAGAAGAACAAATTTACAAGGGTTGACGTCGAGCGAAAATCACTTGAGCACCTAAGGACAAAGCCAGCGAGCTTTGATGCCCTGCTAATTACATCGGAATAGTGCTCTGTAAACTTAAGCTTCGCATCAAATGTTACAGCAAGATTTTTACCAGAGTTAACACACTTAAGCGAAAGCGCATATACTCTATATGTAAAGCAAATAGGATCAGGTTTTAGGGAATAGATTATAACAGAACATTTAGCCACATTCAACAGTAACCTATTCGATAATCACCACGGTGCCACGACATCCAAATCCATTTGTAAGGATACACAATCTACTATAGACGATACGGACTTGAAGATCTTACAATCATTAGCATACAATAGAGACCCATTTTTAAGTAGCGAGGGAAGCTCATTTATGAAAAACGAGAACAATATAGGATTGAGCCCTGAGGCACACCCGATGAAGGGCAAAAGGACGAAGATACAATTTTATTATAAATTACACTCGACGACTTGTTAGCCAAGTAGGATGAAATCCTAGATAAAAGCCTTACAGGGAAATTTAAAGATATGAGTTTGATCATAAGAATACCGTGATCAACAGAGTCGAAGGCTTTACAGAAATCAGTGTAGATGACGTGCACATCAAGGTGTTTATCAAACGATTTTGTTATAAAATTCACGATTTCAACCAGATTGGCTACAGTGGATTTTTTGTTTTGAAAAAAAAAAAACCGTGTGGATTTGGACATATTAAGCTACCAAAGTTGATATTAATGTAGGTTCATACTAGTTTTTCAAGAAGCTTAGAGCAGTAAGACAATCGAGACACAGGACGATAGTTAGATACACTGCTTGTAAGTCCCTTCTTAGGGATCGGAACAATATGGGAGCATTTCCACTGTGATGGAAATATTCCCTCTTCGATGCTTTTATTAAAAATAATGGAAAGCGGAAGACTAATGGAGGGAGATGTTCTTTTTAGAAATAAATTCGGTATAACATCCGGACCCCGAGAAGTAGTTGCCTTAAGCGAAGAGATCAAGAGTTCGACATATGAACAACTAATAGGTGGAACAGAGTCAGAATGTGCAGACTGAGCAGGAAAAGAAAAAGTAGAGTCAGATATATTATACGTGCTAGCGAAATAGGATGCAAATAACTCGCACATTTCAATTGGGGTGCTTGCGACTTTATCATCCCAAGAAAGCTTCGCGGGAAATGCAGAGAATTTCTGATTTTCTTTACTTAAGACCAAAATAATTTGCTTTCATGATTTGCGATATTATTTTCAATACAAGCAATGTAAGCAGATCTATCAGCGCGAATTTAATTCGATTTAGGGCCATTTTTTCGTACATTTTATAGGCTGGTTAGTCTTATTGCCTAGAGAAGACACAAACAATATTTAGAAAGCTTTTCCATTGTACTGAATGACATTTTTGTTTATTTTGCATAGTTATGTTATCTTTTGCTTATTTACGCTGTTGCATGAAACCGTGCAATGATTTTTTTAATCTAAGATGATGGTGTAACCAAGCAAAATATGGCAGAACTATGCAAAATAAACAAAAATTTCATTCAATAAAATGGAAAAGCTTTCTAAATATTGTGTGTGTCTTCTCTAGGCAATAAGACTAACCAGCCTATAAAATGTACGAAAAAATGGCCCTTAGCTTTGTTCCGAAGCGACTTAAATCGTAAAATATCAGAAGGTCGGTTATACCGTTTGTACCGAACACGGATAGCGTTTTTCTTGCGAAGTAGATTGCGGATAGAACGTGTAAACCAAACTGGACATTGGTTACGCATTTTCAAACTTATAGGTATGAACTCACAGATGATAAAGAACACTGTAAAACACGTTGACAGCTGCATCCCAGCTAAGTCCGTTTAGGAGGTTGTACCAATCAGTATCCATCAATTTTTGATTGATTGATTCATAGTTTCCTTTCCTGAAATTTAACCCTCTAGCAGGACAGACCGCCTTTTGGCGGGCTCTGAATTTATCCACCTAACTCCTAATATGATGACTTTTTTTGGCAACTAATGCTATAAGAAGTTCTGTTTGGTACTGTACAAGCGCCTTAATATTCCAGAAAACCGGGAAAATACCGTTATCCTATTCTATTGCGAGTTGAATGCGAGTTGGTGCGAAAATGGACCAAATAAATTATTGACGCAAACAGTGCGCATTTCGCAATACAAAAACACCTCTTTGCTATTAGCTTTGCTCTTCAGAAAAATTATTATAGATGAGAAATATTGTTTATTTCATAATAATATAAGTGAATTTTGATTTTTTGAAAAGTAATATGCATTTTAGGTCCGATAAGTTAAGCCCGCCAAAAGGCGGTCTATCCAGGTAACCCGAACTTTTTTCTACATTTATCGTATATACTCATGTATTTTTTTCGAAATCATTTTCATTGAATTTTCAACAAAATTATTACTGCTAGGATGTGAATCGATATTATTTGAATAATTTTATGCTGTAGCGTCTTTCTAGAGCAATCGATCAGCTAAAAAATCCGATTGAGCTCTGAAGAATAAGCTGATAAATTTAAAGCCGATTGGGACTATGGAGCCGCTTGGAATTATGGGGCCGATACTCTACATATGACCAACAAACGGGAAAAGGCGACATTCGTACAAAACAGGAATATGAACCGGAAGTAACTGTTATAACTAATTTAAACTCAGGATCAATTACAAGATGAAATGGGGTCATATCGTGCTGTAAAGATTTGGGAACAACGGTTATCCACAATCCTAAGAAGACTCAAGAAGCTAGGAACAAGTGATTGAAGTCAGAGAAGGAGAATCATTTAATGCTTCCTAGGGAGAGTCTAATCAATACTAGTCTGCATTGAATGTGTGAGATCCAACTTTGCAAAAGAGGACTCAGGAATTCTAGGCGCTATATCAGTTTCGTGAGTGGTCGACAAAACCAGGGTCCCATTTTTTACATACCCAAACTGGTGCTGTGTATTGTGATGCAGCTGGTAGTGCTAGCGGTGGTATTTATACCGACAATTTAGTAGCTATACAGACGACAACCTACATCACGATGACTGGATGACTGTCCATAATCATGCTGTTATGCTCCCCTTCTCCTAAATTGGCATATATATTTGAAACACCCAAAAATGTTTCTAAATTCACAATAAAAACACTTAATAGTAATAGTACTGGTTGGAACTTACCCAAAAGTGGGCACAGATGTATGTATTCTTGTCACGATCCACCATCTAGAAAATCCTTTATAAAAGAACTAATAAGGGCCAAGGACTAAACAAGATGGCCCAATCTTGCAAGCTCCTTATTTCTACCTGTGTAATCCCCAATACATAAATGGAAACATAATTGTTAGGTGTACTCAAACCAAACCAATGTCGAGTATTGTTAAAGCAGCCCCAAACCATTTTAGATTAATTTCTGGGGGATAGAGCTTTGACTAAAGACGCACTGCTAGTCAGTAAGAATATAGAGTTATGGTCGACATAGAAACCGCTCCCAGTATCTACCTGCCACAGATTTCAAACCCTTCAATATATATATATGTAAATACGCAAAAATCATAATAAATCTCTTTTCTACCAAACACTGTTTTTTTTAGAGTATTTATAACAAAATTGAGAACATACGGCAAAGTACGCAAATCTACCAAGCGGGCCAGGTGCAGTCTCTTTTTTTGCCGTTCCCTGGATAGACCGCCTTTTGGCGGGCTACACATTTTAGTGTCTAAAAACTAAACCAATTACCAAATTTATTTTTTGGTTCGTTTTCTTTGGTTTTTATGCTAATAATAACCAGCCATAATTTTTCCGCCAAGAAAAAAAATTGTCCGGTTAGAGGGTTAAATAAGTATGACATCATTACTTAGATCAAATCAAATCGGATGTTTATGTCGACAGATAAGGCCGGATGGTAAGGATGGTAAGAGGCACATGATCTATGGGAGCTCTTATAGAATTAAGACAATGCTCTGACATATTACTAAAAACCAAATCCAACCTACGTCCCATACAGTTATCTGTAATATTAAACTGGAGTAAGTCACAAACCTGCATGAATGCATTTACTGAAAGTAACTATGAAGATGAACCATTCGATTCTAAGGGTAAGTCAGGCCAACCTATGTTTGGCATGTTAAAATCTCCACATATAATCGAAGACGCAGCCGGATGAAAGATGTTCATGATATTTGAACAATATTTATATAAGTCTTCAAAAACAACGATTGGGGAGTTACATGGAACATATACACAGGAAGTCAGCAGCGAAGAAGTAAGTGTGGGAATAATAACCGATACACAGTCGAACGTGTCACATTCAGTGGTATATATTAACGAACAATTAATGGTTTGACGAACAGCAAAGAGAGCACCATCCCCACGCTGTTTGTCTGTTAATGACAAATTACGATCACAACGGAAAATATTGTATCCTTCCAACAGCTCACCGTTGTGAACAGATTCACATAACCAGGTCTCAGTTAAACAGATAAAGTCGTGATTTGATGTTAAAACCGAAATATTGAAACATTGAAGTCTGGTCCTCCCTCAACCCACGTACATTTTGATAATAAAGGTTAAAATGCATTATTTTCGATTTTTTCTTAATAAAGGACGATGAAAATTCCGTTTAGTAAATTCCTTCAAAAGAATACCAGATGGCCAAAAAGAATCCGAAATAAAAAGAACATCAAGTTCGTTGGGAATCACGATTTTAAATGATGACAGAACACGATTAGGAAGGTTGTCCTTTGTGAGTTTATGGCAACTCAGTAATGCGGGAACGTATCCAAGCTTGTCAATTATCTTCTTCTTCCTTGCCTCGTTCTTTATACCGCTCCATGGCTTCGCGTTGCTCGACCCGCGGTGTAGGCATATCGCCCGTTTTGGCAATGATATCTCAGCATATTTCTACAGGCAGCTCCATCTTGGATCGTGTCATCGCCGAGAGCAATGCGTTGTTGTTGCTTTTTCATTTGACACATCCAGGTGTTCTTCGGTCTGCTAAGCTTGTCAATTATATATCGTCTTATCTCGTCCTCCGTCGTATCATAAGCGAGTCTAGAGAAAAAGAGTTGCTTAGGAGGACAACAAATTCTTAAATTATTTGAAGATGCCTCTGGTGGACGAGAAAGATCAACAGACGAAGAATTACATGATGATGGTGGCTGCTGTACCGAAATCTGTGATGGAGGAACACAGCCAGATGACTCAGGACGAAGCGGTAAAATAGGTGAATGTATATCTAGTAGATTTGGGGATGAACACAATGGTGTCGTCAGTGGTAATAGTAGATTGGATGAAGTTGAAGCAACTGGTTGAGGTGTTTGAAACTGCTGAGTTTGTTTGTCTAGCTCGGACTTCTTCTTCGCGTTTTGTTGTTGAGTTTGACGTAGGCGCGTTGTTACTCCAGTAGCCTGAGCAACAATATTCGTTGCAGGCACTCTAGCCGGACCTGCATGGTGCGGCAATACTTGTAAATCTGTATTCGGCATACCATGTCTAGCAGAATCGTCTTCGTAAATATTCTCAAGCAGCTTTTTCGCCGCCAATAATTTATTAACGTATTTGTTCAAAGATGTGAATCGACAATTCGTGCAAAACCAACAGAGACCGGAGTCAGGCTCGCGTAGTGAATTATGAATGTACTTTGTAAGTGTCGTGAGCAAAGCTTCGTCCAGCGACTGATTCCAAGAAGGCATATAGAGCCATATAGAAGCACTAAACCGGGCGAAACTCTTCAGACTGCATCTAGACCTGTGGCGCAGCAAGGTCAGAAGGGTATTAAAAAACATTCAAGGTGACAGTTATTCGATTACCGGTCAGTTTATTGGCACATTGAACATGTTTAATAAAACCATAATGGTGAAAAAATAAAAAACAAATATAAAATGCTTGGCCATACCCTACTTCCCTCCTCTCTGTCAGGGATGTAGCCAAGATTTGGTCTCGGGAGGGGTCCAACGTCACAGAAATACGTCTATTTAATCGTGGTATTTGATTTTTGGTTTCGATTTTATTTTCTTGTACTGGATTCTTCCGCTAAGACCACAAAATTAGATAAGATTGGAGAAGGCCGAGCTACTTTTCGAAGAATCACTTAGTCATGATATCCGTTTATCTTGCTTGCAAAGTCGCTTTATCACCAAAACCTGATGTACCACTATTTTGCTTCGTTAAAAGTCGAGTGTTTTGCCGTTAGCAGGCAGCAGAATGCTACACTCCCATACTCCCATAAGGTCGCACCTAATAATGCGCTTTCCTATAGATAATATTAGGTCCGTTTTATTAGGGAAAGTACAGGACAGAAAAGCACAACTTCTGTATGGAACAACTCCTGTCTAATTTATACGGAAGTTGTACTGTTCTGTCCTAAGCTCGACCCAATAAAACGGACCTATTTTGCATTCTACAAAAATTACAAAATCAGTTTGGAACTCAAAGGTTTTGATACATCACCATTATTGGCACAGCCCATCAAAACAAGCGATTGTTCTGCGTTTTCCAGTGAGGAGTAAGGGGCAGGACCGGCCCTAGGGGTGGGCGAACTGGGCCACCATACTTAAGGGACCACCACTCTTAAGGAACCTTTACTTTCAAGGGGCCACCACTCGGAAAGGGGATCACTCAAAAGGGGTCTCCACGCGACACCCGTTTGAAATATGTGCTCGAACTAAATTAAAGTTAAATATAAAGTGAAATAACGATGATGTGATGTGATTATTGATAAGAAATCTGTTATAACATGAATAGAGAAAAGACATCCATCGTCCTCTATCTCTTTCTCAAATTGCAATATCTGCTCTCCAACATCACCATTGCTCTTTGATGTTTGTTAAAAATAGCAGTGACAGTTGCACGGTTGATTTTTAGAACTTATCGAACAACATTACCAATATCCAAGCTCGAGAAGTATAAACCTGAGATTATACCATGATAATTAATAGGCGACAGCCAGTAGTGATGACACCAGAGGCCACTACTCCACGGATTGGTATAACAAGGGAAGAACGAAGAAAAATAAACCTAGATCAAAATTTTCGAATGACGGTATTCGCACCCTTGAATTTATGCTTTCTTCAGAGACCACGAAACCTGAGCATTGCGGCCATACAAAAATCTTAAAATCGAGATTATTTACTGGAAATGTTTTTACTGTACAAGGCACGCCTTCAGGTCGCAAGAAGTTTGAATTAGTGTTTATCATGAATAGGATAACTTAACCGTACGCACGTTACCGACTGGCGGAAGCATTATTTATAGAAACACGATGCACCGCGTGTACAAAACTATCGTCTAACGCAGTGCTTACCAAACGGGGTTCCGTAGAAAACTAGGGTTCTATGACAATTTCTCAAAAATAGGAAATGTGTAATTTACAAATTATTTTTGGTTGAAAAATTCAAGGAATGCATAGAAAAATCCACAAAATGTTGTAATATTATAATTCGAGTTTAAGGCTGCCTGAGCACTCCGGTGACAGCCAATAATTAACATAACTCTCGCAAAGTTATGAAACTCACAGAAACCGCCAGATGGATGAAATTTTGAATTTTTGGCGAGTGAAAAGCAGTTACACGGCTGACAAAAATTTCCCAAATGTAAGTTTTCTTTCAATTGTATGAAATGATTGGAAACATTTTCATTGAGATATGCGTAACCCAAAAATAAATAAATAGAAAAGTTCCTGCGATTTTTTAGTGAATGCTAGAAACATGATCACGAAAGAAGATTAGAATTCCGCAAGCTCTTGGGTGATTAAGAAACAGCTAACCGCAGCTCTTAATATTTGATACTTTTTGTTTGTGTATTAGGTAAGGGGCCACCATCATCGATTTGGCCCAGGGCCACCAGAGTGCTAAGGCCGGCCCTGGTAAGGGGTGCCTCTCTTCATTCTTAATCTACAGGTTTCGTGGGTCTTTCTTCCTGTCCCAATCTCGAAGAAAACTAAGTTTCTGTTTGATCCAGCTATCGTCAAGGGCAAACTATTTGGCGTTTATTCTTCACTTGACCCAAAAGGTCGAGTAGCCACGAAACTAATTTAATTTTTTTTATTAAAAAAAAAAACTAATTTCAACGAGGGACAAGTGACATTAAAAATAACACCCCTGAATGATGCTTTCGAAGGGAAGAAACCTTCGTTCGGGTATTCCGCTATAGAGACCTACCTTCGCGAATAAATGGTAATGCGAAACCCTCTCTGCTACATTAAAGTGGGGATTATGAAAAATCTACGTCTGATCTTAAGTGCCAGGTTATTCAACGTACAATATTTCCATTGCCGTACCAAACCAAGTTCGTTGAAATTAGGCTGAAACAATTTCAAAACGTTGTGACCACTCCTTACAACACTAACTCGCATTCACAGATATCACCACGTACTCTGAGGCGACAGCCCATTTTTCAATCTTGTCATATTAGCTATTTTGTCGGCAGACCTCAAACAACCAAACGAATTTATATTCGGCGGAAAAGGTAGTAACAAGATGGTGGTGACTATTTTACGGCGGTAACCTATAACATGCACAGTTGTCGCTTTAATGCGGAAAGGCAAATTTTGAAGTGACTTAAATTGCCGGAACAGTTCACCTAATATGCCATATTTATTTAGGATCGACTATGCCAAACTACTTTGAGAGTCTAGCATGTAATTAACGCCTGCCTGGAGCCAAATCTTCATCACCCACTAAATTATCTCACGTAAAATCCCAACCTCATGTTATTATTCAAAAACTTCTCGAGTAACTTCTAATTAGAATGTCAAAACAAAAGAAAAAACTTCATGTCTGGCTTGTCGCCCTATACATATAATCTCATCGTCCCGAGCCGACACTTAATATACAGCTCGCTGGAAAGGATTACCAGCATCCAGTAACCGGGCAGCCGAGCCCCAGAGAAAGCCATTAAAATATGCGCCAAGGTGAAAAAAGAATCACCATGTACCTATACAATTTCACTCTCATAACTATCTCACAAATAAATGCAACATTTCCATAAAATATGCATAAATTAAAACTTCAGCATAAACAACGCAAAGCCATAGTAGAGAGCGAGACGACCTAAAGACGAAAAACACCAGGCAACATATCTAGACTAGGGCTATAAGGCTGTGGGACTTCAGTTCAGAGATAGAGATAGTCCATGCAAATTTATTGTAAAGTGGTTGGCAAGTACGTGTGTGGGTGTGTGTATGCATGAAAATTAGTCCTTAGAAGACGACGACGCCTGCCAGCTTGGCATAGTCAACTCTACAACAACCTACAACGGTCTATGACCGGACGGAGTTGGGCACCAAAGCAAAAAAAACAAGGAAAAATATAAGAGGAAATTGGACATGCTGTTAAGATTCTTAGAAGGATTCCATCGTCTGGCTAGATGCAGAAGGAGGCGCGCGACCGGATGTAATTATATGCAATCTAATTAAATAATTGGATCACATTTCACAGGCGTCTAAGGAAGAGAAATTTAATTCAAGGAATTCGCGTTGTATGTAATGGGAAGAGTTTTCCCCCACGGGCTGGTTTTTGAGAGAATTAAAAAATATTCACTGTATGCAGGCTAAGTGCACAACTGAGAATAGCAGGAGGGATTTTAGTAAAATTAGTTTTAAATAAATTTAAGGATTGTACTTAATTGTTGGTAGAAATAATCGACCCGAACGAAGATTAATATGAACGCCTTCAGGATATTGCGGCAGCAAATGCTTCAGATATTAATGTAATCGTCAGATGCGACTCTAATGCGCATCATGTAGTCTGGGGAAGCTCATATACAAACGAACGGGTTGAATTACTTCTGAAATACCTCCTGGGTGCCGATCTCATAATTTGCATGTAGGTCGTGAGCCTACTTTCATCACAAAAAAACAGGCAAGAGGTATTGGATATCATTCTACCATCAGAGGATATGATTCATTTAATCAAAGACTGGAGAGTGTCTGCGGAACATTTCTTGTCGGATCACCGATATATAGAGGTCGGTTTGGCGGAGCGCCCTATTGTAAATCCGCCTACTGTCAATCGCAAAAGGACAAACTAGGACCTAGATTTCAATAGGGTCTCATTCCAGAGCTACATTCACTACTGAACATGCCAAACTATGGACAGGAGTCGGATAACATGGTTGACGGAAGCTTTGAGGTCTTTAATTGCAGAACAATGTCCTGTCAACTCATATCGAGGTGAGAAAAAACCTTCTTGGTGGACCCCTAAGATCTCTGAATTAAGGGTTACGTGTAGGAGAAGCTTTAATAAAACTAAGTCACCGAGACTTGAATCCGATTGGCACTCCAGTAAGAAACATTTAAATTCTTTTACGAAAGAGTTAAGAGGAAACGTTTAGAGAAGTTTTTGTAAAAACATAAAAGGGTCTTCAGAGACATCTAGATTTAGGAAAGACTTCGCATCGAACCTATCCGTGCCAGACTTTCTTCAAAAAAAGGATGACTCCTGGACGACCTCAAGTATCGAGTGTCTGTACGATACGTATTTACCTGAAAGCTCAGCTATTGACTCATCTGACCTCATGATATTTCAGAAAGTCGCTGAAGGGAGCATCCAGACCTACATTTTGCTGAAACCTCCAGGGCCCACCGTTTTAAAGATACGGCTATCTAAAGATTGCGTAGCAAATGCCCGCTTTGACCCCCCCCCCCCCGAAAAACACCCGGAAAGGTCTAAAAATGTCAATTTTGTGTTTTCATATGAAAATATTCGGAATCGGCGGTTAAAAAAGTCGATGAAGAGCGCATCCAGACCTACATTTTCAAAGATACAGCCATCTAAAGATCGGGTTCCAGATGCCCACTTTGCCCCTCGAAAAACGCCCGGAAAGGCCTCAAAATCGCAATTTTCTGTTTTCATAAGAAAATTTTCGAAATCAGGGGTTCAAAAAGTCGATAAACAGGGCATCCAGACCTACATTTTGCTGAAACCTCCAGGGTCCTAGCTATCACCGTTTCAAAGATACAGCCATCCAAAGATCGGGTACCAAATGCCCACTTTGCACCTCAAAAAACTCCCGGAAAGGCCTCAAAATTGCAATTTTCGGTTTTCATATAAAAATTTTCGAAATTGGGGATCCAAAAAGTCGATGAAGAGGGCATCCAGACCTACATTTTGCTGAAACCTCCAGGGTCCTAGCTATCACCGTTTCAAAGATACAGCCATCCAAAGATCGGCTACCAAATGCCCACTTTGCTCTCGAAAAACGCCCGGAAAGGCCTCAAAATTGCAGTTTTTTGTTTTCATATGGAAATTTTCGAAATCGGGGATCCAAGAAGTCGATGAAGATGACATCCAGACCTACATTTTGCTGAAACCTCCAGGGTCCTAGCTATCGCCGTTTCAAAGATACAGCCATCTAAAAATCGGGTTCCAGAAGCCCCTCGAAAAACGTCCAGAAAGGCCTCAAAATCGCAGTTTTCTGTTTTCATATGAAAATTTTCGAAATCGGGGGTTCAAAAAGTCGATGAAGTGGGCATCCAGAGCTACATTTTGCTGAAACCTCCATGATCCTAGCTATCACCGTTTCAAAGATACAGCCATCTAAAGATCGGGTTCCAGATGCCCCTCGAAAAACGCCCGGAAAGGCCTCAAAATCGCAATTTTCTGTTTTCATATGAAAATTTTCGAAATCGGGGATCCAAAAAGTCGATGAAGAGGGCATCCAGACCTACATTTTGCTGAAACCTCCAGGGTCCTAGCTATCACCGTTTCAAAGATACAGCCATCCAAAGATCGGGTACCAAATGCCCACTTTGCACCTCAAAAAACTCTGTTTTCATATGAAAATTTTCGAAATCGGGGGTTCAAAAGTCGATGAAGAGGGCATCCAGACCTACATTTTGCTGAAACCTCCAGGGTCCTAGCTATCACCGTTTCAAAGATACAGCCATCCAAAGATCGGGTACCAAATGCCCACTTTGCACCTCAAAAAACTCCCGGAAAGGCCTCAAAATTGCAATTTTCTGTTTTCATATGAAAATTTTCGAAATCGGGGATCCAAAAAGTCGATGAAGAGGGCATCCAGACCTACATTTTGCTGAAACCTCCAGGGTCCTAGCTATCACCGTTTCAAAGATACAGCCATCCAAAGATCGGGTACCAAATGCCCACTTTGCACCTCAAAAAAACTCCCGGAAAGGCCTCAAAATTGCAATTTTCTGTTTTCATATGAAAATTTTCGAAATCGGGGATCCAAAAAGTCGATGAAGAGGGCATCCAGACCTACATTTTGCTGAAACCTCCAGGGTCCTAGCTATCACCGTTTCAAAGATACAGCCATCCAAAGATCGGGTACCAAATGCCCACTTTGCACCTCAAAAAACTCCCGGAAAGGCCTCAAAATTGCAATTTTCTGTTTTCATATGAAAATTTTCGAAATCGGGGATCCAAAAAGTCGATGAAGAGGGCATCCAGACCTACATTTGGCTGAAACCTCCAGGGTCCTAGCTGTCACCGTTTCAAAGATACAGCCATTTAAAGATCGGGCTCCAGATGCCCACTGTGCCCCTCAAAAAATGCCCGGAAAGGCCTCAAAATTGCAATTTTCTGTTTTCATATGAAAATTTTCGAAATCGGGGATCCAAAAAGTCGATGAAGAGGGCATCCAGACCTACATTTTGCTGAAACCTCCAGGGTCCTAGCTATCACCGTTTCAAAGATACAGCCATCCAAAGATCGGCTACCAAATGCCCACTTTGCTCTCGAAAAACGCCCGGAAAGGCCTCAAAATTGCAGTTTTTTGTTTTCATATGCAAATTTTCGAAATCGGGGATCCAAGAAGTCGATGAAGATGACATCCAGACCTACATTTTGCTGAAACCTCCAGGGTCCTAGCTATCGCCGTTTCAAAGATACAGCCATCTAAAAATCGGGTTCCAGAAGCCCCTCGAAAAACGTCCAGAAAGGCCTCAAAATCGCAATTTTCTGTTTTCATATGAAAATTTTCGAAATCGGGGGTTCAAAAAGTCGATGAAGTGGGCATCCAGAGCTACATTTTGCTGAAACCTCCATGATCCTAGCTATCACCGTTTCAAAGATACAGCCATCTAAAGATCGGGTTCCAGATGCCCCTCGAAAAACGCCCGGAAAGGCCTCAAAATCGCAATTTTCTGTTTTCATATGAAAATTTTCGAAATCGGGGATCCAAAAAGTCGATGAAGAGGGCATCCAGACCTACATTTTGCTGAAACCTCCAGGGTCCTAGCTATCACCGTTTCAAAGATACAGCCATCCAAAGATCGGGTACCAAATGCCCACTTTGCACCTCAAAAAACTCCCGGAAAGGCCTCAAAATTGCAATTTTCTGTTTTCATATGAAAATTTTCGAAATCGGGGATCTAAAAAGTCGATGAAGAGGGCATCCAGACCTACATTTTGCTGAAACCTCCAGGGTCCTAGCTATCACCGTTTCAAAGATACAGCCATCCAAAGATCGGGTACCAAATGCCCACTTTGCACCTCAAAAAAACTCCCGGAAAGGCCTCAAAATTGCAATTTTCTGTTTTCATATGAAAATTTTCGAAATCGGGGATCCAAAAAGTCGATGAAGAGGGCATCCAGACCTACATTTTGCTGAAACCTCCAGGGTCCTAGCTATCACCGTTTCAAAGATACAGCCATCCAAAGATCGGGTACCAAATGCCCACTTTGCACCTCAAAAAACTCCCGGAAAGGCCTCAAAATTGCAATTTTCTGTTTTCATATGAAAATTTTCGAAATCGGGGATCCAAAAAGTCGATGAAGAGGGCATCCAGACCTACATTTGGCTGAAACCTCCAGGGTCCTAGCTGTCACCGTTTCAAAGATACAGCCATTTAAAGATCGGGCTCCAGATGCCCACTGTGCCCCTCAAAAAATGCCCGGAAAGGCCTCAAAATTGCAATTTTCTGTTTTCATATGAAAATTTTCGAAATCGGGGATCCAAAAAGTCGATGAAGAGGGCATCCAGACCTACATTTTGCTGAAACCTCCAGGGTCCTAGCTATCACCGTTTCAAAGATACAGCCATCCAAAGATCGGCTACCAAATGCCCACTTTGCTCTCGAAAAACGCCCGGAAAGGCCTCAAAATTGCAGTTTTTTGTTTTCATATGCAAATTTTCGAAATCGGGGATCCAAGAAGTCGATGAAGATGACATCCAGACCTACATTTTGCTGAAACCTCCAGGGTCCTAGCTATCGCCGTTTCAAAGATACAGCCATCTAAAAATCGGGTTCCAGAAGCCCCTCGAAAAACGTCCAGAAAGGCCTCAAAATCGCAATTTTCTGTTTTCATATGAAAATTTTCGAAATCGGGGGTTCAAAAAGTCGATGAAGTGGGCATCCAGAGCTACATTTTGCTGAAACCTCCATGATCCTAGCTATCACCGTTTCAAAGATACAGCCATCTCAAGATCGGGTTCCAGATGCCCACTTTGCACCTCAAAAAATGCCCGGAAAGGCCTAAAAATTGCAATTTTCTGTTTTCATATGAAAATTTTCGAAATCGGGGATCCAAAAAGTCGATGAAGAGGGCATCCAGACCTACATTTTGCTGAAACCTCCAGGGTCCTAGCTATCACCGTTTCAAAGATACAGCCATCCAAAGATCGGCTACCAAATGCCCACTTTGCACCTCAAAAAACTCCCGGAAAGGCCTCAAAATTGCAATTTTCTGTTTTCATATGAAAATTTTCGAAATCGGGGGTTCAAAAGTCGATGAAGAGGGCATCCAGACCTACATTTGGCTGAAACCTCCAGGGTCCTAGCTATCACCGTTTCAAAGATACAGCCATCCAAAGATCGGCTACCAAATGCCCACTTTGCTCTCGAAAAACGCCCGGAAAGGCCTCAAAATTGCAGTTTTTTGTTTTCATATGGAAATTTTCGAAATCGGGGATCCAAGAAGTCGATGAAGATGACATCCAGACCTACATTTTGCTGAAACCTCCAGGGTCCTAGCTATCGCCGTTTCAAAGATACAGCCATCTAAAAATCGGGTTCCAGAAGCCCCTCGAAAAACGTCCAGAAAGGCCTCAAAATCGCAATTTTCTGTTTTCATATGAAAATTTTCGAAATCGGGGGTTCAAAAAGTCGATGAAGTGGGCATCCAGAGCTACATTTTGCTGAAACCTCCATGATCCTAGCTATCACCGTTTCAAAGATACAGCCATCCAAAGATCGGGTACCAAATGCCCACTTTGCACCTCAAAAAATGCCCGGAAAGGCCTCAAAATTGCAATTTTCTGTTTTCATATGAAAATTTTCGAAATCGGGGATCCAAAAAGTCGATGAAGAGGGCATCCAGACCTACATTTTGCTGAAACCTCCAGGGTCCTAGCTATCACCGTTTCAAAGATACAGCCATCCAAAGATCGGCTACCAAATGCCCACTTTGCTCTCGAAAAACGCCCGGAAAGGCCTCAAAATTGCAGTTTTTTGTTTTCATATGGAAATTTTCGAAATCGGGGATCCAAGAAGTCGATGAAGATGACATCCAGACCTACATTTTGCTGAAACCTCCAGGGTCCTAGCTATCGCCGTTTCAAAGATACAGCCATCTAAAAATCGGGTTCCAGAAGCCCCTCGAAAAACGTCCAGAAAGGCCTCAAAATCGCAATTTTCTGTTTTCATATGAAAATTTTCGAAATCGGGGGTTCAAAAAGTCGATGAAGTGGGCATCCAGAGCTACATTTTGCTGAAACCTCCATGATCCTAGCTATCACCGTTTCAAAGATACAGCCATCCAAAGATCGGGTACCAAATGCCCACTTTGCACCTCAAAAAACTCCCGGAAAGGCCTCGAAATTGCAATTTTCTGTTTTCATATGAAAATTTTCGAAATCGGGGATCCAAAAAGTCGATGAAGAGGGCATCCAGACCTACATTTTGCTGAAACCTCCAGGGTCCTAGCTATCACCGTTTCAAAGATACAGCCATCCAAAGATCGGGTACCAAATGCCCACTTTGCACCTCAAAAAAACTCCCGGAAAGGCCTCAAAATTGCAATTTTCTGTTTTCATATGAAAATTTTCGAAATCGGGGATCCAAAAAGTCGATGAAGAGGGCATCCAGACCTACATTTTGCTGAAACCTCCAGGGTCCTAGCTATCACCGTTTCAAAGATACAGCCATCCAAAGATCGGGTACCAAATGCCCACTTTGCACCTCAAAAAACTCCCGGAAAGGCCTCAAAATTGCAATTTTCTGTTTTCATATGAAAATTTTCGAAATCGGGGATCCAAAAAGTCGATGAAGAAGGCATCCAGACCTACATTTGGCTGAAACCTCCAGGGTCCTAGCTGTCACCATTTCAAAGATACAGCCATTTAAAGATCGGGCTCCAGATGCCCACTGTGCCCCTCAAAAAATGCCCGGAAAGGCCTCAAAATTGCAATTTTCTGTTTTCATATGAAAATTTTCGAAATCGGGGATCCAAAAAGTCGATGAAGAGGGCATCCAGACCTACATTTTGCTGAAACCTCCAGGGTCCTAGCTATCACCGTTTCAAAGATACAGCCATCCAAAGATCGGCTACCAAATGCCCACTTTGCTCTCGAAAAACGCCCGGAAAGGCCTCAAAATTGCAGTTTTTTGTTTTCATATGGAAATTTTCGAAATCGGGGATCCAAGAAGTCGATGAAGATGACATCCAGACCTACATTTTGCTGAAACCTCCAGGGTCCTAGCTATCGCCGTTTCAAAGATACAGCCATCTAAAAATCGGGTTCCAGAAGCCCCTCGAAAAACGTCCAGAAAGGCCTCAAAATCGCAATTTTCTGTTTTCATATGAAAATTTTCGAAATCGGGGGTTCAAAAAGTCGATGAAGTGGGCATCCAGAGCTACATTTTGCTGAAACCTCCATGATCCTAGCTATCACCGTTTCAAAGATACAGCCATCTAAAGATCGGGTTCCAGATGCCCCTCGAAAAACGCCCGGAAAGGCCTCAAAATCGCAATTTTCTGTTTTCATATGAAAATTTTCGAAACCGGGGATCCAAAAAGTCGATGAAGAGGGCATCCAGACCTACATTTTGCTGAAACCTCTAGGGTCCTAGCTATCACCGTTTCAAAGATACAGCCATCCAAAGATCGGGTACCAAATGCCCACTTTGCACCTCAAAAAAACTCCCGGAAAGGCCTCAAAATTGCAATTTTCTGTTTTCATATGAAAATTTTCAAAATCGGGGATCCAAAAAGTCGATGAAGAGGGCATCCAGACCTACATTTTGCTGAAACCTCCAGGGTCCTAGCTATCACCGTTTCAAAGATACAGCCATCCAAAGATCGGGTACCAAATCCCCACTTTGCACCTCAAAAAACTCCCGGAAAGGCCTCAAAATTGCAATTTTCTGTTTTCATATGAAAATTTTCGAAATCGGGGGTTCAAAAGTCGATGAAGAGGGCATCCAGACCTACATTTTGCTGAAACCTCCAGGGTCCTAGCTATCACCGTTTCAAAGATACAGCCATCCAAAGATCGGCTACCAAATGCCCACTTTGCTCTCGAAAAACGCCCGGAAAGGCCTCAAAATTGCAGTTTTTTGTTTTCATATGGAAATTTTCGAAATCGGGGATCCAAGAAGTCGATGAAGATGACATCCAGACCTACATTTTGCTGAAACCTCCAGGGTCCTAGCTATCGCCGTTTCAAAGATACAGCCATCTAAAAATCGGGTTCCAGAAGCCCCTCGAAAAACGTCCAGAAAGGCCTCAAAATCGCAATTTTCTGTTTTCATATGAAAATTTTCGAAATCGGGGGTTCAAAAAGTCGATGAAGTGGGCATCCAGAGCTACATTTTGCTGAAACCTCCATGATCCTAGCTATCACCGTTTCAAAGATACAGCCATCTAAAGATCGGGTTCCAGATGCCCCTCGAAAAACGCCCGGAAAGGCCTCAAAATCGCAATTTTCTGTTTTCATATGAAAGTTTTCGAAATCGGGGATCCAAAAAGTCGATGAAGAGGGCATCCAGACCTACATTTTGCTGAAACCTCCAGGGTCCTAGCTATCACCGTTTCAAAGATACAGCCATCCAAAGATCGGGTACCAAATGCCCACTTTGCACCTCAAAAAACTCCCGGAAAGGCCTCGAAATTGCAATTTTCTGTTTTCATATGAAAATTTTCGAAATCGGGGATCCAAAAAGTCGATGAAGATGGCATCCAGACCTACATTTTGCTGAAACCTCCAGGGTCCTAGCTATCACCGTTTCAAAGATACAGCCATCCAAAGATCGGGTACCAAATGCCCACTTTGCACCTCAAAAAAACTCCCGGAAAGGCCTCAAAATTGCAATTTTCTGTTTTCATATGAAAATTTTCGAAATCGGGGATCCAAAAAGTCGATAAAGAGGGCATCCAGACCTACATTTTGCTGAAACCTCCAGGGTCCTAGCTATCACCGTTTCAAAGATACAGCCATCCAAAGATCGGGTACCAAATGCCCACTTTACACCTCAAAAAACTCCCGGAAAGGCCTCAAAATTGCAATTTTCTGTTTTCATATGAAAATTTTCGAAATCGGGGGTTCAAAAGTCGATGAAGAGGGCATCCAGACCCACATTTTGCTGAAACCTCCAGGGTCCTAGCTATCACCGTTTCAAAGATACAGCCATGTAAAGATCGGACACCACCGTACCGGAGCAGACATGAACATTAAATCTAAGGGAATAACTTCTGGTCAGATCAATGCAAAGTGGAAATGCTTTTCTCAGCGCTTCCCCTCTATTAGCAATTGAGCTTTTTGGCAAGCGCTTGTGCCCACTAGAGCAGTTTGGCACGTCTTCTGCTGCTTGATTCAAAATTCAGTTCACCGGAAGCGATTCAATAAAAAGCAATTTTGTAACGCACACCTTTCGTTTGCAAAATTGTACTTGTTAGGAAGCAGTCCCATAGAGAAAACTTTGAGGGCCGGTTTCTCGTACATCTTATCGACTGGTTAATCTTATCATTTAGACAAGACGCACACCATCTTTTACATCACAATGAATTGATTTTTTGTTTATTTTGCATAATAACATCATATTTTGCTTGGTTACCCCATTGTATGAAATTGCGTAGCAAAATATGGCGTACCTATGTAAACAAACGTTCAAGTCAATATAATGTGCATCTTGTCTATACGATAAAACGAACCACTAGATAAGATGTACGAGAAAAGCTGCTGCTAATTGCATCAAACTTGCCAGCAAAAGGAAAAATCTCAATTTTTCAAATCCCACTCTATACATTTCATCATATAAATCAATGGGGGCGAATTTCCCACACCCAGAAAAAAAACTACTTTTATTAAAGGAAAATTGCATAGGACGTATCAAATTTTGGCTATGATTTCGAGCCGATGAAATAGCCTTTTTAGGAATATGAAGTGAGTATTCGATTATAACAATAAGACTGTTCATCGATTCTATGTAAGAATTTCATTAAATTTTATTATAAAAAAAAGAAAGGAATATTTTTTTCTATTTTATTGTGATTCAATTTTATTTCAAATTTCTATATTTTTTATTTATAAAAATTGTTATACCGAAACTTGGACTCGAACCCGGTCCGCCTGCGTGCCAGTCAGTTCACATTGCTATGCAAAATAATCCTAGTTTCCATAAATTTTGTATTAGATTCATTTACTTCATTCTAAGTAATTTTTTCATTAGTTGTATGCGGGCATTTTTTAATCCTATTACTACTGACATACAAAATTCTGTGCAAGTGTATTTGACCCAATGACATTTTTAATTATTTATATTCAAACTTCATACGTAGTTATTTTCGTCTTATTAGAAGTAAAGTAAAAACTTTATTGGTTTCATTACACGTATTTTTCTGGGTGCATAATTCCCCTTTCTAATTTTCACTTCCTCTATACTAGGAGTATCTTTTGATTTACCCAAGGAAGCCTCTTTTTTGTCCCATTTTACATTGAAATTTAAATTAAATATTAATTGGAGCTTTCCCAACCATAGACGCACCCTCCTACCATAATTCTTTGCAACTTTCGTGGAATGAAAATGTTTTACATAATTCATTTGATGTTTCCTTTTCGTCTTCGCCGAATATAATGTACATATTTTGCAAAATCTTGGCAAAAATTTTGTAAATGGGGAGAGAATCGCGCTCGGTGTGTAAATAAGGGATTTGCCGAAACGATTGGCAACTTCAGCACTTTAAAATGATTGCCTGCCTGCTGACGCTTTACAATAGTCTCAGCACAAGCAGCAACATCACTCTTTGATGTAGTCCCAATAAATGCTCAGTAAGCAAAAACGCTATACTTTCCCCAGGATAATGAGCTTTCACATCAGACAAAAAATGCGGATGCGGAAATTGCAAAAAAATTATACAGAAAACAAGAGAGGAAGTGTAGAGACGTATAAAAAAGTCAGTAACAAGGGTTACTCTCATTTTGTTGCGTTCTCTCTTCGTCGAATTGCGAGAACAATTTCAATTACCACCGAGTCCGATCTAGTGATGCATATGAGTTTTGCAATTTGGATATTTATCTTTTCGATTCGTCTTCTGTGTCTGTGCTCACAGTAGTCGATTTGTTGAATACATAGGGTTCTGCTTATGATGCAAAATGTCGGGTATTCATAGAATCACAGTCAGAGAGAGAGACCGTCATTCGAATTTCCATAGACTATGCTGGCAATGATGCTATCCTATTCAACGTGTAGGATACACTCTCTCACTCTCTCTCTCCCCGGAGGGCCTGACATGTGGGTCCTGCGGAGGATTTTAATTATGAACACAGAATTGTGATGTTCTACACTACACGTTCATGCATTTAGTAAGCAAGATACACGAGCGTGTTGCGGGGCGGATATTGTAGTGTCTAACTGCTCCAACGGAGCGAATTCGGTATTCCAGCATTGGATATTACTCATAAAGTGCCACTTTATTCGGAATATGCAATAGCAGGATGCAGGAGGACAATGTAATGGGGGCAAATGTGCACATGTTTTATAAAATATGAATAGTATATGGTTATGTGTACGATTCGAGTGAGTTGTTTTAGAGAAATGAATAGTACGTTGTATGTAAGCATGTAGGCATTCTATATAAATGTAGGGCAAATGAGATTTATCTTTTTTCATGTTTGTATTTAATTTGAATTCAAAAATCAATTGGCAATCGTGATTTCTCTTTGAATCGGGCAGAAACAAAACATAGAGCAGGACCTTTATGGTAAACTTTCAACTAAAATTATGGAATGATCGTTGTACTCGTATATGAGTGAATTACAAACGCAATTCATCGGTTGATAAGACAATAAACAATAGTTACTCCAGAGTCCGCAGTCAAAATATCCCAATTCAGGGAAATAGAAAAATAGAAAAAAAATAGAGTAAGGCCAACTAGTATTTTTAGTACCAAAAACGTAAATGCCACTGAAATTTCGTCTTGCAAAGTAGCATTCACCGTTGATCATCCCCGAAATGGGGCCCTTCTTGCCAATGAAATGTCACTAAAATGGGGAATGAAATGTTGAGTTCTATATACCATTTTGCCACTAAAATCGCAACGTGCTGCGAACGTGTCTATCTAGTGGCATTTGTTTATCCAGAAACGTAACCGGCACCTTTTATAATTTTCTTGCATACAATCATTTGTGTGTTTTATCTTTGTGTCGATGAGTTTGAATTAAAATTGGGAAGTTAAATGTATGACTTATTTTGATATACTAATCATCATTTCTGGAATTATGAAAACTATGAAAAAATTGAAGATTATATCCAATTTTCGTTATATTTTGCTAGATAGGTGTTCAGCAATAAATATTTATTGAAAAAACAGTAGCTTTCATTGATGAAAGTTGTTCTTTATGCAAAATAATCAAAATTGTAAATTCTTGTTAAAAGAAATTTACATCGGATATTCTAAAATATGGCCAATCATGAGTTTGGGAACTATGATGTGCTTGACACTTCCAAATGAAACTCTAGAGAGAATTTTACGACATGTTTCAATTTGCTACTATCAATTTTTAACCGTATAGTGACAATTACGTACCATTTGACACCAGGCAATTTCAAATGGGACGTTGTGGTAGCACCGGAAATTTTGTAGTGCCAGCTGCTACTATGAAGTTAAAATCATTGTTTTTGGAACATTGCAGTTTCAAAATAAAAAATACCGGCGTACAGAGGGCTGCGCCCGCAATACGAGGGTTTTTTTTAGAATTATTATATAATGCATAGTGAATACTTTTTGTACATATAACGATTTAGAAAAACGAAGGTCGAAAAGGAAGTTTAACTTTAAAAACCATTAACTTTTCTACCGTTACTCGAAACTGATATTAACTGATATGAGATTTACTCGTTTAGATCTTTGATTTAAATACCCATACGTCAATTTCCGATAAAAACTAAAAAAGTCAACTTTTTTCAAACGTTCGGGACACCCTGTTATCTTCTTCCTGCCAACTTCTAAGGTATTTGTGCTAAAGACTGTAGCCATTCTACACATTCATACCAAATTTCATGACACTCGGTTGAGCCGTTCGTGGGTTATTTAGTGAACAGACGGTCAGACGGACGGACGGACAAAATCGATTTCATAAGGGTTTTTTGAAAAAAAATTTCGAAAAAACCCTAAAAACAGTATTTTTTTTCGTAGTTCTAATTTTTTTTTTCTTTTAAAATCAACAAATTTTATTCAGGGAGGAAAGATTGATTCCACAGACTCCATTTTTGGTAATTCTGAGGCAAATTCTACATTTTATGTCCATTTCCAGCACTTCATCACTATTTTCATTATCTTATTGGAAACAATAATTTCCATTTACCACTTTAAAAACAAAATTGTCTTCACTCCTACAAGGCACATTTCACAAGATTCATCACTATCTATACTGAATCAACTAGGCTTATAATATTTGTACCAATCTGAGTCGCGATTTCCAATACTTTTTTTTACCTTATGCCAAAAGTAATCCAATATTTTAAGGCTTTTCATTTTTCCTGGTACAAGAAAATTAAGGCATGTCACAGTCGGATCTTGAGTACTGCCTACCTTTAGCGATAAATTCCACACAAAGTAGCAGCTAAGTGGCAAGAGACGACAGGGTGACATTGGATACTATCCGCCATAGATATTCCAACGATATAATACCATCTAAAGAACCATCTTTTTACTTGCGAAAATTACTACTTTCATTGTGGCATTGATGGGGTAAAATCTACGGTTTTGTTACTTGAAACAAATCCTCTATAGTCTTCCCACTAGATTGTACGAAAATCTATTAGCTAAGACGAAGCAATCACTATTTTATTTATACCATGTAGTGCCCACATTTTCGTGAAGTCCCGAGTTGTGTCAAATTACGTGGTTGAGATCACAAAGAGGTCCCCGCAAAAGTTGTCACCAAGCAGTTCCAAATGCTCCCACGCGGGAACATTCCACAAAATACTTTACAGGATTTGGTACTATGAAGAAGCAATTTAGGTACCAAAAAAGTAGCTTAACAAAGTGGCAAAACCAAAAGCTAAGGTTTTTGTTACTTAAAATGCTGCTTGAGAGGCTATTTTTTGTTGTTTTTGAATCAGTGGGCTCCCAAGAATCTAAAACTCATTTTGCTAAAAAAAAATGATCGGAAAAGTCCCAAAAAAGACAAAAGAGTACATTACATGTCCGGTGATTCTTTCCTGTTTCAAGGACCCACAACGGAATAAGTCCAGCCTAAATGGAAAATTATCGTGTTTTTCGTGTATATTTCCAAAGCCATAGCTACGAGAATAATTCAAGTTGTCAATACTTACATTATATACAACAAGAGCCGCGCGGATCATTCGACGATAATTTCGATGGTGGACCAATTATCATCGTGCCGAGGAAAACGTACCTTTAAGGCACGGCCCCAGCGGCTCTAGCGACTGCGACTCGCTCATTGCATATAAAAACTCGTTTTAGTTGATAATTGCTTGGCATAGCTCCACCATCGAAATTATCGTCGGATGAACCGCGCGGCTCTTTTTGTATAGGTATGTGTTCGTAGAGACAATTCGTGTGATGATCGCTAAGCCATCGTAGTTCTGCATCCAATTTCGAGTCACATTTGCATATTTTTTTGATGCTGCTACTTTCCTAGTATATCGACTATGAACTAAAGGAATCGTCTACATAGAAAATATGCGAAAAACTGGTGGTTTAACTTCCATCGCTGAGCGACCATCACATGAGAGCCTATTTATACTAAATCCGATTTGAATCAGGCATTTTGCCTGATTGCCAATAGCACGTTCATTCAAATGTGCAAAATTATACACAATCAGGTACCTGATTGCTCGTCAGGCCGCAAGTGCAACAACAACGAACACATAATCAGATATCTGATGATTTTTCCAGGCAGAATCGCCGGAAAAGGCGACCATAGCATGTGCTGGCAAATGGGCAAAATTATACTTGTGTTCAGGTTTCAATCAGGTTTTTAGAAAATATGTAATAAGCGCGTTCGCACGACTCGACTTATTGTTCAACATTCAAACAAATTTGAAGACAAAAGTTCGACAGTAAGTTGAATCGTGCGAACGGCACCTAATACATATTTTCTAAAAACCTGATTGAAACCTGAACACTAGTATAATTTTGCCCATTTGCCAGCACATGCTATTGTCGCCTTTTCGGCGATTCTGCCTGAAAAATTCATCAGATATCTGATTGTGTGTTCGTTGTTGTTGTAGTTCCGACCTGACGAGTAATCAGGTACCTGATTGTGTATAATTTTGCACATTTGAATGTACGTGCTATTGGCAATCAGGCAAAATGCCTGATTCAAATCGGATTCAGTATAAATAGGCTGAATAGTGAATAAAGACAACAACTGGCCAAATGCAACTATTTTGTCATTTATAAATCTTAGAGGGGGGATTCACACTATAGACAGGATTTACAAAAACCACTAAATTAAACGAGTCGAAACCCGCCTACTATTAAATCGTATGTCATCAAATTCAAAATCTATCGTGGAATGTACTGTACGGGTTGTCTCTCTAGTTTCTGTCAACCCCTTCTGGGGCATAGGGCATTAACTATACGCCTACTCTCCACCTCATTCTGTTCTACGCCAACGGCGCTAGCTGCGACCATTTAAGATTTAGCGTTTTCGCTTCCCTAATTACCGATCTTCTCCAGGTGTTCCTAGGCCTTCCAACACGGCGTCTTGCTCCGGAATCCTGTGGATTCCAGTTTAGGAATTTTTTTCGAGACATTATTGGGCCCTCTTCGGAAGGTGTAACCTATCCATTGCCACTTAAGTCTCTTGATCGAAGTGCCTATCCTTTCCTGGTCAGTTATAGTAAGTTGATCCTCATTCGAAATGATCTCCGACCAACGAATATGTCGGATGCGCCATAGACACTGATTTACAAAAGTTTGCAACTTATCAGTAATCTCTTTAGTCACCTTCCACGTTGAACAGTCATATAACAGCACGAATTTCACATTGGAATTGAAGACTCGTGGTTTGCTGCGTCTGGAAATATTGTTGTTTGGCCAGAGAGGAGTCAAATTGAAGAAAGCCGCCCTAGCCTTGTTTACCCGTAATTTTACATCAGCATCCGCTCCATCATCTGCTGTAACTACGCTTCCAAGGTAGCAAATTCATCAACTATTCGACTGCCTGTCCCGAAATCCAAAATCCGCCTTGCCCTCCCTGGACATGTGCTCAAGAACTTAGCCTTGGCAGCATTGATTTTCAGCCCCGAATTACGACTTGCGGAATTTAGAGCTTTTGCCATTTGAGGGACATCATCCGTATTAGTTGATAGAAGGCAAATGTCAACGTAGTTAAGATGTTGAAGGTGATCAAACAATTTCTATCCGATACCTTTGTTACGGTGTAATTGAAGTGAGCCCTTACCTGTAATTAAAGTACCGTCTTGCCTCACTCCACTGTGCACCTCAAAACGATCTGAAAGCTTGTCCTTCTGCAGAACGTGACATTGGCTTCCATCGTAGGATTCCCTAGTGATGGAGATTATCTTATCTGGAACATTTTGTCTCCGTAAGGCATCCTAGATGTATTGAAGGCTTTTTTAAAGTCGATGAACATGAGATGTAATGGGGATCTCCACTCCGCGGATTGCTCGATGATAATACGAAGGGTGTTAGTGTGGTCGCTACAGGAAAGCCAGCCTGTTCATCATTCAATGTGTCATACATTTTTTCCTTGATTCGTCCTAAAACAATCTTAGTCATCAACTTGGAAATAGCAGGAAGTCGACAGATTTCCCGCCAATTATTGCAATTCATCAGGACCTTTCTTCGGAATCTTAATACATAATTACGCCCTTTTTCCACTCACAGGGAAGAGCTTCAGTTTCCCAACACTCTTGGATTAAGGGAAGATGAATATCCGCTGCAGCCTAAATATCCGCTTTTAAAAATTCAGTAGGAGTTCCATCAATCCCCGGGGCTTTATCGGCGTCCATTGTACTGAGAAGAAGAAAATTGTCATTTACAAAAATATTGTCGAAATTTGATGCCAACATTTTGAGTAGGGACCATCAACAATGACCTTGTTCGCCTTTTGACGATAAATGGCACCTGCGCGTGTTTTGACTTTTACTCCAAATTACGTCCACCTACGATACATTTTTTAGCTCGTCGATACTGAGTGATTTTTATGTGAACTGAACTGCAAATTTGAAAGACATGTTCGAAATTTGTGTGTTTCGTCTGGCACTGATTTTCTTCCTATTAAAGTGACATCGCTAGTTATATTCAATATTTCATAATCATTCATGAAACGATGAAACACTGAAAATAAGGGATCCTTACAGAAAGAAATCTTCAGAGGTTTACTAAGTTTCTCAAAGACTATAGACGAAACGAGATTGCAGAATCCGATTATGTTATCGATTAATGCCATGTTACTGACTAGAGGTCCTGTATATATTAAAGGCATCAAAGATACGTATATATTTAATTTAGTTTTCTACAAATTACAATCTCAGAAGCGAAAAACAAAATTTATAATTTTGCTCAAGCTTATCCAATAATTCTATTGAAGAATAACAATTCTCGATAAATCCAAACATACAATTGAAGTAAATTCTCCACATCTTCTTAAGCCTCAAGGCTCAAGAGCTTATTATATAATTGGAATAACCGCTAAACAGAAAATAAGTGGATATAAGAAATAAATCTGTTTACAATAGGACAACAATTTTCTTTCAATTAAAATTGAAAGAACGACCAAGAACAAGAAGTTTCTGCGAATTGGGTATTAGTCCGTAACATATCAGTCTATCAGAATATGACTAGAAATGTTACAGTAGAAAACATTTTTCAAAACCTGTAAAATGTGCTCTTTTCTTTTAACATTTTAGATTTTCAGTGTTCACTCTAACTTTTCATCATGTACAAGACAACGACTTCATTATATTTTCCGTTTAAGTCTCGAAGTAGCGCTTAGTGGATTTAAATTATCCAACAATTTAGTCAAATTTCACTAATTTGCTCAAGTGTGACGTTCCATTGAAAACACGCAGAGAGATCAGGATAGAAGCCAGGGAGAGAGATGGTATTCAACAACTCAATTTGTTGGCCGTCGCCGTCTCTGCTACGAATTCGGCACTACACCAGAATCCATGGTAGCTGGCTGCTCTGTCTCTATCTGCTTTCTACTCTACTCTACATAAACGAACTCCTTTAGATTTGCAAATTTCCAGCATAATTAAGAGGATTCTATTCAGATTTTAACAATTCACACGAACCACTCAATTCGGCTGTCATTTTTTCCCCAGTTTATCCTGGCCCTGGCCGCGGTTGCTACCGTAGTCGCTATGTGGATGGCGGCGTGACTCCACGCCGTGCCGGTGGAATCACCAATTTTGATACAAATTTAATAGCAAACGGTTGCTCGGAGTTTCCGTCGAGGTCTCTATGCTTTTACAATTGATTCTCTATGAGGATGGCGTTGAGTGTCAAACAATATGGCGCTATGCGCACTCTAAAATGAACAGACACTTGAGATTCTATAAGTGAAATTTGAATTTTATTTTCCCATGAGAGACGAAATATTTTCCAGTGGTAATTTTCAGGTGAATACCTAGAAAAGTTATAAATTGCGGCGAGGCGAGGACTTTGATGTGATACGATAAATATGCCCGTTGCCAATACACAACCGAATTATTTCACTGTTTAGGAAAAACAAAAGGAGCTTGCGGAAAAATCCTAACTAATTGGCAATGGGAGTTGTACGGTGTTCGGCATTTTGAGCTTTGTGGTGCAACATTTTTAATCGGATTAAAATTTGTATTGCGTGTAATAGACAAGCAGCACAGAGCACGCGGTTCATATTTAGACAAGTGCGGAGGGAAACGTGAGTTTATAAATAGTTTTTGTGGAATTGTTAACAAAGGTACCCATTATAGTTCGCAAAGGATTATTGTATAACATTTCCAGCAAAGTCGAGCGGTTTTTGAACAGGCGGGCTGTATAATTGTTTTGAAATTTGCAGAAAGAGTTAATGAGCAATTGTTTTAGGGGTTTATTCGTTACGTTAGTTTTGGAATGGAAGTAAGCTTAGTAAATTGTTCGCCGAAATGGTTTTCACAATTAAAACCACATCCACAAAGTAAGTGAAGAGGGTTGAGTTATTTCTGATGAAAATTTCATGCATCTATAGTTCTTGAAATAAATGTTTTAAGGCAAATCAGCTTAGGGGTACAATAAACGGTGGTCGCAGTGCTTAGGCGTAAGCTGACCAGACGTACAGCATGTTGCTGTACAGTACAACATTTCGACCTGCCGTACAGCATTGGGAAATGTACAGCAAAGTGTACAGCCAGTGGCGGAACAACTTCACTCGGGGCCCTCCCGCCAACTTTTTGAGTGGGCCCCTTACACTGATAAAAAAAAAGCAGAGTGAAATCTGTCGAAAATAGTTTCGAAAGTCGATCCACACTTTTCAGTCATCAGTCATTTTCCATACAAGTTGACATATTGTCAGTTAATTGATTGACTGAAAATCTATCAATTTGTATGGAAAATGACTAGAAAGTATGGATCGACCTTAAACCAACTCTTTTGAAACATAATTTTGACGTTAGCGTTTCTACTTAAAATCTATTTGGAGGTTGGTTTGTATGATAGCCCTTTTACATAATATTCCGATTCCATCCATTCCTAAATTTTTTTATGGCTTTGCAAGGAACACATTTGAGGGAAGTTTGTTAAAAAGTTTTCCTTAGAAGAACTTAATTTCCAGGGATTTGTTAGTATGACAGCTCTATGACGTAGTGTTCCGATTTCATCCGTTCCTAGATATGTTTTGAGGCTTTGCTAGGAGCACATTTGAGTTAAGTTTGGTTAAGGTTGGATTCAAAAGGAAAAAGTTTTTCTTAGCAGAACTTAATTTTCAGAGGTTAGTTTGTATGGCAGCTCTATGGCGTAATGTTTCAATTCCATCCGTTTCTAGATATGTTTTGAGGCTTTACTAGAAACACATTTGGGTGAAGTTTGGTTTAGATTGATACATAAGGAGAAAAGTTTTTCTTAGAAGAACCTAATTCTCTGGGGTTGGTTTGTATGGCAGCCCCATGAACCCAACGTCCAATTCCATTCGTTCCGACATATATACAGCGTACACTAAAAAGAAACTTGTATACAAAATTTCAGCCCGATAGCTTCAAAACTGAGGGACTAGTTTGCGTTGCAATAGATGGACAGACAGACGGACATCGCTCAATCGGTTTCTCTCGTCACACTGATCAATAATATATATACTTTATATAGGCGGAGATCCTTCCTTCTATGCGTTGCAAACTTCATCATCATCAATGTGGCACGATAGCCCGACGTCGGGCCTTGGCCGCCTGAATCGTTGACCTCCAATTGTCGCGGTTACGTGACCTTGTCCTCCAGTTTCGGAAGCCCAGCAGATGGTGGGTTCTTCACATACGGAGTTCTCCCAACGAGCTCTCGGTCGTCCACGCAACCTCGCTCCGTCAATTCGTTGTGCAAACTTCATGACAAAGTTAATATACCCTTTCACATAGTGACGGGCAGTGGCGTAACGTACGATTTTCATCTTTGACAAATTTTTTGGCTAACTGTTCTTTTAAAGATTTTTCATTGTTATTAGTCCGCAAACAATAAAGACTTTGTGTTCGTCCTGTATACGGCCAACCAGCTCTTTGGTATTTCTGTAAAGTCGGCCCCACAACGACCGGAGTGTGGCATACACCGCACGAAAGATTGATACGAAAAATCGTGCAGCAGCAGTGCAGAAGTGTGGTTGGGCGACTCCAAGGTATCATTCTTGGACCGATCTTTCGTGCGGTGTGTGCCACACTTCGGTCGGTGTGGGGCCGGCTTAAGGGACATTCGACCCTATATGCTGCAAACAAATATTTGGGCACCGTGGTGGGAGCAGTTGAGCCTTGTAGAGTATCAGGTTTCTTGCAAAATGGGTGTCTACCATAGAATTAAATCCGCACCTTAGTAAATGCATAGAATTGTCTATAGTATATAATGCTGTAATAAACCAAAATAATCAAAATCAAAACTGAACGAAAGATATGCAAGGGTAGTGGCTCACCTAAACTGTTCGATGCTCTTTTTTTTACTTAAGGGCCTTTATTTTTTAGATACAGCTTTCCAATCGAGAATCGCTCCTATGTATTTTGGAGGTCTAATGCAAAGGATTTAAATTTTTGAACAGAGGGGTTCCTCAGCAGCATTTCAAAGTTTTTAATTTTCCGCCTCGCTTGAACATACACATTTTGGTTATTTGGATCATGTCAGCTCCTCTGTTGGACACCCCATCTCTTCAAGCTCTTCACTCATCCAGAGAATAAAACAAACTCCTTCGGCTTTCTATGGTTAAGTTAGTTAAGTAAGAATCGTTAAGCTCCAAAATGACGCGTTCGTAAATACTGAAAATTTCATATTTACATGTTTACATGTTTGACATATAGACTGGCGCTTTCGCGAGGTTCTGCTCCGGGCACCAAAATTCTTTCGCACGGCTCTGGCCTCTATTGAAGGTTTTTGTGTAAAATTGAGCCATTGTGATTTAGTTCTTTGAATATTTGACTCTTGAAAAGAAAGTGACTGCTACATCAAGAAAAATGTGTTCGAGACGTTTATATGAAAGGATAAGTTTGGATTTTTCGATCCGAAGATCGTTCAATAAGGTCCAGCCCAGGAGAACTTTGTGTAACTAGGACTCATGAAATTAACCCTAGAGAGATAATCATATTCTTCACCTCTGAAAAGATAATCATACGTCGATTCGACGTGTTGCTAGTTAACATCCTTATAACTTCTTTGTTAAGAGTAACATGCTGCTAAAAGGTAGATATATAATCATTTGTATTTAATATTAATCTGTTAAACTAGTGGTTTTGCAAAATTATCATTTGTTTGTTTATATAATATTAATTTTAAAAAAGTGGTACTAGGAGAAAGTGGACTGTCCTTTCAATAGATTAAAATAAAGGATATCTTTATCGAAACAGGCTTTTAGTGGTTATATCCAAGTGAATACACATTCACATTATGAAGATTTATAAAAATGTCAATTCGGGGCAATTAAAATATTTTTCAGTACAAATTTGTTAAAGATAATCATACGTCGATTCGACGTATATTTGACTTATGACCCCCAATATCTTAGGCTGTGTGGCACCCAAGCCAATAATTTTGCCACGTAATTACGCCTACAGACATGAATTGAGTTAAATCTTGGAACCAACAAATTATGAAGCTTCACTAATGGGATATAGTAAAAAGAAAAATTTCTGTACGTCGATTCGACGTAGATTATCTCTCTAGGGTTAAGAAACAAATGCCTGCCGATATACCCTCCTGTTCATATAATGGATTCACCATTTCCCCTGCATGACGCATTTATCTTCGGTGGAGCTCCACGAATTCGATTTCAGTCGATTTAAATCAAGATGTGGATACGCCAAAGATTGGTTTTCGTTTAACTTTCCCATAGGGGGGCTCTCCATATATGAATCTCAGATTTAGGGTGAATACTTCTACTCTAAAATCAATGACTTTTACGATACTGGCATGGAGAAGAGTTCCTCAAGCTATGGTTCTTTTGCCGCTGCTCTTGAAATTGCATAATAAATTACCTACCTACAGTGGGATTCGATCCCGAGACCCTGTGATTTGGAGACCAACGCCCTACCTACTAGACCAACCAGACTCTATGAGTGATGGAGTTTGTGATTTATACCATACATTGAACGAAAGCACGCGCTAAAAACAAACGTGGTTTAGCAACAGCATAATCAAAAACCGCTATGCGTGCACTTGAATCAACTAGAACAAAGGACAGTATGGGTTTATTATGTGTGCATGGCATCTTCACCGCAATTCGCACAAAATTTTATACTAGAAAATAATAAAATAAATATGAACTTAATAGATGAGCCTTTCTAAACCATTTCGTATAAAATTTATCTGAGTTTTGGTATAAAACGCCACGAAAAGAAAATTTCATAAGAACTTTGATAAAATTTATACCATTTTTGGTATACACTGACTTTATACTTTCAACGTTATAAAAATGTATTCTAAAATTGGCATATATAACTTAATATTAAAAATGGTATAAATAATTTTATCTTTTATCCCAAAATTTGTTACCGTGTAGCTAAATAGTCTAAGTAGAAAAAAATGGAAAATATTGCTCTAATAAAATTTTTTTTGCGCTTGTTTATTGGTGCACTGCTTTAAATGCGGGTTTTGTCAATATTTTCTGGTTAAAAAAATCAAAGCTTAGGGGCCCCCATCCAATTTTGAAGACAATAAATTTTGGAAACGTTACGCCACTGAAAGGGTATAAAAATATGGAACTATTTTCGGATTGTGGCTTATGGAATTCCTCAGCATTTGACACATATTCCGTGACATTTTCATTGAGAAAATCGCAGCGGACAAAAATTTAATTCTCATTCCGCCCGAAGTCTGTCCAGGCCTTAAGGTGGGGATTATGAAAACTCTACATCTGGAGTCTATTGCCACGTTGTTCAACGTGCAATATTTGCTGTCCACCGGAATCTCAGCCTTGATATGTCAGCCCATTTTTTGATTTCCTCTGGGCGGACAAAATAATCCTGACCACCGATACCCTCCCCCTCTGAAAAGCTATCCACCACACGGGTTCTCCTTGACAAAAAATCATCAGCAGGTGAAACACAAACGTTTTTTATTTTAGTGAAGAAATGCAAAATTAAATCTCTGTAATATAAGATATTATGCTGTATATGAATTTGTTTGCAATAAAACTGAATTGAATTGAAAAAAAAAAAAAAAAAAAAAAAAAAAAAATACGAAAAGCTACAACAAGGAAGAGTACACGAAATATGATTAAACGCATAAAACAAAGGACAGATTTCGGAAATTGAAGATTTCTGTAAGTCGGATAGTCGTATGATCTGGCATTTGGCTATCCGTGATGCCCGCAAAGTAGTGATTTGAAAGCTTAGAAAACGGTTCCGATTTATGGAATATTTACATATCGCTTGACAGCTAGAGCCTTGAAATTTTTATAAAATACTAGGGGGTCCGTTCGTTGACTGACTGACTGATTGTTCGTGTGTATATGAGCCGATTTATTTGAAAGTGGTACAAGTCCATTTTTTGACGAAAATGAGTTAATGCCATTTTTAAATATATCTTAATATCTATGATATGAACTGGATTGGAAATCATCATGTAGATGAGCGTACGTGTGTGTCTAGAAATTTTTTCTACTCTTCCTCAGCCCCCCTCTCGCACACCCCTCGGGCAACCCACAAGATGGTCGGCCGATGAACAGACTGTCAACAGTGTGGTTGTCATCCAATTCGCGCCAAGTGAACGCAGTGAGTGTGAGTGGACAAAATCGAGTTTTTCCAAGTGAATTGTAAGAAATTGACTTAAACAGTGTAGGCCGTAAGGCTGCGAATTCGTTCTAATTTAAAAAAAAGTTTATTTCAGAACATGAAGTACATTGTTGTCGGGTTTTCCAGCGACCAACAGAGAAACACTATGAGTGTATCTTTTCACAGGTAATCGCGTGAGAGCCTACATTTTAGTGGTCATATGTGAATTTTTGTGTCAAAATTATAGTTTATCGCATTGTTCATACATGTTTTCTTGAAAACAAGTGCGCGATTGTGTGGTTGACAGCCAATACAATAGACGAGTTTCTGTTCGTTTGAGTTCGTCCCAGGTTCGTACCTTGTTCGTGCATGTTTTGTACGAAGCGGGCACAAAAGGTTACGATGGAAATTCGTCTCGTCGATGTGTTCATGAACGTCTCAATTTCTTTCTGTTTCGAGGGCTCATCACATTGTTACAGTTTTGCAAATTTTTTTTTGCAATTTACGTGCAAAGTTTCGAGTCAATTTGATAATTAAACTGCTTTGGTAAAATAATATGTTAATTCTTTCATAATGTAAACCGTTTCTTGCAGATTTCTAATTGATGAGGCGAACGCGCTGTATGGATAGACAAACTACAGTTAAGAGGTGTGTAGATTCCTAAAAGAGCTGTGGTTTGCACGAAACATTTGCGTAATGACGGCATATTTTGACTTGAGAAACGAACTGTGCTCAAAGAAAATGCATTTGCGGAACTGAATCCGTCTGGTATTACGGTAAGTAAACAAATAAATTTAACCGACAGTAGTTGAATTGTTAAAATATAAATTGGTATGCATAATGATTTATCGATTGTTTTCAGATGTCTAATGAGTCTATCGGCAAGCCAAATGCAGTTCAAGCAGGTTTAGGATCGTCACATGCAGGACGCGAGCCGTGAATCTGCGGGACAGTGTACTAGGGAAGCAGTTATGCTCCGCCACCACGAGAGGCTTCTGATATTGACTATCAAGCACCCGAGCCCCATTCAAACATATCACCACGTGCGGCATTTTCAAATCTCATCAATCGACTGGACGAACAGTATGGTGTGAAGCAAACGTTGACTCCTTGCGTGCTGCTTAGTGCATTGATCATTTTCCTCGGCGTGGCGACCTTCATGTATGTAACGATCAGTCTCGATTTGGCCAACACCATCAACGATCGAAATACTTTCTATCAGATATGCGACGATTCATACAGATGACGTGCATCGATGAGGAGGGTTTGAAAGGAGCTCTGGAGTTACTGAGGACCACAAATGTAAAGATATTACAGCAGAGTTTAGTTTGGGTACCAAGGAAATTGTTCCATTGGTTCAGGCCACTCATCTGCATCTGAACGTTCGTCGAATGGTTCGCGATCTGCACAATGTCGAATATTTGATTCACCAAAATCCACAGTGGAAAATAAGTGCAGTCGATGAAGACGGCACTGCATTGTCTTTTGATCAAGTATTGGCGTTGCGCGATGCTCAAGCCTACAGTTTTGCAATTTAGAATCCCCGCCTTCCGTTCACGTGTTCCGTGTACAATAAGCTACAGAAGTTCTTCTTTTATGTTGGACTCATCGGGATAGCGGTTATAGTCGCCGGAGGAGTTAATTTTGCATACAAACTGATTGTTCGGTACAAGCAATCTAAACGCGATGCTGTGGCCTATTTGAACGACGAGATCATCAATCATTTAATGCGAAAGGCAGCTAATAGTCCAGACGAGCCGCTGGTTGTTGTGAACCATCTAAGGGACAAGTTGATTCCGCTGCATAAACGCCTAAGCATGGAGTGGGTGTGGAATGAATGCAGTCTTAATCGCCTTAATTCCGCCAAAGCCGGTGCCAAGCCCGGTTATAAAAGGAAGAGGGAGGCGATTAACGAAATATAATTTATTTTCTACCCAATCAAAATGTGACATTCGTAAGTATTATTCCCCTGGAGAAAATTAGTATACTGGTGAAAAACTTCCATACAAATTTGACAAAAGTTGTACTTGACCCAACAAAACACACCTGAAGTCTTATTGATTCGTTACTCATATTCCCATTACACCGATATGAAAATCATAAGAAAACTTAAACGTAATTTGCGGAAAACAAGAATTTCGATTTATGTATTTAGTCTTTATCTTTTTTGCTTAGGGCTCCATTACACAGTCATATTTATATTATAATATGTATGTCATATGCCTAAGCCTACTCGATTCATTCAGTATAAATTTTTAGACGTGCAATAAGCGAAATCAAGTAGGCTTAAGCATATTATAATATAAATATTATCAAATATGATTGTGTACTAGAGCCCTGAGTACCGAAATTGTTTGCATGCAGTTCATACAAATCTGGCAATTCAAATTTTTGCGCCAAATGTATGCCCCCATCGTATGAAAAATTTACGGCGCCTATGTTGTAGTTGATAGTATGTGTGTTTTTTGTGATTGTGTTATAAAACCCTAGACAAAATTTTTCCTTAAGGGCCTATCCATAGTCTACCTAATCCCAGCTTAATATGCACTAACTATAACTAAAATCTCATACCAATCTATGTAGAATAACACGCCGAAATAATGAGTGCAAGTTTTCTGAAAAATCTAATTGCTCATATGTTTTATTTGAAAATGGTACAAGTCCACTTTCGATAAAAACACTAGAAAACGGTCGCTATTTGTTTTTTTTTTGATTTGAACTTTAATTTACCATTGTATTGTATTTTCATTTTGTAAGGAATATTTTTAAGTTTAGCTTACATTTGATATTAATTAGTTTTGGTGATCGCTCCCTAATTTAGGGTTCAAATTTTATTTATGGGGTTCTTTTCTTTGTCCGGTACATCTCCTGGATAGGGAAAAATGTTTTTTATAGTCGTAGCGCTTTTCTCTTTGCAGCAACAGCATAAATTATACCGAGAAATGAGGGACATACCTCAAAACTAGAAATTTTCTGTGTCCCTAACAAATCAAATTATGATAAAATAAAACACCAATCCTCTGAATTCGGAGACATGTTATGCAATATGAAATTACTGAGATTATATTTGACCTACTCTTTAAGGCCGATCCACACTTTTGAGTGAGTAATTTCCCATACAAGTTGAAAGTTGTCAGTTAATTAATTAACTGATAAACTCAATTTGAATGGAAAATTACTGAGGCTATGACTGATGACTGAAAAGTGTGGATCGACCTTTAACCATTAATTTCTAAGGCATTGTTTTTTCGACAGTCTAGGACATGTTGCGTTTAACGTAGGAGCTTAGACACAAAAAAACCAAAAAGAATTTTCTTTGTATTAAGATCGATGTGGGTTGCAACAGGATTGAAAATGTGTAGTGACCATTTAAAAAAAGGGTATGCCCCAACTTTTTAATTTTCGATACATAACGATAAAGATATACCAATTGTAGTGATTCCAATGAATTTTATGCGTTTATCTAGGAATTATCTTCTTTCAAACACTTTTGTTGAGAATGACTCCAGTTTTGGGTCTTTCTTTTAAAATGTATTACCCCAGGAAAATTGGCATTTCACTTCGGAAAAATTAAGGGAAAGCTGGATTTTTGCAAGAGCCTTCCTTTCGAGGTCCTAAACAAGATCCTAAAAGTCCCCCTCTCTAAGTGTGGCGCTGGCGGTGCTATAGAGGGTCAAAGACCCTCGAAAACAGGTTTTTCTGAATAACTCGATAACGGTAGCATATACAGAAAAGTCGTGTATGGCAAATTTGAAGCTCCTGTGCCTTTTCAATAAACAATGGAAATACCGAATACCTTCGGGTACTCCTAACGGTGCCATATAAAAGTTTTCAGTGCACATTACCGTTATAGAGATATTCCCAAAAAACTGCATTTTTGGATGTTTGGACCCTCATAACTTTCCTAGGGGGGCTTCCATCGTTGGGGACTTTTAGCCCGTTACTAACAGCCACATGAGCTACAAGTTTATTTCAGATTAGTTCTCTCAAGCGGTTACCGTTATTAAAAAATTTCCGAGAAGCGGTTTTTTGTTATCTCTTTGACCCCTCATAGCTTCGTTGGGGGTGCCCGCACAGATGAATTGTTTTGGCATTTTAAGTTGAGGTTACAGAAGCAACAAATCAGTGTAGACCTCCCTCCCGAACGGGGTCCCGTTATGAAGATATTCACGAAAAAGCAAAAAGTACCGTTTTTGTACGGTTCTGGCCATCAGAGCGCCCTTAGCATTGCACGCATCGATTTGAAATTCGAATATTTAGTTCAGCGTTGTATAAGCTACAAATTCGTCATAAAACAGTTTTCCGTGGACGTTACCGTTATAGAGTTATTCCCCAAAAACTGCTTAATTGAATCTTTGGACCCTCATAACTTCGTTAGGGGACCCCATCTTTGAGGACTTTTGGCGTCTTACTAACAGCCACATAAGCTACAAACTTCTCCCAGAAGACCAGAGAGCACCCTCCCCGTCTTAGCGCCATTCACGAAAAACCCCAAAAAACACCTTGTTTTAAGGTTTGAACCCCCATAGCGCCCTTAAGGCTGCACGTATTGATATGAAATTTGACCGCTTTCTTCAAAAGGCTACAAATTTTCCGCACAAAAGCTTTTAGTACGAGTTACCGTTACATAGATTTTCTTGAAAAAATGTTAAAAATACCGTTAGACCTCCTGGCACCGTTACGAGTACCCGAGCGTATTCGGTATTTCCCTAGTTTATTGAAAAAGCACAACAGCTTCAAATTTGACATACACGACTTTTTTGTGTATACTACCGTTATCGAGATATTCAGAAAAAACTGTTTTCGAGGGTCTTTGACCCTCTATAGCACCGCTAGCGGCACTCGTAGAGACGAAGACTTTTAGGGTCTTGTTTAAGACCTTGAAAGGAAGGCTCATGCAAAAATCCAGCTTTCCCTAAATTTTTCCGAAGTTTGGCCAAATTTTTGTTCAAATTTCCTGGCGTATATATGTAGATACATTTCCACATACCCAATTATCCGACACTTTAGGATAAAATATAGGTATTATGTAATTTCAGAATACTCCACTTTTGAGTTTTCATTTCTTTTCTGTAAAAAACAAAACAAAAGAATGAAAGGAATTTTCTCGGGGAGAATCTTTTTCTCAATACCGAAAATTACTTTCATTCTTTATTGTCATTATTTACAGAAAAAGAAAGAAATGATAATTCAAAAGTGTAGATTTCTAAAATTACCTAATGCCTTATCCAAATGTGTAGGGAAATGAGGAATGAATTTTTGTAATTAACTTATTCCTATGTTACAATAAGAGATAAATGTTGCTTTAACGTTAACTGACAGTCATAACACAACATAAGACATAACACTCGGTAATATAAATTATTTCAATCGGATATAAATCAATATGTAATGGGTTCCAAAAACCTTGACTTAAATATCAAAGCAGAGTATAGTGCCTTAACGCTAAACCTACTGTAAAGTGGGATATTTTTCTGAATAGTAGTAGGGGAACGTTATTATTCTTCGTCGCAGCAAACCTTTTCGGAAGAACTTACATCTTAATTAGTACAGAGTTTTAGCAAGCCATACAAGCGCTAAATGCAAATCGAAATACGTATTTGTTTGGCGGCGTATCCAAGGACAATTTAAGGCAAAAGAAATCAATCTAATAATAAATCATAACGTAAGGTCCGGAAATTCCGCAGATAAAAAATAAGAATTTCGCTAAAACTAATTTTAAACATTAAAAATTTTGCGAAAATTCGCACATAAACGTATTTTTTTTACGTTACAGTGTTGTTTTACTTTCTTTTACTAAAAAAATCTGCTTATTCGCAGTGGAACGAATGTTAATACCGATTATAATAAGCATAAGAATCAACTTGGAGGTAGTACGAGTGACAACACAAAAACACTTCTCAAGGATTTGCAATAAAAAAGAGAAACGCAATTATTGTTGCTTTTTTTTTTCGTTTTTTTGGCGTATTTTTCATTTAAGCTTCGGGGCTCACCAAACACTGATAAAATCTTTTGCTACAAAAATCGTATTGCAGAAAACAAAGTTAATTCGTGCTCGTGGTTCTGCGAACTCCCTGCATTCAGGAATATCTCTATTCTATCTATTCTCAAAAATGATCAATTTTCGCCGAAATTCGCATCTATTTCTAAATCGAAATTTCCGTACCTCTAATCGTAACCTTATCACTACCTATTCCGAGACGTACAAGATCGATTCCTACACCACAACCGCTTGCTAAAACTCTCTAAATACTATTTTTACGCAAATTAGTTACGTTATTGCCATTTTTGCAGCCAAAAAGATGAAAATTAAAAACTTCTTAAAAATGTTTTTTTTTCTCGGTCTAGGGTATAATTTTGCATGTTATAAAGGAAATTATCTGTGCTTTAATTCACCCTTACATGATTTTGCTGTAACTTTTATCGTTTGTATAATAATTCAAGAAATGCAAAATAGGATTGTTTCCCCTTCTCCCTTATACTCCCTGGCGAACTATTTTCACAAACAAATTTATATAGATAAAGTTCAAAGTGTTTTCTCATGTTTCAACCGCAATTTCATTAATAAATTTCTACTATGACTTTATATTTGATCAAAACGCAAACCCTTCAATATCTCAAAACATGACTAAATGGACTTGTACCACTTTCAAATAGAACGGCTCAATCATTGAATTTATAGAACATGGAATACGCTTAGACCAATTAAAAAGGGTCCCAACATCTGGGTAAACTTTTTTGGTCTAAATTTTCAGTGCAATGTATAATCAATGAAAGTTCAATGAAACTATATCATTTACTAGTCTAAATATCCGAGCTTTCAAATTGACAATTCCGGGCTGTCAGTGAAATTTTTGAAATGTTTTTGGTCTTGGACGTAGTCGCGGCTCGCGTTTCATCGTCATTCTCGCCTATAAGGGACGGATAGACCTCGCGAGTGAAATTTATTCCGCTCCGATTCAAAATTTCGACCTACGCTGCGGGCTAGTATCGCTCTTGTGTCTCTCGGGAGCCTAGTCTCTTAAAACCCCTAATCTCGTAAAACGCCTGCCTGTTATATTCCTGACTAGGTGGTGAAATGGGTGCCGGAGGACTTAAGCGCTGATAGGATAGGAGAAAATAAAACAAGCCTTGTAGAAAGCTTGAAATGACACTAGTGCCAATAAATATTAATTTTTGACGGTGACAGTTCGAGAACTGACATTAAACACCTCGTCGACTAGTATACATTTGAAAATCTGGTCTAAATCTGGTCTAAATATTCAAAAAGTTTACCCACATGTTGGAGCCACTTTTTGATGACATTTTTATATTGTATGCGCATTCCATGTTCTATAAATTCAATGGGCTCAATGTACACTGGATAATGCCTTAGTGAGAGAGAATTTGGATTGACGAAAAATTTTGTTTAGAAGAAATACATAGTACCTATCTATAAGAATAATTAATATTCGTGATAATCAGATCGTTTTGGCGATAAATGTTTAACAATTTTAAATCAGAAAATAATAAAAATCGCCTGCTTCATCCTTTTGTGTTTCTTGAAAATCTTTGGCCGTGAATCATTGTGAGTTTTAAAAAGTAAAAAGAATGCCTACTTGATGTTTGTTTGTTTCAATAAACTGCAGAATACATTTAAAAAAAAAATCGGTCAGAACGCCGAGTATTTCATTCCCTAATAGCAAATCTGCATGTTCATGTGATCACTCAGGGTTATTTAGAATCAACCCCACGTTAAATATTTGTTCGGCTCTTATCATGCACTTGTGTCTGACTCTCCGTCGTATTTTGAATTTAGAATAGGAAATGTTTACACCAACACCCCATAAGCCATTTTGCTGCTTATAAAATTACAAATGAAACAAATATAAATCGTACGAAAACCAAGCCTGCAATTTTAATTATGTAATTCTATTTATATTATCCACAGACCCATATAAAACCAGGAATACACTTCATATCCAAATCAGCGACGAACCATCAAACCAAAATATTTCGAAGCAATAGAACAGCTCGCTTAATATGTCTGCAGAATTCCAAGGACCAATTTCATCCCAAGTACGTATCACAGGTTTAGCAATATTTAAATAAAACCTATCGACATCCTTCTCCCTAAATTCATTAAACAGATACCTGTCCCCTTAAACCCATCCTTAAGAGCTGTTTTACTTTTTTTTATTGCTATACGACACTAGAACTCAATTATCATTCAAATACCTTTGCACATCCCCACATTTGTGTGAGATCACCAACCAGGAAATTCCATTAAAGTTAAAGTAGAAAACACCCCTAGACATGCTTTCAACAAACAAAGTAAATGACTTGCCATGTCCGCCTTTCGATATGCATCCTTGATGTTGTCGACCAACACTATAGTCGGCATCGGCAATCCCATTACGAGCCAAGCCATATCGTCATCGTCATCCGTGATCCACCGAATGCACCCATTTCCCATTAGTGTCACCTTAAAGACTTTTCCAGTCGCCACTAATTAAATGTGGCGCATCCCATCACTTTATAGTGAGTACTCGTGCTTTACCTACGTATACGTACTCCTGAGGATGAGCTGTCTGTGTGTAACGTCACAAGGATAACATCCTTGTCGTGTCCTCGTTATCTTATCACATCCACCGTCACTGTGCAAAGTGAACGCCAACGTCAAGAGTGAAAGTGTTAAAACATCCGTCTTCGCACTATACAAGAGCACACACGGGGACTTTACACTATAGAATCCTTTCAGATCCATTTGTTTTGAAAAATGGGGCCAGGGACGACGAATGTCGCTTTGTTTTCGTCTCGTTGCAAAGAGATGAAAAGAAATCCTGAGAGACCTAAGCCCACACCGTTAGGTGTATTAGCCGGTATGGCAGATGAATAGTACAAACAAAAATTTAGTTCACATTCACACCGTTATGTGTGTGTTGTGGGTGTTTTGCGAACATGTTGGGTGATACTACGTAAAAAATAAGTAAAGTACATTGCTATGTTAGGTCTATTGAGCTCACCATTTATAATCCACCCCAATGCTTTGATGATAATCCAAATCGCTGGAAGATGCTACAAATATCTCGCTTGCGAACTCTCACTCAACATAATCCACTTAAGCCGCAATCCGGCCACACGCAAGCAATAATCTTCGTCGTCGTCGTCAATTCAAATTCAAACGCACACGACACCCACGCGCCACATGCCTTTAGGCTCAAACGCACATCAGCAGCAGCATGAATTGACCACCAGGACAATTACACTAAATTTTCTTCTTCACAATAATCTACGCGAGCCTATTTATAGATGCACTACAAAAGATTCAAAGATATAGGCTCGCCTCACATCCACCAAGTGCTTGGGATTTCCTCATAATTTCCACTTAAAATAGCGCTCCCAGCACTCTGTGCACAATTTACCGATGCGGGACAAAAAAGAAACGCACACGTCACGTCACACACTGTAAAAATGATGTCCCGAATATACTACACGTACTACGCGAATATATACGTCGTCGTGTATTCTGGCAACACCAAAACCGCCGGGATTCACACGCGGATTAGCACAAATGGTATATTGGGATAGTACACTCGCATATACACTGAACACCACGTTCTTCAGATTTACAATTCACTGTCGCAATGCCAGCAGAACGAATGACCAGAATCACGGAGGACTCGCGAGAATCAACGCACAGAACGTCAGCACAAGACTTGCGGCTTAATCGCGATCCGACCACGAACTGGGCGCTCCGCAAGTTTCATCTCTTGAACGACATACGGTCACACGGACACGGACCGATGTTGCGGTGGATACGCTTTTGGGTGCCAGTGCTATATGGGATATTGGAAGGCCGAAAAAGATACAGAGATCCAGTGAGGGTGGAACATGCGCATTATCCCCATGAGCCGATGATGTTTCCAATCCGATCCGATGTATGATGTCGCTGTGCGTATTGTGCGTGTTCCTTGCTACCCCATGCACAATTCCAACGCGTGGAAGTGTCGTCGTTTGCGGGAAATGTTCCTGTTCCGGACATTGCCATGACTTCCGACATTCAAAGACTGAAAAGGACATCGAGGATGCCGCGTGTGTCGGCGAGGGTTGCGTCCGGGGTTTCGAATACATGCAGTGAGTGTGGTCATTGTGCGGATATGGGCCAATTCTAATGGGATACTGCCGGATTAAAGGACGATAAGATATTTCGAGGTTAATTAAATATACAGGACAGGATAATTTAAAATATAGGTACAAGGATTCACGTTTTAATGGACAGTGGAGAAGTACGATACGTATGCATGCATAGGTGTGTTTAGAAGCACATTTATGGAGGGATGGTGGTACGTACATGCCCTAATAAAGAAAGATACGTTATTTGTACGGAAGTAATATTTTGTAAATTTATTTAGGATTGTCTTACATTAAGTCATATAAAAGTATTGGAAGTATACATACGCATAGCGCCAGCTCTAGGACTTTCGCCGCCCCGGGCAAGAGAAAAAATTGCCGCCCTTTAGGTACTGTACCCCTTAGGTACTGTACCAAACAGATTGATAGTAGATATTATCTATATGGTGGTTCCCAATTTTTTTCCAGTTCGTGCCCCCCTTGCGAGGTCTGCTCATCCTTGAACATTTTTTTGTTAGTGCAGCCCATATTTTGGAACTACTGGACATTTTGAGTAGTATTAATTAAATTTCACGATCTCCGCATGTTGAATTTCGTCGCGAGTTCGGCCGTGACCATGGTTTCAGTGATACGTCTAGTACGAAAAATGATTTCATCGGAGCGAGCAAAATCCGCAAGATTTTTACCAAAGATTTATTCTATCCATACAAACACTAGCTGACTGGTGCGATTCTTTTCAGAATCGAGTACTTTGTCAATTTCAATCAGCAATATCATCAGCTGTGGTCAAACAGATTTAGTAGCAGGGTTTTTTTTTTAACTCGATGAAATAAAATTATTGGCAATCTGCAACGTTTTGCAACAACTGATTACCCTGGTGAGTATCGAAAGAAGTTTTAGTCAGAATAATGTTGTTGAAGGAAACCATAATTCATAAACGGCTTAAACATTAGAGTTGCGCTCGCGTCGTCCTTCCCTAATCGTCGCGCATCCTAAGGGGCCCCTAGTTTGGGAATCACTGATCTACATGTATGGAGTTCATGAATTCACCACAGTTCAGCAAGGCCTTATACAGGATGTCCCATTCATGGTGGAGGATATTTTAATGGTAGGTAGTGTGGCTCATTGCAACGGGACTCCCCTCTCTATTTTTAACCGTTACAATGAAATAACATTTTTTGTAAAAATGCCCGACTTGCTGAACTAAATCAAAATTTGCCACACCACTAAACATTTCATCCGGAATTATGACTTCAATTTCTGAACAAAAAATTTCCAATGAAACGATGCCCGTTACGAATTTGCTCGTATCTTCCGAGATACACCCGTTGAATCTTTGAAGAATTTTAAAATCGGGTTTTCATCAAAAAATCAAATGATAAAATTTATGAAAACCCGATACGAGCAACTTCGTAACGGGCGAGGTGTCGTTTTATTGGCAATTTTATGTAGTTTTAGAAAGTGAAGACATATCTATGATGAAATGTTTGGTGGTGTGGCAAATTTTGATTTAGTTCGGAGAGTCGGGCATTTTTACAAAAATGCTATTACATTGTAACGGTTAAAAACAGAAGCGTCCCGTTGTACATTAATTTTCCCCAAATGAGCCACACTACCTACCATTAAGAGATCCTCTACTATGAATGGGACACCCTGTAGAGTTTGTTCCGAATTTCAAAATGTTAAAGCTTGATGTAAGACATCGAAAATGAATGCGAAATTTTGTTTTCCACTAAAACACTCAAAACATTTGTAGAAAACTCTGCCCTAAAAAAATTTGGGCTAAAAATAGTGCTCGTTTTCATTACTATAAAACTTCATCGATTTCTTCAGGCTTTTCAATGTGCATGGTTTATTTTCATAAATGCCTCATCTCGAGAATTTTTAAAGAGAATAAGGTCAGAGCTAGTCAAATCGGGGGAACCTAGCCGAATTTCAATATTAGCATGTCTGAACACAAATTAGGCATCTCTGGCAATGTGTTCTGTGGTTTGATCCCTCATCTTGCTAAAATGCAAACCACCTTGTTCGTAGTTTGCCTTTGCCCTCCAAAGCTAGATGAATCAAAGCAATTGGAACCAACTTAAGTAATCCATTTACGCGAAGTTTTGGCGAATAGAAGTTAAATTATGCTGCGAAATGTCGATGGAAATTATGGAAAACAACTCCAAAAAATTATTGATGAAATAATGCCTTTGTGGATGACATTTCCCCAGGGCCGGATTTAGTTTCTATGGCGTCCCTGGGCAGTAACCAAATACCCGCCCTCCGCAACTGGTTAAATTTGAAAGTAGTGTTATACACATGCTAGGAAAAACGTTAGCTGTGCTGTGGTATGTGAGAAGAAAATTTCATGTTTTTACGCGAGTGACCCATGTTATTTTGTTTGCTTGACAATATGGTGCTTCCGACGAATGGGGCCAGGTGAAGGTCCATGGGGTTCGGACCCTTCCCAAAATTGTTTGAAAAGGCATTGAAATTCAGCATTCATTACATCGAATGTGTTCAGAATGTTTGCTAAATACCTTTCCACTTTCGGAAATTTATCTCATTTTTGGTAGTTTTAGAAGTTGTAAACGAATAACCTAGCCTCGAAAACTAAAATTTTTCATTAGTGTCATGTGGAATGATTTTTTTATGCGTCTTCCCCTTTTTTTCATTTCGAAAATTTAAACTTACAAATTGTGATTTTTTTTTAACCTGTTCACACGACAGAAACATCTTACTGAAAATTGTATAGCTAATGCATCATTTCTAATATCCCAAGTGTGGAGGTGTCCACCTGAAACCGAATTCTGGCTACATCCCAGTTGCTTCGCGGCTAATTTTAAGACAATAAATTAGTAATAGAAAACTCGAAAATGTGTGCTTGCTTTTATTAACTAGGGACACTGGGCCACACACGCAGAGTGTGTGGGCGGCCTAGAGTTATTTAATATAGGTTCAGGAACTCCTTGATTGTTACAGGGATGATCTGGAGCGGAGAAGGTCGAAGCGGAACTAACTCACGGAGCGAGGAGCGCTTTTTGCTCGTCGAAGCGGAGTGGATCGACTTGTTTTTGAAAAAATACCGGCGTACAGAGGGCTGCGCCCGCAATACGAGGGTTTTTTAGAATTTTAATGCATAGTGAATATTTTTTGTACATATATTTTATAAGCACGAAATAAGAATTGTGCACAACATTAATGAAATGCTTCCTGTAAATCTATTTTTGTATTGGTCTAAATAAACGCGTTCCAGAATGAAAGGCTAGCGCCAAAAATAGATTTAATATTTATCCAATTTGTATAAAAGTACTCCAAGGCAAATCTACAGGCATTTTTCGATCTAAGATTTCTGCTGGCCTTTGAGCAAAAAGAAACTCAGGCAAACGTAAGGACGGCTTGGCATTATATATGAACTGAATTATTTGCTGTAAATCTACTTTTACTGTTTTTAGGGTTTTTTAGAAATTTTTTTTTTTTCAAAAAACCCTTATGAAATCGATTTTGTCTGTCCGTCCGTCTGTCCGTCTGTCCGTCTGTCCGTCTGTCCGTCCGTCTGTTCACTAAATAACTCGCGAACGGCTCAACCGATTGTCATGAAATTTGGTAGGAATGTGTAGAATGGTTACAGTCTTTGGCACATATACCTTAGAATATGGTAGGAAGAAGATAACAGGGTGTCCCGACTTTTTTAGTTTTTATCGGAGATTGACATATGGGTATTTAAATCAAAGACCTGAACGAGTACATCTCACATCAGTTAAAATTTTCCAGTTTCGAGTAACGGTAAAAAAGTTATTGGCGTTCAAAGTTTAACTTCCTTTTCGACCTCCGTTTTTCTAAACCATTAAAGATTAGTCAGTATGGCTTTATATACGTTAAATATTAAGACTGTTGACTTTTGCTAAGGAAAAGTAAATAACAGTAAATTTGCAAAATTTGAATTTGATCGTGTGTAGCCCCTTTTAGGTTTCCAAATCAGCGTTGCCACTCGTGTTACAATTGTAACATTTTGTTACAATTTTCGATTTCTTGTTACAATGTTACACCCCGAACAATTTTGTTACAATCGGCAAGAGTGGAGGGATAAACTAGATTTTCTACTATAAGTGACATTAACAATTATTTTGCAAAACAAATTTTATATTTTTGTGATTTGAGCATGATCTATTCAGGTAGGAATGTTCAACTTGTGGTCCGCGGGCCACATACGGCACACATCGCAGTTTTGTCAGGCCCGCAGCCAAATCGGAGAAACACAGTATGTAGCAGCACATTGTGTCAAAAATGGAAATGTTTGTAAAAAAAATGTGTTGAACTAAAGTCTAAGAAATTTCTTTAAAGTTATGTTTTTAACAATCCTACCCTTTGTTCTAAAGGTCCCTCTAGATTACCAGCCAAATGGCGACACGTGCAGCCAAATGGCTGCTGTCATTCCGTCCAAACATGTCGCCATTTGGCTGTGCGTCCAGTTTTGATATTCAATATGGCAACTCAACAAACCGCTTTGACAACCGCTTGTCAAATTCAAAGTGACAATTTTCCAACTTTTGTTTGTTCTTTTGTGTGAAAATGAATAATTCTTGAATGGCCGTATAATAATACAAACGCGCAGAGTCCGATTTTGATAATTGAATTTTTAAAAATCACCAAAATGAAATTTTGGTTTTGTCATTTTCTGTCTACATTTGGCTGCTAGTGTGGATGCTAAGGAGCAGCCAAATGGCTGCACGCGATGCCAGTTTTTGGACGCGCAGCCATTTGGCTGCTAATCTAGAGGGACCTTAAGAAGCTGACGGTTGTCTAAACTGCTTTTGTGCAGAAAAATATAAAGGACACCGTGAAATTGTTTTCTCTCTACTTTAGCTGGATTATAACTCGTGTTCACATTTTGCAGGTACTCGACATTTTTGTTCGAGACTTATTACTGTCCGCCGAATAATTTTGACTCCTAATGATATTTCTGGAGTATTTATTTCTAAGTACTAATTTGCAAATTGTGGCTCTTGATCGATCCACAAAATTTCAGCGTTTTAATTTCTTGTCAAAAGTTTCTAAATTTGTTTGAAGAGTATTTTATGAATATTCTGTTTCCAGAGGATGGAATCCCGAAGTCGTTAGTGACTCAGATTGAAATTTGGAAAAAAAATTCTCTAGGTATTTTTATAATTTTTATCCTGCGGCCCGCTAAATCCTAAAAGGCCCTGACATTTGGCCCAGGTCAGGTTTTGATTTTGAGACTCCTGGATTAAGCGCCCGGCTTTGTTGATTCAGAATCTGTGTTCATCCTTCAATTATAGCTGCAAACTGTACCAAGCCTTCGAGTTAGTTCAGTAAAAGAATTGAATTCTACCTTGACGCAAATTTAAACAACAAATTTACGGTAGCCAAAATTTTCGGCAAAATTTGGAATGTAAGGGCGCTAAATTTCAGTTTATATTAAAGTAGCATTTCAAAGGGAACGTGATGGGTTAATTCAAATTTATTAAATTTAAAAATTTTACCGAAAACACTAGCGAGTGCAATTTTTTTATTACAGCATGTATTTCTGTTCATCATATCCTTTAGTTTGATCATGTAATATTAATTAAGTTCGATTATATTATATTAAGCATTGACTGATGTACTGAAGGGAGCATCTCGTTTTGCGCCAACATTAAGAAAAGATCTGCCCCTTCAGTCATTCGGAAACTAAGCTTCTGTGCCGAGTAGTGTCATTATTAATTGTGAGAATTGTAACCAATAGTTTTTGAAAACAAATTTTGACATATCGTTTCTCCTATAAACCAACTTTGTCAAAAATGTTTATGGAGCAGAACATATCAAATTTTCGGAAAAAGTCAAACATTTTCAAACTGCTTTATTTAAATTTACGAGTATAACTCTCTACTATTTGTGAAGCAATCTTTCAATTCGGAATTGCGCACATTTATTGCTAAAATTGTTCATTAATAACAAGATCTTCAAATTTGTTACACTCAGCCTAAAAATGTTACAATTTTATCAGATAAATGTTACACTTAGAAATCTAAAAACGGCAACCCTGTTCCAAATATGAAAATTCTGCTAGGGATTTTTAGAAAATTATTTAGATCTATGATTTAAATACCCATAGGTCAATCTTCGATAAAAACTAAAAACATTCGACTTTTTTCAAACGTTCGGGACACCCTATTATCTTCTTCCTACCAACTTCTAAGGTATTTGCGCCAAAAACTGTAATTCTACACATTCCTACCAAATTTCATGACAATCGGTTTAGCCGTTCGCGAGTTATTTAGTGAACAGACGGACGGACGGACGGACGGACGGACGGACAGACGAGTAAATTTGCCGCCCTCAGAATCTGCCGCCCTGGGCAGTTGACCAGGTTGCCCATATGGGAAATCCGGCCCTGCATTTCCCCACAGAGGAGTCTATTTCAAACGCCTAAATGTGCTCAGCGTTTATTCGACTCCATATTTCTCATTGTATGTATATGAATTTAGTAGACTTGCTCTCTTGTTACCCAACAGACTAAACAAAAACTTTGAATTTCATCTTCCGGAAATCAAATCACATTTAATGAAACAAGAAAATTTTGTGCTATAATAATTTGGCCCTCTGAGAGTCGAAATTAGGATTCATGCAAGGTCCTTCTGGAGAAAAGAAGAGGAAGTTAATGTTTAATCGGAGGACGAAACATATGAGTATTTTTTTGTTCAAAGAATAAGTTAATTAGCGCATAACTAACGAATAGTCCCACTTTGCTTTTCGAAAGTAGGCCGGGTGCTAGCATCACAGACGTAAAATTTGAGCGGCTCTTACTTAACATTTTAGGATTCTAAATGCAGCATTTCGTATCAATTGTGGGCTCTTCATAGCCTCCACTTAATCGAAGTTGATACTGATTTTTTCTTTCTGCTTTTTATACCCTTCGCTCATAGAATGAAAGGGTATATTAACTTTGTCATGAAATTTGTAACGCATTAAAGGAAGCATCTCCGACTATATAAAAAGTATACATATATGATCAGCATGACTTGGGGAGTCGCTTGGAGCATGTCCGTCTGTCTGTCTATCTGTCTGTCTGTTGCGACGCGTTTTACTCGGCGGGTATTGAAGCTAGCAAGCTGAAATTTTGCACACGTGCTTCTTATTGTTGCAGGCTGTTTGTATGTTTGATTCACCTAAATTGGATCACTGGGTCATGGGGCTGCCATACAAACCTAGCTCCCCAATTTGAGTTCTTCTAACTAAAACTTTTTTATTTGTGCACCAATTTCAACCAAATTTCACACAAATGTTGTTCTATGCATGACACAAAACATATGTAAGATTGAATCAAATCGGACCACGTGTCATGGGGTGGCCATACAAACCCAAACCCCATTTTGGTTTTTCTAAGAAACATTTTTTTGCACCAATTTCACAAAACCTTGAATTAATGTGTCTTTACCAAAGCAACAAAAAAGTTAAAAACGAATGGAATCGTACTGTGGGGTCATGCTCCAGCAACCCCAATAAAATTTTCCGAGTAAATATTTATATTTGCCCACTTATTTCAACCAAGCCCAAAACTTTTGTCAAGACGGAAGAAAAAGAATGAGGAGGGGGATTAAATACATGTCATAGATACGCCAGAAAAAAACGTTTAGCCCAAGGAGAGCGAAGGGTATCCAAATCTCGGCTGCGCCCGAAATTAGCCTCGCCCTCTGGGATTGGCGAGCGTAGCGAGCAGAGGGCGAAGCCCCCTAGTTTTCCCTATGCATTTTCCTGAGCATCCTCTTTCAAATGATATCAATCTTGCCCATATATTACGACTACTTTCAAAAATGTCCTTTTTGGATGTAAGGATCGCTCTAAAAGAATTCAAAGTGCTTCTGTTAGCATCATGGGAACTACTCTTAACTAACCCTCTCTTTTGATACCCATATTGACTATTTGTACAACTTTCAGGGCGAAAAAGGACATAAAGTCCTGAATGAATTAAACAAAAGATTTCGGCTATATATCGTCTTTAGAACACCTCCACGAAAAAAAAGTCCTTTCGTGCCCAAGGGCATCTTTCACATAATAATTGCCGATACTAAAATATTAAGGACCCCACCACTTTACTAATCATCCAAATTTCATCGAAATCGATTCACGGGAAGAATTAATCGAAGGATGCCATTTCGTTGACTTCAAGGGTGAATTTACCATTCCAAATTTGGTGAAGATCGTACCACGGGAATATCGAAGACGCCACGCTAGAGCAAATATGTAAGCCCGTATATGGAACAGGCTTATAAAAAGGAAACTTTGGGCAAAAAGAAAATTGTCAAAACTAAACAGATTCTTCCTATCTGATAATAATTTTTAAGCATTTCTCATTGAATCTATTCTAGCAAGAAAAACTAGTGGGCATGAAAAAATTTTCGGATATTTTCTTTACGGTCATAGATCATCATACTTTTGTACTCAACACTGCTCTGGGAATAATATGGAGCAATTGAAATATTCAAACACTTATTAAAGAGATAAATCTACTAAATTCTCATTTGCTAGGATATTTATACAGTATTTTGGTCTGCTATAAATCGGTGAAATCACATAAAAAAAATTCATTCCATCGTTGGCACTACAAAATCTGTTAGCCCGTTCCAAAATCCTCCCGAGATATATACAATAACATCCCCCGAGTTCATCTTGTTCAAAACCACATCATAATATTGTACTAGATTCAATTCCAATTTCCCATGGGGAATCCATAACAAAACGACAACCCACTTCCAGGATTCAATCATAAAACGACAGACACACATCTCCGCAGGATAATATCAGTCCCTCTTTGACTGCTGCTCAGTGCCAGTGTCATTCAAATACAACACAGCAGTGCGCCACGTCCAAGTCGTCCGACTCGTCCTTCCTCATTCATATTTTAGGTGTGGTAGGATCGGGCGCACATATCCGAACCGACGACGACTGCTGCTGAATTCCAAAGGATATTGGTCAGTGGGTTACGTGTGTATTTTTTCCCGACCAACTCAGACATGTTTAAGCCCCTCGTTGTTGCTACTTTATACTTATATTTCGCATCCTGCTATGGCTTCAGGCATGGAGTGTAGTCGCTTCAGTCTTCAGGGAGTACTTGCAAACTGAATACTGGCCTGGTTCACGGCCTGTGTGTAATACACACAGAAACACACCACGGCTATTTTCGTCCTTTTTGTAAACGTGATATTGTATACGAGACGCGCCATTCAGGATACTAGAATTATGTACACATATAGTAAGCGAGGAACGTTGCATTTAATTTGATTCTTCCATAATTAAAAGAGCATTTAATTATGCTCATGAAATAATTAGCTGAGAGAGAGAGAGTCAAGAGAATGAGAAATGTTGCAATTCAGGGATAGTCAGGAAGACATGGACATGGTTGAGGTTTCGCGAACAGTATATACGGAGTATACAGTAGGGCACTGGTATACACTTATTTCGAAAATAACCGAACCAGGACAGTCTGGCACTTATTTAATATGCCTGAGCTGGATTTTATGGGATCTAGATATGCGTTGTGGTAGAGCAGGAATAATGACGATGTTATTAATATATCAGCAATGCGGTCACACAGTCAAGTTGGATTCGGTCACGAGCCAAACACAAGTGCGGATGCAAAAATAAAATCCTGCTGGGTGTTATTGATTCAATATTGTCCTTGAACGGAGAGGAAGAATATTGCATATGTAATTATGTGATTTTTTCAATGCTGTTGCTGGCATTTCTATGCGAATCGATCCTACTCAAGGATATTCTATGTAAATCTGAGAATTGAATATCTCCCGGGCATAGTCAAATATTACAAATTGTTCATAACTCAATGGTCCAAGTTCTTTGAGACGACGATTTCTTGAAAATATCTTAGGCAAAGTCGCCGCAGGCACTATTGTAAAATAAAAAATATGAAATTGTTGGAATACTTTTAATTTCACTTTTCCCCCAAACATCGTATGGCTGCGAACAAGGATAATAATGAATTGGACGGTGTACAGATTGTACACAAATACCTACCGACCGACATCCCGCATCTGCTCCCCCATCGCGTATGGGGTGTGCTTTTGGATCGACAAAAATATTGTTATATAAAATGAACGCACTTCACAGGAAAGTCCTCAACGCAAATTTAGCCACGACAAAACAAAAAATAGAAAAATGGAAATAAATTTCCGGAATTTCGGATCAATTTTTACTTTTATATAGTCACTCTCATCACACACAGCGAAAATGTGAGCATCATACACTGGCTAGCGGTCCGATGCCGATCACATCACGCAACGGGTGCCGGCTTTCATTTTCCGCTCCGTGATTGCTCGTGCCGGTAGTCGTCCTTCCGGGAAATGTGTTTGTTTAGGTAACAGCATAACAATGAAAATATTTGCATAGAAGCGACCAGAGCAGCAGCAGTATTTTGCAGTCAAAGGCAGAGCTGAGAGAGGGGCGAAAAATAAATGTTTGGTGTTGTCAAAGGTGATTGGAAAATAAAAGAAGAAAAATGAGGAACTCAAAGATTCAAAGAAGAAAATGAAATAAAAATACAGCTAAGGAATTTCCCTTTTGTGTACGGCCATTGTTATAAACGTCTTTCTGTGTGATTTCCCATTTCACTGAGTTTCATGTTCCCAGCCTAGCACCTAGATATTGGTGCGGACGCAAAAGAAGTGAATACAATCCTTCATGGCATGTGAACCCACAGGATCGAAAGAAAAATATAAATATTTGATTCACAGCTTTTATTACACTTTCTCACATTTTTGCTATTGTATGAAAAACAATGGAAAGGAATTGACTCTTTTTTGTATCAAGTCAAATGTGCATTGTATCCTTGTTCCATGATATCCTAGAAGATGACATGTTAACACGAAAATGGAGATGCATATCAAGTTTCATCGTTGACACGTTATTAGAAAAAAAAACCAAATAGGGTCATTAGCGGTTTTATTTGTTGTTTCCGGATGTTTTCGGTGCAATTTGATACATCCAATTGAGATCAAAAAGGGTGACAAGCTGAAGTGTGAGAATTACAGAGGCATATCATTAGTTTGTACGGCCTATAAGATATTATCGAAAATTCTTGAAAAGAGAATTAATCCGTACGCAGAACGAATTATTGGCGAGTATCAAGGCGGCCTCAGACCTGGTTGTTCAACGACCGATCAGCTTTACACAGTGAAGCTACTACTCCAAAAGTGCTGGGAATACAACATATATACCAAATCTTTGTCGACTTCAAGCAGGCATACGACAGTATCGATCGAAGTGTACTGTACAACATTATGCTGAATTTTGGTATACCGGCAAAGTTAGTGCGACTCACATGGATGACGATGACTAATACCGTCTCGCAGGTCAGAGTGCAGAACCAACTCACTGACCTATTTGAAACTCGTAGTGGACTCAAGCAGGGCGACGGGCTGGCGCCGACGCTCTTCAACCTTGCTTTGGAGTATGTAATTCGAGCCATGAATATGGACAGCAGCGTAACGCTACTCATCAAGTCGACTCAATTAGTAGCGTACGCCGACGATATCAACATCATGTCTCGAAGGTTGGGTGATGCAGAAAGCCTTCTGCATAACCTCAATAACGCCGCAAAGGAAGTTGGACTACATATCAACGAAAGCAAAACAAAGGCCATGATGCAATCGAAAACAAGGACGCCAGAAAATTCAAGCATCACAGTGGGGGACCTTAATATCGAGTATGTAGACAACTTCAACTATCTGGGTTGTAACTTATCAAAGGACGCCAACGAAACCGACGAAATTAAGCGACGGATACAACTAGCCAATAAGACATATTTCTCGGTCCTCCCTATAATTAATTCGAAACTTGCGCACAGGAACACGAAGCTCCGCGTGTACAAAACGATCATCCGACCCGTGCTATGTTATGGCTGCGAAGCCTCCGAAGTTTTGCTAAACCGATTCGAACGAAAGGTCCTTCGGCGAATTTTCGGGGCCATTCGCGAGCGAGACCAATGGCGTATCCGATACAACCATGAGTTGTATCAATTGTACGATGAGCTGGAAGTATCGAAAATCGTGAAGCTTCAACGTCTGCAATGGGCGGGGCATGTACAACGGATGGGCGACAATCGCATGCCAAAGAAAGTTATGAACGCACAACGAATTGACGGAGCGAGGTTGCGTGGACGACCGAGAGCTCGCTGGGAGAACTCCGTAGGTGAAGACGCCCACCAGTTGCTGGGCTTCCGAAACTGGAGGACAAGGTCACGTAACCGCGACAATTGGAGGTCAACGATTCAGGCGGCCAAGGCCCGACGTCGGGCTATCGTGCCACATTGATGATGATGATGAATTGAGATCAAAGGCGCCCTAGATTATAAATACTAATTAGAAGTAACCGAAGGCATGGGCTTATTGGGCTATATTCCTAGTTATATGGACAGAGCCTAGCAATTTAAGGTCGATCTCACTTAAATATTGACAACTGGGATCGAGCAAAGCAATATGCTGGCAGTGTTTATGAAAAGAATTACCTTACCCCACGGTTTCTGCCCAATTGCACTAACATACAGCCACCGAAATAAATATAATTTCACACACAAATTCTACCATTTTTCGCTTCTTATAATTTCTGGACCGTTATAAATTTCGAAAATGATTTTTATTGTGTTGTCTACAAACGCAGGCCTGTAGAGAGGGAGGGAGGAACGGGGGGATTCCCCCCGGGCCCGGGATTTCTTAGAGGGCCCGGATTTTGACACAAAAGTTGTGCTTTAGTTTGTTTTTTACATACAAATTGCTATTTTGGGGTTCTTTAACTAAGAACCCTTATACATATGTACTGCTTTTAGCGTTTTAACAACAATTCATAATACTGTGCACTAGGCTTGGGGCCCCTAATCTATTTTTGAATTTTGAGAACTAGGGCCCGAATCAGCATATTCAATCAACATGATAGTTTCGTTACTAAATTTCAATTAAGAAATTTCGACTTCTTCATCAAGTAGCGTACAGTTTTTCGAAATATTTGTGTTTAAAGTTAAAATAGGAGTACAGCGTCATTTTTTTCAAGGAGGACTTTTCCGAGCGATTTTGATTTTGTGTACATACTGCTGCTGCTTATGAAATTGTTTTCAAGATACCAGCACACAGATGTTGATCACTTAAATTGTTGAATCTTAATTTAAATCTATCTATCTACCAGTACTTGCCAACACGGTAACAAAAAATTTAAGGTTTTTTGAAATAGGTAAAATAGGAAGAAATAAAAATCCTTTAAATTCGTAGCGTTGCGCATTTTGAAAGTCAATTTTATAGAGTAAAGACCAACATTCTGGGCCACTGCGAGTGTGCTAATAAATTACAGATTTGAGCTCCTCAAGCATTTGTTAGAACTGTGAACTGTATCCGCCTTGTTTTGCTAAAAGCTTTGTAACGGTTGAGGTACAGAATAGACCACAGCTTTTTCCTACGAAAAATCTTCAACCAGAAAAAAAAAATAAGTAAATTTGCCTAGTTTATTGCATTATACTCTTTCTATTTTGCGTGTAGTACAACCTTTATTATTGATCTGTAAAATGAACACTTGAGCCAATTTCACTCGTATAGTCTTCAAATCGAATTAAAAAATAATATTTATGAATGATCCTATCCTATCGAGAATGACTGTCGAAAATTTCAAGGCTTTCTTCATATCAAAGTTCGAATATAGGTTGGAATCTTACTTCACCAATAGAACAGAAATTTTCTAAGGCCGTGTTTTTTTACATCGAGGGCAGGTTTGCTAACCCAGACGGGCAAAAAAAACTATCGAGGGTAGCATCCAGGTTAAATTTCAAATTGTCACGTAGGCATTGCCATTAATTTCAAAACATTGCTCAAAAATATTAAAGCCCCGTTTTCACTTTACAAACGCAAAAGTGTAATTTTTGTAATGTAATGTAATTTTTTTTAACGAAAACATATTTTTATGTAGGAATCATAATTTTGTTAGAATAAGAATTCGACGAACAACATTTTTAACATGAATTTACAAACAAAAACTATATTTTTTGCACACACTTGTGTATTGCATGTAAACTATACCTTAGAGCTTTTCATTTCAACATTTAATTTTTGCTAGTCATTGGAAAACGTACTAGAAAATAATTGGGATTGCATACATTTAGGCGAGTTTTGGAAAGCTCATTAAATCTGGATAGCAATATTATTTCTAACCTGAATAAAGTCACAGGTTAGCGTTTGAATGAAAATTACCCCGGATAGTGTAGGTTACCTAATTAAAAAACACGGCCTAAATAATTTTGTTGGGACAAGGGAATCAATAATTTTTCAATATTTTTTCTTGGGAGAACTAAATGCGTTCTACCACAGTGAGTCTTTACTATTACTAGGAACATATTTGGGTGAAATATGGTTTAGATTGGTTCATAAAGAAAAAGTTTTTCTTAGAAGAACCTTATTTTCAGGGGCAGCCCCCATGGCCCGATTTCATTCGTTATACACAGCGTACACTAAAAAAATCTCGTCACACTGATCAATAATATACATATATACTTTATATAGTAGGAAGTGCCTCCTTCTGTGCGTTGCCAACTTCATGACAAAGTTAAAATACCCTTTCATATAGTGACGGATATGAAAACAAAACACACACACACACAAACTGTTAAACTATCCAGTTAACCCCGTTTTTTGTGAGTTTAGTATGTAAAAATGCATCACGAATGAATTCAGTTGTAGAAAACATCCGGATTACTGAGACTGAGCCGATTCAGTGTGGACGCCGGATTATGAGGTGTTCCGGATTAAATGGAGGCTGGATTATAGAGATAATTGTACAATTTGTTTGAGGACCGATATGTCAAAAAAAAATTTCTTCGATTCATAATTTTTTATCGTATGGAAGAGGTGGGCCCGGAATCATTGTCCCCCCGGGCCCGGATTTTCTCTCCACGGCCCTGTACAAACGTTTCAAAAACTGGTACTTTGGAGAAATCATTTGCGTCAGTTTCACTGAAGACTCAATAGTGTCCGAATCGTGCGTTAAGTGTTGCCAAATATTTAAACGTTCACGTCCGTTATCTTTCAATTTCTCGCACCGGTAGTGTTTTTTTTGTCGTTTTTTTTTGTGGGAAACAGTCTGGTAACATTTAAACGAAACTTAACAAAAAAAATTTTACCTATAAGTGTGCAGATTCTACACTCCAACAAGGACCTCAAATTCATCAAAAGGCAGTAAAAGCCACCTTTGTACCAACATAATAAGGGCGAAGCGTCATCAATGGGGCCAACAACATATGGATTTTGGCGAAAAGTCGAAAATTATTATTTTCAATGACGAAAAAAAGTTTAATCTGGATGGCCACGATGGTGTTCAATATTATTGGCACCATTTAGGACGAGAAAAATAAATAAGTTGCCATGAGCCGAAACTTTGGTGGTGGCTCTATTTATTTATTTATTTATTTATTATAGGCAAACTGAACAGAACAACAATAATTCTAATAACACAGCACCTTAAGAAACTATAGAAATCTAAAGTTATAGAAAAGAAGAGGAAAAATGAAATGAAATGAAAATATTATTAAACTAATTGTAAGAGTAAGAAAGCAAAAACGTAAAATCCAAGAATTTAAATAGGTAAGCTACAAAATGCAAGAAATTAATTGTACATGCAAGATCGAGTATGGAAACTACATAGAATGTATTTATAATCACTGCTAAAAATATTAATTTAATTAAGACATCAGAGCGCGCCTGACTGCATAAATGGAAGAAGGCAGCGGACCAAGTCCACGCTCCAAATCGTCGTAACTGCGCATCATTCTGATAATAGACGAGTTCAAGTAGGTGGAAAGACAAACAGTTGGGGGGTTAAAAATGGCTACACTACGAGTCCTATAACTGGGAAGTCTATACACAGTATCCTCTACTGTAGAAGTAATTATAAGCCCTTTGCAGATTTTGTATAGAAAACAAAGGTCAAGAAAACACCTTCTTTTCTTCAAGGACATAATGTTTAAAAAGATAAGACGTTGAGGATACTGTAGATAAGGTATTCCATATTTAAAAAATAAAGATTTAGTGAATCTGCGTTGAACTGATTCTAAGTCTGTTCTGTTTTGTTCTGCAGATAGTGACCAAATAACAGACGCATATTCCAGTAAACTGCGTAAAAGGAATAGTTTTACAGCAGTTCCAATGTTACGAAAATCACTGGAACATGGTAATACGAAACCAGAAAGTTTAGATGTTTTAAGAACCAAATTCTCAATATGGACGTTAAACTTCAGCTTAGTTTCAAAGGTTACGCCTAGGTCGTCAACTGTTGAGACACATTTAAGAGGAAGGGAATTAATTTGATAACGATAGGAAAATGGAAAAGGTTTAAGGGAATATATCATCTGAGCACATTTAGAAACATTTAGGTGCAGACCGTTCCTAAGGCACCATTCAAATAAGGTATCCAGGTCGGCTTGCAACGAGATAGCGTCATCCAGCCTTGAAACCGGCGTGAATAGCTTGCAATCATCAGCATATAATAAAGAATGGTTTTTCAGAAGTGGAGGCAGGTCATTAATAAAGAACAAAAAAAGTAATGGGCCTAATATTGACCCTTGAGGTACCCCAGAGCACGGGTTAAACGGCAAAGAAACCAAATCTTTAAAAGCGACTAATGAGCTTCTATCCATAAGGTACGAAGCTAACCAACCTAAAAGAATGGGAGTGAAACCAGAAATGCCAATTTTTTGAAGAAGGATACCATGATTCACTGAGTCAAACGCTTTAGAAAAGTCGGTATAAATCACATGTACATCGCAATGTTTTTTGAATGACTTTCCTACATACTCGACAAACTCAACTAAATTTGTGACCGTTGCCTGCGCAGAAACCATGTTGGGTCGAGACAATAAGATGGCTGAAACAATCCCAAATGAGGTTGAATATGATACGCTCAAGAATTTTGGAGCAGGAAGACAGCAATGAAATAGGGCGATAATTTGAAGCAATGCTTGAATCACCTTTTTTCGGAATAGGAACGGTATAGGATAGCTTCCAAAGGGGAGGGAAAACCCCTTGTCTAATACTCTTGTTGAAAATTATCGCAAGAGGTAAGCATAAAGACAGGCTGCACTTCTTTGGGAAGTAATTGGAGATTCCATCGGGACCAGAAGAAGAATTGTTTTTAAATGATGCAATAATTGTGCCCACATAAGCTTCTTGAATATTAGGGAAAAAAGTAAGGTGATTAGAATCATGAAAAGTAGTATAAGCAGAAGAGTTACAGGTTTCACTAAAATGGCTAGCAAAGTAGCGGGGAAACAATTCACATATGTCTTTTGGATTGCTTGCAGTTAACTGGCCAAATGAAAGCTTAGAAGGATGTGAAGATGACGAGCGCATATTTCGAACATATGACCATAACAGTTTGCCTTCGCCTTTGTTGACGCTGCTTTCTATGCTAATAATGTAAGCATTACGTGCTGCCATTATCATTTTTTTCATTTTGACTCTGATTCGACGAAATGCAATTAGGTCACAGTTTCTGTTGTAACGTCTATAACGCAAACGAATTTTGTTCTTTTTCCTTATAAGCCTGTGTAGATAAGGTATGAACCATATAGGACCAATGCGGAACGTTTTCCTGTGTGACTTCATATAAAATATTATAGAATGCATCCACCGCAGAGTCGCAGTTAACATCAGAAAGGACGCTCGACCAATTAATCTGACTCAATTTAGCATTAATTACTTCATAATTGGCCTTGAAATAATGAAACCGTGGAAGTTTATACCTGTGCCGACAAGGAGAAATGTTGAGGAGAAGTTCGTAAGAAATGGCAGGATCGTAAGAGTCACATAGGGAACATAGGAGATTGTATGGTTTGAGGGCGATAAACACGACAAAGGTAAATTGCTGAGTGCAAGGTCCAACGTTCTATTCTATGTTAATAAGATTAGAATAATATGCAAAAAGATCAGAGAAGACAGCATTTGAAGAGGCACACGGAACGTATACGCAAGAAAGTATGAGCGCCGACGAACCTGAAATTTGAACTTTAATGGTAACACAGTCAAAGGGCTCAAACTCTGTTGATGAGATAAAAGAACATACTATATGTGGTCTTTGACGGCAATGAGTACACTATGATGATTTGGGGTGCATTTTCATTTGCAGGGAACTTACCTTTGGCCTAGGTTAAACGGGAAATTACCGCGATTATGTGGAGATATTAGAGACATTGCTCATTGACCACCTGTATGGGTAATGTTGTTATTGTAACCCCATGTATAGTTACACCATACTCACCGGAGTGCAAAAACAACACGCATATTAATTCCATGTCTCTCTCTCTTAGTCTTTGCAGCGTAGTTCACTCAAAGATCTGGTCACCTTCTTCTAGAACCACCGAAATAATTTATAATTTGACCCATAAAAGCTTTAAAAATCAATGAAATTAAATATGAAATCGGTCGACTACAAATTATTTATAAGGGAAATAATACTCCCACTCACACCGGAGTGCAAGAAAAAACGCCCAGTATTGTGTTTGTTGAAAATGCGTTGTACAGTCGAGCTGAAGGTGTATGGCGACTCTAACGAATAACATTACGAATAAGAATTGTAATTATGTACATACCGCGCATACATACAGAGTCATGCAAGGCAAAGGAGCAAAAGTGCGCTAAGGGCGCATACGCATACAGTATAACGCCGAGCTTTTCTCGCCCGTGCGATTAAATGCGATGCGATTTGTGCACACACAATGCGACGTGTTGGGCCGGGCGATTTGTTACGAGACGATGCGATTTGTTGCGATGGGAAGAAAACCTTATTTTTTCAAGTGGATTTTATACGTGGGCTGGTGCGTGCGTTTTGCCGCTGTTTGGTGCTGATATGAGCATGATTTCAGATCAATGATTTCGTGGCATGGCGCTTCGAGTGTTCTACCACTAGAGTAAAACTTGTTTGAAACAGATACGTTCATGTACACATAGATGATGACAGTTCTGGTCGAAGAGCTCGTTGTGTAGCACGGGAGAGTCAGTTGCGGTAAGTCAAGAATGCTGTAAATTGTTAAATGCTGTACGATATGTATAAATGCTGAACGTCTGGTCAGCTTTCCCTATCAGCCTCAAATTACCAATACAATCGGAATTTTTTTTACCGTTACCGCTCTTTTTGGGAAAGTCATCGAAAATCGTGATTTGCCATGCCAAATCATAATTTACAGCCCTCCTGATCACTTAATCCAAGATTTGATTTCAGTTTCAGAAACTAAACAAAAATTTCACAAAAACTGAAGTTTTTCCTTTTGCCAACATTATTGCCGCTTTCAAGATACAGTTGCTCAAACTCAATAGAAATTTTTGAATAGATTTTTCATCGAAAATTCAAACAATAATTTCATAACGGTGCTTTCTACAGCTCTCCAAAGTTGATAAAATTTGCTCCAACATGTTGGCTTTCCAGCGGTATATCACTTTTCATATTTACATTGCGGGATTCTGGAATTACTCATATTGGATGTAAAAAAAAAAACAAGGTAATTATTTTCTTATCGGATTATTCAAACTGACATTTTATTAATTTATTTTTTATATTTTACTATCAAAAATTTGGAAATTTGTTAAATAAAAATTAAAATAAAGTTTTGAATATAAACAAAAAAACAATAAAAAAAAGTATTACCTAATGATTAAATGGGTCTGTTTGATGAAATGGAATAATGCTGCTGGAATTGGCCTCCTCCGTTTTGTATGCAGACTCGACACCTTCTTCGCATGGAAGAAACGGTCCGAAGGATTTCAGGAGGGTTTTACTTTATGTTGTCACAAGCATCATTAATTCGCTGCAGCAGTTCCCGGGAGGTAATCGGCTCTGAATAGACATTGGTTTTTAAGTTACCCCATAAATAAAAATCTAGGGGAGTAAGGTCGGTACTGCTCGCAGGCCACGCAACTGTCCCAAATCTGCCAATCCTCTTTCCGGGAAATTCTTTGGTATGTCTCGCAGTAGTGATCAGTAAAACGTAATTTACAATCGAAAACAACCCCTAGATCTGTAACCGTAGAAACACATTGGAGGGTAATGGAGTTTATTTGATATTGAAAAATGAAAGGAGTAGATTTCAATGAATATCCCATAATGGAGCACTGGAAATATTAAGATTCAACGCCTTTGAGATACACCAGCACGTAAAGCTATCCAAATCGGATCGCAAAGCTACACCTATACAATCAGAAATAGATGAAACAGCTGAAAATAGTTCGCTATCATCGGAGAGTGACAGTTAAGGCAAGATTGTAGATCGTTTAAGAAAAGTAAAAAAAGAAGGGGACCTAAAATGGATCCTTGTGGCACACCTGATGATGGACAAAATTCGGAAGAGTTTAAATTTTGGAAAACAACTCTAGATGAGCGATCATTAAGATAAGAGAAGAGACATACAATAAAGTAAGATGGGAATCCCAATGAAATTAATTTATTAAGAAGAATTTGGTGGTTGACGGTGTTAAATGCTTTTGCGAAGTCAGCATAGATTGTATGCACGTCAAAATGCTTATTGAAAGATTTTGATACAAAATTAACAAGTTCAACTAAGTTGCTGGCAACGGATTTGTTTTTGGGGAACCCATGTTGTTGATCCTTAACAAGGCAACTCCCTTCCGGCTGCGGCAACTAGCAGTTGCATCATCATATCTAGTACAAAGTTTGTACAATCCGTAGAAGTTACTGTTTGCACTCTTTGAGCAATCAAGTCAGTTAAAACATGATCTCGTGTAATATCACCAAGTTCTTGACGTGCAAATCCTTTTCCTTTTGCGAACACTTTTTCAATAGGGTTAAGCATCGGCGAATACGGCGGGAGATATTAATGCGTAAGTCCAGCAGAATTTCCTTGACCTAAGCACCTTTATGTATTTGGGCATTGTCCATTATAACAAGCGCACCTTCCCATGATGAGTCCAGATTATCCACCAACTCTCTTAGAAATGTGCAGAATTTTTGTGCATTGCATGTTGAGTGTGCAAGAATATTGCTATGGAGAACTTCTTCATTAGACATTGCAGCAAAAAGGCTTATATTTCTTTCGCGAATAGTAGGCAGTACGACTCGAGCTCGTGTATTTCGTCCGGAGCGAGCATGTTTTCTGCGGAGATGTAAATTAAATCCAGACTCATCATTTTGGTCCGGTTAAGTTGACAGCGGCTGGATATGTCGATTGCATAATTTTTCCTTAATTCGATAGTACGTGGTTCGATAACTCGGTCAAGCTCGAACGAAGCAAGCTTAAGCAAAATTTTAAGCCTTCGTAAACCCTCATTGACGGTAGAAATACTTATAGAAGTGCCAGTCTGATCAAGTTTTCGATTAATTTCTTTTAAGGTTGTCCCCGGACTATTCTCCACGATGCGTTCGATTTCATCTACAACGTCATCGGCTAATTTTTGCCGTCGGCAACCACCGCAGGTTTTCTGGAGCAGAGCGCAATCATTTTTCCTATATAAACGAAGTACTGTAGAAGTCGATTGCTCTACGGATTGTACAAACTTTGTACTGGACTCATCATGGGAACGTGCGCTTGTTATAATGGACAATGCCCAAATACATAAAGGTGCTGAGGTCAAGGAAATTCTACAGCGCGCTGGACTTACGCTACAATATCTCCTGCCGTATTCGCCGATGCTCAACCCTATTGAAAAAATGTTCGCAAAAGTAAAAGGATTTGTACGTAAAGAACTTGGTGATCTTACACGAGATCATGTTTTAACTGACTTGATTTCTCAAGAAGTGCAAACAGTAACTTCTACGGATTGTGCAAACTTTGTACTATATATGATGATGCAACTGCCAGTTGCCGCAGCCGGAAGGGAGTTGCATTAATCGAAGTTTACCTGATTAATGAATTAAAAACATGATTAACGATTATACTTACTAGGTTCGAAACATTGTTAATTTGATTCGCGAATTTGTCAATTTGGTCTGAAAAGTTGCTAACTACATTCAAAACAATGTTTAATTCATTCGCATGTGCTTAATTGTTCCGAAAATATTTTCATTTGATCTGTAAATTTGAAATTGATTCACAAAATTGTTAAAATCATCCAATAAAGCATTTTTTTCATCGACAAAATTCTTTATTTGACTCGAAAAAATGTTCGTTTGTTTCGCAAATTTGTTAACTTGATTCGTAAAATCGTCAATTTCACTAGCAAATTTGTCCATTCGGTCCGTAAATGTGTTAACTTGAAGGAAAAAAGGTATTTATACATATAGATACATACATAATAAGATTCGACAATGAATTATATGGAAGCTTCCTTTTACCCTCCTACATTCGTAGTTACTGCCCACTGAATGCAACTCATCATCCCTTATCTTCCAATTATACCAAAGTCTAGACAGCTTAGCATTAGTTGGTTTTGAATCCGTCAATTAGTTGATAGATAGATGGTACTCCTGTAGGCAAGCATAGACAAAACAAAGGTCCTTTCGTAGAAGTCCTTAGTCTATCTTACGACACGATTCGCACATATGTCGAGAAACTGTCTCCAGCATCACTAAATCCCAAACCGACTTCATATTGCGCCCGACATCTCTATATTACTCTCCATATATTACGGAACGTCGACGAACGTATACGACTACAGGGTACTACACAACACGGCTCCATATTGAAACGAGAAGAAATTAAGTGGGTACATTACGTCAGATGGGAATTCATATTTTGCAAAAAAGGCTCCATTATGTGTTGAATAGCACTGAATGGAACCTTTTTTCCCATTTAGCATTTGCCATAAGTGAATGGGATGTGACTTCGTCGTCGTCGTAGTCATCGCTGTCAGGACACGACACGACGACGAATGGCTTTCATTTCATTTGCATTATTTAAAATTAATTTATTTCTCTAAAGTGGTTGACGAGTTTGCCATTGCTTTTGCCTGACAGACGGAACATCACATTCACAGCGTAAATATAGGCAAAGTATGTAGAAAGACGCAAAGACGACTGCCGTCGCCGCCACTGTTTTCGGCGTCGTCGTCGTCGTCGAATGGAAATCGTCTCCTGAAAGGAAAGAAAGTGTAGAAAAACCTAAACTAATAATACACGTCCTCGTACACGCATCACTGCGAAAGAATGGTGTCAGCAGAGAAAGGCAACAACACTGGGTGCTACTGCGGGCTAAATAAAGGAAGAATCCTTACAAAAGGATGTGCGTATGTACTGTCAAAACCAAAAGAATTCCCAACGCGCCAAGTGCTTTTCACTGCTGTGTGGCGTGGAAAAGGTCTTGTACTCTCGGCATTACATTATTACATTACATCAGCCTTACACTTCCGTTTGTACATGTTTATGGATGATTACTTCATGATGCAGAGGGTACACGTACTTTACAATAATTATAAAAGTACAAAGAAAGTTCATACATTTTATAATTTTAACCCCGCCGGGTGACTTGCGTATTCAAACGATTTCATTCACTGCGAAATTTAGTATCAGTATCAAAGTAGGTTGTTATGTAAGAGCATATTACTATAATTTCATGTTACATCCACCACTGAATTTAGCTGCCATTATGATTCAAATGCAATCACATTGAAATCTGCATACACAGTGGGGAATTAGGGAGGCGTCAATCACGTTGACCTTCCCGGCTTCTGGGCAATATTCGTTGCAAGCGAGCGTACGAGTCTAATTAACATTCGGCCATGTGAGATTCATTAAATTTATGTGAGGAAGGTTTTACACTGATTATGACATAATGGAACTCATTTGGTATTTCCAGGAAACAAGAGAGATTTGAATTCTGTCATGTGAACTTGTTGATTTCAAAAAGCCTTTGTAGATATTAAATAGAAATAGTGCAGAGCAGATTTTAATGTATTCATAGGTATCATTTTATGATGATTTTGGATTTTATACTATTGTACGCAATTTTCAAACTGTTATGTAAGCTAACCAGACGTGTAGCATTTTTCTGGGTTGGATACGATATCCCCAGTCACAAAATCCCCAAACCAAAATCCCCATAATCAAAATCCCCATAATCAAAATCCGCGAAATCAAAATCCCCGAAATCAAAATACCCAAAACCAAAATCCCCAAACGAAATTCCCCATTCCCCATTTGAAATGGGGAAATGGAGACTTTCTTTAGGCTATTGTAGATGGTAAATGATAGATGTTAAATGGCAGATGATAAATGGTAGATGGTAAATGGTAGGTTGTTAATGGTAGACGGATGATAGCTTGTAAATGGTTGATGATAGATGGTAAATGGTAGATTGTAAATTGCAAATGGTGGGCGGTAAATAGCAAATAGTAGATGGTAAATGGTAGATAATAAATGGTAGGTGCTTTAGACTATTGTAATTGAATAGTCCTACTATGCAATAAAAAAATCACCGTCGTGGACTGACATATATGTCAATCAACGGAAAACTCTTTGAAGTAACACAGAAGAACAGCAGATAATGTGCAGGCGATTAAATATGCAATCGGTTCCAACAATAAGCCAACCAAGTTTTCCGCGAATATTCGTTCGGATGAGGATGTTTAGAACGATATATGCAATGGACTCGAATATTTAGTTTGTGCACTGAAAAAAAGGCTCTTCATAATATTAATGAATTTCATTCATTAAAAAATATTCATTGTATGTATGCAGAAATCATTGATATTTCATTGAGATTTTCGGCATGGCTATGAAGGGTTTCTTATATTTAATGAAAGAGATTCATTATTTTCAACTTTCAATATTTCTGGTGAAATATCCATATAATTCGTAAAACAATGTAGTTTTACATGAAATCAATGAAATAAATTTAGATTTAATGAAATTTGCTAAAAGCCTTTCATATCTATGAAAATACATACATTGGACTAATGATATTTTCATTATGTACATATGTAGATTTTTTTTTATTTTCTCTTCTGAAGTTTCCACCAAAGCACAATAATTAATAATTAAATAATTAATGATTTTTTCATAACATTAATGAACGCTATTCATAACTCTGACTAATACTTTATGTGTGTCTAGAAACCTTCATCACGTATAGTCTGGTTGGTGTAGTAGGTAGGGTGTAGGTCTTGAAATCATAGGGTCCCGGGATCGAATCCCATTGTAGCTAGGTAGGTTCAATTTATGATGCGTTTATAGGCAAAAGAAATTTGTGCAAAACTTGTGCCGGCCTAAATTCAATGCTGAACTCCAGAAGCTTTTTTTATTTGAAAATAAATGAAAAAAAAAACTATGAAACCATCATCAATGAAATTGTTCATTAAATCAATGAATTTTTTCATTACATGTTAAAATAATGGAAAATCAATGAACTGAATTCATAGTAACCATGAAAGTATTCTTTGGCTCAAAATGAATGAAAAATTCATTGCATACACGCAAAATTGCATTACTATTATGTAAACATTTGGTTCAGTGTGCTACTCAAAAAATAAGTTAGTATCGATTTACGTCCCTCCTAGTGCCATTTACCATTTAACACCTTCCATCAACAATTTACAATCTTTCATCCATCAATCATTTACCATGTACCAGCCATCTACCATTTTTTACTAGCATCCATCTACCATTTACCATCACATTTCGGGTGTTTGGGGATTTTATGATTGGGGATTTTGTATATGGGTATTATGATTATGGGGATTTTGTATATGGGTATTATGATTATGGGGATTTTGAATATGGGGATTTTGATTTTGGGGATTTTTCTACGTTTGGGGATTTTGTAATTGGGGATTTCGTATGGTTCCCCATTTTTCTGTACAGTACAGCATTTTCACCTATCGCACAGCATTGGGAAATGTACAGCATTCCGAATGCCACACAATGGGTGGAGTTCCAAAACATACCAGTTGCTTATGTTCCACAAACATGGTTACCTTTCATTTCAAAACTACCGACCGTTATGGATCAGAAACTTCTCTTTACAAACAGATCCCCTAAGCGCCACCTTGGGTACTAGCACTTGCTTTTCGGGCCTCATTTATTTATTTAACTATTTCAACTTGAAATAAAATGCAGCTGCACCTCATTTGACACTGGAAGTTTTAGTTTCGGAGCAAAACGCATCAGCTGTGATGTGTCAATTGTCACATTTTCCGAAAGATGGCGGTAGGAGGACCAAGTCTGATCCGAATCTATGCCGTTACAGAACAAAATAGAAAACATTTTGCAAAATTCAGTTTCCGGAAAATATGCAACAGTTTTGGTTCGGAACTGCAACCAATGAAACCTAATTCACTACAAACATCAGCGGTGAACAAATTGCGTCTTGGGAGCGGCATGCGGCTCTTTGACTCATTTAGTGTGCTTTAATGACTCAAAGCATTTTCAAACTCTCGCACAAATTATTCTGAAAAAATAATAGTATTTACCGTTATCTGCTTTAAATATATAGCCTTGGGTCGCATCTCTGAACGGCTGTAACTTTCGAAAAGCTTTGAGCTGGCGATCGAGATCCCGTTGCTGGGTTCTAAAACTCCAGCTCCTCTTTCATGCTCCGTTTCGAATTCAGCATTCAAGTACCACTAGGAATAAGTTGTCACTTTGAGTGCGGCCAGGGTTGAGGGACCTGTGAAGCATCATACAGGGTGTCCGGAACCTGCCGCATAAACGCACCGAATAGTGATTCCTCATGTGATTTTCAGCAAAAAAATTGTATCGAACATACCCCCTTAGCTTAACCCTTTAGCTGCCACAGGCATTTGAAGATTTTTTAAAAAATCATTTTCTTGTACGACTAAAACTTCAATATCTCAATAGCTGGACTAGTTAGAATAGCAAAATAAGATGATTATTCCAGCCAACAAATTTATTTATATTTAACCCATATATGCCTAACGCCCCATTTTTAAAACGGTGCACTTTTTAAATTTTTAAATTAAACTGGTAACACTTTTTGAAAGGGTTTTTACTTATATCCTTTAAAAAGATGCTGGCAAAGCTTCAACTAAAACGTGGTTACTGTATCTTGGCTAACTTTGTTCCATTTCCGGTTTGAAGAAGAGAGTTTTCGACAGATGCAAACTATCCAAAAACAATTTATAATAATTCAATTTACTTTTATAAAATTATTCTAGTCTTAGTAATTTTATTGTCAAAAGAGATGTAAGAAACGAAATTTATCCATAAACAAGAAATCTTTTACCAACCGACGAAAATATGGATCCGTTTTGTTGATGCCCCAAAAATGGGGCGTTGGGCGTCTTTGGCTACATTAACATTCTAAAGGAAATAATAATGGTAAATCGGTTTACCGTTATTTATGATACCCAAGAATTAAATTAATTAATAGCTGTTATAATTTTTTATTGAAATCTAACGGAAAATCGATTTTTATCGGAATAATTATAAAGTAAGCCGCAAAAATACAAAACAAACACTTATATTTTGAGCCCATTAGTACACTAGTTAACGGTAAAAATAGTTTCTCGACAAATTTCATCCAGAACAAAATTTAGGTAATAATTTGATTTTGTCGCTGAAGAGCTAGTATTCCCTACTGATATTATATTGCTTTCGTATCAAAAATCTCATCCGGCAGATTCTGCGAAAAAGCCCCTATGGATATAAGTTTGCTGACAGTCCAGTGACTTTGTCCCCCAGTTACGGATTCTCAACAGCTGGTGGACATCCTCACCTACGGAGTACATTCAGCGAGCTCTCGGTCCTCCACGCAATCTGGCTACGTCTCGTTGTGCTACTCGTTGTGCGTTCTTCGCCTTTACTGTGTGCTGGAAGCTTGGAATTACGGATGTTCATTCAAGTCCTTTGACAATCGCCCATCGCAGCCATCCATTGCACCCACGGGAGCCACCTGACCCCAATAAAGGCGGTTGTCTTGTTGAGACGATTCAAAATTAACTTCACCGTGATTATAACAATTGAGGCAAAAATATATGCCTATAATGTAATGTAGTATCTAAGTACATGCTCCTATAAAACCTCTCTAAAATGCCTCTTGATTCGACCCCGCCTGGCCTACCTAAGGATCTTAGTTCAAAATAATAAATTTTTACCGAATAACAGTATAAAATTGGCATTTACTTGTGTCTTCCCTTTCTGCCTCAAGCAAATTTGTATGTAATCCATTTTTGGGGCGGCTATTATTTACAACAACAACAGTTACAAAAAAATATATTTTTCTAAAATATGCTTTGGAGTATTGTCGACTTGACATATATACCAAAAAAAACTTAAATATTCAAGAAAAAAATAATTTGGGCATATATGGGTTAAAAAATAAAACTAACGGCACTAAAATCGGATGAGAGGTTTGGTTTTTACAGAACTTCAAAGTCAAATTTTTGTGACTTGACCCAAAAACAATCTGTTTTTCCATCTCATTTTTTTCTCCAACTTCTGCTAAGGTGAGGTGATCATACGACTCTTTTTAAAATTGGCGCATAGTCTAACGATCATTTCTTTCTTACATCATTTTATTCTAGCTTCGTTACTTCTAACAGTTTTAATGCCTCAAGTGCAGAAAACAAGGGTTAATTTTGGATCGATTTTGATATAATTTGAATAAATTTTATCAAATTGCAGATCTTTAGCGGCAGCTTGAATTGAATTGAAATCGAGCTAAAAGTAACCCTAGTTTTCTGCACATAAGTCATTAAAACTGTTAGAAATAACGAAGGTAGAATAAAATGATGTAAGAAAGAAATTATAGACTATGCGCCAATTTTCAAAAGAATCGTAAGAGCACCTCATCTTGGCCAAAGTTGGATAAAATTGAGATGGAAAAACATATTGTTTTTGGGTCAAATCGCAAAAATATTAATTTGAAGTTCTGTAAAAACCAAACTTCTTATCCGATTTTAGTTCCGTCAGTTTTATTTTTTAGGTAAATTTCTTGGCTGAAATAATCATCTTATTTTACTATTCTAGCTAGTCTAGATTTTGAGATATTAAAGTTTTAGTCGTACAAAAAAATTATTTTTTAAAAAAATCTTCAAATTCCTGTGGCAGCTAAAGGGTTAAGATAAGCGGGTATGTACCGTCAAATTTTTGCTGATGGAACATTACGCTATCAACTTTCGCAAGAAGAATTTTATTGTTGTTCTTATCGACTCTTATCTTAGCATCCACCATATAGCGGACATATTGCGGAAAATATCGGAAACACAAAAGTTCTCCCTATGAGAACGGATAGCAGAACAAGCCTTCGAAAGAAGTTAGCAGGCCCATTTCATGTTGTTGCTTCTCAGCACGATTCGCCCGACTTGGACACAAACTAGTGGGCAGACCACGCGATACGGGCACTCACCCACTAACTCAACCCATTCTACCCATCCCTCGCTCTCGTCGATAAGGTAATTGCCAAGATACCTCATCCTTGACATTTAAAAGGCAGGACAGCTTCATATGAAATATAATGCTGTTTCTTCCTCTTCCTCAAACGGGCCACACATACCCGTAATACCACCTTAATTTTGTGTAGGTGGTAATTTAGAGAGCAATGACCTGCCACTAGATCTGTGAGGTTCTTTATGTCCCCTTTCCTGATATTGATCAGGACGAATGCCACGCGTCGCATGGGTGTGGCGATCTGTCTGTTCTCCCAGCTTCCGGCATGGATCGCAGCCGACTCCCTTTTTAGGGTAAGCTAGATCACGGATGAAGGTATGGCGAAAGCTGGCTCCGGACCTAGCATGTGTGAGCTAGAGGCTTGTCAGGCGATTTCGTCTGCCATCTCGTTCCCAGTGATGTTTGAGTGTACCGGCACCCACAGCAGCTGTAGCCCCTTTAGTCTCCCCAGCCTTAGAAGCGCTTGATGACAATTGCATAGCAGCTGGTTTGATATTTCTGAAGAATCCTTTAACACGTTGGCTGCGGCAGTCATTTTCGGTATCTTCTTTTCTGTGCGGCACATGCCCCCGGGGGCATGTAAGTCGTTATTATTCATGTGCGGCACATGCTCCCGGGGGCATGTGGCTACTGCAACAGTAAATGAGCTCTCATATCCCGGAATTTAATTTTAATCGATCAAAAACTAGATAAACTACTGCCTTAGGTACAAACCTGTCTTCAATTCAGCCAGGAGCCGATTCCAAATAATTCTAATAATAACTTGTAATTTTTCGTTATTTTTCGTCTTTGGTTTGGCCAGTCGACCATGCGACGCGAGCATTCCGATATGTTAGCACTAAAAAAATGTATTTTCGCACTTCAATTCAGCAATAGACTACTAAATGAACACGATGGAACCAAAAATTAATTCCAACGGTGTTTTTTTCTGGCACCTCATTAACAAGAAATACATGCCCCCGGGGGCATGTGCCGCATATGAGTAATAACTTATTACTCCTGTGCGGCACATGCCCCCGGGGGAATGTATTATGTTTTTGTTATAATATTATAATAGTTATAATATTATAATAACTAAGTAAAATGCTCTTTTTCTCGCTAAAATCGTTTGAAAATTAGAGATTTTATAGCTTTCGCACCTGGAGAATGAAAAGCAAATTTTTCAGACGCACACAAATAATAACTATCACATGCCCCCGGGGGCATGTGCCGCAGCCAACGTGTTAAGGCAGCTTGGCTGTCAGAGCAGATTCGAATATAGCGGCCGCGTCAGTTGTGCCGAATACATTCATCGGTTGCCATACTATAATGGCGTAAATTTCTGCTTTACAGATCAATGTGATGGTACCTAGAGACTGGTACAGCGCAATTCTTTGTTGAGCCGAGAAGATCCCTGACCCACCCCGTCATCCATTGATCCATCAGTGTAGATAATTATGTCATCTCCAACGAAGTCAGAGTATGGCCTTCAAAGGACCATTCTTCTCTGTCAGTGGGGATTACTTGGATGTCTTATCGAAGACGTATTTTGAAATTATCCTTTGACTCTTCTGGCTAAAAAGTTTGCCAACCACGGCACTACATAATAAGCTGGCGAAGACCGTGATCAGGCTTCTTTGCATTTAGCCAGTAGAGTTTGACCCTTTAGTTTAGCTAGATTAGCACTTCTATGTGTGACAATCGCTTATTTTCGAAAACTCGGGTACCCTTTGACCAATCTTTCTGAAATTCAGCACGCTTGTAGAGCTACTTGGCGCCCACATTTTCTTATAATTTCAGGGTCCTACGTATCAGCGTTCATAAGTTACAGCGGCCCAAATAGCAGTTTTGTGTTTTCTAATTGAAAATTTTCCATAGCTCGGAAATTCGTGAGCGCAGACTGCCCATATTTGTTGGAAATTTCGGCTGCGGCTCGCGGATTCGGTGCTTACGTCGTGCCACTTTTCGTGCCACTTTTGCCTTCACGGCTCTGAGAAAAGCGACTTCATTGTTACAAGAAAATATTGTATTTAAAATTCCGGAGTCCTTACGTAATTTGCCAAAGTTTTTATTATTAACACTTTGGCTGCCAATGCATCACCGGTGAACACGGCAAGTGTCATTGCCCCAGGGGCCAGTGCATCACCGGTGAATACGGCAAGTGTCATTCCCCAGGGGCCAATGCATCACCGGAGATGCATAGTTAGATTTTTAAATTTGTTGTCCCTACGGCTTTGAAAAACAAAATATTATAATAAAACTGGCAGAATAATATTTCAGTAACTGTTTTTTGCATCACACTTCAATTGGAAAAACTCGAATATTTGCCAAGTACCAAAAAAACTACCTTCAAAGTGCGTAACTCCATAAAAGCCAAAAAAAAATTTCTTTTCATATTTTTATTAGTAGAAAGGTAAAAATTTAAAAAAAATTGTTAAAACATATTCATGGTTCTATAATCCAAAACAAACAAACAAATGATGGTTCACAAGCTAATGAAAATCTTGAAAATGTTTCAGGCACATACATATATGGTTCACCTCCCTTGTGTCTTTCAAATTTCCAATGCAGAGAAACATTACAAGACAGAGAGCGTCGACTTGTTGTGTCTGACTTTCCTGTGTAGAGTTTTATGTTAAATGTATATCCCTCAGTATCTGTAAGTTTAAAGGATTTTATCCCGTATTTATGGGCTTTGCCAGGAAAATATTGACAAAATCCCAATTGTCTACGAAAGGGTATCATGCTTTCGTCAATAACCAATTGTTCGGCTGCTGACCGATAAACTTTAAAATTGTAAAGCAGCTCTTCAATAATTCTGTCCACTTTATAGGTTTTTGTAGAAGTCGAACCGCTATCTTCGCTGTCAGCGAAATGTAAAAATCTAAGGAGAATCTGTAATCTGTTACGGGACATAGTGTTAACAACGAATTGATTTATCAAAGATCTGTCATTGCTGGGTACTTGACGATGTATATCATCAGTCCTAGAAATTCCAAAAATTCAGTCCGGTCGGTGTCCTTCCACGTACTTAGGCGATTATTCCTATTCAATCGTCATTTCTAAAAGCTCATCCGTCAGAAGGAGTCGGTATATTTCATAAGGACTTTCGTTTTAAAGTGCTACTCCACTAGCTTCTCTACGTGAAATAATCAAACTATCGAGCTTCACAAAACTCTCTCCGGTAGCCGGCGAAATCCAATCCGACAGTTCCTCGGAATTTCCCGAACAATTAACTGCATCGTTATTCATCGGAACTTCACTATCTAAACTTTCTTCAGAAGAGCTTTTTTCGGCAGAAGGAAATCTTCATTTTCCGAAAAATAAATTTGTAACATTTCTCTTATTCCTTGTGAATGCATTTTCACTCACGATGTATTTCTTCGAAGTCTAGAAATCAACTGGACCGCAATCCGTCTAGACAATCAAGTGTTCACGGGTTATGCACTTGTGTTTATAATAATGAAATATACATACTTTCCCAGTGCCAATGCATCACCGGTGAACACGGTCGGGAAACCACTTGAATATGGCTTTTTTAAGCATATAAATATGTGTACAAAATATTTCCGGCTGGAAATAATTGGAACAGGAAAATTTTGCTTTGGCCCCTGAGGAATAAATTGTGCCGTGTTCACCGGTGATGCACTGGCCCCTGGGGAGTGACCTATGCCGTGTTCACCGGTGATGCATTGGCAGCGAAAGTGTTAAAGAATATCTCGTTCTTGGGCCTCAAGATTTTTACGTTTTCAATTTGTTTTTTATATATTCACGATTAAGTCTACCTTCGTCCAGATGACACAATTTCTCCAGCTGCATGCCTAGATACCTACAATATAATTTCGACAGCAGGAATGAATAAATTGGAATCACTTTGGGAAGGAGAAATAGTGGACTCCAGCCCGAACTTACAGTTTCCGATGGGAGCAAAGAAAGGCGGCGAGCCCAGAAAAAAGGATTACAGATCCGAATATTGGCGGTCAAGACCTTTCTTTATAATATGTCCGCGAGTGTATTTGGCTTGTTCTGCTATCCCTTCCCATAAGGGGAACTTCTGTGTTTCCGATATTTTCCGCTATGTAACCACTATATGGCGGACGGTAAGAGAAGTGTCGCTAGTGTCGATAAGAAGAACAAGAAAATTCTTCTTACGAGAGCTGATAGAGAGCGTAAGGTTCCAAGACAATTCTTCTTAGACAAACAATAGGTCAACAATAGGGTCGTGGCTTCGAGTTTCCACGTGAATGAGTTCAGTTTATGACGTCTTATGAACTCAGGACGGACTATGATCTCATTTAGATGTTAAACGAGTGCCCATTTATGGAGATAAGCAACTTAGCAGAGCATGCTGTTGATCTGTTGAACGTTTATTAAAAAAACAGTTAAAATCGTGGAAATTGGATAATGTCACTAAGACATCAGTCGCCTAATTCCAATTTTGGATTGTTGCGACATTTATTTTTTTTAAATGATTCTCTAAAACAAAAAAGTATAGGTTGATTAAAATTCATGCATGGAAAACGTTTCCTGGGAATAACTTCATTTTTCAGGGCTGATCCAACGACGCCGATCGCAGGACCATATGTAGGGAAGGGTGCACGGTACAGGCACATCAATCATTGAGTAAAATTGGAAAATGTGCTTGTCCATAACCTTCTTTGAGGTAGTGGGCATGCCGGGCTAACGAAGAGCAAAGATCTACTCTAAAAAGAAATGAAAAATCGAAGAATAAGTTGTTCATGTAGCGACTCAATAAATTTTGTTTCTTTTGATGTGAAGGAGGTTGTAGCAACGGGTAGCTCCCAAACTATTTGCTTCGAAGAACCGGCTACCGTTGGAGAATTTTTATAGATAACACAATCATACATGGTCACAGTGAGATTTGAACCCACGTTCCGGCAACTCAGAGATAAAGTGTCGTCTCTACGACTGAGCCACCGAATGGCCCCATCTCCAATGTTATCAAAGTTACCAAAATTGAAGTTTTTTATTGAATGAAATTCCTGACTAGAAACGATTTTCAGTGGATATCTCAGCGATTTTAATTAGATAATTTAGGGCATCCCATGGGTAATCGAAGTGGCTGAGTCAGAAGGCGGAAGCATGTTTAGGGTTTGCAGATCAGGAACACCTGTAGTAATTGAGCTAACTGGAAAATGTTGGAAAAAAGAAGATTAATACTCCCAATTTCGTGCTTTTCAGCTAAATTTTGGAGATGCTAAACGCCTGAATCATAAAAAAGAATTGAAACTTTTGGAAAATCAATGGAAATTTTTCGATTATTTTGACTGAACTAATACGTTTTGCCTATGAATATACACGTGTCCAGATTAAAACTATATATGTAGGTATATAATATATGATTATCTACCTAAAAGAATAGTTTCTTCTTTTAAAATTTCAGTTCCTTCTGAACTAACTGAACCTTGTATAGGTACAATCTTTCTGGCCTAAAGGCATATTTCTTAAAGATTTTTATAGTGGAAATTTTCAGCAACGACGTTCACAAAAAAAAACGAAAAGGGGAATAAACCTACTAATATATTATCAAAATGTGCGTGGGTTAAGGACCAAGCTCAATCATCTGTCCTTGTTGGCTTTAACTGCGTCGCAGTATGTATATTATTTGCTTAACAGAAACTTGGCTGAATTGTTCCATAAACAATTGTGAAATCTTAGATGGATATCACATTTACCGATGTGATCGAAACCTTGATGTCGTTGGAAAGTCTGATGGAGGTGGTGTTCTTATAGCTGTCCGAAATGACATCGAATCGTCTTTTGTTTCAAGTACGCATTTAGATTCCTTTGACTGTGTCACAATTTCAATTCCATCGACATGTTTACTAGTTTCATACATTTATATTCCTTGTAATTCTTCTATGGCGGTATATGACGGCATCTTTAACTATTTCTCCGATCTAATTAATATTAGCTATCCTAATTCACACGTTGGGACTTTAACCTCCCCTCTATTTGTTAGCCAAATAATTCAGGTCGTCCAGTAAGTTCGCCTTCAATGTTACTTGCGATATCATCATTCCTTGAGCCTTGCAATTTATTACAATTTAATTCAAATCGCAACTGTAATGATCGCATTTTGGATCTCATCCTCAGCAAATATAAGTTCTTATTGCTTATCAACGATCAATGCATCGGTTGCATATCTTCCGATATGCATCACCCAGCCCTCTTGAACTCCATAATTATTCCAAACTCCTCAAGTCATTACAATTAATAATCCCTGTACTCGGTTCAACTTTAGAAAAGCGGATTACTCTATAATCAACCAAAAATCACTTGAAATTGATTGGGATACAGTTCTTCATCATCACAACTGCGAGACTGCTGTGGCTATTTTCTACACTAAGGTCTAAAATATTACTCATAAATGCGTCCCTGTCAGAGTTTGTAGAAAGCGAAAGGGTCCCATTTGGTTTACTCCACTTATTGAGCAAGAAAAATCGTGCCCATGCTCGCTTCAGTTGTTTCTACCGCGTGAAAGACTATCTGGTTTTCCACAATCTGCGTTCTAAGCTCAAGAAACTTTTTAGTAGTGTCCGTGCAGCTTACTTTTTAAGCGTAGAAAATAGCCTTCACAATAATGAGAACAAGCTTTTCTGGTCCTACTTGAAGAACATGCGATCCAGATCCTCTCATCCGTCTTCGTTACCTCACAATAACATTACGGCCGAAACTCCAGATGATGTGAGCTTTTTGCTTCATTCTTTGCTAGTACTTATCGTCAGCCTTCTGCTCTACCTAATTTTAACAGAGACCAGCAATATTTTCAACCACCTTCCTATATTCCAACGTCATACGTTGAACTGGTCATCTCTTCTCTTAACGTCAACCCGTCGTCTGGCCCAGACAGTATTCCAAACATATTTTTGATGAAAACCCAAAATACAATAAGCATCCCTCTTGCCATTATACATATATAATAAATATATTAAGGAAGGTGTCTTTCCGGCAGAGTGGAAAATTTCGCACGTGGCCCCCGTACCTAAAAAAGGCAGCCCCAACTTAGCTGCAAACTATCGTCCCATCTCACTTTTATCCGGATGTTCTAAGATGTTCGAGAGAATTCTTTTTAACTACATTAATGAGAATTATGGCCATTTCATATCGCCCAAGCAGCATGGTTTTCGTAAAAACAAATTCATAGCTACTAACTTATAGCTGAATTTTCCCATTACGTGGCTAAATCGTTTGACAGCCACCTAGATGTTCACGCAATATACACAGATTTTTCGAAAGCGTTTGATACCGTGAATCATGCGATTTTGCTTAACAAATTACTACTCGGTGGCTTTCCTATTCACTTAGTGACTTGGCTTTCTTCCTATCTCATTGGACGGTCCTGTTATGTCGTATTTAAGAATACATTTTCATATTCTTTCTGTCCAACTTCTGGTGTTCCTCAGGGTTCAATTCTCGGCCCTCGCCTTTTCCTATTTTTTGTCAATGACCTGTCATCTCTTTTAAAATGTGAATGTTTGCTATACGCAGATAATTACAAGCTTTTCACAGCGGTGTCTAACGTTTCTGACTGTCGTATGCTACAAAAAGATCTTGGCATCCTCCATTCATGGTGCGCTTCCAATGATTTGCATCTAAATCTAAATGTAATGTCATGATATATTCATTAAAACTATCTCCACTTATATTTCCATATGAAATAAACTCAATCTTTCTGGATTTAACTACCTCTACAAAGGATTTAGATGTTACTTTCGATCCGAAATTAAAGTTTACGGAGCATTATTCCAACCTAGTCAAAAAAGCTCTCAGCTTTCTGGTTTCGTTTTGCGTGGCACATCTAATTTGAAATCAGAACGTTCCGCTTTGAACTTATTTGTCTTTCTCGTCAGAAGCACCTTAGAGTATACTTCAGTCGTATGGTATCCTACCCAACGACGGGAGCTTCTTCATCGGGGGCATCTGACGACCTAGAGTCGGTACAACGAAAATTTGCTAAGTCGTTGTTCTTTAAACTTAACATTCCGTACCGTTCATACCCCGATCGATTGGAATTCCTAAAGTTGTTGTTGTTGAGCGATAGAAGAAAATACTTAGATTTGAGCTTTTTGTTCAAAATTTGCCGAGGTCATCTTTATTCATCTCTTTCCAACGACATTAATTTTCGAGTATCAACCTACAACACACGATCGTTGGCCATTTTCGAGCATCTCTTCAGCCAACTTTCTGTTTATATGAACTCGCCTCTGGTAAGGTCAATGCGTTATTATGACAGGCTTGAGCTTGATCCCTTACCCAATTCCTTACATTCTTTAAAGCGACTTGTTTTAAGTAAAATCACATTAAACAGCCTAACCTAACAAGCTGATTGTATATACCTGTTTTTTTTTACATCTAACTTATAATTTCAAGAATGTATTTATTAATTTGCATACCCTTCATTAATTTATGAATTCTTTCCTTTCTTTTTTTGTTTCATTTTTTTTATTTTTCTTATCTTCATTACTGGAATTATGTAAATTAGTACTACTGTGCTTGAATTGTTGAATATTGATCTTAATGTTACTTTTTAGGGAACATGATTCCTGTTTGTAACAATTGAATTAAACAAATATATATGTTTTTGGAAAATTGTCCTAATCAATTCCAATAAACGATCTCATCATAACTAATTTCATATCATTCCATTATTAATCTCTTGTGGACGTCATCGAGATGAGAAAGTCAACCGAAACGCAATCTAGGAAATCCATTCAATACGAAATTACAAAACAAAGCTCCACAACATCCTGTTTGTCACGAATCCTCGCACCAAAATACCAAAAATACATCTCGTCCGGATCCAAAACCGGAGAGACGAAAGCGCGCGTTCAATTTATTACCGTAAAGGTGCCAGATTAGCTCCAAGCTGTCACAGAAAATCTCCAGGATTTAGTGCGGCCGAATCCCAATTTCAAGGTCGGCCATATGAAACTGTGAATGGAAGCGGACCAAACTAAAGTTTCGTGACACGCGTCACACTATAAATTGTGCTTCGGGCAACCGTTTTATATACAATTTCCCGAACTAATCAAAGCCGGGAAAATTAATTGAAATGGAAAGGTATTCATCACGAAGACTGTAAGACACCTGTAGCCCTGAAAGGATTAATGAGGGTGTACAGTGCAGGCAGTTGTAGAAATGCCAGCCGACCGAGATTATTGGGCTGAACAGTATACGATAGCATAGCAGCACTATTGGCTTTCCACGATATCCTTATTCGCTGAACAGAGGAACGGTAATCTTCTTCCGTTTCAAGTTCGCACTTTCTGCGCTCATGTAATTAAATTCAATTTCAATTTATTTCCGAAAAGGGCAGAAAAGTTGTCGACTTGGGTACAGGTGCAGTGGTGCCGGAACGATTTTTTTATTGGGGGGGCAAGATTTTTTCTCTCAAATTCATATTAAATTAAGCGGTTATATACCGGACCTCTAGCCAGGACCAGCTCTACTATATGTGCAGAATGTGCATTTGAATGCGCCTCATTAAGTGAGGCAAACAAACAATTTCAATTTTGATTATCTTAATTATCTCCTTTTTTTTTAAATAAAAATTTTGTAATTTTTAATGTTCTTTAATCGGAAGTTTTGACAATTTTGCCCTTTTATATTTTAAATTAACATTTTCAAAAAGTACGAAAATCTCGATTTAAAAAAATGAGGCAAAAATTTGCACTTTTTGTGGAATTCTTGGGCGATTTTAATTTTTAAATTGTGACAGTTACGACTTCCGCTATAATAACCTCTACATTGGGTCTGAAACCCAAATTTTCGAAAGTTTCGGTTTAAAAAACATAAAAATTCAAAATTATTGAAAATCGGATTTGAAAATATAAAAATGCGAAACTACAAAATGTGCAAATTTTGATTCTTACTCTTTCAAATGGAAAGTTTGGGTTTCGAAACCTTATTTAGAGAATATTCGCAAAATAAATAAAATCGCAAATTTCTTTACAAAGCTGAGGATCCTGTACTTACCACAAGCGAGGCACCCCTCACCTCAGTATAAGCTCTTAATTAGATATATTGCGCTGATAGTGTAGTTAGCACGTGATAAACCTAGTAGATTGCAAAATGTGGGGAAAAATTGTTTTTTGTTTTGTTTTTTTGGAGTGCTCAGCACAAACATTTCGTTGTGAAACAGGGTGAAAATCATATAAAAAACACAAAAAAATGACTATAAATTGTACAGATACCGCTTAACGCATTTTAAAGATGAATGGTGCGTTGTACCCGCAATTATGTTTTTTCTAACATGTTCAAGCACAGGTTATCGGAGAAATGTACACTCCTCCCCGAAAAAAAAATTTTGGTGGCAAGCTCCGGATTCAAGCTCAGCCCTCTAATAAAACATAAAAAATTCTCCACCACACTTTGCAATCTGAAATCACCAAATGACTACACCATTAATAATTTTGGAAAATACTCATTTCTAGACTAGAGACTAGCCTTTTAAGTTTCTTTTTGTTACCCATTTTGATCCCATTGTAAAAGTGTTGAAGATTATAAACATATTCTTCATTTTATATCTACTATATAAAAATAAGTCGGGTTTTCCTCCCTGACGCTATAACTCCAGAACGCACGAACCGATTTGGATGATTCTTTTTTTGTTTTATCCGTCTTACGTTGGAAAAGGTTTATGGACCAAAATTTTTTGAAAATCTCGAAGGAAGTGGTGGTAAATATCGAAATTTCATTTTGTATGAGAGTCACCTGTTGCAATCAAGTTTTCATCGACAACATTTAAATTTAATGGGAATATTTTAGTTGTCATTGGATCAAATACAGTGTTAATTGTAGTCAAGGTGACTATGTTTTTACGTACACACATCCTTGATGTTGGTCACAGCAATTTCACAATAGACTTCGTACTACTTCGGGAATCCGTCGATATCTCCGCAATCCTTTGGCGGAACGACACGATTGAGATGTCGCCGGATTCGCAACAAAATTGCCTAAAGGGTCATGGGGTTTTTTTTTCTAATAACCGTCAGCCCGGATGTTGGCATAGCAAGGTTACAATTACATAATTACAATTAAGTTACATTAACAACCGTCAACCTGGATGTATGATGGTTTCTGGGATAGTATGAGCATTGTAGGTGGCGTGCGTACATTTTAGTGCACGAAAAACTGAGTAAATGAGTGTGCTGACATATTTAATAGAAATTTATTAAATTAATGATTTTCGAGATAACTCGCTAATATAGTTGAAGGGCAAGTGCAGTCTCATCAATCAGTCAGGGGGTTGAGTACATATGTTGTTGTTGTATTACCTTGACCGCTTAACCCCCCGACGGAAATCTATAGCGTTGTTTCCATTATACACTTTGGTTTCATCATCGAGAGGTCGATCCCAATAAATTATAGTTAGCAGGTTGATTGGCATTCAAATTAGTGTCATTTCTAGACTAGAGACTAGCCTTTTAAGTTTCTTTTTGTTACCCATTTTGATCCCATTGTAAAAGTGTTGAAGATTATAAACATATTCTTCATTTTATATAGCTTTATAAAATAAGTTGTTTTCCGGTTTCCTCGGGAAACAAATTTATTCATGAATTTTGAGGAATCTAAATTCCCTGTTCGTTCCCTGTGAACATGGAGAAGGATAAGATGTGTCATTGTTGAATGTAGCCATGTTAAAGACGTCGTAAAGCACCGAACGACGTTTCTGATGATGCAGCTGATGCTGGAACCGTCAGAAGTAATGTTACTAGCCGTAACTTGCTGCGCTCGATATGCTTCGAAAGTGATCAGCAATTTCGGCGCAACATTTAGGTGAAGCTTCCGGTATACTCTTCAAAAAGTTAACTGTGAGCGATAATCAACAATATGGAAATCGACCATAGCAGCCCAATCTTACTCTACCATCGGTACGGTTTTCTGACAAGGAGAATGAAAAACTTCCTCGTTTTCGTTGATCAACGGTCAATAGTTTCGCTATCGTTGGCCTTGTCGTTAATTCGAGGTACTCTTGTTAACGCAGAAGAAATGAAAATGGAATGATTATGTACATACTCGGAGGATACATGCACTAGATGCACGTATGCAACTTTCTGCGAAACAAATATTCCATCATGGAAAACAAATATCCACTACTAGAATAATAAATTGAATATGTACATTGTATACGTATAAAAATATAAAATAAATGATTCTTCATTTTTCATATAGTGCAATATATGTAGTACTAATTGCCCCTTTAGCCAAAATATTGAGGGGGCAGTTGCCCCCGCTGCCCCCCCTGTTCCGGCGCCATTGACAGGTGCGAATTTATTTTCTGGTTTTCGGAGGCTTCCGAAGTTGCGGTGCGAGTGTATTGCGGGGGCAAGAAAAATATTCCGATTACGAGTCGGTAAGCAAGGAAATTGAAAAAATTCAACGCTTGTCATTTGGATTTTGGGATGCTTAATTTGATGTTCAGGGAGATGTGGTGTTGTCTTGTTTGTTTTTCGTCAGTTATATAATTTCTAGGTCATTTGAACCAATCTATTGGTATTTTGTCGTGAATATTATTCTCATTATTAATTACCTTTAATTGCTTATACGAATGAAACTATGCTAGGGCCGGGCACGCCTTTATAGGCCTATACAACTATCACAACATGATAGGCGAAAATCGTCTTGTTTTTGTACGTATAAACATTTTCCGGAACATTCTTCTCAGAAGGCATTGTGCTGCCTATAATAAATTCCATCCGCAATTATGAAAGGCCCAGAAACCTAAGAGCCTATTGAATTATATATAAGAGAAGATACTATCCTTGTAAATTGGGGCAAATCCCTATTTAGCGAATCCTGCACCACAAGCACGAGTATAGTGAAAAAAAAAGTCAGACAAAGTTTGGCCAAAAGGAGACTAAACGCGAAACTTCTTTGTTATCAAAGCTAAAACCTAAAAACAAATGGCGAAAAACTTTTCGGACTTCTCTTATTGCACGCCACATCCCTTTTCTTTCATCCCCTTATTCCCTTTGCTGGGAGATCTCTCTCGTCTCTCTCTCTTTTTCTATGTAATCCTAGTTATAGTAAATTGCTCACAACATTACACTATTATTCGTCGGACTGAGAGATTAAACTGCCCGTAAACATGGCCGATCATTCCTTTAAATGTGTATAGAAGCCAAAGTTTCTCGGCGAATTTTCACGAGTTAAAAGCATACACAACAGGCACACAGAGCAAAAGGACATACCATACGATACGATGCGCTAGCGGGTGGCTATAGCACAAGGAAGCAAATGTTGAGTCCTGTGGGTGACGAGAACGAGGACGATGGACGGCACAAAATATATAAATGAAATGAAAATAAAAGAGAATTACGCTTTCAAAATGAAAAATTTCCTAGTGCCCGGCTATTATAATCCTTGACAATAGAAAATGTTTGGCGATATTTTTGTTTTGGTCGGTTTTGTCAGCTCAAGGGCACGCAGCACACAGTCAGTAGTCTTTCAGCTATGAATATGGAATACAATGAAATTGAGGGATTTTGTCCTTTTTTACTGGTAGCGACGACGTTTGTGGTTAATTAAAGAGAATCGTCGAAACAGCTGCAGGCAGGGTGTCTATATTGCGTTTGTTAAGGAAGGTGGTTCATTACAATGTCAATAACGTTGAAATGGTCTTAAATTAAAAGTCAGAGGATTTAGCGATTTTTTTTTTTGGGGGGGTTTTAAGTTGAATTCATTTTGTCGCAATGCGTATTTCATTTTGGGCATTTAACTCTACAATTTTGACTGTTTCTTCTAAATCCCCGCAGGGGGTTCGGTGTCCCTGTGACACCAGCCAAAAAGGCTGTATGTAGTGGGACAAAGATCTTTGGTGAGTTGCGACACCACGTACCTAGCGCAGGGAGGCCCCTGGTACAGTTGATACGCCATGGCGAGGATCTGTACAAAGACCATTCGGACGATGACGTTCCCGAGCTCCCTAGTCATGTACGGGTGCCTGGGCCTGGGATATGCACATCTCAATATTGTACGTGAGGCTTAACCAATAGGGGGCCGAAGGAAGATCACACCTGCTATAGAGAAGTCTTTAGCGAATAGTGTACCACGGGGATGGGTGTGCCCAGGGGACCATGGTACTTGCCCATCAAGGTGTTGGCCTCGTGGTGGCTGTAGGTTGTCACCCGAGTCATGAAGCTGGTGATGCAAAACCGGGGTTGGGTTCCTAAAGGTGAGTGCATTCGCCGGATGGAGAAATCCCCTTCTGGCAATAAGACCTTGCCAGTAAAGGAGGGTCCAAACAGTCCGAAGGACCGGAAGATAAAGGCCGAAATGCTAGGTGCTCCCCTGACGGTAAACCTCGTAGATGGTAAACTTGTTTCTTCTAAATGTATACTCTTTTTTTAGTACAACATCTTTGCCAGCTCATATGGCCCGAGATTTGAATATGCTTTCAAAATTCAAAATTCAAAATTCAAAATTCAAAATTCAAAATTCAAAATTCAAAATTCAAAATTCAAAATTCAAAATTCAAAATTCAAAATTCAAAATTCAAAATTCAAAATTCAAAATTCAAAATTCAAAATTCAAAATTCAAAATTCAAAATTCAAAATTCAAAATTCAAAATTCAAAATTCAAAATTCAAAATTCAAAATTCCAAATTCAAAATTCAAAATTCAAAATTCAAAATTCAAAATTCAAAATTCAAAATTCAAAATTCAAAATTCAAAATTCAAAATTCAAAATTCAAAATTCAAAATTCAAAATTCAAAATTCAAAATTCAAAATTCAAAATTCAAAATTCAAAATTCAAAATTCAAAATTCAAAATTCAAAATTCAAAATTCAAAATTCAAAATTCAAAATTCAAAATTCAAAATTCAAAATTCAAAATTCAAAATTCAAAATTCAAAATTCAAAATTCAAAATTCAAAATTCAAAATTCAAAATTCAAAATTCAAAATTCAAAATTCAAAATTCAAAATTCAAAATTCAAAATTCAAAATTCAAAATTCAAAATTCAAAATTCAAAATTCAAAATTCAAAATTCAAAATTCAAAATTCAAAATTCAAAATTCAAAATTCAAAATTCAAAATTCAAAATTCAAAATTCAAAATTCAAAATTCAAAATTCAAAATTCAAAATTCAAAATTCAAAATTCAAAATTCAAAATTCAAAATTCAAAATTCAAAATTCAAAATTCAAAATTCAAAATTCAAAATTCAAAATTCAAAATTCAAAATTCAAAATTCAAAATTCAAAATTCAAAATTCAAAATTCAAAATTCAAAATTCAAAATTCAAAATTCAAAATTCAAAATTCAAAATTCAAAATTCAAAATTCAAAATTCAAAATTCAAAATTCAAAATTCAAAATTCAAAATTCAAAATTCAAAATTCAAAATTCAAAATTCAAAATTCAAAATTCAAAATTCAAAATTCAAAATTCAAAATTCAAAATTCAAAATTCAAAATTCAAAATTCAAAATTCAAAATTCAAAATTCAAAATTCAAAATTCAAAATTCAAAATTCAAAATTCAAAATTCAAAATTCAAAATTCAAAATTCAAAATTCAAAATTCAAAATTCAAAATTCAAAATTCAAAATTCAAAATTCAAAATTCAAAATTCAAAATTCAAAATTCAAAATTCAAAATTCAAAATTCAAAATTCAAAATTCAAAATTCAAAATTCAAAATTCAAAATTCAAAATTCAAAATTCAAAATTCAATATTCAAAATTCAAAATTCAAAATTCAAAATTCAAAATTCAAAATTTAAAATTCAAAATTCAAAATTCAAAATTCAAAATTCAAAATTCAAAATTCAAAATTCAAAATTCAAAATTCAAAATTCAAAATTCAAAATTCAAAATTCAAAATTCAAAATTCAAAATTCAAAATTCAAAATTCAAAATTCAAAATTCAAAATTCAAAATTCAAAATTCAAAATTCAAAATTCAAAATTCAAAATTCAAAATTCAATATTCAAAATTCAAAATTCAAAATTCAAAATTCAAAATTTAAAATTCAAAATTCAAAATTCAAAATTCAAAATTCAAAATTCAAAATTCAAAATTCAAAATTCAAAATTCAAAATTCAAAATTCAAAATTCAAAATTCAAAATTCAAAATTCAAAATTCAAAATTCAAAATTCAAAATTCAAAATTCAAAATTCAAAATTCAAAATTCAAAATTCAAAATTCAAAATTCAAAATTCAAAATTCAAAATTCAAAATTCAAAATTCAAAATTCAAAATTCAAAATTCAAAATTCAAAATTCAAAATTCAAAATTCAAAATTCAAAATTCAAAATTCAAAATTCAAAATTCAAAATTCAAAATTCAAAATTCAAAATTCAAAATTCAAAATTCAAAATTCAAAATTCAAAATTCAAAATTCAAAATTCAAAATTCAAAATTCAAAATTCAAAATTCAAAATTCAAAATTCAAAATTCAAAATTCAAAATTCAAAATTCAAAATTCAAAATTCAAAATTCAAAATTCAAAATTCAAAATTCAAAATTCAAAATTCAAAATTCAAAATTCAAAATTCAAAATTCAAAATTCAAAATTCAAAATGCAACGTGGCAAAATATTGTTGTAGGCTCGGGGGGTTCTTCTTCACTTGCTTCTCGCTTCGCTCGTTCACCAATCCTCGCCTCCTGGCGCTCAAAGCTAAACTTCCCTTTGCTGCTCCTGGTCGTTTTCTGTCTTCCTTATATACTCAAGGAAATTCAAGGAGAGTGCGAATCACAAATACATACATCATGCAAGCACACGAACTCGCAGTTTACTGTGATTGGGCGTCTCTAACGATTAACAAGGAAATTTAATGGGAGAGTGCGAATCATAAATAAACATCATGCATGCACACGAATACACAGTTTACTGTGATTCGACGTCTCTAACACTGCCCTCTCCCTAAGCTGATTCGCCCCGAATCAATCGTCGTTATCGAAGAAGGGTGCTAGTCGATCCGAGTGAACCACCTTCATCTTTGCTCGGGGTTTTTGGTGTTGCTGTATTCGGTATACCACGTCATTTATTCGGTTGACGATCCGGTATGGGCCTTCCCAATCGCGTTGTAGTTTCGGTGAGAGTCCTTTTCGCCTTCGAGGATTGTGGAATCATACAAGGTCATTTTCTGCGAATTGTGTTGCATTGGCACGCAAGTCATACCGTGTCTTCATTCGGCCAGTCAATATCTTGATCTGATTCCCCACTTGTCGATGTACTTGATTCATTCTCTCTTTCAGGTGGTTTACATGTTCGGTGACGGTTCGTGGCTGCAGTAGAGAGCTGATAATGTCTGACGAATGTCCTTCAAGCTTACGGCTTACTGCGGCATCGTTTAATTCGGTAACGACTAAAGCTGGCTCACCCTGGCCTATTATCTCTCCTGCTTTCATCTTTGTGTCCCTCTCAGATACATTCAATATTCGTACCGGTACTGGGTTGTTGTTACTCGTTTTCACCAATGTTCGGGCCAGCATCAAATTCTTCAAAGCTGTCGTTTTTGTGCTCTCGACCAAGAAATTATTATTGCACCCAATATCCTTATCGATTCTGGCCCATACCACGCTTTCGAACGCCTTTGGTATCGTGATGTCAGATGAGGCGACGATTCGTACTGGGGAAGTATCCTGGTGAAAGACGTCTATTGAAATTTCGTTATTTCGCCATCTTAGTATTCGCTTTCCCAAATCCAGTCCAGAGTGAAAGGATATTGTCGCAGGAAATCCATTCCTAAAATGCATTCATCTGTTATGTCCGCAATTAGGAATCAGTGTCGGAAACGTAAGTCGCCCAATTGTATTTCTTGCTCGACTTCTCCTCGGATCGACATCGTCTCGCCCGTCGCTGTCTTCAGTAGCTTCTTCGAGTTGATATCTATCCGCGGACTAGTTATATCGGATCGAATAATGGACCTGGAGGCTCCTGTGTCGATAACTATTGTTCGCCATTGCGTGTCGATTCTCCCGCTGAGGCACAGATCATTTTCATCGTGGTGAACTCTTGAAACAATGATATTACTGGGGCCACGGATTCCGCCAGCCAATTTCTGCCCCTTGAAATTGGCCTTTACTCGTTTCCCGCTCCCTCATCGTAAGGAGCAGTTGTAGGCTGGGACTTCCTGTATCTATTCTTCCTTGCCTTTCGACTTCCACATTATCGTAGTGACTTCCTACAGTCTCGCAAAAGTTGACCTTTTTCGTCACATTTCCAACAGCGGGGAGCTCCAGTCTTTGTCGGATGGCATGTTTCGATTTGTTGACACTCGCAAGCCTCGCTAATGGACCGTACTTTGTTGCCGATTCGATCCCATAATTGGCCTTGACTCTTCAGCTCCAAATCTCTCAGTGCATCTACAAATGCTTGGGCTGCGTTAAAATCACGTACTGGTGGATTGTCCGGATAGACAAGGATCGCCAATCGCTCGATGTCCGCAGCCAGTTCCTTCAAGTCCTCGCCGTGCTTCTGCACTCTTGCTCGTAGTTGTGCCTGATAAAGTGCGTCTCCATCATATCGCTTATCCAAAGCAGTCATTAAGGCTGTAATGGACTGTTGTTCCTCAGCATTTAGCGTTTGCAGGATACCAGCGGGTGGTCCTTTGAGCGCCGTACCAGTGCTGTAGCTCGTTCACTGTCCCTCCAGCAGTTATGTTTGGCGGCTACCCTCCAACTGCGTTTTGTAAACCGCCCATGGAACTTGTTCATTGAATACTGGTGCTTACAGACTTTCGTGGATATACATGATTCATCTGCGATGTATCTGAATCCATAGGTCGACCATTCAGTGCCACAGCGACTTGACTTGTGAACTCTTTTCGGATGTTCTGCATTCGGGTTTCGATTTCACTAAATTTCGAAGAATGCTTCTTCAGAAGCGATGAATGTTCTCCAATCTTCGAGGGACGTACAACCGTTTTGTACAACTTGCCCTTTAGCTTCAGTGGCATTTTTCTATCGCAGAAAATTCCAATTCCAACCTTTGTGCGATGTTTGATGTCATCATCGCATCCGCTAACGCTACGCTCTTCATAATTTTGTTCATTGTGAATTGTTTTGATACTTATTATGCTAATCGAGGAAGATTCCAAGTGCGGTGATACAAATTTGTTCAAATTCCCCCAGGAGATATAGACAAGCGTATTCATAATTTTGATTATTGTGAATTTTTCGCATGTTTCAATATTTATTCTATGGGTGTAGACCAATTCAGTGGAATCAATTTGCTGATATCCGGCAAATCGTTCAGGACATACAGAAAAGAAGATGTGAAAGAGAACTGTTCTTTTCTTCTTCTTCTTTTAGCGGTACAGAAAGGTGTGAACCGCTGTGTATCTATATGGACTCGTTTTATAGTTCGTCGTCGTTTTCGTCCGCAATCTCCAGGGACAAAAACGTGGCAGCTGCAATGGGGTTTTCCCATAGTGAGAGGGGGGTGAGATTAGTGGGTGCAGCTGGGCATTGAAACAAATGGGCTACATCGTGTGGCGTGCCAGCGCAGTTAGGGCATACGTTTAGTATATTTGGGTCTATGCGAGATAGATACGAATTGAGGCGTGAGCAGAAGCCTGACCGAAGTTGGGCTAAAGTCATTCTGGTGGCTCTGGTGGTGGAGCCTAATCTCCTCAGGCGAAATAGGTGGTGGGAGCGCTGAGAGGACCTAAACTCGCAATAGACCTACTCACTTCCTCAGTGTGAATCATTGCAATGGCAGCCCGGTATGAATCTTCATCGAAAGGATCCCTTTTGTAACCCTGGACTTCTCTCTCAAGGTCACGGGCGCCACGTTTGATGTTGCGTGGAGGGGGAATTTTGTCCATAAGGTTACGATTAGGATGATCCTCTCGATAACAACCTACTAAATATTGTTTTGTAAGTAGTCGATTGTGGTCACCTATTGGCATCAAATGTGTCTCCTGATGTAGGTGGTCCTGGGCAGACATCAGAAGGCATCTTGTAGCTGTGCATAGAGCAGCATTTTGGCAGAATTGGATTTTGTTCCAGCTTGTGTTACAGAGACCTTGCGACCAAACTGGCGCCGCAAAATCAGCCGCTGCTCGACCCACCGCTTTGTAAGTGGCTAGCATAGTCTCTTTATCTTTGCCCCAGGTGCTACCAGCCAGTGCTTTAAGAATTTTGTTCCTAATGCGCATCTTTTCACATACCGCTTCCGCGTGATGAGCTGAAGTCATCATTTTCTCAAAGTGAAGCCCGAGAATTTTTGGATTTGCAACAGCAGGAACTGGTTTGTTGCCAATACGTACCCCAACCGGCCACTTACAATCACCTGACCAGGTGGTAAGGAAGGTCGCAGACGATTTGGACGCTGAGATGGTTAGGTTTCTGCTATGGAAAAAGGCTTCTAGTCGCGCTAAATATCTATTGATATCTGCACGCATGACATCCCTATCCGCTCCCGTGGCGAGTACAGTGCAGTCATCGGCATAAAAAATAACTTCAATGCCTTCCGGAGGTGTTGGGAGACCGGCCATGTAGATGTTAAACAAGGTGGGAGAGAGAACCCCACCTTGAGGAACACCTCATTTGATCTTTCTAAGTTTGGAACGACTGCCTCGAAACTCGGTGAAGGATTGCCTACCAGCTAGATAGTTGGCAATTCATCTTATCTCTTGAGTCGGAAGATGCATATTGAGGAGGTTTGCCAGAAGCATGGAGTGATTAACCTTATCAAACGCATTTGATAGGTCAATCGCCACCATGATGGTTCTATGGCAAGGTGTACTGTGGTTTAGTCCGTCTCTTACACGTGTAGTGATCGCGTCCAGAGCGGTGGTTGTACTATGCATGCGTCTTAATCCGTGCTGATGGAGATCTAGCTTTGCATGTGAAACGAGTGTGGGGTGGATGAGGGCTTCCAGCGTCTTTGCTACAGGTGACAGGATCGTAATCGGTCTGTAGGAAGTTCCTATTTTGGCCCTTTTCCCTGGTTTAAGGCATGGGACTATACGACCTTGTTTCCAGATGTCGGGGATGGCGAGCGTAGACATTGACAAGTTAAAGGCTGCCGTGAGATACTCAATGGCAGGAAGATCAAGATGTTTGAGCATGGCCATTGAAATGCCATCTGGTCCAAGGGCCTTAGAATTTTTTGCATTCTCAATGACTGTTTTAACCTGGTCCGGAGTATAAATTGGTACGGGGTCAACAATTCGGCTGCGAATCGGTCTTCAGATTTTGCGCTTCAGGCCATCGGACTTGGGATGTTCAATAAATTGTTTATTGAACTGGCTCGCACACTGAAGAGGATTGCTTGTTTCTTTTTTGCCGAAGGTTATGGCTATATTGCCCTTATCTTTTGTGGGGTTCGAAAGGGCACGGACAGTGGACCAAAACTTACTGGGACCTTCATTAAGGTTACAGTCATTGAGGTGCTCGTTCCATTTGGCCTTCTTGTAGTCTTTAACTTGTCGCTGTATTTGAATATTGAGCTCCCGAATTCTGGGGTCACCAGGGTTAGCGCGCCTAATGTTGTCACGTTCATCAGCTAACCTTGCGGCACTTGTTGGAAAGTTTGGACGAACCTTTGGAATGCGCCCTGCAGGGATGAACCGTGCCGCAGCTTTGGCAATGACGCTCCTAATGTTCCGTTCGGCCTTGTGTATATTGGTGGGAGGGGGAAGCGCGAAGAACTTCGATGACGTGAATGTTTTGAAACCTTCCCAATCAGCTTTTTTGTGATTGACAAAAGTTCGCTTCTCTGACTTGGTCAGGTCAGCTGGTTTGTCAATTCTGACTATGATTGGGAGGTGATCAGAGGGAAGACCAGTAAGTGTTTCCCAGGCGGTCTCACTGATTAGGCTAGCGCTGACAATTGTAATGTCTGGTGAGCTAATACAATTGTTTGCATCACGGGTTGAATGATCCTGTGCTCTCCATTAAGAAGAGGACCAATATCGAAATGGTAGTTTGTACAGCTAGAATGTGGTGGTATGTAGATATTAAAAATTTCAATATTGGTGCTCCCCGATGAAACTGAGATGGCTTGCAATTCCGCCGTACCGTCTGAAACTACATCTAATACACGGTAATGTACGGACCTATGTATTAGGAAGGCAAGTCCACCTCCAGGGTGAGAATCATTCGTGGCGCCTTCTCTGTCCTTGCGTATGATGATATATTCACCTTCAGCGTTGAATGGTGAATTCGCGTGGAGTTTCGTCTCTTGGATGGCTGCAATCAGAATTCTGTACTTTCTCAAGAAGCGTGTGAAATCAGGAAATTTCCCTAGGATGCCATTACAGTTGAACTGCATTATAGAAAATATATAAAAATTGCTGGCGGAGGGGTGGGAGTTAAGCTGTGTCTTACGTTCAAGGCAACATTATTGGGGGGAGTTAGGGGCGTTGGTGTTCTTTTCGTTAAAATTCCCTAAAATTTCCCCTATGCGTCCGCCATCTACATTCGATTCACCTAAGCTCTATCCCGTGTAGGATAGTTGCACGCGTGAACTTTACCTGGGTAAGTGTCATTTTTTTTATATGAAGTTCTACCCAAACCTGCACGGGATAAACACAATAAAACGTGCCTATTGTTTAGGTACATCGGATAAGCCTATGCATGCAGGGATGTGTTTTGCATACAGTAAACATAATGTCGTACACTAATTTGTAACTAAAATCTACTTTAATGATAAGAGACCCGAGTATTTACACAGATCCGAATATTTATTTTATTGCTACTATTTTTCCTTCAATAAATTTGCAGATTCGCCATTATATCCTGAAGGAAAAATACGCATTTCCCATTGCTGTGCCGCTTTCTCTCTATAATCCTCTTCCTTATGTCATTGCTAAATTGCTTCTCTCGCAGTCATTCATCGTGATTCAATAGATGCCAGATACACTTCATGTGACACACAATATCGAAAGGATGTCCTTTATCGATTTTCAACAAATTTCTGTGGGCAATGTTGGAGATGGGGATACGAGAACGAGTATTTTGCTGCTTGTTATTTTTTCCCCGGCCTCCTACATTCAGTTGTGTACACACATTTCCTTTTTTATTCGGGCTTGTGTGTAGTAAACCGTACAACAACTTATGTTAGTCTCGTCCCGGAGAGTATCAGCTCAGCCTCAATATCCCTCAGGTATTCCAAAACAGCAATGTGCACCTTGACGACTATCATCATAAAATCCACCCATCCTTAAGACCATTATTATCTGACATAAACAACTTATTTTGTCATGGACTTGAGGAGCAGGAAGGTGTGTTCCTTTGATCAATCCGTGGGGGTATTCTTATGCTGGATGTATTAGTTATATCCTGGCCTCTGCTACTGACTACCGAATAAATATATAAAAGTAAACATTCACCGCAACCATACGTATTACATGCAAATTGTCAACAACAGATTGTCATGTTTCGAAGAGAACTTAACCTTCCTTCCAGCACAAGGAGAAGTACACAGTAGCAGGCAGTGGTAGAGACTAAGACCTAAGACGGTTATCGAAGAGACAGAGATTGTGAAGATTCACAAAAGGCACCAGAAACAGATTATAAATACGGGAAAAAAGGATATTATCTTTTTGATTTGATTCTCGGTATCTTCTTGTTAGACACAAACACACACACGCTGAGTCCTGTAGAGAGAGAGAAATCGCTTTGAATGACAGCAAAATAGAAATGCGATTCAATGATTTTGTGGGTGTTTTTTTTTTTGTGGCTGCTGCTTTGAAAGCTGCCAATCCGTAAGCCCGGAAAACAAGGATATTGATATTGTCAGAGAATTTTCGGGGAAAATGTCATGTTAGTACGAATGCTGTGTGTATATGGTAACAGCACAGCACAGTAATGATGAAATCCTGAAACAAAATTTCAGAATATGTGCATGCAGAGAGCTTTGTTTTTGAGTGAAGGATTCATATATTAAGTTCGGAAATGTAAAATGGAAATAAATCCGATTTGACAAAGCCTTGATATGATTGAAATTTCGGGATTACTATCAAACATTAATATAAAATAATTTCGACACAAGCGTATGGATATTCGAAATGTAAGATACTCAAAACTACAAAGTTGTTTTCAATATCAAATGTTCATGCAGCAAAAAAAAAACATCTTCATCACCAATTTACAATGAAACTGCAAGATCATGGTATAGTATTGTGATGTGGTTCGTGTTTTATTTATGGCGTATAATAAATTAAAGTACCCAAAAATCCTTAAGTTTAATTGTACACCACCATAAAATATCGTGCACACCACAGATAATCCTCATCCTTAAAGCCCATATCCATTCCCAACCGAAACAAACCATCAAACGTGATAAAGACTCAGATGATTTCACGCAATGATAATATCATCGTAAACTATCTTTCATTACCACCATCCCTTCCTCTGAAGGGGTCTTCACCATCACGACCAGCAGCAGCATCACCTACCTTCGACACGAACCCTCCATCATATGACTTTATTATACAATCGCCCTCGTCCCATTGTCACTCAACGGGACATTAAAGTCCCTATGAAAAGGATACGAAGGAAAGGACACCCGAGAGATGTCTAATATAACCATAACATCTGTCCATCAATTTGACTTGCTATATGAGGCGATGAGTTTCAGCGGTCTGTGTTGACTGAGTTGTTTTGTTTTTGCTTGAGAGTTGAAGGATTATTTTAAATACATAAGATACGCGACGTTGCACCACGCCGCCGGCCGTACTGTATCATACCGCGAGCCATAGCACAGACAGGACACAAGAAACGCGTGACTACAAGAGAGTTGTGAAGCGAACATGCCTTTTCATTATTTACGAATTGTGAATGCTTGTTTTCCGGTAATTTAATTACCATCCCTCCTCTAGTAAGCGGACACTTAATTAAGAGTTTTACCCAAGAATGGCAAATCAATTGACCAGACATGGATGAAGTGAACTTGTTGTTGTGGTTCTACGGATGATAACTATACGAAAATTGAAGGGAAGTGCGGTCAGTGATACGGACAGTGATGATTTGGACGGATAACAATGTCAGATGTTTTGGAAGTGACCAGATGTTTGTTTTCATTAGAAAGGAGCGATGTTTTCGAGTAAACCGGGAGTGGTTTCAATTTTGAAGGGCACGCAATAATCTTGGAATAGTCATTTGATTCAGCGTGTTTTTATCCTAATTCATTACTTATGTTAATTTACATTTTTTTATTAATATGTACCGAATCTAACATCATAAAACGGGCTAGTAAAAACAATAATAATCTTTATATTGGAACAGATATTGTATATCCCAATTATGGTATAAATAGAAGGATTATGCACGAGATTATTTCCTCTTCTCCTTCATTTCCTCAACACTCGAAAAATGCCCGTCTTAACTTCAGAAAGGCCAACTATGAGGCCATTAACGCTAAATTGTCTTTCATTAATTGTAATTTTCTTCTGGCTGATTGTGATTGCGATACTGCGGTAAGCTAATTCTACACAACATTATTTGATATAATTGTTGAATTTGTACCATATTATTGCCCTAAGCCTCGCCAAGGTCCAGTGTGGTTTACCCCACATATTCTTCGTTTGATTCATAGAAAAAAACGAGCCCATCGACGCTATAAGCGCTTTAAACATTCTTTGACCTGTTAGTTTTTAAAAAGCTTCGATCAGAAACTAAGAGTTTAATTTCCGCGCCCCAAACAGCTTACCTAAGCACTATCGAAAGTAGTATACGGAACAACGAAAGTAAGCTCTTTTGGTCCTACATTCGTAACTTACGTTCTTCTTCTTCATGTCCATCCTCTTTAAGGTACAATAACTCATCCGCACATACACCCGAGGAAATTTGCGCTCTTTTTGCAAAATATTTTTCTAGTACCTTTAGACAGCCGTCTCTTAATTATTCCTCCATCCCTCCTAATAGTGATGTTTCAGTGCCACTTATTTTACCTTCGTATGTTGCACTGCTTATACGCTCTGCCAAAGTAAGCTCCTGTGTTGGCCCAGATGGCATTCCCAATAATTTTTTAAAAAGAACCTCTAACACCATTGCCACCCCTCTTTCAATTCAATTCAAAGTATCCGGCAAGGTAAATTTCCATCATTATGGAAATCGTCTTATGTTGTCCCTATTCCGAAGAAGGGTGATCTAAATGTTGCCTCCAATTACCGCCCTATCTGCCTTTTGTCCTCTATTTCTAAATTGCTGGAGAGAATAGTTCATAACTAGTCTGAACTTCGGTTCTATTATTTGTGCTAACCAACATGGTTTTTGTAAAAGTAAATCTACCACCTCCAATTTGGTTGAGTTAGTAGACTTCATTGCCAAAGCGTTCAACAAACATCAAGACGTACATGTGTTATATACAGATTTCTCAAAAGCTTTTGATACTGTTAACCACAGAATATTAATCGAGAAACTTTTCAGATTGAACTTTCCGCTTTAACCCATAACCTGGCTTTCTTCATACCTTTCTGAAAGAACCTCTTCTGTCATCTTTAACAACATTCTTTCACCTGGTTTTTGTCCATCATCTGGGGTTCCTCAGGGGTCCATATTGGAACCTCTTCTATTCGTCTTTTTCGTCATCGATCTTCCTGATCACCTTAATTGTGAATCTTTGCTTTATGCTGACGATTGTAAATTATTCAGAACCATATCTAACATCAATGACTGCATCTTGCTCCAATCCGACATTGACCTGTTATACAGTTGGTGTGTGTCCATTGTCCAACGACTTACCTCTTAATGGATCCAAATGCTTTGTGATGCAATATTCCCCTTAATTCTTCCCCACTTCCTTCACCTATCTCTTAAATGGTCATCCAACTGACTCCGCTTCAACTATCAAAGATCTTGGTGTCACCTTTGACACAAAACTCAACTTTTCTGAGCATGTTTCGTCCACTGTTAAAAAAGCTTCTAAACTCTCTGGTTTTGTATTGCGATCAAGCCATGACTTTACTTCTGTTTCTACATCTGTGAACCTGTTCATTTCGCTCGTCCGTAGCATCCTGGACCTGGAGTATGCTACCATAGCTTGGAATCCGTCCACTTCCTGCTCATCAGATGCTATAGAATCAGTCCAAATAGAATTCACTCGAGGTGTCTTCTTTAAATTCAGGCTAGATTACTTACCCTATTCCGAAAAACTTAGCTTTCTTAAACTTATGTCATTAAAGAAACGTCGAGCTTATCAGGATGAGTGCTTCTTGTATAAATTGTGTTGCAATCAGATACACTCTTCCCTTACCGAGAACATTGTTATTAGAAATCATCATAGTCACTTTACACGTAGTGGTGCAATTTTTTATCCACCTGCTGCCGAGCTCTCGATTTATCAGAATTCTCCAATGCCTCGCATGCTAAGCAACTATGACAAACTACAGCTTGGTCCTTTACCTCCTTCGCTTACAATTTTCAAAAGAAAACTTCTTCGTCAAATTGAAAGGATTGAGTTGTAATCATTTAATCATTAATTTCTTTTACTTTTGCGTACTTAATCTCATTAATTTTTCATTTCTTTCTTTTTTTCTTTTCTTATTTCTTACATTATTTTATTTTATTTTTTACCTAAACTTATATTAAAAAATTTTACTTTATACTTTATAAGTCATGTTACTCACTTCCTGATTCTGGTCGTTGTATATTATTGTACTATGGCCTATGGGATACATTCCCGTTCAATAACTTCTATAAATAAATAAATTATATCAATTTCTTGATCAAAGGACATCACTATGGAGACAAAATCGTAAAGAAAATTAGAGGCTACAACGAGCAAAGCCATTATTTCGTATAACCACAGAAGTGTTTGTTTGGACAACATTATACATGCCACGATTTTAGCAATTAAATGGGAACTAATACAAACCTGCTTGTACCATTCATACTGCTTACGATGCGACGTCGGGTTGTGCGATGAGGAACTTTTGCATGACGAAAAAGCGTGCTTTTTCAGCAGCTGGAATGCGCATTGCCGCCGATTAAATCGCCAACCAGCCACATGAGGGATGTGAAATTTACAGTGCTGTGCAGCCCAGTTTAAAGCGTACGCGTAGCAAAAAAAAAAAAAGAATTGTTGTTATAAAAATCTTTGAATGGGCCAAAGAAGTAATATTTGTGGAAACATGCAGTGCAGCACAACCCGGTTTGTAGCGTACGCATACTATAAGAAAATTTCGGACGGTACCTGAATTTGGAATGAATTATTGATGCAATGCATCACAACCGAGTATTTCTCTTAGACAATAGTGGTACAATTTCAGGGTGGGCAACCCCAATTTTTTTTTTAACCTGGAATTTGGATTCAGCAACCAACAACTAACTTAGTGTTTCTGCCACGCCGATTGGGCGAGTATTTCCTCGAGAAAACGGGTAATCATTCTGGGGTCGGCAACCCCAAATATCTTTTCTTGTTTTTGATCCAAAATGTGGAATCAGGGATCCAAAATTACGTTAGTGTTTCTGCCACTCCGAATGGAAGAGTATTTCAGGGTACGAAAAGCTACAAACCAGGTTATACTGCACTGCAGGTTTCCATAAAACTCTTTGATCTCCAGTGATAATAATTCGTTCCTAATGTAAACCCCACCCCGAAATTTCCCATATGTGAAACCCGGGCAATTGCTCGAGGCGGCAAAATTTTTAAATTTTCGAATAAATGAACTTTCTGAGAAATACGCATTTCGATATTTCAAGAGGCAGTTTCGATCAAATAGAGAACAAATTACACTTCGCAAATATTTCAGAGGTAGATTTTCATATTTTCCACCAGTAGGCTTTCCGAATTATGTCACCTTCCGAACTCTGTGAGTTTCCTTGATCCTTGATTTCTAAGTTGTTTAATAAGGCTAGCATTAAGCTGACCAGACGTACATCATTTTGCTGTACAGTACAGCATTTTGATCTGTCGTACAGCATTGGGAAATGTACAGCATTCGCCACGCAACACAATTAAAGCCAATTACCTACATCATAAGCTCATTTCCATTGCTCGGGAATCCTTCCCGATCTTTCTAAAATTTGGCACACTTGCAGAACTACTTGGCGCTCACATTACCTCCAAATTACATGGTCCTAGTCTCTCTGCGTCCGGAAGTTACGGCTAAATTGCAATTTTGAGTTTTCTAATTGAAATAATTGTCCATCACTCGGAAATTCGTAAGCGCAAAATTTTGAAATTTAGCAAACTTGTAGAGCACTGTACTGTATGACCCATGGACGATCGATATTATTCAGAGAGATAATAACACTTTTATGTTTGCCAATCGTTCATTTTCGATAACTCGGAATCCGACCTAAATTTCTGAAATTCGGGATACTTGTAGACCTTTGGCGCACATTTTCTCCAAGTTTGAAAGTCATTCGGAAGTTACAGCTGCCCAAATCGCACTTTTCTTGAAATTCTTGAGCGAAATTTTGAAATTTGGCAGACTTGTAGAGTATTGCACCGTCCATATTTGGGGAACATTTCCAGGCTCTAGCTACCAGGGTTCTAAAGTTACAGCCGTCAAAAGATGCGATTTTTACTTATTTTTCCTATCACAAGACGATGGAAAATCATCTGATTCCCTCTGCAAGGCTTTTCCAAATTCAAATCCATTAAAATTGGGTTAAGAGCTCAGGGGACCGGCATGGCATCACGAATGTAACCATGGAGGAATGGATACTCTCCTCCAGAAATATTGAAACCATGATAAGCCAGCCTTCATCCACTCTGAAGGTTCACCTCGGACTCCACTCCATAGCTACATTGAAACCGTGCTCAGAAAGCTACCACCAGCTTAAGCAGGGTCAGTTTTAGGTTTTTGGGTGCTCGGCTCAAATAATATCAATTGGCCTCCAAAACTATTAAGACTGTTGAAAAGAATCTTTTGATGTAAGCTTTGATTAAGTCCATCTCGTGAAAAAAGGCGCCGTTCTTTTACACCTTTCTATTTTTATACCCTTCGCTTATTAAGCGAAAAGAGTATATTAACTTTGTCATGAAGTTTGTAACGCATTGAAGGAAGCATCTCCGACCATATAAAATATGTATATATATGATCAGCGTGACGAGCTGAGTCGATTGGACGATGTCCGTCTGTCCGTCTGTCTGTCTGTTGCGACGCGTTTTACTCGGCCAGTTTAAAAGCTATGGAGCTGAAATTTTGCACACATGCTTCTTTTTGCTGCAGGCAGTTTGTATGTTTGAATCGCTAAAATCCGTCAAGGGGGTCGTGGGGCTGCCATACAAACCTACCCCCCAAAATTAGGTTCTTCTTAGAAAAACTTTTTTATTTATGCACCAATTTCAATCTAATTTCACACAAATATGTTTCAATTGGTGACACACGACATATGTAAAAATCGACCAAATCGAACAATGGGGTCGTGGGGCTGCCATACAAACTTAGTCCCCCAAATTAGGTTCTTCTAAGAAAAACTTTTTTATTTTCTCATCGATTTCAATAAAATTTCGCACAAATGTGTTTCTAATGATACCACAAAACAAATGTAAAAATATACCAAATCGGACCATGGGGTCATGGGGCTGTCATACAAACCTAGCTCCCCAAATTAAGTTCTCCTAAGAATTTTTTTTTACACACCAATTTCAACCAAACTTCACACAAATGTGTTTCTATTGATGACAAAAAACATATGTATAAACAGATGGAGTCGGACCATGTGGTCATGGGGCTACCGTACAAACCTAATCCCCAAAACCAAATTTTTCTAAGAAAAACTTTTTTATTTGAACACCAATTTCAATCAAACCTCAGAAAATTATATTTCTATTGATGCCACATAACAAACGTGAAAATAAATGAAATCGGACTATGGGGTCGTGGGGCTACCATACAAACTTAACCCCCAAAATTAGGTTCATCAAAAAATACTTTTTTAATTGTATACACAAATTTTATCCAGACCTCATGGAAATGTATTTTGATTGATGTTGCAAAACATATGCAAAAATAAATTAAATCGGACCATGGAATCATGGGGCTGGCATATAAACCCAACCCCCAAATTAGGTTCTTTTAAAAAAAAAAAATTTTATTTGCCCACCAATTTCAACCAAATCTCATAGAAATGTGTTTTAATTGATGCCACAAACATTCGTAAAAATTGATGGAAAGGCCATGCGTTCATAGGGCTGCCATACAACCCCCCCCCCTTCCTATTTCTCGTTCTTATAAGTAACCCACGTCCCCCGCTTCTCCCAATAAATCTTCGACACGGCACTTATGTGAAAATTCAAAAGCATGGAAGCGGGATGGAGTGAACACAAGTCATAGGTACGCCCGAAAAAAACTTTTAGCCCGAGGGGAGCGAAGTGTATCCAAATTTCCGCCGCGCCCGAAATTAGCCTCGGTCTCGTTTAATTTTGCCATAGTAAAGGTAGTTGTCAAGAGCTATATTTTGGTATTATACCTTACAGCGTACATGCCTCTAAACTTTGATTAACGTTCAATTAGTGCAGAGTTTCATCGACATTTTCTTGGTCGTCACCATTACTAATATAATTTAATTGATATATCTGGCATGTTTTTCCGTAATAAGCAAAAAAAATTAACGGAAAAAAAGTAACTTCGCAATCCAAAATATTGCTGGAAAGTTGATTAGGAAAAGGTTTCAAACGGCTAAATGCGAGCAATATCACTCATCAATGAGTAAACAGCAACCAGAGAGAGATTTCTGGGTTGTATTACGCGTTCTGTAAAAATACTGACCAAAAAGTCATATCTGAATATATCGTATATGGAGACCTAATTGCAAGTATCAAGTGCAATGCTGGAAATAGATTACTCGGATCAGCAGCAGCATCGGCAAAATTTCATAGCTGACAAATATGCTGAATGCCAAGTCTTCTGCTCAACATTTTTGTCAGCAATGTAAAATGCATTGCACTTGACGTTTGGCGATGCCGATGCTGCTGCTGATGCGCGTAATGCATGAACACAAAAGAGTACTTCCAATTGCACCAAAAGGAGTAATTCTCGATATTTTTGGGATAAAAATAAAACACAATTTTTACAGAACATTACACTCATAAATGAGTTTTGTATAACTAGCATTTACCTCTTTATGCTCTAAAATGCATACTAAATTACCTGCCTACAGTGGGATTCGATCCCGCGACCTTATGATTTGAAGACTAACGCCCTACCTACTACACCCCACAGACTATACGAGACGACGTTTGTAATTTGCACCATATACAGTGAAACTTCCCATAAGCGGACACCATTGGGGAAGGAGTTTTGTCCGCTTATTGGAAGTGTCCGCTTATGAGAATATTTCACGGAGGTGTAACATTTTATAAAATAGACTTTCATTACAATCTGCAAATCAATTCAAAAACCGCGATAAAAATTTGTAGATTAGGGTATAATTTTTAGTCATTTCATTCCCACTCTCTTTCCACTTTTTCAAAATAACTTTTATTTTTAATAAAGGTTTCGTCGTCCACATGTTTTTCCAACGACTTTTTTCCGAGAGCGAGCATTGAATTGCTATGTGATCTTCAATTTTACTGCAATTCGCAAAATATTGTTTGACACTTATTTAAATAGAATAGAGAATTGCACAATTAAACGCCGCAGCATAAATTGAATTTATGCAATTTCTGCAAAAGTTACGAGCAACAACCGAGAGATAAAAAAGAACTGCAGTCGTTGATATATCATTTTACATTCCCCGTACATTGGGTCTTGCCAATACGCGTAAGATCCATTTTCTGGTAATCGCAAGACTCTTTGTAATTCTGCAATGTAAGAATTTGTGCTTTTTTCTTGGAACTGTCCGCTTATTAGAGACTCGCTTGTTCATGGTGGGTATGAAAGTACTGTCCGTGTCTGGTTATGAGAGTGTCCGGCTATCAGAAGGTGTTTTCCTAGCAAAATATGTGAAAAAACGTTGGGGAAAATAAAAGTGTCCGTTTATAAGAAATGTCCGGTTATTAGAAGTGTCCGTTTAGGGAAGTTCGACTGTATTACCTGGCACATCATGCGGAGTTAACTCCATTTTATGTAAATTTTAACACCATATAAACCAAAACTGATTTAATTTCGGATAAAATTTATTATTTGTCCAAATGAATTTTATTTTGAGTTTTTTATCCTAATGGATAAAAGAAAAATTTTATACTTGTGGACAGAGTTAAATAAGTGTAGTCAACCCCATATGTATAAAAAAAATAATCCCATTTGGATAAATTTTGATTCACACCGCCTGATTTTTTAGAGTGTACCATAGTAGGATGAGGATTTGTCTGAAAGCGGAATTCCGCAAATATGTGTACACGTACAGCATTGGGCCTTCGGGAGTCTGGTCACCTTAGGCTAGCTTAACAAATTTCGAACACTTCTAAAATCAAAAAAATTTGTCTGGTCGCCGAACTCTTTAAATTTTTTCCTCCGAACACGAAGTGTGCATACACCACAGGTCGAGCCAAGCGACGCCATGGAGCGTTATAATTCTTCACACACATGAAGAATTCAAGGATTCTTCGTTATGTCGAACTCTATTTAAAAAAAAAGTACCGAGCGTACCGAGCCCGAAATACGAGTTTTTTTTCTAGATTTTTAATTCTCCAATCAATAGAGGAGAAAATATAGGGGTTGAAGTGCAAAAATTGCGGTAGATAGTGTTATGTTGTAAGAGCACGTGGGGTAAATTAAAATCCAAGTTTGCGTCACTCTACTCCCTGTGCCCCCGCCATCATCTTGAAAAAACTATCTAAAATTGGCTCTTTTATCAGTTTTTGGGCTATAACTCTTTTCCAGTCCATTTTAACGGAAAATGCCAAAAGTATTTTGTAGAGCACAAAATTTTCTACAGAGTTATAGCGCCAAGAAAATGGGGGAAATATCAAAAATCATGCGAATTTCACAGTTTTTTTTTATTTCATTGCATTTTAAATACAGAAAGAAATTAAGTGAGGATATTTTTTTTTTTTAATTAGTAGGGTTACAGGGGTCTAAAACTCATTTTGCTAAATCAAAATTTTGATCAAAAAGGTCCTAAAAAGGACAAAAAAGGACAATATTTAATCCTTAACCGGAGGTCGGCATGCGGGGAATCATATGAAAGGGTACGTCGAGTACATTACATATCCGGTGTTTGTTTCCGTTTTCAAGAAACCTCAACGAAATAAACCGGGCTTAAATAAAAAACAAGACCGAGGCTAATATCGGGCGCAGCCAAAATTTGGATAACCTTCGCTCCCCGCGGGCTAAAAGTTTTTTCCGGCGTACATACGACTTGTATTTAATCCCCCCCCCCCCATTCTATTCCTTCTGTCTTCCAAAAAGTTCCGTTGCGTCCAGTGGCGCAACCACGGGGGGCCTAAGGGGGCTTAAGACCCTCTCAGACCCAAACAATTGGGAAATGAAAAAAATCAAAATGAAATATTTGTTGCAGTTTTTATAAAATGTGAATTATTGTTCTTTTGGAGAATAATTAATGCACCAGTCTAGATGGTCTGAACAAGTTGCAACATCCTTCCCAGAATTTTAGAAAAATCTTTGTGCAAAAATAATAAAATAAAAATGGGCTGTTCTGAGGAGATTTTCGTTGTATTTGCGGATGTTATATCGTAATATACGGAGCGGCCGTCGTATTAATTCACATCCAAAATCTATCAGTTCCTATCGAGAGGGTCCTGTTTGTGGAGCTGTTGAACGACATTAGTCCAACTTCGGTCAAATACACACAAATATTGTTTTGTCGACGCAACTTTTGTGAAGACGGTACGCCCGAAAAAACTTTTAGCCCGGAGGAGAGCGAAGGGTATCCAAATATCGGCCGCGCCCGAAATTAGCCTCGGTCTCGTTTTAAATAATTTACATAATGCAATATCTCTAAAGGCGACCAAGATTTGAAAACAAGCATGCAATGTTGAGAGGAGCGGCAATATTTTCAAAAGCGAAAATATACTTTTCCACTTCTGCAACAATTAGACAGTTTGGTTATTCTTGAATTCGTCGCTACTGAGGTGGTGGTTCTAGCTTGACAGGGGTAGTTTTTTAAGGGAACGAGCGGCGATTCAAATTTTTAAAGGTTGTTATGTCTTGAACAACCCCAGTGGCGGATTTACACATTTGCCGCTAGTAGGCTGTGAACATTTTGCCGCCCCTACCAGGCTCCACGAGAATATTGCTGATTAACCTTTATTCTCAACTTTCCCCTTTGCACTTTAATAGATGAGTGCTTCCACTTCGTGGGTCCTGAGCATTCTTCAAACTTTATGTAATAGATAAATATAAAAAAAACAGCGATGCAAAAATTGATTGGTTGGAAAGTCGGTTTGAAGGGTATGTTCTTCTTCTTCATAGTGCACAATTCAGCAAAACTGATAGGATCGATGGTACAATTTGTTTGAGAAAAAACACAATAAATAAAATTGGCATACGTAATTAAAAAAATTTAAATGAGGTTTTGAAACTACAGTGAACCACCGAAATTCGTGAGGGATGCGTTGCACAAAACTATCGCGAATTTCGGGGTACGTTGTTTGGGATAGAGGTGGGATTTGTTGAAAATGTTCATAAAATATCAATAATGTTATATTTAGAGTGGGAAGCTTGTCACTCAACTTTTTTGTTTTCTTGCACTCTTCGAAACATTTCAAGCTTTATTTCATCCCATCTCTTCCCTGATAAATTCCTTCAGTTGTTTCAATTGAATTGAGAAGACAAACTTTAAACAAAGTGGTTTCTGCAGGACTGCGACCCGGTCTTACGCACTGGTTGATCATCAAAAGTCCAGGATCTTTTGCTTTTCGTAGCTGATTAACGAATGAATTTGATCCCATTAGAAGAGGTGAAGTGCATATCATAAATGAGCTGGTGCGAAGGATCGAGCATAAGGATGTTTTCTGGCCGAAGGCTGCCAACAAATGAAATCGTGTGACCACTTCAAGTAAGTATTGGGTCATGTTGAAGTGAATTTTCTCCTCATTTGGTGACCGTACAAGAAGCATATGGAACCACCAGTTCGTACCAGACTGGAGCTGTGTTGGCGCTCAAACATGATGTATTGGATAGGGGAAATGTGAAATATTGAAGAAGTGTCGCAAAACTTGAAGCTAAAGCGAATTCGTGAATAAGAGGATCGCGAATGTCGGGGATTCACTGTAGACACTTGAAATTTCATTGAAGCCGTATTTTTCCGGTTTCAAATACTTGTCTATCAACGTCACTTCTATGATACACGTTTTATATCTTTAGAAAATTTCATTTTTGATTTTTAATTGAATATTTTAAAAATACCGGCGTACAGAGGGCTGCGCCCGCAATACGAGGGTTTATTTACTTTTCCTTTGCAAAAGTCAACAGTCTTAATATTTAACGTATATAAGGCCCCACTGACCAATCTTTGTGCAAAGTTTTATATCGATCCCTATAACGGTTTAGAAAAACGGAGCTCGAAAAAGAAGTTTAACTTTAAACGCCGTCAACTTTTTTACCGTTACTCGAAACTGTAAAATTTTAACTGATATGGGGTGTACTCGTGCCAAAGACTGTAACCATTCTACACATTCCTACAAAATTTCATAACAATCGGTTGAGCCGTTCGCGAGTTATTTAGTGAACAGACGGACAGACGGACAGACAGACAGACGGACGGACGGACAAAATCGATTTCATAAGGCTTTTTTGAACAAAAATTTTCTAAAAAACCCTAAAAACCAATATCATAACGATACTTTTATCTAATGAATCTGCAAATTTGCTTTAGTGTGATTACTTTTCAACGCATGATTCAACAATTTCGGGAGAACAAAATTTTAAAGTAAATTAGCTTACTGCATCTTTTAAAGATTGAGTTTAAAATTTTAAAATTTCTGGTCGTACAATAAAAAATTGAAATCTTCAAATCAGCCGTTGCTGAAGGATCAAAATACTACAAAAATATATCTCTTCCCTCCCCTGATTTTCAGTTGAAGTGCTACACTTGTCATACTTGAAACCCCTGTCAAAATCGGCCGTCTGAATTTTAGTACGAGGTGATTCATTTTTCGAAGTTTAGCCTGTAATAAATTGACAGAAAGGCCTTTTCGAAGATTCGTCTTAAATTACAAATCGTTCCTGGTGTATGAAACTCTGAGCTAACGGTGATAAACAGTTCTTCACTTTTGTATCTCACTGACGTACAAACACACTTCACACACTGCTCCCAAAATGTATCTCATGAGAAGTATAAATGCTATATCTGGCATTGTAATTCGTATTCGGAATTCGGTTTCCACTGTAATAAAAGTGTATGTAATGTGTTTAACGTAAAAAAAAATTTTCCCCAAATATGCCGCCCCCGTCAAATCTGGCGCCCTAGGCCCCAGCCTACTGGTAAAACCGCCACTGAACAACCCTTGTGACAACTAACTGGATACATTTAGTATTCGGGCGATTCTTAAAATTAAAGTTGGCTGATATGAGGCCCCCGTAAGGGGGAAGATAAAGGTTGAAAGGCTTCGGCTAATTCCTATATCTTCTTCAGTTGTGGCATAACTGCGGACCCTTAGCTATGCAGGAGGAGTTTCATAGGAAAAGGACTTCGGCCAATTCCTATGTCTCTCTACGGGGCGTTACTTTCCCGCATTATCCGAGTAACCGCTGCGCCTGAGTGCTGCATTAACATCTGCAGCGTCTCAGGTTACTTAACGTGATAGGTGACAGAAAACATTTAAGTCAACCACTAAAGCAGCATCTTCGAGGCATGCCCATGATGGCCTTTACTCAACGATTAAACCCTGTCATGGTTTAGCGATGTGCCGACAACTCATCCTAAGAAAAACTTCAAGTCAAGAAACCTGAAACAAAAGCCTCGGATTGGACGGATACAAAACAACGACGACCCCGCAAACGAACAACTGATTACTCTTTCGGATCCTGGAATGTACGCTCCCTGAATAGACCGGGGGCCTTAAGGGCCCTCCTGGATCAGGTAGAACAATACAAGCTAAGCATAGTTGCAATCCAGGAAACTAAATGGCTCAAAAGCGAGATTAACGACCTCAATTCGCACACTATTTTTACGAGTGGTAAAGAGGAGGGCAACAAGGAGTTTGGAGTAGCTTTCATCGTGAATAAGCAGCTCAAGGACCACATTATCGGCTTCAAATCCATCAACGAGCGGCTATGTGCGATCCGCATTAAGACCCGTTTCGCTAATCTCTGGCTCATTAATGCGCATGCCCCTACAGAAGTAAAAGAAGACGCGATTAAGGACGAGTTCTACAACGACCTAGAAACACTCTTCGACTCACTTCCATCAAACGACGTCAAGCTGCTGCTAGGAGACTTTAACGCCAAAGTCGGAAATGAAAGCTGGCATAGGGGAACTACTGGAGGTCATAGCCTCCACGACGAAAACAACAACAACGGTCAGCGACTTATCGACTTCGCGAGCGGCAGAAACCTGGTAATAAGCTCTACATGCTTCCCTCATCGACGAATCCACAAGCAGACCTGGAAGTCTCCAGATGAATACACCGTGAACCAGATCGACCACGTACTGACCAGCAAGAGATGGGCTTCTAATGTCCTAGATGTTCGATCCTATCGAGGAGCCAACTGCGACACCGATCACTATTTGGTGAAGGCAACCTACAGGTGCAGAATCTCTTCGGTGCACCTAACGAGAATCAACCCTGCCAAGATCTTCGAGGTTGACAATTTGATTGATGATGCCACGGCGGCTGCGTATACAACAGCACTAGAAGAAAAACTGTCGCCCATGCTTGATGACATCAACAATTTAGGCATCCATGAGTTCTGGGAGGAGCTCAAAGACAGCATCAAGGGGGTCGCAGAAGAGGTCGTGGGCTATAAAGGCCGGCGCAGACGAGCAGACTGGTTCGACGAAAAATGCAGGGCCTCGATTGAGGCGAAAAATGAAGCCTATCGCCAATACACACAACGCGCATCCCGAGCCAAGAAAGAAAGATATAACGAGCTTCGGCGAGTATCTAATAAGTTAATTAGACGTAAGAAACGCAAACATTTTGACGAGCAGTTACAGCAAATAAACCAAAGATTAGCCAATAAGAACATTAGACAGGCGTACAAACTTATAAATAATGTTAAGAACGGATATCAACCCAGGACAAGCCTATGTAAGGACAAGGATGGTAACATCATCAGCGACATCGAAAGCGTCAACAAACGATGGGCCTCGCATTTTGAAGAGCTCCTCAATGCACCATCAACATCCCCCGCGGAGCCAGCTCTTGAGCAGTTAGCCGAACCAGGCCCTCCCGTTCTACCCCCAACAGTAGAGGAGGTGAGTCTTGCCATACAGTCGCTTCAAAATAATAAAGCGCCCGGCGCTGACGAGATCCCAGCAGAACTGCTGAAGCATGGTGGAACGTGCCTGACCAACGCAATACATGTGCTACTGCTGAAAATATGGAACGACGAGGAAATCCCCGAAGATTGGCGCAAAAGCATAATCTGCCCAATCCACAAAAAGGGTGACAAGCTGAAGTGTGAGAATTACAGGGGCATATCATTAGTTTGTACGGCCTATAAGATATTATCCAAAATTCTTGAAAAGAGAATTAATCCGTACGCAGAACGAATCATTGGCGAGTATCAAGGCGGCTTCAAACCTGGTCGATCAACGACCGATCAGCTTTTCACAGTGAAGCTACTACTCCAAAAGTGCTGGGAATATAACATCGACGTATACCAAATCTTTGTCGACTTCAAGCAGGCATACGACAGTATCGATCGAAGTGTACTGTACAACATTATGCTGAATTTTGGTATACCGGCAAAGTTAGTGCGACTCACAAGGATGACGATGACTAATACCGTCTCGCAGGTCAGAGTGCAGAATCGACTCACTGACCTATTTGAAACTCGTACTGGACTCAAGCAGGGCGACGGGCTGGCGCCGACGCTCTTCAACCTTGCTTTGGAGTATGTAATTCGAGCCATGAATATGGACAGCAGCGGAACGCTACTCATCAAGTCGACTCAATTAGTAGCGTACGCCGACGATATCAACATCATGTCTCGAAGGTTGGGTGATGCAGAAAGCCTTCTGCATAACCTCAATAACGCCGCAAAGGAAGTTGGACTACATATCAACGAAAGCAAAACAAAGGCCATGATGCAATCGAAAACAAGGACGCCAGCAAATTCAAGCATCACAGTGGGGGACCTTAATATCGAGTATGTAGACAACTTCAACTATCTGGGTTGTAACTTATCAAAGGACGCCAACGAAACCGACGAAATTAAGCGACGGATACAACTAGCCAATAAGACATATTTCTCGGTCCTCCCTATAATTAATTCGAAACTTGCGCACAGGAACACGAAGCTCCGCGTGTACAAAACGATCATCCGACCCGTGCTATGTTATGGCTGCGAAACATGGACCCTCACCCAAGCCTCCGAAATTTTGCTAGACCGATTCGAACGAAAGGTCCTTCGGCGAATTTTCGGGGCCGTTCGCGAGCGAGACCAATGGCGTATCCGGTACAACCATGAGTTGTATCAATTGTACGATGAGCTGGAAGTATCGAAAATCGTGAAGCTTCAACGTTTGCAATGGGCGGGGCATCTACAACGGATGGACGATAATCGCATGCCAAAGAAAGTGATGAACGCACAACGAATTGACGGAGCGAGGTTGCGTGGACGACCGAGAGCTCGCTGGGAGAACTCCGTAGGTGAAGACGCCCAACAGCTGCTGGGCTTCCGAAACTGGAGGACGAGGTCACGTAACCGCGACAATTGGAGGTCAACGATTCAGGCGGCCAAGGCCCGACGTCGGGCTATCGTGCCACATTGATGATGATGATGATGATATGAGGCCTAAATTCACTTAAGGGTAGTTTGTAAGGGAGAGGAGGGGCGCGAACAATTTTTTGAAAATGGAAATATTCCTTTAAGCCCCTGCGACAATTAATTTGATACTTTTAGTTTTAAGGAAATTCTTGACTTCGCCGCTACTGGGGTGCCAACTTGACAGGGGTACTTTTAAGGAAAAGAGGCAAATTTTTTGAATGTGCAGATATCTTAAGTTACCCTTGAAGTATTTTACTGAATAAATTTTGTTTTATGACGATACATCAAACTTCAGTTTTTACTCCATAACCTCTTTATGGGGCCAAAACTGCACTTAGGGGTAGTTTTTGAGGGTGAAGAGGGGCGCGGCTGATTTTTTGAAGAGGTACGTATCTTTCGTTACCCCTAAAGTATCCGACTAAATCCATTTTGTTTGATGACGATGCTTAAAACTAGATTTGTTGCCCTATAACGATAAAAGCATTCAGGGGTAGTTTTTAGGGGTATAGAGGGACGCGGCAAATTGTTTAAAGGAGTGGATTTATTCAGTTACACCTAAAGGATCCAACTAATAACAGTTTGTTTGATGACCATGCTTAAAACTTGAGTTTTTGCGCTATAACCATAAAAGCATTTAGGGGTAGTTTTTAGGAGTGTAGAGGGGCGCGGCAATTTTTTTTAAAGTTCAGGTGTTATAAGTGCAACAACAACGCATTGGTCTCGGCGATGACATGATCCAAGATAGAGCTGCCTGTAGAAATATGCTGAGATATTATCGCCAAAACGGGCGATGTGCCTACACTGCAGGTCGAGCAACGCGAAACCATGGAGCGGTATAAAGAACGAGGCAAGGAAGAAGAAGAAAAAAAGGTGTTATAAGTGACTCCTGCGTCAAATTCAGGGACACATTTCGTTTTATGTAAATTCTTAGTTTCGGCGTTACAAGGGTGGTGGTGCTAACTTGACAGGGGTTGTTTTAAGGGGAAGGAGGGGCGCGGCAAATTTTTTAAGGCTGCAGATATAATCTTTAACCCCTATAGCATTTAACTGGATAAATTTTGTTTTATGACTATTCGTATAACTTGAGTTTTCACGCCATAAATTTTGTATGGGGCTAAACCAGACTTAGGGGTAGTTTTTGAAGGTGTAGAGGGGTGCCGAAAACTTTCTTATAGTGCAGATATTATAAATAACCTCTTCAGCATGCTTGTGCGTACAATCTGTTATATGACGATGCCGTAAACTTGCGCTCTATGGGGCTTGTAAAACAGTTAGGGGTTAGTGCTAACTTGACAGACATCGTAAAATGTACTGTTTTCAGCGAGTTTTTCGCGAAACATACTTTCGCATTCATCGTTTCGAAGCAAATCCACTTTCGTACTGTAATTTCGCGAATAATATAAGTAAAGTGGTGTGGGAAATGATTGACCAATAAGCAAAACATGTGCACTCTCTAAAAGATCAGGATATACTGGAAAAAAACTCAATTATGTGCGTTTGCTTTATAAGTTGCCATTTTACTTTACTTTAAACGTTCCATGTTTCGGAACAAAGTTTTCCGTAAGTTTTTTTTTTATTTTTTTATACATTGCAGTAATCAAAATAAAATCAGTCAAAACCATAATAAAAACAACAAACTAAAAGCTATGATCGTTTCGTTTTCGATTTATCAGCGCGGTCGTCATCTCTGAAAATTGTATTCTAAAATCGTCATCCATATTTATTGTACGTTGGCTCTTTGTTTCGTTTCATTAATTCCTTTAGGCTTTCTCCCCACCGCTCGAATCAGCGGTTGTAGCTTGTGACTTATCATCGCCAGCTTGCTCCTTTTCGACTTTACCCATAACGCAGCACGGACATTTCTCCTTGAGCGCTATCCTATACTTCGGATGGCTAATACCGTAGACGATGGGATTGTACACGGCACTAGTTTTAGCGAAAATGCCACCCCAAATCGTAACGACGGGGCTCATATTTCGGAATTTGAACAGGCCAGCATAGTTGATAAACAAGTATGGTGTCCAGGCGCAGAACCACAATGTGATTGTGGTTAAGGCAACCTTTGCCAATTTTGCTTCAGCACTTTTTTCGTTGTCCTCCGACGATCGCAGAGATTTCACGTTCATCTTTTTGGCTTGTTCTCGCATGGCCTTTTCGTGAGCTGACACAGCCTGAAGAGAGAGGAAGTGTAAAGCAAATCCGTCCGCTTGTGGGCATTAAAACTTACCTTAATGATAAACCAATAGGAGTAGCAGATCGTGAACAGTGGACAGTAGTAAACGAATAGGGAGTAAAGGATCACATAGGATCGCTCGTTCCAGCCGTAACCCAAATAGTCGATACCGCAGCCAGTCATGTTGCCTTCAGGAATATATCTGTAACAAACATTTTCGTAACTGTATTTCTAGCTTATTGGTGCCCCAGATCTTACCTATTCCAGCCAATCATTGGTGGGATCGTCCAGAATGTTGCCATCAGCCAGATGAGCAAAATTTTCACCATAGCCGTCTTAATGGTCATCGGTCGTCCGTTAATACCCTTGACGATAACATTGTATCGATCGTAGGCAATCATGGACATTGACCAAATCGAATTGCATCCAAACATCGATCCCGTCATGGCGTAGATATCGCACATCAACGGGCCCAGAACCCATGTCTCGTAGAACATATTGATGGTCATCATCGGAAGATTGGACACCATGATTCCCATATCGGAGAAGGCCAAATTCATGATCAACAGATTGGCTGGGGTCCTTAGCGACTTGGTCGTTGAGAAGATGTAGAGCACAACACCGTTACCAATAATTGCGACGACTCCAATAACACACAGGAATATTCCCAGGCCGAGGTTCCATTTTGGGTCCATGGGAGCCCATTGATACCAATACGGGTCGACGAGATGGAGCATGTCGGGAGGGACCTGGGAAGAATGGAAAATAATTTCAGTCTTAAAATATTTCTCTGATGAATACGTACTTTATCGACCACCGACATATTGCTGGATTGGGCTGCAAACAATGGCCCCGCCTGGGACACTAGACTGCATTGCAAAGTAAATTTAAGGATTATTTCAAATTCAACATCCTCACGCAGTGACGAAATTCGAAGGAGATGACTACTTACCTCGCCATATTTTTTTTAGGTGAAAGGTGTAAAAAAGTTGAAAAGAAGTAAAAGCAATATGGATAGTCGTGGGCGGTTGGGCGATGCTCTCTGTCTGCCGTGAAATATTGTGTTGAGCGCTTTTATAGTGTTTTTGAAAACACCCTTAATTGGATTTGAACGGGTGAAAACTTTTATATGCATTTTTGTCTGTCGCCACTTATACATATGTTTTCAAGGGGAATATGAACAAAAATGTTATTTATGAACAAAAATGTTATATTATTATAAGTGAGTTACATGTAAACATACACATTTTGCATTGCTTTGATCCGCCCTGCTGGGGTGTCTTTAATTGAATTGATTTATTGATAAAAAAATATGTCACGGATCATGAGTTATGATAAAACGTGAATGTGGTTCTTGTAGCGTTAGCTAGTACGGCCATTTCTATTAATTGGGTGTCATCTTCAATGACCTATAACCTAAGCTAATGTAGGACTCTAGCCTACCGGGTGTACGCAGAAAACTATTTTGGGAGGGGTCTTAGGAAAGAAGCTGACGGTGGCCAGGAAATTTGGCGCAAGTGTTTTTTTCGGAAAACTTATCAACTATGCAGTTACTAAGCATCACCAATATAGTCTGGCTGCGCTGTGGTTACAGTGCACACCTTCGTTTCACAGGGTAGTGCGATCGAGTCTCGTCGTGAGCCAATTCAGTTTATGGTGTTTTTCGAACTCACGGCTCATGTGAAGGACTATGATCTCACTCAGATGTTAACCTCGTGAAAGAAAAACGAGACCGAGTTCTAATCGTGCGAATAGCACGATGAGTGTATACCCTATACCCATGTACAGACCTAGAATGCGCGTAAAACCGAAAATATTCAATTCAATTTTTTTTAAGGGGGGAGGGGTAGATAGGCTGAATCTCGCACATCTTTAATATCTTATAACGGCATCCAGCAGCTATCATTTGCAATAAATTTCAAGTTTTTCGGGACATTCTATCAAAAGATATGGCGGAATATTGCTTTGTAGGGGATGTAGGGGTAGGGGAAGGCAGACCTTCCCCTACCCCCCTAAAAACTTCAACTTGATTGATGAAAATTTCAGGTCCCTAGCGACATTCTGTCGAAAAATATGGCCGAATTACACTATCACGGAGGGGTCATTTGTATGGGAGGTAGGGGAACCCTTGGTCCGATTTCGCCTATTTTCAATACCATCCAAGCTTTTATCAAAGCAATCATCTGACCGAAATTTCAAAACGCTAGCTCCATTATTTCGGGAGTTATCGTGCGAACTGACAGACACACGGACGGACAGACAGACAGACAGACAGACAGACAGACAGACGGACATGGCTTATTCGAATCAGGGACCGACCCTGATCATTTATATATATACTTTGCCATACCTCTGGTGGCTCCTTTGAGGTGTTACATAAATCGTCGTAACAAAAACAATATACCCTATACCATCTTATGGGTATAGGGTATAAAAAACTGAGAAAACGCTACGAAGTAGTTTTAGTTGTCATACTTTGCCTTACGCCTTTAAGACCTGGGTCCTGGGTCCTGGGTCAATCAACCTGAAAATTTGTCGTGGTGCTAATCACCTTCGGTATAGTATAAATCATTTTGCCATCTCATTCTCCTCCATGCTGAGTTCCTGACTATATGCTGGGTTCAGTATGTCCTCACTTTCCGTTTGTTAGAACTGCGGTGGTCGTTGCCTCCTTTCTTAACGCAATTCCTCATCGTAACTTCACGATGCTTGTCATTTCTTGTTTTTATTAATATTAATATTATTATAGGTAAGGTTAGGTTAGGTAGTGGGGCCGCCGGAAATGAGACCAGCGCACTTAGACCAGTCATAGGTCCATTGTGATACCGCCTATGAGAGCCTTAAAAATTCAAAAATTTGTATGGAACCAGCGTGTGCTGGCAATATATTTATTGATCTGTATTGGACTTACATCTCTGAGATCATCTAGATCGTAAAAGTAGCTAAAACCAAGAAACCTTAAACGTTTCTCAGCCAAAGCATTCACAGAGAAGATGATGCACACTCTCCTCTTCCTCTTCATCCTCACAGCTTCTGCAGTAGTTGTTGTGAGGAATTTTGAGTCTCCTGGCGAGCTCCCCGATAGGTCAATGCCCCGTTATTACCCCAACCACACTGCTAATATGCATCCGGTTCATTGACAATAGCTTGGTAGAGCGGATAAAATCTAATTTTGTCCAGATCATCTTCGTTGTGGTACAAGTGTTACCATTGATCCATCTTATCTTATCTTATCTCCATTAACATCAACCAATTTCAGAGGGTGTCCCAAGTTTTCGCAGTCGAATGGGCATTTGCATTCTCCTTTGGAAATCCTAGCCCGGGATTGCAACTCTCGTGTGGGTGGAGGTCATGGTCCACTGGTATCACCAATTCTCGAGGTATGTATACTATTCGCTATTGACTTCTCAATACCAAACTGATTATCATTTGTCCGCATGAAGACTCCGCTTAATTTGAAGTTTCGTGTTTTGGTAAGTCAGCAATTTGACTACGATCCAAGCTAGGTATATATGCTCATTGGCCATTTTCCATAACTATCTCCTTTGAGGCTCGGGTTATGCAAAGCTGTCTGTGAAATTCAACACATTCTGCTGTAAGCAGAACTTGCTTCCTCATCAGTAAGGAAATGCTGCGAGACGTGCTCGGCTTAACAAAACTGACGATCCAAAAGAAGAATGAGAAAGTCATGTTACAGATATATCCGTGGGGGTTTAACGTCCGCGCCTACCGAGATGGTTTATCAGACGGGCCTCGGATTGGCCAGATCGGATTGATTTTGTGACGTCAATCAGCGCCCGCTCTAGCAGTGTAGAGGTAACAAGTTTACCATCTACGAGGATTACCGTCAGGAGAGCACCTAGCCTTTCGGCCTTTATCTCCGGGTCCCTCTAACGGTTTGGACCTTCGGCGTTTTACTGGCAAGGTCTTATTGCCAGAAGGGGATTTCTCCATCCGGCGAATGCACTCACCTTCAGGAACCCAACCCCGGGGTTGCATCACCAGCTCGATGACTCGGGTAACAACCTACAGCCACCACGAGGCCCACACCTTGATGGGCAAGGACCATGGTCCCCTGGGCACACCCATCCCCGTGGTACACTATTCGCTAAAGACTTCTCTATAGCAGGTGTGATCTTCCTTTGCCCCCTATTGGTTAAGCCTCACGTACAATATTCAGATGTGCATATCTCAGGCTGCTTTTCACATCCATGCGGCCCCTTCCGTTTACTAGTCAGCAATGCGATTCGGGCCGTGTGGTCATCAATCCACAAACTAGTCAGATATACGCGCGTAGGCATCTTCCACCAAGGCCATTCTCCCTGACTAGCCCCTTCGAGGCTCGGGTTATGCGAAGCCGCCAGCTCCGAGGCTCATACGATTAACCGTAGTGGTGAACCCCCCCACCAGGGAACACCGTTTACGTGCTCGGCCTTTAATGACTTCCCTCCCATTAGTTGTGGGAGGAGGTAGGTCACGCCAAGAGCCACCCGTACATGACTAGGGAGCTCGGGAACGTCATCGCCCGAATGGTCTTTGTACAGATCCTCGACATGGCGTATCAACTGTACCAGGGGCCTCCCTGCGCTGCTAGGTACGTGGTGTCGCAACTCACCAAAGATCTTTGTCCCACTACATACAGCCTTTTTGGCTGTATGTCACAGGGACACCAACCCTCCTGCGGGGGTGTAGAGGTAACAGTTAAGATACTGCTGGATGCGAGGTCTGCCTCTGCCGGTCTAGGGTCCCGGCGCCCGGTTGAAAAAGCGCAACTCCACGCTATTCGCGAAACCACAGCCAGCACGAAACTCCCAAATAAGGGCCGTTTCCAATTGTCGCGCGGAGAGTCACCATAGGCAGTGACTCTCCGGGAAGCAAGGAAAGCTAACCTACTCTGGAAAACTGGAAGACATGCGTACATTGTCCGTGACAGCACCTCCCGTCTCACGCAAGGATGGGTAGCACCAGTCTACTGACTTTGCGGGCTTTCACCCTTTCCTTTTGGGACACACAAGCGACTTTATCACATGGTTAGCTTGTAAACCTCTCATTGCGCAATTGCGACAATGAGGCTTGTTAGTGCAGGAGCGGGCGGGATGACCCTTACCACTACAGCAACTGCATGTGATATCCTTACTCTTACAATGGCGCGTCAGGTGGTCCAATCCAACGCACCTCCAGCATGTCGGGAACGGCTCCTCAGGGAGAATGAAGAACGAGTGGTGCTTCACGTACACACGTTCTCGCTCGGTCATCGTCCCCGCGATTGCAAAACATATGTAAGAATGGATCAAATCTGACCATGGGGTCATGGGGCTGCCATACAAACCTAACCCCCCAAATTAGGTTCATCTAAGAAAAACTTTTTTATTTGTGCACCAATTTCAACAAAATTACACACAAACGTGTTTCTCTTGATGACACAAAACATATCTAAGAATTGATCAAATCTGACCATGGGTTCATGGGGTGGCCATACAAATCTAACCCCCCAAATTAAGTTCTTCTAGCAAACATTTTTTGCACCAATTTCACAAAACCTTGAATTAATGTATCTTTACCAAAGCAACAAAACGAATGGAATCGTACTGTGGGGTTATGCTCCCGAGACCCCAATCAAATTTTCCGAGTAAATATTTTTATTTGCCCACCTATTTCAACCAAGCCCAAAACTTTTGTCAAGACGGAAGAAAAAGAATGAGGAGGGGGAAAATACAAGTCATAGGTACGCCCGAAAAAACTTTTAGCCCAAGGAGAGCGAAGGGTATCCGAATTTCGACCGCGCCCGAAATTAGCCTCAGCCCCCGGGGGTTGGCGAGCGTAGCGAGCAGGGGGTGAAGGCCCCTAGTTTTTTTGATTTTGGGGATCCTAAATCGCATGGATCCCAACGTCACGCGGACACACATTCTCTGCCCCTTGGTGACGTGTTTTGCTAAAACTGCGAAATTTTTTTTATTGTTCAGCAGCTGATAGTTTTTATGAGGCTTACTTTTCTTCCCTATATTTATAAAACTATAAAATAATGAATGGCGGGGGAGAAACGAGGTAGATAAATTACCGTAGCAGGCCCGGTTCTGTTAAAAACTGAGGTGCGGTGGATGTTAATCCATAATTTCTGCACTCGTTCGCCCAATCTTTATGCATCGTTCTTATTTGTCTGGTATTTAGCAGATTATAACACATATTATCGCACCTTCGATTTTCAATCCTAACAATATTCATTTCAATTTCAATCAATTATGCCAGTCAATAAGCCGAAATATAAGGCGTTAGGTCGCAAAAAAATAGCTAGGCTCTGGTTTTTTGGGATATTGGTAAAATAGATAAAAGTAGTGTACCACCAAGTTTGCAACTTCGAAAAACCTGTGCTAACCCCGTGACCCTCAAAAAAACTCAAAATTTTCGGACTTATTTCATATTTTGGTTTGTAATTTTTAAAACGTGCTTCCTACAAGAAAGTCGTCCACTGCACTTTTAAAGCTAACAGAATTTTCTTTAATTTAAGTGCAACTCCAGCTTTGTAGGTACAAAGAATCCCAAGATACAGGATTTTAAAGATGCTTTTTTTTGTAAAAAAGTCCGAAATTGTAATACGAAATACTCTATGATGTGTTCCGATTCCATCTGTTCCTGGATGCGTTGAGGCTAATATTCAGGAACACAGTTGGATGAATTTTGGTTAAGTTTTTCTTACAAGAACCTAATATTTAGGGGTTGGTTTGTATGACAGCCCTATGACGTAATGATCCGATTTCATCCATTCCTAGATATGTTTTGAGGCATTACTAGGAACACATTTGGGTGAGGTTTAGTTAAGATTGGTTCATAAAGAAAAAAATTTTTCATAGAAGAAGCTATTTTCCAGAGGTTGGTTTGTATGACAGCCCTATGACGTAGTGCTCCGATTTCATCCGTTCTTAGATATTTTTTGAGACTTAACCAGGAACACACTTTGGTAAAGTGTGGTTTATATTGGAACATAAAGAAACAAAAAAAATTCTCAGAAGACCCTAATTTTCAGCGGCAGCCCTATGACCCAATGATCCGATTCCATTCGTTCCGACATATATACAGCTAAGTAACTGGTTTATAACTCCGTGTCACATGACTTTCTCCGTAGTATGCGCATTTAAGCCGATATTTAGTTCGGAAGATGACTAAAATTACTATTTCGAACTTTTTAACAAAAAAAAACAATGTTTAAAGTGCTGTATCTAGGGATCCTTTGCACCTACAAAGCTGGAGGACTCAAATTAAAGAAGATTTTGTTAGCTTTATAAATCCAGTAGACGACTTTCTTGTAGGAAGCAGCTTTTGGAAATTTGAGGTTTTTTGAGTGTTACGGGACTAGCACAGGTTTTTCGAAGTTGCAAACTTGATGGTACACTTCTGGTATCTACCCTAACAATATCCCAAAAAACCAGAGCCGAGCTATTTTTTGCGACCTAAAATCATAAAATGACTGGCCTACGTTTCAAGTGTGAAAAATAAACGCTTTTTTCAATTGAACTGTAATGAGATTTTCACAGCCCGTTGAAGATTTCCTAGAACAGGAATTTTACAAGCATTTGACACTAATTGGATTCAGACTAGGTAGGTATACAATTCTTAAATAATAATTGAAAAATGAATTTTTTCTCCCTCATTTACGGCCTTAGAGAAAGCATGCGTTAGTACAGAGTGGGCATCAGAAAATAAAAATGGCACCGTTCTCACACTATTGCAGTTCATAGTATGCGTGAAAATTCTAATCAAACGTCAATTTTTTGTTTACAATTGAGAATATAAAATCCGCGTAATATTTATTACTCTCTTAAAATGCCGACTTGATAATTAACCCTTCTCTTGGCACATAGGCACATAGACCTAAACAGACCATTGGTACTATATCTTGATGAAAAATATCTTTCAATAATATTTTCCACCCCTTTCCATATAAATTTCAGAGAAACCGACGGCCACAAATGCGATCAAACGTTCGGCGAAATGTAAACTATGTCTAAAGAATCGAAAAAACGGCGCATCATCGTAAGACACAGTATGTAAACTGTTTCTAGAACCAAAATTAGACCTCTTCAAGTAATAAGATTGATTTCACAGAAGATTCAGCTACACCTTAGGCATAATAGGTCGTAGGCGGCGTCAGAAGGGTTAATAATTTCATCGACAATATTTTGACATTTGAATTATTTCGTGGAGTGTAGTGTAACAAATTTGGAGTCAAACACATGGGTTGTGTGATCACATAGCCACTCTGGACTAACGCATGGCATGGGTTACTATGTTTTCTCTAAGTTTACGGCTTATTCGCAAAGTTGAGTAGATGTAGAAAATAATAATAAAACAAAACATAAATTAGAGAAAAAGCCTTGCGAATCCAATATGTAACGAGTTCTAAACGTGTGAATAGCACGATGAGTGTATACCCATGTACAGACCTAGAATGCGCGTAAGACCGAAAATATTCAATTTAATTTTTTTTAAGGGGGAAGGGGTAGGTGGGCTGAATCTCACACATCTTTAATATCTTAAAACGGCATCCAGCAGCTATCATTTGCGATAAATTTCAAGGTTTTCGGGACATTCTATCAAAAGATATGGCGGAATATTGCTTTGTAGGGGATGTAGGGGTAGGGGAAGTCAGACCTTCTCCACTTTCCACTTACTTCAAGCATATGTCAGAATTAGCCATTAATGAAAATTTCAGGTCCCTAGCGACATTCTGTCGGAAAATATGGCCGAATTACACTATCACGGAGGGGTCATTTGTATGGGAGGTAGGGGAACCCTTGGTCCGATTTGGCCCATTTTCAATACCATCCAAGCTTTTATCAAAGCAATCATCTGACCGGAATTTCAAAACGCTAGCTCTATTATTTCGGGAGTTATCGTGCGAACTGACAGACACACGGACGGACAGACAGACGGACATGGCTTATTCGAATCAGGGACCGACCCTGATCATTTATATATATACTTTGCCATACCTCCGGTGGCTCCTTTGAGGTGTTACATAAATCGTCGTAACAAAAACAATATACCCTATACCATCTTATGGGTATAGGAGGGTATAATAAGCGTTGCATATGCATAAATGGTCAATGTAGTGTTGTGTCTGCATATGTTTGTTTGCGTAATAGGTTTGTGTCTTACATTGTAGCCTTAATCTTATCTAATAATATCGAAAACGTTTGTGCGTTCCAGCGAAACAAATAAAAGAAGTAGGTACATGCGTACCTCTGAACTCGTGTAGGTTCTCCTAACGAAATTCATTTCTGGCGCAAATTAGTTTAACTAATTCATTATTCTAAAGTGAAACTTCGACGGAGCTGCATAATTGGGTCGCACTAGTACAAAGAATACATTATAAATGCGCTGAATAACATTTCAAGTTCACGTTGACGTATTGACCTATTTTCAAATTTCTCACCAATGACCTAATGTCGATAAGAAAACTTAACGTGCCAATTCGATTCGTTTTTCCATCTGCGTTAAGTGATGCCCAGACCAACGCGTCACGAATTTTCCGTCGCGAATCCGCGCCGGAAAATTCGCGACAAATTTTTTGGTGCCCACACCGGCGCGGCGCGAATAATTCGCTGGGTACTGTCACTCACAGCTGATATCATGTTGTTGCCTTAGATTTATGTAAGGAAGGGACTTAGACATGACAGAGAATAACTGCAAGAACTGGCCAAATACAATTATTTTAACATTTATAATCATGCTGCAATTTTCGTGCACTATATCAAAATGTCGCGGCATCTTTACTTATTATGAAAAAAGCGTAAGCGGAAGAAATCAACATGAAATTCGACATTTTACCTCTCCATGTCTATACTTATTCTAAGGATAAAATCATTGACATGCGCAAATTGATGAAAATATGCAGTGCAGTACAACCTTGTTATACAGTACCCTAAAAAAAGTTGCGGCAGTGTTCGATTTTATGGTTTGAATTGACTCGCGTACCCGAAAACTCTTACATCTTATCTTGTGCCCGTCGAATGGTTTGTCTTATCGTATAGAGAAGACACAAAGCTTGAACATTGTTTTGTGGCTGATTTAAATTGAATATACATACATATGTACCTGTTTACATAGCATGGTTACGCAAAATGCGTAGTTACATACAAGCTTGAATATTCTATTGAATTGAATGTTTACTTTGCATAGTTACGCCATATATTGCTTGGTTACGCCATCGTATGAAATTGCATAATAACTATTAGTATAATCCTTACGTGATTCTTTACGATGGCGTAACCAAGCAAAATATGGCGTTACTATGCAACGTAAACATTCAATTCAATAAAATATTCAAGCTTGTATGTAACTACTTAGGGACAAACGCAAGCACCGAACCACCAGGATCCTCATTTCCTATCGTATACTATTCATAAATGAAACGATTGACCTTGTATTATTTCGGAAATCCGTCGATATCTCTGCAATCCTTTGGTGTGGCATAACGACCGAGGTGGCGCTAGACTCACCATAAAATTGCCGAAAGGGTCATCGGATCCTCTTTTTATTTCCGGTCAGTGCACAGGGTGGTCAGAGATAACCGTCAACCTGGATCTAGGCCACAGCAATTTCACAATCAGCTTCGTACTACTTCGATAATCCGTCGATATCTTTGGAATCCTTGAGTCCAGCGAAACGATTAAGATTTCGCTGGACTCGCAACAAAATTCTCTTAGGTGGCGTCGGAGCATCTTTCCTGCGTAGCTCACAAGGGGATAACCGAGATAAGTACAATAATTCACAAAATGTATGCTTTTGTTAGTTGTCAACCTAGATGTTGGTCACAGCAATTTCACGATGAACTTCGTACTATCGACTTTGGAAAATCGTCTATATCTCTGCAATACTTCGGCCGAGCGATACGATCGGGGTGTCGCCGGACTTGCCACAATAGGCAATTTATTTGTGTAACAACAACGAGTAAAAACCTTCCTTCCTTGGAATTCATGTTTCCAAAAATGTTACTTCTTTTACTCATCCACTGATACCATCAAACATTCAAAACTTAAATGCTCGGTCAATACATAAACAACTCATTCCAAATCTACATCTTTTTCGCGACCACCAACATCAAGTTGTACTACACTGCACCTGTCAAATAAATTATTTGAATAAAATGACATTAGGTAGCAAATATTCGAACCGGAAAAAATACTGCAAAACTGGCGAATATTCGCGTTGGTGTGGGCATCTCCATACAACGCAGTGTGTTACAATTTTGACGCCGCGGAAAAATTCGCCGCGAATATTCGATGACGCGCCGGTGTGGGCATCGCTTTAAGCTCTATGGTCATAATTCATCAGAAATTCTTTGCAAAATGCATTAGAAAAGGTTAAAAGCAAACTTTCTTTGCGATACGCTAAAAGCAGCTCGCTTAATAAATGGAAATTAGCTGCTAACAAATGGAAATGGACGAGGACGACTATATGGTGAGGAGATTGGCAAATGGAAATAAAAGTCAAAAGAAAGAAAAACATTTCATGTCAACAAAAAAGCTCAGAGCTCAACAAAAAGGCACGCGTAAATTAGAAGGATTTTCATCTCACTCCGGGATTATCGCAGTGCTATATATAATAGGGAGTGAGAAATGTGAGATTATGAAATAGCTTTCGCCGACTGAAAACCCGTCAAGGGGAGTGGGCGAAAAGGGAAAACTTATTTCATGAATAATTTCATCGTTCATTATCCATTCGTCGTGTTTGGGTGCTATTTTTTTCTGTTTGCAAAATAAGGAAAAATTATTGAAAAGTCAACGAAAAAACCAAATTGTTTAAAAAACTGTGAATTTCGTTTGTCAATAATTTACATGTTGCGCCCTTAGAAGCACAACATCTTTCGGTACTCACGAATAATGTGCCAGAGCACTTGATAGCTGCAATACAATCAACGATATCAATCTGTCTATATCAAGGTATCTTACAACTTGACATTGTCATATGTCCTGTTATTTACGTCACCCGCATAATATCATCTACTCTGGCTCGTCCTTTTGTAATTCCTAATTCCATGCAATAACATTTCAGGCTGCGTAGGCAACTCTATTCTCTATACTTCTTCTTCTTCAACGTCCGATATTGAAACATTTATTACCCACAAATGCTTCGGAAAGGAAACAATCAGCCCAAAACTAACATGAAGGACATAACCAATGTCGTATTTGTTATATGAAGCCCGTTTCGGTTACGACGACATATTATGGGCTATGGCTTTATATCCTGGCTCTCATGCTGTCACTATACTAGCTTGAGGGCTGCTTATATGTAATAGCCCAGCACTGTTTTCGTCCTGATCCACTCGGTATCTAATGAAGCCAGGAACTCATGATGATGATAATGATTAGGACGATGATTGTTCTTGTTGTTGTTTTTGCAGGACGTAGACGCAGATTCCTGTAGTTTTGTAATCAGGCAAATATCGATAATTATCTAAGAAAGCAATCATCTAGTTATTACAAGGGACACAAGCATATTATTGCAAGGATATTGTATACAATGTCACCACACAGATATTATAATTGTGTGCTCGAATTAGGATATGTAATGTGTATAGTCGGGACCAGTTGGGTGCCTGTTACTTGAACAGGACTAATTTACACGAAATTTTATTTTATTTGTACAAATGCCGAGATTCCGGGCTAATGGAAAGTGTTATGACATGAAAATTATTAGGTATCGAGTTTGGTATATCACTAATTTAATTAGATGGAAAAAACAGCTATTTCTTTGGCCACTTGCATACACATTCTAATTTAAGGAAACGTCCAGTTCCACTCAGTTTGGTTTCCTTCCTCCATTTCCTAATCCCAACAAGAACTTTTGCAATTAAATTCAACCGTACATACAAATTCAAACCCTGCAGACGTATAGTCCTTGTCAACAGATTAGTGTACTGTACGCTGCACGCTTCTTTCGTTGAAACTTTTTGTACCTACCTACAGGAAAACGCCCCAATCTTTTGTTGCGGCGTAAAGAATGTGCGGCTAGCCAAGGTGTTAAATGCAACGACCCAACTGACTATGGATAGGTACAAACAATTTTCAAGGCATATGCCCGGCTTTTGATGGTCTTAGCTCTCAGTTTTTCTCGGGCTCTTGCCTAGCCGTTTTTTTTTCGCAGCCACCACAATTCAAACTTAAATGGCGCTACATTAAGTTTACTTGAAATTAATTTTTCCTGGAGAAACTTAAGAGCCCATGACAAAGTGTGGTCGGCAAGGAATAGCTGACACATTGTACGTCGCGCATAATGGGCAAAACGGGATGCCTGTGTTTGAATGGGACGCAACAGAACTTTTGTTAAGTTCTATAAAAAAAAAAATTGCGAAATGCTACGATAAGCAAGTAGGTACATGCGAAATAAATTTTAAGAGTAGACGTTTGAGGCTTTAGTGAATGCGGGCAACTTGAATTGCAATGAAATTGTGAAGATTCTTTGTTCGAGCAATTTAATGTTAATTGAAAATGCTGCAAATTGAAGAAATTTTGTTTGGTTAATTGTATCGGATGCATTCAAAACGTATTTTCAAATTGTAATTTGAAAAAAATTCAAAATTCCTATTTTTAAAGTATGGAAAGCATAGAACAGAGCGATGTAATTATCTTGAAGTTTGGCTTGATACACCCAGTCAGCATTGGCGTCATATACATATGTATCGTCAAAATAGTCAAAAATAAACTTCACTTCAGGCATCACGAGTCGACATGCTGTATCTATAGGACGCATAGAAAATGAAATACATGATGGTCAGCTGAGGGAAATGCCATTAACCAGTATGTTGGCTTGCATATGGGAAATACAACGGCTCTTTTCTCCTCAAAAATTATTCGTACAATTGTCGGATTATTCTTACTTAACGCTCATATATTTTTTAACGTAAAAAGCAGGACAAGTTTACAAAAAATCGTCATTTGAGAGGTCAATGCTAGTAAAAACACAGGACATAAAGAAGGACAACCAGAAACACAAATGCCTCTGTAATATTTGCGTACCTTTCGAATTTGGCAGCAATAAGCGTGCAACTCAGACCCTTGTTTCAGGAGAATTTTATTTAACCCTTCTGTCGGCACAAAGGTCTGGTCAGACCTTTGGCATTATATTTCGGTCAGGAAAGCATAGCAGATGAAATCGCACCGACTTTTTGATGTCCAGACCTATGTCTGGCCAGACCTATAGTTTGTTTGAGATAGAATTCAAAAAGGCGATACTCGACGGACCAATGTTCAAAAATGAAAACTCGCGAAACTTACGTTTTAAAAATAATGTCTATTACAAAAAAGAATACATTAAAATTAATTTCAAAGTGTTCAAAATTCAATAAAAGTATATCGTAATAGGTTCAAGTATGTGATAACTTTATCGAAGATTTCAATAATATGATGTTGCAGGATTCTAGTGTTCTAATCGGGTCAAACATAAGCTGATCAACTGATCAGTTGACATAATGTAAACAAATCAAAGCTAACAAACAAAATGTATATATATTAAGGCTGCAATGTAGAATCTTAGACTAAGGTGACCAGACTCCCAAAGGCCCAATGCTGTAGACATTGCGGAATTGGGTTCTCAGGTAAACCCTCAATCATACTATTTCTCCCCCTTTCACGCCGATTTGGAGAAAGCACAATATGTCACGAGCATTGAGTATAAGTATGGAGTAGAAATGCCCATATATTCCCATGATAGCTTGGCGATAGAATTCCTATACATGCGCAACTGCAAACACACTGCGACGCAACACTCGCACGATCCTAATCCTAAATAAGAATGTTTACATTTTAGAAAACAATGTTTCAAAGGCTCGTTTAAAACCGGTCTGGCCCAATCAGAATGTTTACATTTTAGAAAACAATAAGTTAAACTTCCATACAAAATCCAGTTTAGCAACCAAATTCGTTCATTAGTCCAGTACAGATAGCTCAAAACCCAAACATCCAAAAAGAAAAGAAATTTTTGATGCCAAATTGTTGAATACACTGCCCAATATATGCAGAAGAAAGTTACACTAATTTGCGCCATGGGTTAAGGGGGGAGGGGGTTGCAAAGCGGAGAAAATTCAGTTTTTTGCAAATATCTGGAAAATTATGAATCTGACCTTAAAATGTCCTGAGAACGAAACAAACTAAACAAAATTACCTTTGTAATGATATATAGCACTCTAGACGTTTTCTCGGAAAATTATACCCTAGACCCAAAAGTATATAGAGAATTTCCATTTTTTGAGTTTTACATTTCGCACTGTAACTTTTGATAGAATAGACCTAGGGTGACAGGATCTTGTTCATTATATTACTTACAAAATTTACTTGGTTTGTACCAAAAATTGAAGTGCTCCGACCATTGACGCCCCCCTCACTCCTCCTAACATTTTTCAAAAAAGCATGGCCGTAGCTTCTTTTCAAATTGAGCCAACCAGATCAAATTTGGTGGGGTGCCTAGTCTCAGCCCCTTTATGCTCCTTACCAAAAATTATTACCATCCGATCAAAACTAAGGGTACCCCCCATACAAAGTGAAACAAAATTCTAACAAATTTCACATTTTTTCACTTCTAAATTCTATCTAAAATGGAAAAATAACATTTATCTCTTAGAACGTCATTATAACAGTTAATTGTAGTCTTCTAAATGTATATTCAAAAGTTTGTACTAGAGCGTGCCTTACAAGTACGAAAAATCGGGTTTGAAGGTTGGTAGTACACGTTACTCGATATATTCGGAATTAGCCTTAGAACTAGTACCAATGACCTTCAAATCCAATTTGTTGATACTTGTAGTGTACGCTTTGATGCAAACTTTTGAACATACATTCAAAAGACTACAATTAACTGTTATAATGACGTTCTAAGAGATAAATTGTATTTTTCCATTTTAGATAGAATTTAGAAGTGAAAAAATGTAAAATTTGTTAGAATTTTGGTTCAGTTTGTATGGGGGGTACCCTTAGTTTTGATCAGATGGTAATAATTTTTGGTAAGGAGCATAATGGGGCTTAGAATAGGCATCCCACCAAATTTGATCTGGTTGGCTCAATTTGAAAATAAGCTACGGGCATGCTTTTTTGAAAAATGTTAGGAGGAGTGAGAGGGGCGTCAATGGTCGGAGTACTCTAATTTTTGGTTCAAATCAAGTAAATTTTGTTGGTAATATAATGAACAAGATCCTGTCACCCTAGGTCTATTCTATCAAGAGTTACAGTGTGAAATGTAAAACTCAAAAAATGGAAATTCTCTATATACTTTTGGGTCTAGGGTATAATTTTCCGAAAAAACGTCTAGACTGTTATATATCATTACAAAGGTAATTTTGTGTAGTTTGTTTCGTTCTCAGGACATTTTAAGGTCAGATTCCTAGTTTTCCAGATATTTGCAAAAAGCTGAATTTTCTCCCCTTTGCAACCCCCTCCCCCCTTAACCCATGGCGCAAATTAGTGTAACTTTCTTCTGCATATATTGGGCAGTGTATTCAACAATTTGGCATCAAAAATTTCTTTTCTTTTTGGATGTTTGGGTTTGGGGCTATTTTGAACCTATTGTACTGGACTACATCTCTCACGTTGTTTTTCGTTTCCTTTTATACTCTCTTTTCTGTGGTCACGAGCCACCATTGCGCATGTCATAAAACGACCACATATTCTCCTTCTTTTCATAAATGATATCTTCCTAAATATGTTATGTACCTTGGGAAACCATGTTCTGTTGATACTAAACAGGACCCATAAAGAAACCCAAAATTTCTCAGTGTCATTGATAAAACACTCAAAGCTATAATAAGCAGGGGCGTAGCGTAGCCAGGATCTCGTTTAGAAGGGGCAAGACCAAAATCTGTTCAACACCATGAGCCCGGAATTTCCCATTTTTATTCCAAAAGATGTTATAAATGTTGAAACCTTATTTTAAGAAAGGACAATTGAGAATTACCTTTGTTACATTTTAACGATAACTTTTTAAAATTTTGAATTTCAGTGTTCGAGACCGCAGTCTCAGCAGCATTGTGCTGATGATGATGACTCTTTCCCTGTCTCTGCCAGTCCAATACCATGAATGCATATTTTCCTTTTTTGTAGATGGTGCAGCAGTAAAAAACAATATCGTGATCACAGGTGAAGGGAGGGGGGGGGGTGTAGGGGGGTTGCAGTAGTTGGCAAGTGGTGTCTATTTATTTAAAATTTTCGTTTTGTATTGTATTGCAATGCAATAGGTAAACGTTTGGCGGCTCTCCTGGCACGTCTACGGTGTGGAGTCCGAGGGGAACCTTCAGAGCGATGGAAGCGTGGCTTTTCCAGGTTGCGATGTTTCTGAAAGAGACTATGCATTCATCCATAGTTATATTAGTGATGCCATGCGCCGGTCCCCATTTTATTGGATTTTATGGGAAAAAAGTTTATCTGGAAATCTTTGATGAGTCGTTTAGTATTCATTTTCGTATAGAAGTTGATCGTTTTGTGGAAAATTATCATTTTTTATTCCACGGCTGTAACTTCTGAACCTTGGCAGCTATATAGGCAGTTCGGGGCTCTATAAATATCTGCCAAATTTCATAATTTTCCGCTCCGAGTTATGGACAATATTTGATTTGAAAACACAAAACTGCGGGCAGGTAGGACCTTGAAATTTGGAGGAAATCTGAGCGCCAAGTAGCTCTACAAACTACAAAATATCGAAAATGAATGATTTCAAAACATAAAAGCGCGATTATCCTACTAAATATTGATCGTGCAGGAGTCTGTCTTAGTTTACACATTAAATTGCATCTTTCGTAACTTCTGAACCATGACAGCTAGAACATTGAAATTTTCACCAAATATGGGCCGTGTGGTGTTCCACAAGTTTGCAACTGTAACTGTCGAGCGCGAATAGGAGTAGGAGTTTAAAATATGGAGAAAATGTGAGCAGCAAGTAGCTCTACAAGTGCGTTAAATTTCAGAAAGATCGACCACCCGAGTTTTCGAAGATGAATGTTTGCCAAATGAAAGTGCGATTAACACTATCTTAAAAAAAACCTTTAAAACAGACAGGACTGATGATAGACCTTACCGAAGAGCTTCTTAGGTTTCAATGTGTGGCATTGGGAATGCTGTAAATTTTTCTGTACATTTACTAATGCTGTACGACTGGTCAAAATGCTGTACTGTACAGCAAAATGCTGTACGTCTGGTCAGCTTATCTTAGACGTCAAAATCAGCTCGTAATTTTTGGTTATGTTCGCCAACGTTGCAGTGTTTTGTTTTTGCTTTTTATTACATCATATGCTTGTTGTTGTTGTTTGTTCGTGTAAATCCAAAATTTAAGAGCTAAACTATGACGTCATTGTACAGCTGAGTTGCGGCACCGCCGTCTCTATATTAAGGCCGCAATGTAGAAATCTTTCGCCTACTGTTTGCACTGTTTTGTTGTTACTTTTAATGACGTCATATGCTTGTTGTTGTTTGCTCGTGTAAATCAAAAACTTAGTAGGCAAACTATGACGGCATGGAACGGCTGAGTTACGGCCTTGATGTATCTAGATTAAGATGACCAGACTCCCAAACGCCCAATGCTGTACACAATTCGGTTCTCAAGCAAATTCAGAGCAGCCACACATTCAGGGTCCAGGTCCGAGGTCTATGTCGCAAATATTTTGGCTGATTCTCTAATGCACGACAGACAATGAGAGGTGCAGTGAATTGCGAGCTACAGGATCTATCTACGGACGAGTCATAGGATTAAATTTCACGAAATGGCATCCATTGGCTTACCGATCGCTTCACTCGCACCTCGCCTTATCATTCTTAGCACCACCACTGCGTCGCAAATGTAGGCGAATTCTGAAAAGCGTCTGTTGCGCTTTGGCGAGGCCTGGAGAAAGCGAAGGGCAATGCACAGGATTTAAGTAAGCTTAAGGACGAACCAGAGGTCTAAATTTCACGAACTGCCATCCATTGGCTAACCGCTCGCTGGACTCTCATCTCGGCTTATCCTGTTCCGCAACAGCACTACGTCGCAAACCGGTTGGCGAATACTGAATTGCGCTAAAGACAGATCGAGCTCTGAGCGGAGTGAAGGCCGAGGTACAGAGTCTGATTATACATATGGACGATTCAGATATATAAATCCTACGAATTCCCTTACATTAACTCACTCACTCGCTGCGCTCACCTTATCCTATTTCGCAGCAGCGCTACGTATCAACTTTTTGGCGAATTGTGAAAAGGGCGAGAGACAGCGAGATCTGAGCAGTGCGAAGGGCGAGCTACAGAATCTGAGTAATCCTAAGGACAAGCCATTAGTCTATATTTTACAAATTACCTTTTATTGGCTCACCACTCGCTGCGATTGCACCTCGCCTTATCCACTTCCTACCAGCGCTGGTCGCAGGGATATTGGCGAATTATGAAAAGCGTGACAGGCAGAGTGAGTTCGGAGCGAAGCCAATGGCGAGCCTCAGGATTTGAGTAAATGTATTGACGAGCCAGAGATCTAAATCCATCGAATTGCCTCGCTGCGCTTGCACTTCGTCTTATCCTATTTCGCAGCAGCGAATTATCTAATGCGCGACTGACAGTACGAGATCTAAGCAGAGCGAAGGGTGAGCCATCGAACTAAAGTAAACCAAAAGACGAGCCAGAGGTCTAAATCTTATTAAACCTGTTTACTCTGTAAGAGAGTACCTATGTATTTCTCAAGGGTTACGTTAATGATGCTATGCCGTTCCCATGGGCTTTTAACGCCGTTTTAAATGTATTCTAAGGAAATTTGGAAAAACCTTATCTAAAAACCATGCTGAGCCTTTTCTTTAGTATGCATTTTCCTAAAAAGGTTGATAAAGTAATCGGATGGAGTACAATGCTTGATTTCTTAATCTTAAAATCTCATATTTTGCCGGCTGTAACCTCTGAACCTTGGCAGCTAGACCCTTGAAATTTTCACCAAATATGGGCAGTGCGGTGCACTACAAGCTTGCTAAATTTAAAAATTCCGCCCAATTTGCAAAGTATGGACAATTTTTCATTAGAAAACACAGAAGTGCGATTTCGGCAGCTAAATCATCCGAATACGGATAGGTGGACCGTGAACTTTGGAGATTATATAAGCGGCAAGTAGCTCGACAAGTGTCCAAATTTCAGTAAGATCGAGAAGGGTGGTGAGATATTACCGCCAAAACGGGCGATGTGCCCACACCGCAGGTCGAGCAACGCGAAGCCATGGAGCGGTATAAAGAACGAGGCAAGGATAAAGAAGAAGAAGGGAAAGGTTCTCGAGTTATCGAAAATGGACGATTGTCATACGTAAAAGTGCGATTAAACACTACACCTTAAAAGCAGATATGACTGATCACATGGTTCATTGACGAGCTAATGTAGTGAATTAGGTTTCATTGTGTGGCATGGGGAATGCTGTACATTTTGCTGTACATTTCCCAATGCTGTACGACAGGTCGAAATGCTGTACTGTACAGCAAAATGCTCTGGTCAGCTTAATCTAGATGGCGTTGGTTGCGGCTATGATATATCTAGATGGTGTTGGTACAATTCAATGGTGAGTAATCTCGTTAAGTTCAAAATTAACTACTAATAAATATTCAGTTTTCAGATATATGATGATACTTTTGTTGCATACTATACGAATGGCATGCTTCTGACCAACCAATAAGGGATTTAACCTTGTTTTGTAAATGCTACCCCAGCAAGATAATCCATATTTCAATTTGGAATGAATAAGGTTAAATTACACCATTTTCAAAATACTATGAGAGCATAAAGGGCGTAATATATACAACTGTCGTATGGCTATAGATAAATAGTTAGTGATAGAGCTAATATGAGATGACCAATTCAGTTTGTCATCTAAAATAACACCAAGGTACTTAAAAGTTGAGACAACTTCATTCTTAAAACATTTCTCCGAGCAAATAACATTGAAGGGAAGGTAATAGCATGGCTGTTGAGAGGAATGCCCATAATAAATCGTTTACAATTATGGTGGTGGTAGGTACCAGAAATCATAAGGAGTTGAAGAATCGACGTTTAGGTTGAAAAACATGATCTTCGTTTTATCACTTATGACCAGTTTATGAGCCATAAACCAAAACCTAAGAATTTCCAGATCGTGATTTATATCGGAAATAAGATTCAAAATAGAATCACTTCTGAAGGCACAGGCTAAGTCATCGGCAAAAGCAATAGGTTTACTTTTAATTTTCTGTGTGAGGAGCGAATTCACAAAAATAAGAAAAAGGTGAGGACCCAGAACAGAGCCCTGTGGTACCCCTATATTTGTTACCCTAGACTTACTGTAAACACCACTAATTTTGACTCTTTGAGATCTACCTCCTAAGTATGACGAAAACCAATCAATCATGAAACCTCTGAAACCAGCTTTGTATATTTTATCAAGTAAAATCCTATGGTCCACAGTATCGAATGCTTTCTTTATATCAACAAACAAGGCACCCAGAAATTCACCTGCATTCACCCCATCATAAATATTGCTACAAAAAGACGGTAGTGCTCCTTCAGTAGACTTACCTTCACTTAACCCAAATTGACTGTTGCTAAAACAATTTGTCGGGTTCAAAAATAAAACCATTCGACTTTTTATAGCCTTTTCAAATATTTTGGAGAATGGAGATAGTATCGAAATTGGACGATAATTGTTTGCATCCGTAGTATCTCCTTTTTTTAGCAATGGAATAACTTCAGCCAATTTACGTTTATCAGGAAAAGTACCTCTTATTACACTGAAATTGAAGATGTACGCAAGAATGTCTACTATGTTTAGGCTTTAGGGCTATATTTTTAATAACAAAATTGGAAAGACCATGTTCCACTGCGGAGTATGAGTTCATAAGAGACATTATGATATTATATAGCTCCAGGGACGATATAGGTTAAAAAAAAAAGGTTTTTGTTTGAAAACTGTCGGATTCTAGACGAGACGAGGAAGAATGTTTGCAAGAGTCTTGTGAGATCGAGTTGGAGATATCAGAGAAGAATTCTATTCCTTTTGCATCAGATATGCCTACATCTCCTTTTTTTAGATATCTGGTGCTTCGGTTCGGAGCTCCTCTGTTTACGATTTTGTTGATTGTGGCCCATTCTTTTTTAATATTGCCCTTATACTTTCGAAACTCGTTAGCAAAATAACTCTCTTTAACCCTTGGAATTTCCAATTTAAGTTCGTTACACAACTGATTATAGAGGGATAAATATTAATAAGTATTATTGGGATGTTTTTTGCATTTACGCCTCAGTTCGTTTCTTTTATTAATTTAAGATACTAAGACATCGTTGATAAAGGGTTTCAATCTTTTTAATTTATGGTTCTTAGGCTGAGTAGAAACAATACTATTATTTGCATGGTTTAGTAAAATTATTAGGAATTGGTTAAAAGCCTCAGAGGGATCGCTTGAGCCGTAAACGTCACTCCAATTCTCGACCAATAGCAGATTATTAAGCAAATTGAAATTATATTTTATCTTCGAACCCATAACTGAATTGACATCAATATTATCCTTCTGCGGTAGATTCCTAAAAAAGAGGCAAGTCGTGCAATGATCTGAAAAATTGAAATTAGAAACAGAGCTACTTAAAACGAACCGGCAAGTATTATTTAGACGACAAAAAATATGATCAATACATGAGTTAGTATTTTCGGTAATGCGTGTCGGTCGGTACGTTGATACAAGATTCGAGACCAAAAGAAAATAAAGAAATTTCATGACAATCGGTTGAGCCGTTCGCGGGTTATTTAGTGAACAGACGGACGGACAGACGGACAAAATCGATTTCATAAGGGTTAAAAAAAATCTTAAAAACCCAAAACAGGGCGCCAAATGCCATTATAGGACTATTTTTCAGTTCCTATTACTATTGGAGAGAGAATATTCTACGAAGTATTATAGGCCTAAATTGTTAGCTGGGCACAACCGCTCCTATAACTTTGAGTGTTCTGTACAGCACTTCGGTGCAGTCCTAGCACTAATATCGTAATTTTTAAAATTAATATACGTCACTCTAGTTGTCCTTGAAGCTATCTATTATACCTTAAGAACTTCAAATGAAAAATGTTGTAAACTGAAAAGTTCCACAGGATAATGCACGCAATCAAAGCTTTCTTAAGAGCTATAAATTTCAGGTTTAAAGGCATGTTTGTCATATTTTACCCCATTGTACATGAATGAAGTTAGTAATTTTTCCTCTAATATTGTTTCATACTTTCAAAGCCATTAGTAGAAAATATTTTATATTTTTATTTTCCTTTCTTGTGAAAACTTTTTGACAATTGGTCCCACAAGCAACAATAAAACAACGTCGACATAGACAAGAAAAAAAGGTCACCCCAATAAATATGCCTCCTTCAAATAATAATTGTCCAAAACAAGGACAATTCATCCTTACATCCGCCAAGCCTCTCCCACCCTAAATTCACTTCTGTATAGATACTGAAATCTGAAATCATTTTTCATCTTTTTCGACTGGAATGAAAAGAAACATAAATTAAACGACTTCCTTGCATATCAACTGCGAGAGTTACGGATTATGAAGATAAATCACAATCGCAAAGTGGAATGAGAGGATTACTACTTCTTACTCCCTTGTGGAGTATGATGGAGAGGTAGCAACAGTGTGGAGGCAACAATCCATAAGCCACAACCTGCCAGCGAATGGTTTGGATAAGGGAAAGGTCGCGAGAGGTGAATACGAGTACTATAGACGTGGAAAAAGCAGGAAAAGAAACCAACCGCACGAGAAGAAAATTCTAAGGCCAACACAACAAGGTGAATTGTAACACGTGTTAGTCATTTTTCTAAATTTTCAGATTTTCATTTGAAAATCTCGAAATCCAAGACTGATTGAGTGGATTTCGAAAAGAGATTACGTGCAAATGGGGATGGGATGATATCAAAATTACGTTTGGTACATGAATGGGTGAAACAAAGGAGTAAGCGTTTAGACTAGGCTCCATGTGCGTAATTTATAAATGATAGAGACAGAAACTCGCTTTTGAGCTTATAAGCGTAACGAAACGAAAACGAAACGTTTTTCACGGTCGATAAAATTAACGAGAAGGCTCATCATACATTTCAGACGGAAAGATATAATTAGTCAAAAATTCTCGGATTTCAAATATCATTAAAAATAATTAGCCTGGAAATCCAATGTATTCCCATTCTTTGTATAATGTTGACCTAATTGTAATTTCATATCTACTTCACATCGCTCTCGAATCAACCATCAAAAATCCACTGTTCGGCTCCAATTTCGAAGGACTAGAGTCTCTCGACATTCATTTATTTGGCCAAAGGATTGAATGATAGTTTCCATTTGAGGGTCATCTTTCCGTCTCCATTATGCAAAGCGCATTCAAAACTTTGAGTTGATTCCAAGTAAAATAGAGCTTCTCCTGTGTTATTCTAAAATACTTGGTGTAGCCAGCATGTTGGCTCTAACATAGACCGTTCGAATCGATTGTTTCCGTACCATTCATATCATTGCGTACCCTCTGAATGTCCTCCCCCCAGTCAATAGAGCCGTACAATCAACGGATTGTTGTTCGTCATTGGACTTGGTTTTGCATTGCAGAAAACGCATCCGTGCAATTGTTGGAAGTTGTTCAACATCCGTCTGGTTCAGAAAGTTTTCTCGTTGGTTTCCATATCGTGTGCAGGTCACTATAATACGAGTAGGTAGTTCCTGATCAGTGTTGCCAACTGGAAGTTTAGAAAACGGCTTAATTTCAAAATCTGCTAAAAATCCGGCTAAATAAATTTCAGCGAGAAAATTGGCCAAAAAACCGGCTATTTAATTTAATTTCTTTTCTGCAGTACTACTCGTAAACTATGAATTCTTTAGGCAGATTTTAAAATTTACTTTGTTCGGAGTTAGATAGCTCAACTAGTCAAAATTGTTGTATACAGGTACTATTTCTCGGTCAAGTTCATAACCACCATTAGGTTCGAAATTATGGAACAGAAAATGCATAAAAGGAACGTCAAATGCGTAACTATGGGCAAGGGCAACCGCATTTATGTATGGATATCTTACCATCATCGCACCTGAACAAATTTATGTATATTTTGATTAAAATTTAACCATTTTAGGCCCAAGACACATATCCAAATCAAAATGACGATAATCCATCATGATGATGAAAGTTCGGAATTGGAGTGGCACACATGCTTTCGTCATTAGAATTCGTCATTTACTTTTGACTTTTGTGTAAATGGTGAAAATATCCCGCACAATTGCGATATTTTGATAAATATTCACTTGAATAATTTTAGGACACACTTTTCAAAGTATTCAAATAGAAATGTGTTAAGATTGATAACAAATTTAATATTTTTGTAAACATTCTTGTTCTTTAATTTTACAACAGATGGCGTCCTAAGTCATTATTTGCGGCGACACTGTCTCAGTAGCCCAATATCCCTATGTGCCTGTGTCCCAATGTCGATTGTCCTTTATCCCAAGGTAATAATATCCCAATGTCATAACATACCAATGTCATAATATTCCAGTGCCCCCATGTCCCTGTATCTCAGTGCCCCCATGTCCCTGTATCTCAGTGCCCTAATGTCACAGTATCCCAATGCTCCAATATCCCGATGTGCCAACAGCCCAATGTGCCAACAGCCCAATGTCCCAATGTTCTAATATCCCGATGTCCCAGTGGCTCAATGTTCCCACGTCCCAGTTTTCCCAGTGTACCAGTGACCCAATGTGCCAATGTCTGATTGTCATATTGTCCCAAAGTCATAATGTCCCAATATCCTAATATCCCAGTGCCCCCATGTCCCATCGCCCAGTGTCCTAATGTCCCATTATCCCAATGCTCCAATGTCACAATGTTCCAATATCCCAATGTTCCAATGTCCCAATGTCCTAATATCCCGATGTCCCAGTGTCCCAATATCCTGATGTTCCAGTGGCCCAATGTCCCCACGTCGCAGTTTCCCCAGTGTGCCTAATGTCCCAATAACCGAAAGTCCTAATGTGATAATGTCTCAATGTCATAATGTCTAATATCCCAGTGCCCCAATGTCCCAATATCATGATGTATTATATTATAATTAAATAATATGTTATTATAATAATACCTTGTTACCTTGTCCAGTTGGGTTCGGCTCAGGTTAAGGGTATGAGACTTCCTTGTCGACGTCGGTTCCGGTTCGGGTTAAGGATAGGTTTCCTTGTCGACGTCGGTTCCGGTTCGGGTTAAGGATATGATTGATAGCGCAGATAAAATTAATGAAGTTATTATTAAACCTCAAATTTTGAGTGTTGAAAACGAAAATACTTCTTTAAAATGTGAATTAAATGAACTTAAGGTACAAATTTCGGCTCTTACACAAGCCATGACTAATTCTCGTTTACGTGAGCATTCAAATTCTCGTTCTCGTAGTAGTTCACGTAATCGAAAAAGTCAAAAACCTTATTGTTGGTATCATTATAAATTCGGTGTACAAGCACATAAATGTATTAAACCATGTTCATTCAAAAACACAAATTCGTCTGATATTAAAAATAATTCTTTAGAATCAAAATCAAAAAACTAAATTGCGTGAAGTCCACGGCGACTGATTTCACCAGATCTAATTCATGTCGCCTTACACTTTTTGATAATTCTTCAAAATTACGTTTCCTGATAGACACAGGTGCTGATATTTCAGCAATTCCTGCATCAACTTTGAATAAACGTTTCCCTGAGTCTCTAAAGCTTTCGGCCGCTAACTCTTTTACGATCAATACTTACGTTAGAAAACGTCTCTCTCTTGACCTCGGTCTAAGAAGAGTTTTAACATGGGAGTTTGTCATTGCTGATATAGACAAACCCATTATTGGAGCAGATTTCTTATGTCACTTTGGTTTGTTGGTTGATATTGCTAAGAAAATGCTCATTGATCCTTCTACTAATCTTCATACAGCTGGATTAATTTCGAAAGATCCCTTATCTACTCTTTCTATACAAGTAGACGGGACCTTAGATCCTCGTGTAAAAGAACTTCTCGCTACATATAGAGCAATTACCATTCCTAGCAATTTCATACAACCTGTTAAACACAATGTCACACATACAATACATACATTTGGTTCTCCTGTAACATCCAAAGTTAGACGTTTAGCTCCAGACAGACTTGTTGCAGCTAAGAAAGAGTTTGACTTCCTCCTTCAACAAGGAATTTGTCGTCCTTCAAACAGTCCTTGGTCTTCTCCACTGCATATGGTGAAGAAAAATAATGGAGAATGGCGTCCTTGTGGAGATTATCGACGTTTAAATGTTCAAACTACGCCAGATCGATATCCTATTCCAAATATCCAAGATATTACACATAACCTCACAGGTAGTACAATTTTTACAACATTGGATTTGGTAAAGGCTTATCATCAGGTTCCATTAGATCCTGTAGATATTCCCAAAACTGCCATCTGCACACCTTTTGGCTTATTTGAATTTACCCGCATGACATTTGGTCTTTGTAACGCTGCTCAGACATTTCAACGTTTTATTCACGAGGTACTTAACCCTCATCCAGCGGGATAGGTACAGGTGTACCTTTTTCGTTTTTAAAACACCGTAACTTTTTTGCTATGGGTCCGATCGGTCTGAAATTTTCTGACATCTCTACGATTTTATTTTAAAACATGTATTCCAAATTTCAGAAATGTGTGACCACCCATCCCCAAGTTAGGGAGCAAAATAAATCTTACACCCTTTAACGGCGGCAAAGGTACATTTGTACCTTTATATATTTTGTATGAAAGAAAATTTACAAAAGACAAAAATAAAATATTTTTGGTGAATGCTCATGCTTAGAGAGACTTATTATAGCATTAATAAGTTGAGAATCTAGTGATGTACAGAAGTATTTTATTTACGATTTTTATTTGTAATGATCAAGGTCCTTGGAGATATCGATCTATAAGGACTAGGCGAACTCATACAGCGTTTTTTTGGTTATTTGACATCAACCTGAAGACTTTTACTGGCATACCAAACTTTTTGAAGTATGTAATGGCTTGGGGCAACCAATACAATGTATTACGCCTTCTTTCCCCCCAATAACATCTAGTGAAAATTAGGTTTGTAACAAATGCCAAAATTTTGGATTTTAGCGGTTGATTTTCTATACCACAAATTCCCATAATTTGTATTCCATCACCTAATATTTATGATTTGTGTAATTCGGGACGTCCACCCGAGTTCATTTTGAAGTTTCAGCTGAAAACCAGCAGAAGCCTCCAACCGAATTTCTAAATGGATGTTTGGGTGGTACATAAACTTGGTTGAATTGTACGTCGGTACCATATATAGATACCGATAACTGCTATAGAATATGCCACATGTCTTCGGTTTCTTGTTTTAATTTTTCAATCGATCCTTGGATTTAATTACATCTACGAGAAAATATATTACAATTAACCAACAACAATCACAATTAAAATTTTAGATATTTTTCTACTACAGGAATTGGCCTGAGTTTAGATTTACAAAGATTAGAGACTGAAAATTTTATCTACTAGCCGATTCTACTTGCTTGTTTCTTGACAGGACCTTTCTTTCGTATAATAACACATTTACTCATTTCTCCAATATATTTATTGCTTCAAATATTGTTGTTTTATGGAAAATAACGAGAATGTGATAATTATTGACGTTTTTTTTCGTTAGCGATAGCGGGTTCTAGTAACAGCAACAATTCGCAAATCAAACATACCAAATTCTTCTAAAATCATTAATGACTTAATTTGAACCGTTTCCTACTTTTGTAAATCAATTTTAGATTTCGTCAAATTAAAATTCCAAGCAACCCATTTTTATACCCCTATACCCATAAGATGGTATAGGGTATATTGTTTTTGTTACGACGATTTATGTAACACCTCAAAGGAGCCACCTGAGGTATGGCAAAGTATATATATAAATGATCAGGGTCGGTCCCTGATTCGAATAAGCCATGTCCGTCTGTCTGTCTGTCTGTCCGTCCGTGTGTCTGTCAGTTCGCACGATAACTCCCGAAATAATGGAGCTAGCGTTTTGAAATATCGGTCAGATGATTGCTTTGAGAAAAGCTTGGATGGTATTGAAAATGGGCCAAATCGAACCAAGGGTTCCCCTACCTCCCATACAAATGACCCCTCCGTGATAGTGTAATTCGGCCATATTTTTCGACAGAATGTCGCTAGGGACCTGAAATTTTCATCAATGCCTAATTGTGACTTATGCTTGAAGTTAGTGGAAAGTGAAAAAGGTCTGCCTTCCCCTACCCCTACATCCCCTACAAAGCAATATTCCGCCATATCTTTTGATAGAATGTCCCGAAAAACTTGAAATTTATCGCAAATGATAGCTGCTGGATGCCGTTATAAGATATTAAAGAAGCCCATCTACCCCTCCCCCCTTAAAAAAAATTAAATTGAGTATTTTCGGTTTTACGCGCATTCTAGGTCTGTGCATGGGTATAGGGTATACACTCATCGTGCTATTCGCACGATTAGAACTCGGTCTCGTTTCAATTTTCTTTTTAAAATTTTGCCTATTTTCTAAATTTACCCACTCCAAAAATTAAATCCACATAAACCCAACTTCTTAAAACATTCACTTCGGCAAAAACAGTTACTAATTTGTGACTAGTCAACATAATATAACGGTTTTACGATCAAAATTCATACAAATAGTGAATATTTTCATACAAAATGTACTAAGGTACAGGTATACCTTTGCCGCCGGCAAGCGTTGTAAAAATCTGCCGCTGGATGAGGGTTAAAGACTTAGATTTTTGTTTTTCATACCTTGATGACATTCTCATCGCTTCAAAATCAGAGACAGAACATATTAGACATTTGTCTATTGTCTTTGAGCGACTAGTTAAATATGGTTTGATTCAACGTTGAAAAGTGTTCGTTTTTCAAACAACAAATCAAATTTCTTGGTCATTTGATCTCTTTTGATGGCATTAAACAACAGACAAATGTCAAGTTATTAAAGATATAAAATTACCTGTTACCATTCTGGAACTTAGACGTTTTCTCGGCATGATAAATTTTTATCGTCGTTTTTTACCTCAGGCTGCCCATCAACAAGCTATTTTGAATGAATATCTTATTGGCTCTCGGAAATCTGATAAAAGAAAAGTTGATTGGACACCTCAAGCAATTGAAGCTTTTGAATTTACCAAACAACAATAATTGTTCGAAGCTTCCTACCTCGCCTTTCCTATTTCCGAGGCCCCATTAGCTATTTTCGTTGATGCCTCAAATATAGCTGTTGGTACAGCTCTGTAACAATTTGTCAACGGTGCTTGGCAACCATTAAGTTTCTTTTCAAAGAAACTCGAGAAGACACAACGAAATTATAGTACTTATGACAGAGAACTTCTTGCTGTATATTTGGCTATTAAATTCTTTAGGTACTTTGTTGAAGGTAGATTTTTTACCATTTTTACAGATCATAAACCATTAACTTTCGCTTTAAAACAAAATCCAGACAAGGCAAATCCAAGACAACTTCGACATCTTTCCTATATAAGCGAATTTACTTCGGATATTCGTCACACAGCTGGCAGTGATAATGTTACTGCTGATACTTTATCCCGTCTTGAGGAAATTAAGGTTCCCAGTAACATAGATTTTAAAGCTATGGCCACTTCACAATTATCAGATCCATCCTTCAGGAACTTTAAAAAAATTCAAAATATTCCCTGAAACAACTTTCCTTTCCGGATACTGATTATCAAATTTATTGTGAAATTTCAGACAATAATATCAGAATATTTGTTCCCCAAACTTTTCGTAAATTAATTTTTTCGTCGATACATAATTTAGCACATCCTTGTATTCGTTCCACGAAACGCTTAATTACCACTAAATATTTCTGGCCATCCATGAACAAAGATATAATCATGTGGTCTCGCCAATGTTTAGCCTGTCAAAAAGCTAAAGTTTCTTGACACGTCACGGCACCACTTGGTAACTTTTCTCAAGCTTCAGAACGATTTCAAATTATTCATCTAGATATCATAGGTCCTTTGCCTACTTCACAAGGTTTCTCGTACTGTCTTACTATTATAGATCGTTTCACTCGTTGGCCCGAAGCAATTCCACTTTCTGGTATTACAGCTCAATCATGTGCAGAAGCTTTAGTCAGGGAGTGGATTTCTCGTTTTGGCGTGCCTCATATCATAGTGACCGATCAAGGTAGACAGTTCGAATCTGAGTTATTTGCAGAATTAGGACGTTTGTTAGGGTTCGGTAGAAATCGCACTACCGCATATCACCCACAATCTAATGGAATTGTTGAACGTTGGCATAGAACACTGAAGGCTGCTATCATGGCTCATAACAATCCATCATGGACTAAAACTCTACCATTAGTTTTGTTAGGTCTCAGGTCGTCTTCAGCAGCACAACTAGTATTTGGCCAAAATCCTAGATTACCTAGTGATTTTTTAGAGCATTCTTCTCAATTAAAACCTCAAAGTGATTTCGTTAACGACTTGAAATCTCATCTTTCTCAAATTAAACCTACAAATTCTTCAAATCACTCGTCTAATAAATATTTTGTTTTCAAAGATTTAGCTTCTTGTTCCCATGCTTTTGTTAGGACAGATGCTGTTCGTTCTTCTTTACAAAATCCCTATGAAGGTCCATTTCCTATTATTGAACGTGGTAAACATTTTTAAACTTTAAAAATTAAAGATCGAGATTTCAATGTTTCTCTCAACAGACTTAAACCGAGTTATCTTTCTACTGATGAGAGTTCTAACATGGTTAGTCAGCAACAATTAAATAATAGTACCACAAAATCTATTCGTCGTAATCAGAAACATGTATCATTCAATTTGAAAAATTACACAGTACATACTATTCCTTCACGTTTGATCAAAACACGTGCAGGTAGAGTAACTTCTGTTCCAAATTCATATCGCGAAATTTAGCCTTCGCTAAGGGGGGAGTATTGTGGCGTCTCTATCTAGTTTCACTTTGTGAAAATTGCAAAATTAAAAAAATCAATTCTATCAATGATTTTTTTTAATAAGTCAATTTAAAAAAAAAATTAAATTTTTGTAAAACATTCAAAACGATAGCATTTATTATAAAAAATAATAATATGATTTCATTATTTAAAAATGTTTATATAAATATAAAATAATAAACAAATTATAATTTAATAATATGTTACTATAATAATAAAATATATTATTCAAGAAAAATAGTAACAAAGACATTAATTATTTAGAAGGATCACTCATCCAAATTTCATAAAAATCCCATCACAGAGAGAGACAATAGAAGCAAGTCTTTCTGCAACTGTAGACTCCAGTCTGAAATTGGGTTACTCGCTTAAGTCTGTGAGGGTGAAAATTTCACCGTTTATTGCATATATCTTACCCGTTATTGTGCCGATCGAAGATTTTTTTTGCAAAAGACACTAGAACAGGATATGTGGAATATTTTGATAAAATTTTTTTTTGCCGAATGTTGCCTGGAAGGCTGTAGCCCTGTCAAACAAAAAAGCAAGTTGTCTCCGGTAATCATAGACTTGTTCGCTTTCGTTTTTTTTCCTTTGGCGGGCGATACGCTCTCGCGTCTCTTGATATACACAGTTAAATTGATTTTTTTTATAATTTACTGGGCAAGCTACTTGCACAACATTATTGTTGAACACTACAAAGTTCCGGCGATATTATCAATATCTACTAATCGCGCTAAAAGGTTTTCACCCTTGTACTTAACCTTCAAGCGGGCGCGCGGGCGGTAATTTACCGCCCTGATCATATAAACACGCATAGCTTTTTCCCCGTTGGCCGGATCGAGGGGGGAGATACACATATGGCCACAGAAATAAGTACACCCATACGAATTTTTCTTATCACCTTGTAGCCAAGTAGTTATTTGAGGAAATAAACTCATATGGAAAGATTTAAATACTTAATTGGTGAGGAATGAAATACATAATATGTAAATAAGCATATTATAATAAATAGCAGCTTTCATTTACCTTGAAAAAGTACGAACTGACTAAAATAAGCTGGACAAAATAATGAGTACATGTCAGTTAATTTGATTAAAACTTGTTTTAATTAAAATATAAAGTTCTGATTCGACAAGAATTTAATTTATTTTATTATTTATAAGTAAATGGTCCATTATTTTTAAAGAAAAAGGTTTTTGTTGGCCTTTTGGAGATTATTCTTATGGTATGTTCCCATACATCCATATATCCAGTAACTTCGAGGAAATTCCCTAATTGGTCCGTTTTTGTGAAAACTGTCTTTCTTTTTCATTGATTCAGCTCCCCCTAAACATTCCAGATTCAATTTAACTCTAGTGACAACGTGAAAAGCCACCCGACTTGGCTGAAGCGGATCCTTGACCAGTTTGTGAGGAACGGTTAGGGTTAATATCCTGCTGAAATCCCCATTTAAAGTGTGTATGTTCATCAGTGAAATATTCTAGGACTCTAAACTAACATTTCTTATATGGAAATTGCCTCATTTTAACGGTTATTAGGTATATTTGAACGAAACCAAACTAAAAAAATTAAACCATAGACCACGTTTTTTCGCCTCCAAGGGAAATAGATCTACTGACTATTTCCCATGGAGCATATATTATATTATTTTTTTCCTGAATGAAGAATATTACACAGAGAGAAATAGATTTGCAATACCAACAAATTACGTTTGTTTGATGCCGGTTTTGTTAATTTAAGGCAATTCTTTTTTTAAATTTGCAAATAAACTAGCACTATTAAATAACACGATTGTTTGATATGACAAACAAAATCTTGGTAAGATAACTAAAATATATTCTTTTAGAACGAATTAATTTCCTGGCTAAAATAACAAAAACTTTAGCTGCACTGAAATCTACAAATGATGAAGACAATGAACACTATAACATTTGATGAACATAACAAATCTTTTGTCCAGGGGAAAATCAACAAAAAAATGTTTTGCTAAATCATTTTACAATATAACATACTGTTTTGCAATATTAACAAAACCTTTTGTTATCCAACATATGCAATGATGACAAGAATGTTCTGAACTAGATCTTTTGTTGGAAATGCGAAATTTTTGCCATGTCTAACGGTACAGTTCTTATAGGTTGGATAAAGCAAAAAAATCTTTGTACAATCTAGCTATTCATTTATTTGGAACTATCAAAGATTTTCATTTTAGTAGCTCTTCTGTACGGACATATTTGTATCCCGAGTGTTGTAAAAAATTGACTGTGTGCTAAAAATGTGGAAAAAGTATTTATTTTCAATAACTACGGTAAAAATTAATAAAGATTTATTTTGTGAGAAAGTGTAAGACTCTGGCAGAATATAGATTATTGTAATAAACATTAGCGCTGCAGATAATATTTCGGGCCTAATTATTCGAGTTGCGTTTCCAAAAGGTAAATCTAATTTTTTCTTGTGTTATAAGATAATTCAATATTTTTGTTAATTCGGTTTTACAAGTTACATTTGCCGACACAATTTAAACAAAGCAGCCAACTATATTTGACCATTGGACGGGAAAAATGCACAACGCTAGGATTTTGGAAATAGCTAAACGCTTAATTGACACAGGCAGTAATAAGTTTCATCTTCAATCTTCATCGATTTCTGATGTTCGAAATGTAAGTCCAGTATTTATATACTATTTTTTTTTGCAATTATAATATAACTTAAAACATTTCACACTCAAATCAAACTAACATAGTTTATTTTCATATAAAATTCTTATGTGTTTGTTAATTCTTATAGAAAAACTAAACTTGGCAAGGCTTATACATTTTTCGATGGCGGCGATGGAGGCTTGACTTCACTACCCTCTACATTGGAAAGCTATGTTTTTGTATAGAACTAAACTAGGTGTTACATTAAAGCATCATTTGTGTGATTATTATATTGTCATAATTTTCTAATTTTAAAAAGAAAATTTTAATTTTAATAAACAGGATTATGTGGAAATAGTGGTGGCTTTTATTAGCACATTGCTTGACGTGAAAGGTGACTTATAAGGATTTTTTCCAGGCTGAAATGTGGTACCCGCATGAGTTTCAAATTTAATTAAAAAAAACTTATATATTCGTGTTAATCAAATTTTCTCCTAACTTTGCTAAAAGCGTTTTTATTAATCCCAAATTTCAATAGAGGATATATTGAAATTAGTGATTAGTAAGAACACTATTAGCAATATTAGGAGAAATTTTGATTAACATGAATTTATAAAATTCATTAATTAAATGTTTGATTGGTACTACGAAAAGGTTTTATATAAAACTACAAAACAGTTTTGTATAATTAACCAAAGAATTATACATTATGGCCAAATGAAATTTGGTAATGACAACCAAAATATTGGTCAAATTAACAAAAACTTCAATTAAAGCCGATTTGGGTTATTGATACAAAGTTTTAGTTAATATCACCAATGGAAACTCCTTACCGCAACCAAATATTTAGTACAAAATTTGTTGAAATCTCAAATTGAATCAATCAATTTCATTTAAACTTTTTGTTCATGTCAAAACAATTTTTATATAATTTTTCAAAAGATATTTTGCATAAACAAACAAAATCGTTTTGCAGTTTCAACAAAAATACACCTATGACCGGAAATTAATGAAGACTTTCGATACTATTAACAAATGTTTTTCTTGTAATCGACTAATCATTTCTCTCTGTGTACGATAAGAGTAGTTTCCAATCAAATTTATTGCGATCTCATAAATAAAACAGAATATTCTGTGGGTTTTCATTGTTCGGTCTGGAACAAGGAAAACTATCCCTCCCAAATTTTCTTGAACCGTCAACACTTTTTGACGTCGCCATGGAAACTTCCAAACTTTTTCTCAAAACTGCTTTACTTCTTGTATTCTTCGATTAACTTTTCAAAGGGATTCTATATTTTAAATATTTGTCGCGAAAATCACCAAGAGAACTTTTCTCGCCATAGTGATAATGAGACCGACAGTTGTCCTTAAGGCCCTTACATGGACTTAACTGTATTTGAGACTGCTTATATTTACTTTTTAATGAATTATACAGTAAATACAATGTTTAGCTGGTTTATTTCGTTATTGAGAGAATAATTTTTCCGCTATTTCAAACTTCTTTTTTCGTACTTACCATGCGTTTTTCGCCCCCTTAAGTATTTTTGTTTGATTTTAATTTAACGCTTTTTGCATACACCAATTAATAAAAAAAAAAAATATTTACAGAATATAGCAACTTGTTGTCAAAAGATTAAACAAACCGATGGTGTACTTATTATTTTGACCAAGCTGAAAATTGGCAGCACTGTTCCTGATGCTTTTTATAGGCGACATAGTGCTTCTTTGACTATGTCAACGGCACTTTGACGTTGTTCAGCACAGTAAATTTATATTTCTGTGTCATATTTGTGTTGGCTTTTCTCATAACCGCATATACAGAATTGAATTTACGTGCAAAGGATGAGAATGCAACAAGGATACTCATTACGCACTCAGGAAATAACTCATGTTGGGTATTAAAACGGCAACCCAAATTGTTCTTATTTTATTTATAGTTAACGCGGCCCCCTTGCAGGCACGTTCCAAATAAAATGTGGGCCTGGGAACAATCAAATTAGAAACGCGTTCAACTCAAACGACGATATTGCACACACGAGCTCAAACAAAGTGGGCGCTTTTCATTATTATTCTCCTTAATGATTATGTCTTCGAGGCTTTTGCGCGTTCTCATACTCATCTCATACTGCGCGAATATGATTATGACGAAAGACCTCTTCTCTTAACTTTCTGCCATCGTCATGATACGCGGGTTAATCACCTTTTAATAAAAGAATCCCTCAAGCCATTGCCTTTTACTTGAAAACCTATTTACCCGGGCACGGGGCGCACACAATAAATTGAGGAAAGCATGCGAGAAGTCAGCTTTACTCGCATAATCCTTCATTTTCGACAGAGTGCACGAGGACGGAGAGGAAAAGAAAAAATAGAAACGAAATTCAAGCTGTAGGACGGGAAGAAAAGTGTAGCTTTACGATAAAACATGTTCGCATATCCACTTGAGGATAGGTAGCTCTGAAAGGAAATTACCGGGCCGCGAAACACGACGTAATGGGAGTAACCGCGCAAAGAAGTCGTTGGATGTACTCAGTATCACACAGCAGAATAGACACACATAGCAAATCGCTTTTGCATATTATGTGGAGATGGAGATGTCTTCAGACTTTTTGGCATCTTTTCTTTGGGTGCATGACTCCTGGAGCCTTGGGGAGACGCTAACGCTCAGTAACTAGGTGGCTGGGTAACAGAGCCTTAAATCGCATTCAGCCTATAAACCCCGCAGCATATGAGCCTAGATATAATAAATGCACTCGAGCCTCACTCGGTTAACGTCTGACACACTATTTCGTTGTTGTCCTGGATCCTTGATGTGCTAGGATATAATGCATATTCGTGTCACTTTAGATGCGGTTAAACTCAATTACGACACGTTGACGCGATATAGTTGTTGCGTTGCGACGGCCGGCATGGCAAGTGAAAATTTGAGCCTAGCAAAATGTTATGACATGCAATTCAGTGAATGAAAACAATGGCGAAACATACATCATGCGAGAAATATTTTAATTTGATAGAATAGCACAAGTATGCGGTTTCAGTGTGCTGGAGCATATGGAAGTAGGTCGCGCAATAGAGAGAGACCAAGGCTAATTTCGGGCGCGGCTAGCATTTGGAAACCCTTCATTCACTCTTCTCGGGCGTACCTATGACTTGTGTTTAACAACAGTGGGACCAAATAGAAGAAAAAAGCGAAAAAAGCTGCCACAAGCCCATTTTATAAACTTCTTCAAACATTTTTTAATACCCTCCAGATTTAAGTTAACATCTTTCTAAGGGACTTATCCCCAAAATTTCAAATTGCTTGGACAGGGTGATAAAAATGGGGACTATTTTGAACAGAACAAATTTTTGTTTTTATTTTATCTCGCTTTCAAAATACATATAGCTTTTGATTTGAAGTAAAAAAAAACTAAATAACAGGCACGACAGTACAACATTGGGATTGGATTAAGGTAAGGTGACCAGACTCCCGAAGGCCCAATGCTGTACACATACTAGCGGAATTCAGTTTTCAGACAAATCTTTAACCATACAACCCCCTCCCCCCCTCTCTTCACGCCGATTTGGAGAAAGCGTAATATTTCACCAGACTACCACTATGATGCATGCCATAATAGGGCCTGATATCAGGGACGTAAAGTCCTCCATGTCCCCCGAGAAATTTCTACCAAATATGGGCAGTATGGTGCTCTTCAATAAGTCTGGGCTCACGAATTTCCAAGTTATTGACAATTTTCAATAAGAAAATACAAAACTTGGGCCGCTGTAACTTATGAACCCTGATATGTTAGGACCTTGAAATTTAAAAAAAAAAATGTGAGCGCCAAGTAGCTCTAGAAGCGTGCCAAATTACAGAAAGATCGGTTAAAGGGTTCCCGAGTTATCGAAAATTAGCGACTGTCAAACATAAAAGTGATATTATCTAGCTAAATATCGATCCTACGGGGGTCAAACTTTACAGGCTAAAAGCAAACAAGGCTGATCACAGTCTTCACCAGCTTATTATGTAGTGCTGTGGTTGATAAACTTTTTAGCCAGAAGAGCCAAACTTGAGAATTTACCATTTAGTATTCATTTAAAGAGACAAATTGTTTTTTTTTTCATAACGGTACGTATTATCTGGGGAAAGCTATATTGTAGAGCTTCAGGATGAACTTTTCGAAATACAACAGTGCATAGGAGACCGAATTTCCTTATGAAAAATGATGTTAAGGTAAGTTCTAGTATGATAATTTTTAGCGCTGAATGATTTGAAATCGGTTAAAGGAGTGATCAGAATTTAGTTTATGTTGTATCTGAAACCACTACCCTTACTGACCAAAATTCCACCAAGTATCACAAATTACAATGCCTAACCTACATGGGTGGGTATAATAAATTTTTGTTACAAGGCGTATTCGCGGGTCAGATCTCATAGGTGCTTTTTGACTTGGTGTGGATAATTTCCGTATTTACTGGAAATCCCATATAAAATTATAATCAGGGAAATTGAATCAGGCTATAGCATGGATCATGACTTCCCCCAGATGGTTCCGCGAACAATTTCCCTTAAATTTCCCGTATGTAATTTTCTCTATATGCTTATTAAGTGTCTAATCTTTATTAAAGCTAATCATTTTAAAATTTCCTGAGACATTTTCATTTAAATTGCACCAAATCCAATGCCCAGGGATGACACAATAGTCAGCTGTTACCGAAGGGGGAAGTTTTGATCCATTTGCCATTTACTACATTTCGAAATTTTTTATAGGGCGGAGGTGAAACGGGCGATTTGGAGGATTTTGGGGTGAACATTTAATGAAAACTTCAGAGTCCTAGCCGTCTCGGTTCAAAAGTTACAGCCTTTCAAAATTGCGACACAACACCAATAAAATTCTATAAGGGGATCAACGGCAATGGGGGTCTGTTTTTCAAAATTTGCTTATAGAGCGGGGATGAAACGGCCGAGGACGTTGGGGCGGAGGGACATGTTTTTTGTTTTTTTTTCCAACAAATTGCCAGGCTCTATCGATTCTAGCGAAAAAAAAATCACATGGACCGCTACAACAAAAGCAAAATTGAATCATGCTTTATTTTTAAAATTTAACTTTTAATGGGCAGCCTTACAAAACAACACGGAAAGCAGCTGCTAAAATTCGTACATATTTTGAAATCGTACTTTTTGATGCTGATTCGAAACTTTAACTGCGCCTTTGTTAGTTACTTGATTTTGAGAATTTCTACAAAAAAAAAAAAAAAAAAACAAACAGATAGTGGAACATGAGCTGTGACTTTTATATAACCATGATCATTCAGGCTAGGGATGTCAAAAACCGGCCCATAACCCGGCTCAAAGTACCGGTTTTCGGTTAACCGGTTTTTCATTGAATTGCTAAGAATTTTAGCAAAATAATGCATACACACTCATTAAGCTGATGTTCGTATAGAAATATGACTGTGTAATGGAGCCCTAAAAGAGAAACATGTTGAACAAAAAAGATAATCAAATAAAATTGTCAGAAGTATTCATAATGTTTCAAAATTAGTTAACTGAGTTGTATTGCTAGACAATGTATATAGTGCAGTCAAAATATCCCATTTCAGGCCTCCAAATAGAAAAAATAGAGTAAGGCAATTTTTTGCGGTTTTTTAATCAACGAGCTCCCAGGAATCTAAAACTCATTTTACTAAAAAAAATTTTGATCGAAAAGGTCCCAAAAAGGGCAAAAAGGGATACTCTTTAATCCTTGGCCGCAGGTCAGCATGTGGGGTATCAAATCAAAGGGAACGTCGAGTACATTACATATCCGGTATTTGTTTCCTGTTTCAAAGACCCTCAACGGAATAAATCGAGATTAAATCGAAAATTATTGTGTTTTCCGTGTATCTTTCCAAAGCCATAACTACGAGAATAATCCAAGTTGTCACTACGTTTCTCACTTTTCCGAATCTATGATAGGTTAAGATTCTACCATTAAATTTGCTAAGAAAAAAATTATCGGAAAGCTCTGAAAAAGGACATTAAAGGACACTAATTACAAACCTTGATTGAAAGTGAGCATGCGGGGTCATGTCAAAGAGGACGTCGAGTGCATTGCATAGCCGGTTTCCTGTTTCAAGGACACTAAATGGAAAAATTCGGGTTAAAACGAAAAATTACGGCTTTGGAAAGATACATATACGAGAAACATGAAAATTTTCCATTGGATCCCAATTTTCTCCTGTGAGGGTCCTTCAAACAAGTAATAAACGCCAGACATGGAATGTACTCGACGTCCTCTTTGATATGACACCCCGCATGCCCACGTTCGATCAAGGTTTGTAATTAGTGTCCTTTTTGAGAGCCTTCCGATCATTTTTTTCTTAGCAAATTTAATGGTAGAATCTTTAGCTATTATAGATTCGGAAAAGTGTGAAACGTAGTGACAATTTGAATTACTCTCGTAATTAGGGCTTCGGAAAAATACACGGGAAACACAATAATTCTCCATTTAATCTCGATTTATTCCGTTGAGGGTCCTTGAAACAAGGAACAAACACCGGATATGTAATGTAATGCCGACCTCCGGTCAAGGATTAAAGAGTATCCTTTTTTGTCCTTTTTGGGCCCTTTCCGATCAAAATTTAGATTTCTGGGACCTCTGATTCAAAAACCACAAGAATTAACCTTACTCTATTTTTTTCTATTTGAAATGCTAATATGACTGCACTATGATGTAGATGTTGAAGTCTTTGTGGACACGACGGATGTTGAAGTGGACGCGGATATCGATGTGGACGCGGACGTCGTCGTAGCAACTGCCGATTCGTCTTCCTATAACAATGAACTCTAAATGCACTGATCTGATACACATATACATTCACGACGCACAAAAGATACACGTGTGACACGCAACGTAAACAATATCTGCCTTGGAAAGGAAAAATGCAAGGAGCGGTAGTTTGACGAAGCGATGGTTCTTGGAATAATAGCACTAAGGAGAGTGTTCGGAAATACGAAATTTTTCATAGAAGACAAGCAATAGTATTACAGACTGACAAATCAAGAAAATATAAAAATTTTATGAATTTGGAAAGTTTTTTTTTTCGGTTTTAACCGGATGGGCAAACAACCGTCCGGGTTAAAACCGGGAGGATGAAAAAACCGAAAAAAACCGGTTAACCATGTTGAAAGTACCGGTTTTCGGACTAACCGTCCGGTTTTTGACATCCCTAATTCAGGCTATATATGTTAAGCAGATAACGGTAAATATTTGTTTTTAAATAATTTGTGCGAGAGTTTGAAAATGCATTATGCCATTAAAACAGACTAAACAAGTCAAAGAGCCGCATGTGGCTCCCGAGACGCCCTTTGTCGACCGCTGATGTAGTGAATTAGGTTTCATTGTGTGTCATCGGGAATGCTGTACATTTCCCAATGCTGTACGACAGGTCAAAATGCTGTACTGTACAGCAAAATGCTGTACGTCTGGTCAGCTTAGATTAAGGCCGATGTGTTAGTGACATCCAATTTCGAAGATCTTAACCACTACTTTGTTGAGGTGTTGAGATCAACAGCACGCTCAGCAGTGCTATTTATCCCCATTAATGGGTACTCGTTTAATCTTCATGCGGACGGGCATCATTTTGGGACATGACCGGGCGCGCGGCGGTAATTTACCACCCTCGTCTTTACCCACCCCCCCCCCCCCCCCATTTGCGGTCAAACATCATATCACTTCCATTCTGATAAATATGATAAATTGAAAGAAGAGCATGTTCCAAATAAGTTATCACCATAAAAAAACTATTATCTGCTGAACAATAAAACAAGTTCTGCAGTTTTAGCGACGCACATCACTTCAGTGATATTACACAGAGAACACACATTTTGAACACAACTACAGTAAAACCCGGTTATCTGCCACTGTCTTAATTAAACCCGTTTATTTTCAATAATTACCACACATTAGCAAACTATTCATAGTAAAGTGCCCTGTTAACAGCAACATCGGATAAATGCAAACTCTTTTAACTGCAACAGTTTTTCTGTATTTTAATGGCAAAATACCTGCAGTAAATATCGCTTAATTGCACACTAGCATCAAATAGTAGCAACAAACATTGACAATTAACAATTGTTCTGGCAATACTGCATTTTAAGACGAAACGAACGTCAACTAATTTACCAAAGCGGCAAAGCGTCATTCCAATTGGATTCTCATTTCGCATAGAATATCCAATGGAGAAAGAGTTTGGAGTGCTCGCGTTCTTACAATAGTTCCAGTGAGCTTTGCGTACTCAAACGTATCACAAATTATCTTTCTATTCGTTTTTTTTTTTTCGTGATGAAACCATCCAAGCAGCTACATTTTAAACAAAAAAATTGAAATCCTGGAGGAAGTGAAGAAAGGTTTGCCACGAAAAGATCTAGCGCTGAAATACAATTAAAAATTTCGCGAGTTGTTAAAAATGAAAACATGATCCGAACTGCACAAAGTCCAAACATTCAGTTACAAAAAGCGGTTACGAACTGGAAAACATCAAGCATTGGACGATTCGCTAAATTTGTAGATTGATCAAATGAGAGCAAAAAATGCAACCAATTTTATCCGAAAAAGCCAAGCAATTCAGTTTAAAATTTGGTCTGGATTTTTGAACCTACCAAACGGATTAGCCATCGTTGGAAAAAAAAAGAAACAATATTCGATTCAAACTCTTTCAAGATGAACTAGTCCAAATGTACTTTGCCCAGTGTTTTAATAATAGTTTCAACAAATTTCAGGCGAAAAATCCTCAGCGGATGTACGCATGTGCAGACAGCTTCCAAATCAATAATTTTATTAGCACTATTTGTTTGGATTTAGAACAGGACAGGATAACCCTGCTTCCATACAAATTAAAAGAAAAAGTTGTCCCATCCCAAGTAGCACAAACGAGTTGTCAAACGGTTATATAACCGAAATACAACCATGGTTATATGACATTATTGTTAGGAAAATGGTTGTAAAAACGTTTTAAAAACGTTTGCCAAACCGTAAAAAAGAGGTTTTTGCCTGGCTATAAACGTAACATTATTGTTGTAATGTCGTTGTCTTTCAGACATTATTGTTGTAAAATTGTTTTGAATACAACTACAATTTCGTATGCTAAAACATTAAAATTTTAATACTTTTTATTTTTCAGAATGGACAATTTTATTTATCTTAGACACTTTTTGTCTCAGAGATATTATAATAATACATAGTTTATAACTTTTTATCCAATGAAATTACCTTTTTATCTTGCCTCAAGCTGGAATCGAACCTGGTTCTCTTGCGTGCTAGTCTGTCATCATTGCCATTGCGCCATAAAGGAAATACTTCTCATGTTCTCTAAATCTGAAGTACTTCACGCGCAATGCATGGCGGTCGGAAGATTGATTCTCGATCATGCGATGTTTTATTTTTCTTTTTTTCATATGCCAAAAATTCTAATAACATTATCCCTTTATGCTATTTGTTTCCATTTAGCGCTGTGAAGCTTTGTACCCAATATAATTGCAAATATAATAAAGATACTTTCGGTTCAAATTCTAACAATTGTGTTATGTATTAAACCATGTTGTATTTGTAACAATAACGTTATTTTATAACAAAATTTTCCAAAGAACAACAATTGAGTCAAATTTTAAACAATAATGTTACAAAGACAACATTAAGGTTTTCAGGAGAACAAATTGTCCCAAATGAAACCATCTAGTTAATTTTGCAGCAAATTTTTAAGTTCAAACTCCAACAAAATGCTCACTTTGGTAACTATAACCCATATTGTTGATTATTAAACTAAAATATAACCAAAAATCGAGTTGTAAATCTAACCAAGGTTATTTTGTGCTGCTTGGGATAGGCATTATTTAGGAAAATACTTAATACTAGTTAAGTTACCCTATACTGTAAAGGAGTTAACGTATCGTATAATAATATAATCTCTGTACGAGGAGTTACATATGCAATATTGTTTGAAAATGTTATATTTTCGTGGGTACAATTTGAAAAGCTAATAGATGGCCAATTAAAACAAAGGAGGGTTTTTGTGATGTATTTATGTTTTGGAAACATTACGCTATCAGCTTTAGTAAGAAGAATTTTCTTGTTCTTCTTATCGACACTAGCGACACTTATCTTACCGTCCGCCATATAGCGGTCACATGGCGGAAAATATCGGAAACACAAAAGTTCCCCCTATGAGAACGGATAGCAGAACAAGCCATGTTTTGTTTTTAAAAATTATTACAATAATGAAATTAATCTATTTACACAGAGAAAAATATTGTATACTTATTTCTGACACTCACCTAAATGCAAAACCCGTTTTTGTGCACACATTGAAATAATATTTTCAGCTTGTACATCCCCGAACGTTTGATGAACGCTGGAAAGGTACGACAATGACAACTGAATTCGGAGTGTGATACATTTGTCAGCCATACTAGATACTACTTCCTAGTCGCATTTAGATTTACTATTCAATGATAAGAATATTTGTTTCCATCTTCTGAATAATAAACTTGCGACTAGGTCTCTTGGATAAACACATTTAATATTGTCCTCAAATCTTTGAAAGTTCATGAGACAATCCGGTTCCTCAAATGGCATGGCTGCGCTATTTGCTGTAACTGTAGCTGTGGCTTGTAATCCGACCCACTCTTTACCTTGACAAGTACCATATGGGCAAAAAGTTCTTTAAGTCCCTCTGCAAATAAACTATCTTAAAACATTTTGTTGATAGTTCCTTTTCTTAACCCTTAAATGCATAGCGTACCATATATGGTACATGGCTAGATTCCTGTAAGAGTCTAGCTGTTATTAAATTTTTGATTTTTTTGTTACTTTTTCCCAAAGTAGACAAAACAAGGTTTCACATAAATTAAATTTTGGCTTCCCGAAGCTTTCCTTGAATAGTCTGTGCGTCGTCAAAGTGGACGAACGTTATTTTTTGTGAAACTTTAAAAGCTATTCTTTAGAGCTAAAACAAATGGCGAAATTTACCGTTATTTGGAAAAGGAAAAATACTGGTGAGTAAATTGGAATGTGTTCTTTAGATTCTTTTGAGATTTTGCCCAAAAAAGTCACTAAAGGTATTGTTTAAACCATTTTTGCAACGTACCATATATGGTACACCATGCATTGGGACATATTCAGAAATTGCTATTCATACATTCCGATAATTTTTAGCTGATGAATTTATTCTCCTTTAGTCTTAGGTAGGGTAGGATATGTTCATAAAATTTTAATTATCTGCTCTTTCAATATTATGGTGCGTTTTATTGGGCCCAGAACAGGTCCAAATAACCTAAACTTTCATACAAATTATGTCACCAATCCATTTTTCCAGGACATTTACTGTCATTTTTATGAAAGCTAGGTTAATCAGTTATGTTCAGGATCCAAGGAAACGGAGCTGTAATAGTTTATCTAGAAGGATCGGTTTTGTCATTTTGTTTTGTATAGCACACCGGTCAGGGCTTAGCGTTTCTGTAGCTGCTTCTTATATTGCCAGTCTTTTTAGCTGGCTAGCTATACTGAAGAAATGGTCACATCTTTTGTTTTGTCCTTAGGACACGCCACTAAGAAACGAGCTTCCGTACTTGACATCTTAGTAAGATAATTGAACTTTCACCAGGACTCAAGCAGCTGCGCCTTGATATCCAATTTCTTATACCTTTTGATTATGACAAGTATTGTCTTGTAAGTCCACGGTCAGGATCCTTAGAAAATGTGCTTCTAGGATCAACCATTTCATATGTGAATTACCATATTCAATAAACAAAAAAAATACATGGATGTAATTCTTGTAGAGATGTCCTGGAACCTGCACAAATTTGGGTTATAACGCAGGCAGCAGTTCATTTCCATATTCATATCCTGGCAAAGTCAATCCAATCCACATACAAGAAAGGAATCCCATGAGCTATGATAAGTCAAAAGAAGTCTCGAGATATACGTTTAACAGTGGAACATGTTTATAACGAACTAATAAAAGATTTATTTTTTAACGAGACCGAGTTCTAATCGTGCTAATAGCATGATGAGTGCATACTCTATACCCATACAGGGCTAGACGGCACGCAAAGCCGTAAATAATCAATTCCGTGTTTTTTGTAGGGGAGAAAGGGTTATTTGAGTCGGATCTGGCGCAATTTTAATATTTTATAAGGACATCCAACAGCTACCACTTGAATGCGACACATTTTTCGCGACATTCTATCAAACGACATGGCTACATTTAGGTTTGTAGGGGATGTTGGGGTAGTAAGACCTACTCCACTTTCCATCAGCTTCCAGGATATGTCACAAATAGGCATCGATACAAATTTCAATAAGGAATTGGAAACTAATAACGCACCTACGCGATCTCCCTTTTAAAAGACTGAATATTCGCAATTTTCTAGAGATTACCACCTTTCCTTTAATGAAGAGGAGTTCATTATATCGAGTTTCCACTATAATTTCGATCAAAACTCTCAATAATCATTATCCTTTCTTTTTCGCACTGTCCCTATTGGAGTAAGAGGCAGATTAAATAAAATTTGAAAAATTTCTTTCATTTACAACATATGGCCTGAATGCATGGCGTACCATATTTGGTACACAATACAAATTCTACTATTTTCGCTTTTCTGGGAAAACGGGCTATTTCCTGGGAAAATAAAGGCAGATTCCGTGTTCAGTGACCGATTTTACATAAGGGGAGGTCAGTTACGATAATGGGTTCAGACCCCATGCATTTAAGGGTTAACTTTTGGACTAAATTCCAATCCACTTTGTCATGAACTGTCAAACACGAACAAAATAGTTTGAGGGTAGTACTAAACTTAGCTCAAACTAGTTAGTACGGCCTGTGTATATCGTTGAAGACTAAAATATTTTATCTTGCTTGCGGTATACACGGTCGCCACTGCAAATCATACATAATATGTCCAAAGCTCACTCAAATCGATACCACTTCGTTGCACCAAACAGGTGCAATGAATTTCTTTAGGTTGACCACATTAGTGCGTTTCGTAAGATGCATGCCCCAGTGTAAATGCAACGTACTTACGGTAGAATGCGGTAGAGTGAGTGGATTTAGTTCAGAACAAGACATAAACATAAACAATTGATAAGATTTTTTTTTTGTATACAGAAAAGCATCTGAAAATTATGCAACTTGTTCTGTACTTGATTCAATTGGAGGGAAGTGAGTACGAGAATTGATCAAATAAAAATACGATATTTAGTCGGCAAAAATCCTATATCGCTGGATTTTTGCAGGATGGTTGGTGGTGCTCGTGGCCTCATGATTATAGAAAAATGTCCCCACCGATTAAAAGTCTGCAACTTTTAAAAAGGGGGACGAACAGAAGCAAATATGTATTTCAAAACCGGCGAAAGATACAGGAAAATATTCTGAGAACGAAAAAGACTCTTTTTTTTTAACCCATGAAAACCATTCTTAACTAAAAAAAGGAGACAAGAATGTGTTTTTATATTATTTTTATATACTATTAATAATTTCGTCAAAATTGATCCTAAAACTCAAACATCCTAAAATTCAAACGTATATCTCCATTGGACACATTTCATTTAGCACCAAAGCAACTTGGTTGTAGCGCTTCAAATATTCAAAAATCGGAAACTCAATATGTGCGCATGCCATGGCGAATTGTAAATTACTTCACAGCAGCATGTGCCCTCGTGGTTGTTTCCTTCTCGCTCCCAACATTGTCGTCTTGTCATGCGCCGCCGCGGTACCATACATCATACACCACACCACACACACGTGGCAGTAAGTGAATTTCATTAGATATAGTCCGCAACGGCAACTTGCTCTCTTCCTCGCACCCACTCCGTCACGCCACACAGCCCATCGATCTTTTACGCACCAAATTCCCAAACCGCCGTCTTGGCGATGTCAATTGGCCGCCTCGGAGCTACGATTTGACACCTTTGGACTTTTTTCGTGGGGAACCGTAAAGGACCTATGTTATACCAACAATCCAGAAACGATTCAAGCACTTAAGGGCAATATCATCCAAGCAATCCGTGGGCTACAGCCCTATCAACATCAACAGGGTCCAAAAATGCAAATATATGCTTTGAGAATAAAAAATCCCCTTTCGGGGAGTCAAAAAGATTCAACCGGTTTCGACTGGCGGTGCACGGCATGACATTGTGTTCCATCATTAACTCCAACAAAACAGTGCAAATTTAGTAGGCGATTTTTCTACATTGCAGCCTTAATATATAGACGGCGGTGATTGCACCCGCCCGAAGATTAATTTTGATTTGACGGAAGTCCAATTGAGAGGAATTTTAAACTGGCGGGATATTTAAATGGCAGCACAATGAACGTCGAGGTTTTGAAAAACGGGGATATGATGGGCGGGATATCGTCCTGAGACTAAAACACGAAGATAACGTATGTATTTGTGTTATGCGAAGGATTTTATCAGTGGTTTTCTACTTTATTTTTGAGTAGGAAATAACAAACAAAAAATAGTAAGGGCAATTTGTGATGGGAGATAGAGCGTGAGTTTTGAATACAATACCTCGACAAAAAAAATCGAGACCTTAATTCGTTTCATATTTATTGGTTTGCAGACGTGTCTGAGTTGAGAACCGCTGATTTAAAGGAACATGTCTGCATACAGAATTTACGCATATAGTGCTCAGAATCGGTGGTCTAGCTGCGGGATCATTACATGAGTCGTCTCTACGATGTCTTTTTCGACCAAAAAGTTAGCACAGGGTCCTCAGGACTGTAAATCTGGATTTATGTAGCCAGTATTAATCGAAAACAGAAAAGCAAAAGAACAGTAGTAATCCATTTATTCCTTAATTAGGCCGTTCTTATACCTGTCACTATGTGAAAGGGTGTATTAACCCTCGGATGGTTCAGGTAAATTTTACCTACGTAAATGGTTCAGTGGGGTCTGACAGACCCCAAGGCGAAAATCGTTCTAAAACTTAAATTTTTGCTTTTTTGGCACATTTGTTTGAACTAGAAGTAACTGTGAAGCCTTTTGATTAAGTGGTATATATAAAAAGTGGAATTGGGACAGTAGCTTTTAGTATGTGGAAGAAAAAATTAGGTGGTGTCAAATTTGAGGGTAATTTGAACTTATCACAAATAAATCAATATAAATACTAACATTTTAACAAAATTTTATTTTGATTAGTCAAAACGCATTTAACACTAATTAACAAAGATAAGTACATTAACATTTTTTAGCTAAGGTTAATATTTTTTCTTAAATCGGGATCCAAAGTTAGTCAATATTTAGAGCATTCTTCTTCACAGCTTTTACCTCGATAGTCTTCGCAGATTGGCTTTTTGCACTCGTTGCAACTGTATTTTGTCTTCCGATCCTTTGCTCGTGGGCATAGAAAACATTTTTGCCTCTTTGGGGGGCCATCTGACCACATTGGGGGGCCTGGGGCATCAGCCCCCAAAGAGGGGGGGCAAGCTGTACATTGCACAAAATGTCTTCAATGTTTTGCACTGTGCTTCGGCGAATATTGCCCGTTTAGTTCCTCCTTCTTAGAAGATGTTCGACAAGTGTATAGCCAAGTTCGCTGAGGAAGCTTTATGTATTATGTAAAATACCCACCTAATTATTACGCTCATAAAAGTTATTAATTTATGTCTTGACTTAAAAAACATGAAATAATGACACAATAGTGAAAGGAGATCCTCATAAATAAAAACCAGATAAAAAAACGGCATAATTTTGAATGAATGGAGTAAAAAATTTAAAAACCCCTAATTCAAAACACCCTAAATTTTCCATTTGTTTCAAAATTAACATATCTAGTTTCCCAAATGTACTCTAATTACAAAGTTTCAACCGTTACCCACTATTATTATTACATTTTATCGTTTTCCAAATAACATACTTTGAAAATTTCCCACAAAACGAAAAATTTACTTTTGTAAAAAAGACATACGTAAATGGTTCTTGGGGTCTGACAGAGCACTTTCAAAGTGCTATAAATTATTAACAAAATCACAAATTCAAACAAATTCATGCTTAAATGAACGTATGTGACACATACTTAAATTACATATGCATCAAAATACCATTCAACAAGTTTTTCTTTGAAAATTTTAAGATTTAAATTTCTCTGGGGTCTGTCAGACCCCACTGAACCATCCGAGGGTTAACTATGTCATGAAGTTAGCAACGCACTGAAGGAAGCACCTCCGACTACATAAAGCATACATAGATATACCTATTATTGATCAGTGTGACGAGAGAAATCGATTGAGAAATGTCTGTCCGTCCGGCTGTTGCAACGCAAACTAGTCCCTCGGTTTTGAAGTTATCGGGCTGAAATTTTTAGTGTACGCTGTATATTAATATGTCAGAACGATTGGAATGGTACCATGGCGTAAAGTGGCTGCCATAGAAATCAATCCTGAAAATTATGTTCTTCTAAGAATTTTTTTTTTCTTTATGTACGAATCTTAACCAAACTTAATCCAAGTGTGTTCTGTTCATAGTAAAGCCTCAACACATATCCACGAATGGATGGAATCGGAATATTACGTCAAAAGGGCTGTCATACAAATCAACTCCCAAATATTAGGTTCATGTAAGAAAATCGTTTTCCCCTTTTTAATCTTAACCAAAATTCATCCAAGTGAGCTCCTCGCTTAGCCTCAACACATCCTAGAACAGATGGAGTCGGAACACAACAACACGTCATAGGGCTGCGGTAGAAATTATTAACACAAAAGAAGCTTAAGTTTCATTCTAATGTGACGATTATTCAAATTTCGGCCGCGCCCGAAATTAGCCTCGCTGTCGTTTTTTGTAATATTTTATCAGCCTAATTTTGATATGAGTTCACGTAGTTATTAGGTAAAAAAAAATTTTGCTCTGCTAGGCTTCTGAACCTACTGCCCATTCTGGCTCGGGGCCGGCCGGCACCCGGAAAAAGATGCGCCCTCTTCTTCGCGCGCCTGTTTCTGGTTAATCAGCCAGTATCGTGGGCAGCAGACTTAGCTTACTCGTTATAAGCCCGATTTGGTGGCTCCGCATAACCCGAGCCCGAAAGGTGCTAGTTAAGAAAATGACCAAAACGCCTATGCCTTGCTAGTGTTTGGATCGAAGTCGACGAAACCGAGTCAGATTGCTAAATCGTAAATGCAAGGTACCTTCCGAAAGTGAAAAGCAGCGCGACCCGTCGCGGTCGGTTTGGTTTTTTGTTGCTAGAGACCGATCGTAGCTCAGGATCTATTTCTGGCTGTTTAGTTGGGATTGCTAAGTGATTATCACATGCGTTGTCTCAACGAACACAAACATTTAGACCTGAGGGTAGGCCAGAGGGTAGGCTCAGGTCAATCGAGCCTGCGTTGGTCTTTAGCCTTTGGCTTTAAGGAGTATCTATTGAGAACTATTTAACGAATCGCAAACCTGGGGGGGGGGGGGTGATTGTTACTAGGGAAGCACACTCCCTGTCCATCAAGGCGCTGGAATAACGAGGTGGTTGTTCGAGTAGCAACCTGTGGGTTAGATTTTTGAAGCAGAGTTCATTCTCAGGTTGATAAAATTTCCGTTCGACCTCGTCACATAAAATCACCGGAGGCCCGAACAGTGCAAAGGGCCGAGAGTTTAAAGAAACGATGCACTCTACTCCTTCGTATATCGTAATGCCGGTAGGTGTCGCGCAAGGAGCTGACGTCTCTTCCGTCGCGAGGCTTCTTGTAACAACGGCTAGTGAATGTTTGTGGGGAGACCTCTAGAGTTTATAGCTCCAATTGAAAGGGTTTCCTCCTATTCGCGTTTGTCTTTGTTGGTTGTTCGAGGAGTACGATGGAGGTGAGTTTTTAGAACAACTAGAGTTATCTATACACGGTAGAGAAGCTCCCCTCTAGACTCTAGTGCTTCGGCAAATTGAATTTGAAGCACTTCACAAAACCAGTTGGGAAAATTTCTTTCTAACTCATGATCATAGCTGATTGATTTACGAGGTGTCCAAACCTTAATATAAAATTATTGTCGCAAATCGAGCTTACCCTTAAATCGAGACGTGACCCTAAAGCTTTGTCATTTTATGAAAATTGATCGTATTGGGAACACGATTGTTTTTCTTAAAATTTGACATTAAAACTTTTAAGACATTTTCTAACAAAATTTTTTTTTCATATTTTAAGTAAGCTTTTCTAACGTATTTTAAATAACTGTCCAACAAAGCGATCAAAATTTAAATGTACTGCTTTAAATTTAGACAAGATTATACATCGAAACTTACAAATTTGTAAAATAAATAATAAATATTCTTCAAGGTAAACCTTAACCTTCAACTTTCAACTATATGTGTGAATGAATGATCTCTCTCTGTTATCCTTCATTTAAATAAATATACACAACACGGTCGGAAACTTAGTTTCTTTATTAAACCTTTTTTGATTGTATATAGTTCCAATACAAAAAAGTTTAATTTTTAAACTTTTCGATTGTTTACACCTAAATAAAACTAAATAGTTTAAATACAAAACTTTGCATTATACTTGATTGTAATACATTCCGTTTAGGTTTTAATAAAATAAAAGTTTAAATCCAAAACTAAAATATTTAAATCCAAAACTAGAATCGGGTGAAATATTAAAACTGGAGAGGTTTACTTTAAAAAAGAATTTAGTTTAAAATGTTTTTTTTTTTTAAGTGGTTTTTTTATCTTATTACATTTTTTTGTGGGGCATGAGTGCGTTCACTCAACCGTTTATGGGCTATTTGAAGTATATAATGTTCAGACACTTGGATCAGGCCGCACATGTATGGACATTTGGATCACGCCGAGATTCGATCTCCGGACCCCTAGATTACTAGCATGTGCGACTCAACCGAGTGCGCCACAGAGGGCTTATACCTCATGATTATTTATTATTCCATGAACAATTGGCCATATGGCAAGTACTTAAAACTGTTTTTGGTTTAAAGTTAAAATTTTAGTCCAAAAGATTAAATTTTAAACTCATGGTTTGGATTTTAAACTCTGAGTTTACAACTTTTAAACTTTTAGTCTCAATTTTAAACTTTTAGTTTACACTTTAATATAAGTCTGGTTTTATTGAAAAATTTTAATCGTTAAGGTCCAATTGGTTTACTTTCTAATACTTTTAGCCTTAAAAATTTATAAAACTTTTGGATTTCTTAAGAAATAAACCGATTTTTACTAAAATTAGTAAAACAATTGAATTGCTTAGATTTGAAACAAAATTTGCTTAAAATATGGTGTAAACTTTTTTGGTTTACTGTAAAAGTTTTAAAAATAAACTAAATTTCCGACCGTGAACGAAACCTCTCGACGAAGCTCAAACAAGCAAATTAAATGCGAAAGTCAATTTATTATCCTCTTAATAGTACGGGACAAGTGTCTACATGAAAATCTCTAAAACTTTTGCCCGAAATTTATCTCGATTCTCGCATTTATTGTAAAATTCAAGAATATCCACTTTTGGTCTCATTGGTGCCACATACCCATTTTAGCCTGGCAGCTGACCATGAAAAGTGAACTACAAGGATACTCAGACTCACACGCATTTTAGACAAATTCCGAAATAGTATTTCTCGTCCCTGAAAGTCCCTGAAACAATTCCCAGGGATTCGGAACCGGGAAGCCTGTTGATTAAATCTGAAAAAGGTTTGGATATAGTTGTCAGACCCATATCAAGGTAATAAATAGGTTCTTGTGTTATTTTACGACCAATGCGAATAGTATGGCGACGTAGTGGATATGTGATAGCTCTAGTGACCGAATGGACCAACGAGGACTATTTCGAAAAGACAAAATTTGTGTGTGGGACAGATACCTATAGATTCTATACGGAGGCGAGCGATTCGAAATGAAATGTGTAATGAATATGATGGTACGGGGACGTTCAATGCGAACGAGAACCCTTTGTTTCCGGGACCCACGTTTTCCCGGTTTGCATCCATGAGTTGCGTCTTTTATTGACTCCGACCTAACGACTTCGAGTGACTGACGGTAATATTCTCTGGATTTGCTTGGTTTTTGGGACAATAGTTCTGTCGTTCGGGGGAGCTCGAAATTACATCCTGAAAAGTAATCCTACGATTACGCAGGAATGTGATGTCCCCATAGCTATTATTAGATCACAATATTACAATGCTTTCAAATGTAATGTTTGCCATCAATCATTTCCTTGAATAGTCTTAATGACCATTCGTGGCTGGATTTGTTAGAAGATTTCTTCCTTGATACTTCGCCCGCGCATCCAGAGTCCTTTGACCCGAATACGTTCACATCTGGTCAACGATTGGATTGAATTTGTTTCGAATCGATGATTTGGAAACACATATCTCTCTAGGAACTCGACCCCGCCCGTAACTAACTTCGCAAATATAATTCGTAACGAGTCCGGTGTACAGAAACGAATGAAAAAGTTTTCAACTCGACAACGAACGGAACGGGCGGCTCAATCTCCAAAGTTTTGGATGTGTTTCGTAAACTTTATTAGTTAACCTACCTCCTACCACCGCCAGACCTAGAACCACCACTGCCGCCAATTACTCGAAAAGATTTCGCCCAAATGGCAACATAATTCGCAATCTTTTAGATGATGTGCGCTCAACGTCTGCATTGACGACGGAAGTTTTAGGGACGAAATCAGAATTGTCGACGAAGACGACTAGGACCAGGACGACGACGATGATGATGATGGAATCAAACTTGTGTATGGCCATACGAGAGTTGCTTGGCATAACACACATTTTGGAATTCTAAGGATGCACACAACACACACGTGTGTGTGGGTGGATGTGCGTGTTTGTAGTAAACTTTATGGCTCGACATTCGTTGCATAATAAAGATATTCTTTTCGAGTCAAACTTACAAATAAGTAAACAGCCAAAGAAGTGAAATTAAAGAGAAAAGTTGTCCAAAGTTTCGGCTTCCTGATGTGAGGATGTGTGGTAAGAGGAAGGCAGGACACTCGACAGTTTGGTAAACGGCGGGGTGTGGACGGAGTGAAGATGACCCTTCTCAACTATGATGTGATATGAGTAGGGACATGTATTTGTAATGAGTGTTGTCGGTTTGTGTGATTCTTTGAAAACAAAAGTTCTGATAGCTTTTGTATGTGATGGCTATGATCAATATTATAAAAATGATGATAGGATTACTGCGGTCATGGAGTGTCCATTGAGGAAGGTTTTATTTCAAGGACTTTGGCTAAAGAATTGTGGGAAAAAAACAAAAATAAAGAGCTTTTCCCCTCGTGTCACATAGAAGCATTATGGGAGATGACTCATGCGGCAGAACAGACGAAACGCTATAAGTACAAATAATCTAAACGATTTTCAGTTTGTTTACTGAGTAGTAAGGGGAACCGTCTAAAGATACTCACCGCCTGTAAGTGCAAAGCTCTGTCTCCTAAAACACTTCTTACGTCACAACGAGTCCCTTAGGAACACGCTTTCGTCACCTCCGCAGGAATGGCTGTGGCTGATCAGCCATCACCGCGGTTTGTCGATTTTCGCCTGGCTTCTTCCTTACGCAGCTCAGCACCTTGTGAATTGCACAGGCCGCTCTGATCACTGCCTCCCAATTCTCATTGGATTGCAGCATAATCTACAAATTCGCGAGAACTTATGCTATTACCCAGATCCGACTAGAGTCCATTCCGAGTTGGAGCAAACCTTGGTCAGTTAAAAAGAAGGTGCTTCGTATCCTCCACCATGCCCTCACACTTGGGGCACTCTGGCAAGTTGTCTAGTTTCAATCGATTGAAATATTGCCCTCGCTGTATCCTTTTGCCATACCAATTTTGCATAAAAGAAACCATTTGCAATTTATTGCTTTGGCATGCCTAAGGTAGTTCGACTAATTCCCATGTCTAGTTTTCCATTAGCGAAGGATATTTTTTATCCATAGCGATTTTCCAAAATGCGTCATCGTCACCTCCAAGGGCCTGGCTGACAGTAATTGGTACGCCATATTGCAATTGTTCTGCAAAATGTGTTTATCGTTGAACAGGTTTCGTTGAACGTTGTGAAATGCGTAAAGCTGGGACCTCTCTGTGGATGATAGCGATGCTCCAACTTCTTTAACCCGTCTGAAAAATACGTTTTCTCGAGGTGTGCAAAATAGGCCTCCGTGGCGACGATGACCTCGTCATTCGACTGAAATTTCTGCCCGGCGAGTGACTTTTTCAAGTTTGGAAACAAAAAGAAGTCACACGGGGCCAAATCTGGAGAATACGATGGTGGCTCAATTCGACCAATTTGTGTGACGTGTGAGCCGCCGGTGCGTTATCATGGTAGAACTTTTTTCTTCGCCAAGTGGGCCGTCTTTTTTCGATAACGGCGTCGAATCGGCCCAATAAGCCGGCATAGTAGAATAGACTCCCAGAAAGCGCTGGCCATTACCTTTCCGGTCGATGGTACAGTATTCGCCTTCTTCGGAGCACGTTCGCCGGGTGAAGTCCACTCTTTCGACTGTTCCTTGGTCTCAGGTGTGTACTAGTGTATACTTTGGATTGCGCCTAATCAGCGTCAAACACTGCTTTGAAGTGGTCTCACGGTTGTGCTTGTTGTCCGGAGTGAGCTAACGCGGCAGCCATCTCGCCGACAGCTTTCTCATGCCCAAAATGTCATGCAGGATATGACCCACGCCATCTTTTGAAATGCCTACTGTCTCAGCTATCTCTCGCACCTTCAATCGGCAGTCTGCCAATACGAGATCGTGGATTTTTGTCACGTTATCCTGTGTGCTAACCGTTTTCGGGGCACCTGGACGTGGCTCATCAAAAACCGGCGTGCGACCACGTTAAAACTCGTCAAACCAATTTTTGACGGTCGCCATCGAAGGAGTGTCACCGTGCACAGCATCCAAACGCTCTTTGATTTCGCTGTGCGATTTCCTTTCCGAAAACAAGAATCGAATCGCGCGTGGTTATAACTAAGTGGATAAGGGCAAGTCTATGCACGTAAGCTTCTCTATAATGAACGGACCGAAAAATATTTCGGCAAAAGGCGAACCTGGAGCTTCTCGAAACGGACTAGAGACAGAATGGAAGAGTTGTCAATATATAGACGCAGTCACTCGGCTTAAACTCAGGAGTGCTAACACGTATATGTATTTGTGAGGAGTTCGTTCAAGTTTGGGGCACAGAGAATAGCGGAACAATTTGCATCAGTCAACCCTGGTGGTTCGCCAGGGTTCCCAGATACTGGGGATGAGTAGCCGTCACTAAACGTGTGATTAAAAATTCTACTGGCATTATATCCACAAATCAATGGAAAATACTTCATTTGGCATTAGCTAGCTCTCTCCACTGTACCTAGAGACAACTGATTAGGCAGCACTATAGCGTAATGCTGTAGTTTTCCTGACTCAACAACAGCATACCTCAAAACTATACCTAATATTTCCTGTCTGAATAGTAATTTCATACCGTAAATTTTGCTGTTTCACCCAGCTCGCAAGCATACCAACAACTTTACACTATTAATTTCACACGTCAGTATTTTCGTCCCAGAAACACTTTTGGCATTATACGAGTTGTGCATGCGTTGCAAGCATAATAATTGTAAATTCAGACTCAATCCTTGAAAATATGTCCGTTTATCCTGCATTTTATACTGCATGTACACATTACACTGCAACGTTTCTCTCGCTCTCTCGCCCCTTCTCTCTGAGTCTGGGTACTCCCGCATTCGTCGGGATGCTCCAAACATACGTACACACGAAGAGAGCACAATTCAACAACGATGAGGTGAATTTATGCAGTTCGTGGCCATACATACAACATACTCGTATATGCAGAACGTGTCCGGAAAATTTATCGTCTGACCGTTGGCTTCGAAGATAAGTTCGCCATATTTCAACACTCAGCACGCTCAGCACTTGAAATCGAGAAAGCCATGATGCCGTAGCTCATACTGGGTATTTTGCGAGAGAGCCGATGTCGAACGGTTAGATTGCTAGAGCAGCTGGTCGCAATCGCAATCTTTCGATATACTGACAGGACAGCCAACTGCAGACTAGGCTACATGCTACATGCCCGCCTGCAGGGTCTATCCGACTTCTTCGTCCCAGCGTCATGTCGCGTCGAAAGGAATTGTGTCCTTTTTTTGCGATCTCGTTCTGTATGTCACACGGAATTGGTATGTGACGGACGTGAAATGCATTCAATGAATAATTCAAATATTTCCGGTTGCGTTTGTCGATTACTTACACCGACACTTTCTCGACGAGTAATTCAATTTCTTTGACGACAAATCGTCGTCGATGACGCCTTCGTGCTGGATGTTGACGATGAAATATTGAATGGGGGACTAGGATGTGTTTAGTGGGTGGAATTGATATTTCGTCGATAAGATTTAATTAATCATACTTAAATTGAGTAGTCTGGTTGGTGCATTGGCTAGCACGCTTAAGAAGCACAGAGCCGTGGTTTGCAAACCTATAGATACTGTAGCTGCCTAGATACAGCAGCAGATCTTTAGTTATAGCACTAGCGAGTGCAAATATGCTTCCTTAACAGCCAACACTAAATCTATCAACAAACTACAATTGGAACTCATTCACACAGTCAAAAGACAAAGCGACTTCCGTATCGAATAAAATTGCCTCATTAATAAAACACACACCTATCCGCAGGAACCAATGTGCCACTTAAATCCACTTATCAACTTCACTATCACAACAACTACAACACAAAGTACATCCTTGATACTAAACACACACACCATTGTGTCTAGGAAAATGTATCAATCCATGACTGTATCACGCATCTAGTCTGGAATTACGCGTGTCGATTCGCCAAGATAAATGCGCCAGAATATAGGCAATTTCCACCTGTTCCGTGTGTGTGGCACTTTTGTGATATGTGCTTCTGCAGATAATTAGGTACGTTAACTTCCAAATTGCCTCAACCAAAAACCGCATACAACAAGCCACCTTGGCGTGTGAGCTCGATTATCACGAGGCACTTAAAATAAATTATACGGAAGTCGGCAATTAATATTCCCGAAAACAGTTATCTGCAGGATGGGACAAATCAGAGGAAAAATTGGTGGAGTTTCTAGGATTCAGATACTTAATATAGGGCCATGCAGTCGCTGATGAATAAGTAACAACAGTGGCTACCTTACGTAGGGGGTTTTGGAGTAGGGATGTCAAAAAACGGCCTATAACCCGGTTTTCGTTTTTTTTTTCGGTTTCTTGCAAAGCCGTCCGGTTTTAACCGGGCTCAAAGTACCGGTTTTCCGGTTAACCGAGTCTTTTCATTGATTTGCATAGAATTTTAGTAAAAAAATGCAAACACACTCGTATTGCCAGGGCCGGCCCTAGGGGTGGGCCAACTGGGCGGTCGCCCAGGGCCACCACACTTAAGGGGCCACCACTCTCAAGAAACCTTAACTTTCAAGGGCCACCACTCGGAAAAAGGATCACTCAAAAAGGGGCTCCACGCGAAAGATATGTACTCGAACTAAAGTATTTCTAAAGTTAGTTCTAAATTTAATATAAAGTGAAATAGCGATGATGTAATTTAACTGATGAAAAAATCTGTTATAACATGCATAGGGATAAGACATCCATCTTTCTAAAGAGAGAGAGAGCTCTCTCTTTTGAAACATATTGCAATATCTGCTCTCCAACGTCACCATTGATGTATTTGATGTTTGTTAAAAATTCCAGTGACGGTAGCATGGTTTGAAAGAAGTTTGATTTTTAGAACTTATCGAAAAAATTTACCAATATCCAAGCTCGATAAGATATAGGATTAGCCTGAGATTATACCATGAAAAGCCGGTAGTGATGACACAAGAGGCCACTACTTCACGGATTGGTATAATAAGGGAAGAAAGAGGAAAAATAAACCTAGATCAAAATTTTCGAATTACGATATTCGGATCCTTCACTTTTTGCTCTCTTAGACCACGTCGAAAGCTGAGCATTGCTGCCGCTGCCATACAAAAATCTTAAAATCGAGATTAGTTACTGGAAATCTCATACTGTTTCTTTACAAGACGTGACATATTTAGGTTACAAGAAGTTTGAATTGGTGTTTATCATGAATAACTTAACCACACGCCCGTTATCGACGTCAGACCCATAAATGAGGATTGGAGTTTTCTGCATTGAAAACAGGCTGATGTATTATTTACCTATAGGATGCACTGCGTGTACAAAATTATCGTCTAACGCAGTGCTTCCCAAACAGGGTTTCATAGAACACTAGGGTTCCGCTACAACTTCTCAAATATAGGAAATGAGTAATGTAGAAATTACTTTTGATTGAAAAATTCAAGGAATGGATAGAAAAACTCCACAAAATGTTGTACATAGTATTAAAATTCTAAGGTTTAGGCTGCCAACTAATCACTCCAGTAAATGCCATTAATTAACACTTACGCAAAGTTATGAACCCAGCCAGCATCGGCGTAATGTACCGTGAAAATAGCCACAAATAAGCTTTACTTCATGAATCACGAATCGGCATTATGTATCGATAGGACGCATTGAAAATTAGATACATGATGGTCAGCTGAAGGAATGTCGACGGATCATGCATATGGGAAATATAATGGTTTTCTCCTCAAGTGTGATTTTTGTTGCTGGGGTGAATAGAATCGCGAATAAAAGATGATCATTCGTATAGTCTGGCTGGAGTAGTGGTTAGGGCGCGCACCTATGGTGCATAGGATTATGAGTTCGAGGCTCACCGTTGCACGTGTTTTTTTTTAATTATTTATTGATGCATTGAATATATATGATACTTAACTATTACATAATGTTTACGAATAACGATTTTATAATGATTATCCGTAATAAGGCGCAAATGCGTATATACATGAAATAGGGGGACATCGTGATATACTGCTTGTATGAAAACGTGACGAATGAATAAGCAATATGTGCTGCATGAAATAATGATTACAAATGTGTTAAATGCTGGCTGGGAAACTCCTAAAAACCGTCAGATGGATGGTGGATGGATTTAACGCGTCAGCATCAGCAGAAACTTTTCAATTTAGAACATACGCATTTGCATTGACAGCAGAAGCAGAAGCAGAAAAAATGGCAAATGCGTGTGTTCTAAATTGAAATGATTCTGCTGATGCCGATGCTGACGCGTCGAATCTATTTCAAGCTTGGTATTTTGAATGTTTTGCAAATGAAAAGTTACACAGCTAACAAAAATTTGCGAAATGTCAGTTTTGTTTCCAATTGGAAGAAATGGTAATTAACTCATTGCCGGACACAACGCCAAAATTTGACACGATTTGTATGTCAAATGCTCAAAATTGGACGTCTGTCCGGGAAAGGGTTAAATAAAAAATTTGAAGATTAGAATTTGAGGTGATTAAAAAACAGCTAACTGCCAGTGACAGCAGCTCCCAATATTGGTGTAAAACGTTACAGAGTTTTGATTAAGCCCTCGTCAGTCGCAGATCTAACGTAAGGGGAAACATTCAGCCAATCAAGATCAGATGCGTTTTGTTTGTGTATTAGTAAGGGAGTAGGGGCCACCATCATCCATTTGGCCCAGGGCCACCAGAGTGCCAAGGCCGGCCCTGCGTATTGCTGGTGTTTGTGTCGTATTCAGAATCAAATCAAAGATACAAGGAGAGGTAATTTGACGAAGCGATGGTTTTACGAGTAATATCAAAAAGGAAAGTGTTCGAAGCTATGTTTAAGGGCTGAAATTTGAAAACGAAAGTTTTCATAGGGGACAAGTAATAGAATTGCAAACTGAAAAATTAAGAAAATGTAATAAATTGTATGAATTTTGGATTTTGGAGTTTTGAACCCTTTAAGAATTTAATTGGAGATACAGTGAAGTAGAAGGTTTGCAGTGAAAATATGAGTGATATCGAAAAACTAAACTGCATTCGGTCACGTTGAGTTTCGAACCCATGAGCCAGACTACTCTAAATTTTGCCTAACAATATTTTCGCGACCAACAATTTCAACTCCTAAGAAAATCTTGATATTGAAAAAATGTTGGGCCTGCCCAACTGACCGAAATCCTTGCTGTAATTTTTGACGGTATTTTCCATTCCATCGTCCAAAACTACACTTATATTTCTTTTTACGATAAAAAGAGCACATATAGTGCAGTCATATTAGCATTTCAAATAGAAAAAAATAGAGTAAGGCTAATTTTTGTTATTTTTAAATCAATGGGCTCCCAGGATTCTATAACTGATTTTGCTAAAAAAAATGTTGATCGGAAAGGTCCCAAAAAGGACAAAAAAGGATACTCTTTAATCCTTGACCGGAGGTCGGCATGCGAGGTATCATATCAAAGGGGACGTCGAGTACATAACAAATCCGGTGTTTGTTTCCTGTTTCAAGGACCCTCAACGGAATAAATCAAGCTTAAATGGAAAATTTTCGCGTTTCCCGTGTATCTTTCCAAAGCCATAACTACAAGAATAATTCAAGTTGTCACTACTTTTACCACTTTCCAGAGTCTATAATAGCTGAAGATTCTACCACTAAATTTGCTAAGAAAAAAGTTGATCGGAAGGCTCTGAAAAAGGACATAAAAGGACACTAATTGCACACCTTAGTCGAACGTGGGCATGTGGGGTGTCATATCAAAGAGGATGTCAAGTACATTCCATATCTGGCATTTGTTACTTGTTCCAAGGACCCTCAAACGAGAAAATTGGGCTCAACTTAAAAATTTTTGTGTTTCCCGTATCTGTATCTTTGTAAAGCCGTAATTTTCCATTTAAGCCCGACTTATTCCATTTAGTGTCCTTGAGACAGAAAACAAGCACCGGATATGCAATGCACTCGACGTCTTCTTTGATATGACACCCTACATGCCCACCTTCGATCAAGGTGTGAAATTAGTGTCCTTTTATGTCCTTTTTCAGAGCTTTCCGATCAACTTTTTTCTTAGCAATTTTAATGGTAGAATCTCCAGCTATTATAGATTCTGAAAAGTGATAAAAGTAGGGACAACTTGAATTATTCTCGTAGTTAAGGCTTTGGACAGATGCACGGGAAACTCGAAAATTTGCCAATTAAGCTCGATTTATTCCTTTGAGGGTCCTTGAAACAGGAAACAAACACCGGATATGTAATGTACTCGACGTCCCCTTTGAGATGATACCCCGCATGCCGACCTCCGGTCAAGGATTAAAGACTATCCTTTTTTTCCTTTTTGGGACCTTTCCAATCAAATTTTTTTTTAGCAAAACTAGTTGTAGATTCCTGGGAGCCCACTGATTCAAAAACAACAAAAATTAGCCTGACTCTATTTTTTTCTATTTGGAGGCCTGAATTGGGATATTTTGACTGCACTAATATCCTTATACCACGGGTCAAAGATATAGATGAAAACAGTCTTAACTACTTGCTCAGTCAAAAACGAACCCCGGTCCGCTTCTAACCTTCAAATTGGGATTTATAAAGTAAAGATTCAGCTCCGGTATCGGAACCATAAGCCTTCGCGGACCACCCAGGCGTACCTATGGGACCACAAGTGGTTAGCGGACCACCGGTTAAGAAAAGTTGGTTTAAAGGGACAGAGGCAATGGAGCAATTCAATTTTGTTGTTTGTTCAGTATTTAGCAAACTACTAGCAGTATGATTGGGTGAATCCAAGGATTTTGGATCGATCTTTTGCGCCAGGTTAGGCAAATTACGGACAGTGGGGGACCGGCCCTAGAGGGGTAGATCCAATTTTTACCACAAAGTAAGGTCTTTGCGTGAAACCTTTGGTTACCAGCTTGTTTCTTCGTCGTTCGACTTCTCCGTTCGCTTTGAATTACGTTTTGAGCACCAATCTAGACACAACGATTTTCTTTGGTTCGGGACGGAGCTTCGGTTGCAGTTTTCGGATCGGATCAGAATGGATTCGATAAGGTTTGCACTTTAGCACTTTTGACGAACATCGCGACTCTTGTGGCGTACATTGCCCTTTCGGTGTTTCAGGACCTTCGTCGTTGAGAAATGCCCTTGTTTCCCGTCATTTCCTTTTTGTAGGATTTCCATAATCACTTTCCATAACGGATTTAAGCTTTTTCTCTTCAGTTGCCTTTTGAAATAGACACGGAGCTATGGGTATTCAGGATCACGTGAACGCATTTATTTTAAATTTTTGTGATTTTTGTTGTTTTTTATGTTTTATGTTTGAAATTAAAGAAAAAGAAATTTATATTATGTATTATAAGATATATAAAAAGAAACTGAGCACATGTTGTGTCACATCTTTGCTTCAGATTATATTATTCTTCTGAATTCTGAATCCCATAGACGATACGCTTTGGACTCGATCGATTATTATCTAATGACAATCCACTTTCTACATTTCGAATGGAATTTTCCATTTGCATTCGTTTTATCCAGCACATAGGCCGAGGTTCAATCAAAATCGTTGAAATAACTAACGACTGGAGTTCTTTCTGTCCAGGTTTTGAGTGGAACTTCGCCGTCGAGACGTCTTGATGGACATCGACTATGAATGTGGTTCACCATAAGCATCGGCCAAAATTTTGGGGAGGCAAACGTTTGGATTTACCTTTCAGTTACATAATCGTTCTATTGTGGCGTGTGTGGAACTATGAGTTCGTGCACCTGAACTTTAAAAGTAATCATCGAATGTCCCACATCATCTGTCCTGTTCAACATCCACTTCATCATTTGAACAGACTCCGTATACACTTTCTAATTTCATAAAATTGAATTTATTTCAAATCGCGGTGATTGGCGAGGTGTGAAATTATTTCTCTAAATTACAATCGCTTGTGGTGCATTTTCATTATCGATATTCTGCGAATTTAATTAAAATCCAGAACGCTACGCTGTAGTACCTACATATCGTCACAGTCACGCTAGGGCATGGCATATGTTGTAGTACACTTCACGTAACAGATTTCACTACTAGATTTGATTTGAGCCCGGTGAACTGCACCCTCAATCTCTCTCCACAAAATCGTCTGTGTCTATCCTCCTCTATATCCTTTCAAAATGAGGACATCATCCGCAAATATCATACAGGCTCGCATCCATATTCGGTCGCGCGGATCAGTATATGCTTTTGTTGTGTTATGACACAATCTAAAATTTATGTGAGCGCGTAATCAATTAATTTTGCAGTTGATTTGCATGGATGCCACCATATGTGTGTGTGTGCAGACGAATTATGTATATGCTTTTTTGGGGGGTACGTATGGTATGCTGCAAAATATGGCGACACAGTCGTTTCATATCAAAATCAGACATTTGCGAGCTAATATGTCACTTAGAATATGCTGTGCCATCCGTTTCGGCGCGGATATTTATGTCATGCTGTAGGTATACATAAAGGGAAAATATCAGTTTTGATTTATATTTATAATAATTCACGCGGAAATCCCATTTCAGTTGTTTTTGTTTTCTATTTTTGCCTGTGGGTGTATTTGAATAAATAATTTACGAAATTGGGATGGTGACATGTTGCTTTTATAGAGTTTGCAGGACTTCGACCAAGTTGTCCACATCGTTGCCGTTCATTCATCAAAAGCTAGGTAAACATTACCATCCTATGGATACATCAAGAGTGCAATATAATCAGTGAGCCCAAAGAAACTTCTTCATTTCACACAAAACTCTATGGAAATAAAATTATTTTCTTTGACACAAAACTATTCAATTGATTCACCCAACCTGTGAAACAGAAACACCGCACATAAGAACGAAAAAAGGATGTGTTGAAAACTTTTCCATTCACCGAAAAAAATATCTCAAAAACTATTTATCTTGGTTTCCCCGGTAACTTGTATAATAATACGTTTCAGTTTCATCGACTTCCCGACTACGTATCCTTTGGAATTTGCCTTTCCTTTGTCTACACACGAAACTATAAAGTTACGTTTTGCTGACACTTTCCGTGGGAAGCCTGGTATGGCATACGACCATACGTAACTTCCTTCCTTCCATGTTCATCGACGTCGTCGTCGTCTATTTGCTTTCGTCCTGTCGTGCGTTCCGGCAGTAAGGTACACGACACAACGGTATTTATATTTCTTGTAATACGTATCCGTGTCGTATATGCATCGATACTCATTGCCGCATCTCATGAATATATTCCCCGGGGTAATGTCAGAATACACAACAAAGTCTGCGGATCTGACTGGATGTTGGGTTGGGCATCGCCTGATCCTTTTTCGAATTCAACACTGTTGGCTCAGAGTCGAATGTGTGTGTACAAAACGGACGAAACGTGTGAACAGCAATTATCTCGTGCGGGTGAGTGTACATCCCACATCCTAGTACGAGTGAATATATCTCTGGTAGCTCTCGAACAATATGCGAGCGTAGACATCGTCGTGGAGATATTGAATTCCAGTTACAAGTGTTGAATAAGGAATTGGCAAAGTCGAGCGAAACAGCTGTTTAGAATTTTCCATCCTATAACTCGTGCAAAGAGCATGTATGGCCGTGTGTGTGCGTCAAGCGCGCGACTGAGCTTATTTCTGTATGTAAATCGTAACGAATTTCTGAAAAGTCGATTAACATAAAAGTCTTTTAGTCGACCTAAATTGTTTCGGGATTTGATAAATATCAGGTGCAGATGTGACGGTCTTTAGGGTGCGTACACACACAGTGCGACGCCGAGTTTTTCCGGACAGGGCGATGCGATGCCATGTGTGCACACACAATGCGAAGTCAGGCGAGGCGATGCGATTTATTTCTATGAAAAGCTGACTTTTTAAGGGAATTTTATACGACACCGATTCGTACTGTTTGATGCTGATATCCGAAGATATTGACATGTGATTTCGGGGCATTCGGTGGCTCAGTGGCAGAGATGTCACTCTATCTCTGAGTTGCCGGTACGTGGGTTCGAATCCCACTGTGGCCCATGGATGTTTGTGTTGTCCATAAAAATGCTCCTACTGCAGCCGGTTCTACGATGTAAATCGTCCCGGAGCTACCCGTTGTTAAAACGGCCAAGAGCTGCCAAGACCCCCTTCGATTCAAGCGAAAAAAAATCTCTTGAAACGCTTCAACAACAACAACAACATGTGATTTCACATCGGCTCCGTGACGAGGCGCTTCGAGTGTTTTACCATTGGGAAGTCGGATGTCGTACGTAACTCCGCTAGTTCTCAATTATTATTAATTCTGGTTCCCGAAATTCGTGGGTGCGAGTATTAACTAATTGTGGAAATCTTGACTTATCGTTCCATTCTATACACCAACTGCGGTGCATGTCTGTAGTATTTATGGATGGCAACTTACCAGCACTATGGGAACTACGCGGAACTTTGTCTGTTTGAGAGAAACGCCCAGCGGGAGAAATATCCAGTTATTCAATTTCGGAAAATGTCACATTGGAATCTGTGCATTGAGACCTCTAAGCGTCTATAGCTTAGTAGGTAGAGTTGCTGGCCTTATGACTGAAGGTCAGAGGTTCGAATCCCGATTGGGACGAAACTTTTTTTCCTCAATTTCCTCAATTTTTTGGTATTTTTCCCATAGTTTTGTGGTTTCGTACAGATAGACACACTCATCAGGTCTTGACATGCACCGCAGTTGGTGTATATAATGGAACGATAAGTCAAGATTTCCACAATTAGTCCGCTAGTTCTGTTTCCATTTGTGACTGTATGTACATTAGTATTCGTTACGTAGCGTTCGTTAAGTTAGGTTAGGTGCAGCGGCCCTCAGGTTACACCTAGCACACTTAGACCAGAGTTCTGTAAATGGTAATACCACCGGGAGAATAATGCCTCTATTAAGCGCTTATGCTAGGAAACCAACCCGTGCTTACAATATCTATCTATCGAGCAGTATTAACTAACATCTCGGAGGTAATCCGTATCGGTAAGAATTCCTTGAGCCTAGAAAACGCCTTCGTGACGGTGACAAAGTAAGTGGTGCTCTCTATCCTCCTTTTTCGTCATCCCAACTTCTGCAAAAGTCGTTGTGAGGAATTCGGAGTCTTCTTGCGTGTTCCCCAATAGGACAATGCCCCGTTATTACTCCTAACACATTGCGCATATGCTTTCTGTCCAAGGACAGTACCATGTAAGAACGGACATTGTCTAGTTTTGGCTAGATCATCCTTGCCGTTGAGCAAGCCCAGCCATTAGTCCTGTGCTCTGCAAAAGCTTCTATTATCACTGCACAGGCAGCAATAGCTATTTTCAAGTTGGCGCGGTCGTCTTGAGAGTTACCTGCCGACGCATATCTGGCCAAATAACCTGTGTAGCGATTGCTCACAAAGCCACTATGGCCCAGTATCCAGCATAGAGTGATGTTGAAGAAGCGACCCATTGCTCTAAGTTATGAGCGGCTATTCTCAATAGTTCTTGTTGTGGTTTGCACTGAATCAAGTCATCGAATTGCAGCCTGACTATTAGAAAGTAGTCCCGTAGGGGGAAAGTTATAGGTTGAAAGACTTTGTTCGATTTCTATATCTTTTTCAGTTTTGGCGAAACTGCGGACCCTTAGCTATGCAGGAGGTGACTCATAGGCTGAACGGTGCAGACCAATTCCTATGAGTCTACGTGGGACTTTACTCTCCCGCATTATCCGAGTAGGCTTTGTGGCATGGGCCTAGAATGGTGGTTCCGCTTTTCCCGGCGGTTCGTAAAAGGCGACTAAAGGGACAGGGGAGAATAAAACTCCCCTGGGTTTCCTACCTACTTCTGCAATTGTGCCCGCGACGATTGTCTGCGTGCAGTTGTTCAGATATGCAGGAAGGATAACAAAAAATTGACCCCTGTGGTTTTTGGGGTTAGAATTATGCCACATCGTTCCCGGCTTGTCGTAAAAAGCGACTTGAGGGATAGGGTACGTACGTGCAAGTGACGACGTGACAACCCAACCAAGTTAGGGTTTCCAGTGTCGCTGTGAACTCTGCTTGGAAGACGCTACAGAAACTAGGGAGCTAGTGAATTCACAGATACCAACTCCCGCTTCCCTCTTGGAGCCATCAGTAAAGATTACGAAGGGTCCATTGACCAGGTGCTAGTTACTCACCCAAGATTCCCTTGAAGGGATCAAGCTACAATGGTTCCTACAAAAAAAAAGTGAATGGAAACAATTTAGTTAGTCGATGGGGACAGGTTAAAGTTGCGAAGTATCGAGCAGTGTCCATAATTCAGCGCTCGCCATAGTCCAGTTTCACGTAGGGGTAGGGCCATGTATGCAGCCATCGGTTGACCAAAATGTCCAATGGGACCATTCCCAGCACCATATCTAATCCGAATGAAGGTGTAGTGCGCAAAGCTCCGGTAATAGGTAGTGGTGCTGAGTGTCATTCACCACACACTATACACAATAGCGGTATACAACTTTTGGCTGCAAGCCCCAGGTCTTTCCGATAGCTCTCCTGCACGAGTACAGTGTTGCTTTATTCACCCTTTCTTCGATGTTCCTTCAATTTTAATTTCTTATCTGAAATCATGCCAAGAAATTGCGCCTTGTCAGAAAACTCAATACTGGGAGAGTCTAGGAATCCTCCGGGGATCGTGGTGTCCCCTGCTCTGTAACGTAAAAAGAAACGTAATCGAAACAGTTCGGACCCTTAACGAGATTGTCTGCAAACCAAGGTCCCTGAATCACCACAATATCGCCAATTCCTTGTGATCTTCTACTTTCTTTTTCTCTGTACCGTAACCCCTTGTGGGGCAAGGTGCGTTCACTCAGCCGTTTATAGGCTACTTTGAGTCAACGTTAGAGAAGTGTACCTCTAGATTAGTAGCATCGTAGAGTGCGACTCATCCAAGTGAGCCACAGAGGGTGATTCCTTGTGATAGACGATAGGTAATGGCAGCTAACGCTGCCTTTGCATAGTAGAAATTGATTTGCAGAAACCTTACCATTATGCTTTCTGAACCACCGTTACGTCTCTTCCCAATCCGTATCGGATTGGAGAGAGTCCATTATTGGAGACGGATGAGATGCAGTATCCAAAGCAGCTAAGTCAGAGCAAAGGGAGACCTCATGAACAGACATGGAATCTGCCACAGGAGAACAATCAGTGACGGAGGGGGGGACATCTGTTAGCTATTCAGCGGGTGTTGATACTACCCCGTACCTACGCTTTTTTGATATCGCCCTTGTCGATATTTAGCTTTAGTTTGATGCAACAAAGCTCACTACTCCGCCCGATTGAATGTGTGTAGCCAAGGATGACTTGTTGATTGATTGTTTACGGTATCTTCCAACTTGAGGTTTTGCCAATAGTCCGTTGGAATACTAGGATAGCTGATAGCACAACCGGATGATGTGCAGAGTTTGGTCCTTGTCGGACACCAACGAGGGCAACCATACGCGAGGGCCTTCGGACGTGTGAGAATTTCGGTTTTATCCACGACCTCCAGCTTGGCACCAGGCCAAGGTTCTCATGCCTAGCTTATAGCATGCTTGAGCATGGAAACCGATTTCTGATCCGCGAACGTCATCAACTTCACGTGACCCTCCATCCTCACAAATCGAAGGAGGTCCTGGAAAAGCCTCCATAGTACCCTGAAAATTTATGGTAAAAATGCCCTCGACCATACACCATTTCTCTACCGACATGCTCCACATGATAGCAAGCTCGATCCAGCTCTTTGCCGTTACAGTGCATGAATAGACTGGTTTGTCTGTCATGACGACTTTTTGCCGCTTTTCACCCTTCGCCTGATCTTCCGAGGACCGCTGTCGCTAACCAACTAACTTGTCCTTGGGAAGACCAGCGATAACACCAAGTGCCCACACGAGTGACTCCTTTTGCTTCTCCGTCCTTTGCGTTACCTCATTGACTGTGACGTAATCGCGGACACGAAAGGCAATTTTCAGCACTCGCGATGGAGCTATTGATGGGGCAATATTATTCACTCCCTCCGGTTTAATGGGTTACGGCTTAACCAAAGCCCCAGACCTGGAAAGACCTTGACGTAGCGTTTATGCTTTTCCAAAATGTACTGAAAACTAGGTTATTTAGTTTAAAGAAATTTCTTAATTTTAAGGTTATGCATATTTCAATGTCCTTATGCCCAATTACTTTGGTTTCGTCAAACGATTTCGCCTACCACAAATATTTTCGAATGAAATTAAATTGCCCGAACTTACTCAGACAAAACAAAATCTGGAAAAAAAAACCTTAAACTTTACCAACTTCACTTTCTGAACAAGCTCAATAAAACTAGTGGACGAACTTTTGCCTGTGTTTACCTCTTCAGGAAATCTCAAACAGCTCGATTTTCGGGAAATTTTCTCGAAAACCAACACGGCGTGTTTACCAATTTGCCGTATTTCACGTACAGTTTTAAAAATTAAGTTCCTCCGTAGTACCGAAATTCCCGAAAAACTTTCCACCCGCACAGGCTGACATATTTGCATATAGTTTTACTCGGAGAGGGCACATCGGTCAAACGAAAAAGACTCGAGTTATACCATCATAAATTCCATGGTCGTCGTCTTCGTCGACATCTAAAAGCACTAATGAAATTATAGAGCGTGAGTCGCTTACAGCTGCTTAAACTGAAGGACGCAACTTCGACGACGATGACGGCGACAATGGCCACCAAAAGTTTCTAACAAAAACAATTTAATGAATCGGGACATGGAACGCAACTCGGCTAGCAGCAACAGCAATTACAGCAGCTGATAAAATAAAATAAGCGCGCTCGCCCCATCTCCAAAGCCTGAGAGTCATTATCTGACTCTAATTATTCGCGTAATCCCTGGAGGACTTATCGTCCGCGCGCCGTACTCTCTTTCGCACTCGAGAGGTTGTTGCCGGAGTTTCAACTGAGTCGAGAAACGAACAAAACTCACTCAAGAAGGAACCCCTTATCTTCTTTAAGTATTTGCAAACAAAACAGAAAACAGCAAACTTATGGCCGATGCCACGTCTGATCCTTTTATTCGCGTTGCGAAAAACCGATTTCGAAAAATGGGCTTTTCGTAACTTTGTCCGGGCTTTTTCGCAGGATTTAAACAATGTAATCTGCACTCGTTGCTAGCTCATGGCTGCGCCCGTTTTATACGGAGATGTACCATAGGCTCCGTCTCGTATGCTAAGGATGCAAGGTGAGGGTCGGCGGTAAGCGCGTTGTCGATGATTTTAATTGGCTTCTTTTTAATTGCCTTAATGATGCCTGATGGGAATACAGTTTTCGATATTGGCAAAGCCAGCACGCCCGGCTTAGGCAGTCGTTGATTTTTTGTTTGAGTGTTTGCATTAAGTCGTTTTGTTTTAATGGAACAATGCCGTCAAACGCGAAATTGTATCCTCTAGCGATAAGTCATTGAACGTATTTAGCACGCGATTGATGAGGAATGTGTGTGGGAGATTAATAAATCATCAACCTTAGCAATGAAAACTATTAACTTTGATTATACCCTATACCCATAAGATGGTATACAATATACCCTTGGTTTGTTACGGCAATATGATGTAACACCTCAAAGGAGCCTCCGGAGGTATGGCAAAGTATATATCAGGGTAGGTCCCTGATTCGAATAAGCCACTGGTATTGAAAATGGTCCAAATCGGACCAAGGGTTCCGCTACCTCGCATACAATTATATTGTATGCGCCATAACTTTCGATAAAATAACGCTATCGATTTGAAATTTTGATCAATATCTAACTCGGACATATACTTTAAGCTAATGGAAGTGAAGTAGGTCTGGCTACCCCTACTTCCCCTACAAAATTATATTCAGCCAAATATTTTGATGGAATGTCGCGAAGAACTTCAAATTAGTATCAAATGGTAGCTGTCGGATGCCTTGATAAGATGTTAAAGATTTCTCGGGTCCGACCCATCTATACCGTGCCTCCCCTACAAAAAACATGAAAATGGAAAGTTTGGATTTTACATGTCTTCTAGGGTTGTACACGAGTATAGGGTATACACTCATCATGTTATTCGCACGATTAGAACTCGGTGTCGTTTAAATTTCAGACTGACGACTTTTAGCGTAGGTGTGTAATCGATTAATTCAGACACATAAGTGTTAGTTTTGAATTTACTAGGTTTCTACAAATGCCTTTGATTGGATTAATTTTAGATCAATGATATTTGTAAAAATCCCGCTCCAATTCATATATTAGGCCAGTCATTTAACGATTTTAGGTCGCAAAAAATTGCTCGGCTCTGTTGTTTTGGGATATTGTTAGGATAGATACCAGAAGTGTAACACCAAGTTTGCAACTTCGAAAAACCTGTGCTAACCCTGTAACCCTCAAAATTGTCGGACCTTTTTCATATTTTTGTTTGTAATTTTTAAAATGTGCTTCCTACAAGTAAATCGTCCACTGCACTTTTAAAGCTAAGAAAATCTTCTTAAATTTGAGTGTAACCGCAGCTCTGTAGGTGCAAAGGATCCCAAGATACAGCACTTTAAGAAATGTGTTTTTTTTTTGTAAAAAAGTACGAATTTGTATTTTAGGAGGTTTGTATGACAGCGCTATGACGTAATGTTCCGATTCCATCCATTCCTAAATATGTTTTGAGGCTTTACTAGGAACACATTTGGGTGAGGTTTGGTTAACATTGGCTCATGAAGAAAAAAGTTTTTCTTAGAAGAACCTAATAATCAGGGGGTGGTTTGTATGACAGCCCTCTGACCTAGTGTTCCGATTTCATCCGTTTCTAGATATGTTTTGAAGCTTTACTAAAAAACACCTTTGGGGGAAGGGTGGTTAAGATTGTTTCATAAAGAAAAAAGTTTTTCTGAGAAGAACCTAATTTCCAGAGGTTGGTTTTTATGACAGCCCTATAACGTAGTGTTCCGATTTCATCCGTTCCTAGATATTTTTTGAGGCTTAACCAGGAACATACTTGGGTGAAGTTTGGTTAATATTGGTACATAAAGAAAAAAATGTTTCTTAGAAGAACCTAATTTTCATGGGCAGCCCTATGACCCCATGGTCTGATTCCATTCGTTCGGACATATATACAGCTAAGTAACTGGTTTATAACTTCATGTCACATGACTTTCTCCGTAGAATGCGCATTTAAGCCAATATTCAGCTCGGAGCATGACTGAAATTACATTTCGAACTTTTTTTCAAAAAACAATGTTTAAAGTGCTGTATCTTGGGATCCTTTGCGCCTACAGAGCTGGGGTTACACTTGAATTAAAGAAGATTTTCCTAGCTTTAACAGTGCAGTGTACAACTTACTTGTAGGAAGCACCTTTTAGAAATTACAAACAAAAATATGAAAAAAGTCAGAAAATTTTGAGGTTTTTTGAGGGTCACGGGGTTAGCACAGGCTTTCGAAGTTGCAAACTTGGTGGTACACTTCTGGTATCTATCCCAACAATATCCCAAAAAACCTGAGCCGAGCAATTGTTTGCGACCTAACGCCTTATATTTCGGTTTATTGGCCTATTCTGGGCCTATATGGGGAATTCGTTCATTTGGCAGCCATGATAAAATGGAGAATGGTGACGGCGGTTGTGTGTTGACAAGTGAGAACCGTCAAATCGGGTTTTGTCGAGAGATTGCGCTTGGGTTATTTTTGGAGGGTGGAAGTTTCTTTGATAGTTGAGGAATTTGTGAAAAATGTGAAGAGTGAAGGGACTTTTTTTTGGAAGGAGGATTCGTGCGATCAGCAACAGACAAAAAGGAAACAAAATTCGAAACTGTGTACCTGAATTAAATCAGCTGTGTTTTGTATTGTGTTTTTTGTGATGGGTATAGTTCGTGTTATCCAGTGGCGGCTCGTGCCTATGGAAATAGATGAGGCGAAAAAAAAACACATTGGAAGGGAGTTGTTACATTGATAGAAAATAATTTTACAATTACAACTATATTCAACATGCGCGTAGCCAGATGGGGCAGGGAGGGGCGCTTCCTGTCTCTCCGGGAAGGTAGCGGAATTTAACTTTATTCCATCTGAAAGGGATTTTAGTGACAAATGGTATACATCTTTGCTTTTCCTAGTTAGGGACCTTGTAAGGAACGAGTCTCATATTTCACTGTCTTTCAAGTTATTTTAACAAGATTCATTTTGGAGCTGAACCATACCAGCATGAAATTTAATCACTTTAATTAATTAATATCTTGTAAAATTTGGTTGGAGCAAATCAAAAAATGATTTATAGATTTTGCTCTGAAGAAAAACAGTGACAGACGACACAACTGATCTCTTGGTCTATTACTTTTAAATCGAAAGTGGAATATTCAACCCGAAGGACAAAAATAGCACTGAAGATAGACGAGCTAAAAAGCTGAAATTGGAGGCCAGTTGAATATCATCAGCAGGGGCCATTTTTTCGTTAAATGGCGTAGAAAAATCATGCTAGACTCTGTCCTTTCTTAAAATTTGGGTCTAAAATTTGCCTAACAATATTTTCGCGACCGACAATTTCAACGCCTAAGAAAATCTGACAAAAATCCCATGCATCATAATATCCCATTTTAAATATTTCGCGTTTCGGCATAAATTAAAAATCATTCGAAATCAATTTTAAAAGTTTGGGTGTCAAAATATTAAAATGAAATAATAAAAAGTGACAAAAATCACACAACTATCGAGCCTTTCTAAAACCATATGCAAGAAGCGACATCATCTACTATTTTCCTTTTTCTATTTCAACCAAAATTCATAAAAAAAAAACCGAAACTATGCTCAGTAAGTTCTTATCTCAACTTCATTTTGCAGAGCTACTTTTCAATGCGCAAGCATACAACAAAGCGAGAAGAAATCGTCGCACTGTTTCGATTTTCAGATACACACGCCGAGGCGAATTCTGTTTCGCCTCACTGGCATCTTTTTTCCCTTACATTCTTAGTACAGTAATCGGGTATATTTTACTTAAAAAAATACGTAATGGCTGAAATTTGGTGGAGATGTTAAGCAACGTTCCCTAAGTCTAAATCTGAGTTTTCGTATTTGTGGGAGTGGGGGAAGTTATTGTAATTTGCCTACTTATAGGGGAATTTTGCGTTTTTCCTTAAGATCATTCTTACTGTTGTTCCTACAGTAAATTGATGTGTGGAAGTTTTGTTTTTAATCAAATTGTCTATTCAACGGTACCTAAATCAATATCGTAGGCCAAATAGTTCCGTTAAAGTGACCGGTTAAAGGGCAAACTGGCACTAATGATGAGAATATTTTGCTTAAGTGAAATGCGTAATGGCTGAAATTTTTTGGAGATGCTAAGCAACGTGCCCTAAGTCTAAATCTGAGTTTTCGTATTTTTTGCAGTGGAGGAAGCTATAGTAATTTGCCTACTTATGCGCGAATTATGCGTTTTTCCTTAATAGCATTCTTACTGGTATTCCTACAGTACCTACTGTGATGTATGGAAGTTTTGTTTCTAATCGAATTGTCTATTTAACGGTACCTAAGTCCAGGGCCGGCTTTAGGGTGGGGCGAGCGGGGCGGTCGCCACGGGCGCCAGGTTTAGGGGCGCCGAAACCCGTATTTTTAATTTAATTAATTTTTACAAATTTGTTTGTTGCTTAAGAAATTAATTTTTTTTAACTGCTGAATTAGTATGATGTAAGAATACTAAGGCAGGCTATAGTACCCGACCACATCGAAGTATGAATGTATATGATGCCATCAATTTAACGCGCGTTCTAATCACATGTTTACGGAATACTTTTTGGAACATGACGCTATCAGCTTCGCAAGAAGAATTTTCTTGTTCTTGTTATCGACACTAGCGACACTTATCTTACCGTCCGCCATATAGCGGACATATAGCGGACATATAGCGGAAAATATCGGAAACACAAAAGTTCCCCCTATTAAAGCGGATAGCAGAACAAGCCATATTTTCTATGTGGAAATGCAATTTCTGGATTATGTTTATGCTTTGGTCTTTATTAAGCTTAAGGGCGACACAAACCTGACGATTTCTCGGCCGATCGATTGGGCCCACAATTGATCTGCCGCCCATACAGAACATACATTAGGCAATTTATCGGGCAATCTGAAATTGACAGTCTCACGGTTCACAAGACACAACACCAAATAGCGAAAGTTATACCATTTTTGGCGATGGAAGATTAAGGTGACCAACCGTCCCGGATCCTGCGGGACAGTCCCGCATTTTACAAGTCTGTCCCTCACTGAAAATCATCCTGGATTTGTCCCGCAAAACATCCAAGTGTCCCGCATTCACCATTCTTCTATGTGCTCGTATTTTCAACATGCTTCTTTCCATATTGATATTAAAATTCGCATACTTCGTACTTCCTAGAATTAATTTATCTACTATGTACATTGGAGTGCAGGCATGCAAAGATGCTTATTTAATATTTCCAAACGCAACATGTACATATATCCATATGTGGAGGAGACTGGCGACTTATTTTGTATGTACCTAGTCATAGTGTCAAAAGTGAGTTTTGTCAAAAACGTAATTTTTTTCATTTTCAGGCAACATTTTAAAATCAGACATTACGAAAGTCCCTTTTCAAAGCAGCTGCACCGATGCCTCAAATCATTAAGATTTGAAATTATTTCCAATTCTAGTTAGGTATTTTGAGCCTACGTCAGGGATTAATAGCAAGATGCTTGAAAAACCAACTTTGCCAGAAGAACCAGCCGACATATATTCATATTTGTTGGAGACGCTCGACAAAGCCGCTTTAAGGAAAAAGTCTTGGCAGTTTGCACAGATAACGCAAATACCAATTTTGGAGGTATTTCTCATAAGGGCCAGAGCCAAGTTTTTGCAAAACTGCAAACGGGACCATTGGTGTGGGAAGCGCAGCGCATATTGCGTATGATGCTATTCAAACGGCAGCAGATTTTTTGCCAGTTGATGTTGAACAATTTATTAGCTTTTTGTGAAGAAGCAGAGGTCCAATATAAGAAAATGCTCGGATACAACAAGGTGGCTCGCACTTTTACCGGCCGTAGAAAGAGTTCTACAAATGTACGAGTATGTGTCATTAAAATCCTATTTTCTATCACTATCTAAAAGCAATAGAAAGCGATCAAATGACTTTCACGGAAATGGCCCATTCACCTTCAGAATTGAAACACAAATATTCAAGGCGGCTGGAGGAAAATTATAATAAAAAGCGACTTAAACCAAATAGCCACAGCTGGTCAAATTGAAAGGCAATATTTTATGCCTGCAATTTCTACAAAAACTGCATTTAAAATCTCGAAAAATACAGTTTTCAATACGATCCATTGTGCAGTACATTCTTTGCCTTCCAGCTACTAAGTCGCCAACAGAACGTCTATTTTCAATTAAAAATTCGTCCTGGACAACTTCAAAAACAACTTTAACGAGACCGAGTTCTAACCGTGCGAATAGCACGATGAGTATTAATAGTACAGACTTTTCTATTTTATAGGGGATGTAGGGGTAGATGGGATGGACCTAACACACATTCAGTATTTTATAAGGACATCAAACAGCTACCCTTTAACACATATTTTAAAATTTTTGACTATAGGTTTGTAAGGGAGGTAGGAGTAGGGGTAGTCAGACCTACTCCACTTTCCATCAACTACAAGCATATGTCACAAATAGGCATTGATTTAAATTTCTGTCGAAAGTTATGGACGAGTTGAAATATCAAGGTGGGGTAATTTGTATGGGAGGTAGGGTAACCCTTGGTCCGATTTGTCACATTTTCAATATCGTCCAAGGATTTATCAAAACAAACATCTAAGGGCCATGTCCCGGATTGGCATTTCTAAAAGTTGGTCGGCTTATGGAAGATGGACATCCATTGCTACTTTTGATGGAGAATGACCGCCACAACGATAGCATGAAGAACGACCACAGGGTTATGTCAAAAATCAGCAACTGAGCAACATATGATTGTCATGACAGCTAGTACGGAAAATTGCACTGGCAATACATTCCACACGTTAAATCAAAAAAATTGAATCCAATGGTCCCATACACCTTCCGATTTATCTCCCAATCAAAAAATCTGGCCGATCGATTGGAGGGTCTGTGGCGCCACTTACGTTTATTGATATTTATGTATGTAGAAAAGTTTTTGGATTTTTGTTAATATGTATGTAGGTATTGCATTTTAGAGCAAACATTGTTGTCTTTTCTCGCTCAATTAAATTCACAAAAACTGCTTAAAAAATAGAAAAGTTTACAAACGTATTTGCAAAATTATTAACTTAATGAACGTTTAAATGTTGGTGATTCGAAAATGAACCGGTGGTACCTACATAGTGTAACCTGCAGTAATGCAAAAAAGCCAGGTTTCCCGAACAAACCATTTCTAACCACGGTCGAAATTACAAAATGAATTGAATTCATGTTTTGAAAAATATGGACTACAATACGTAAAATCGATACTGACTGAATTCGGTACCATCAAATTGATGGGATTTAGGATTTGCTATCGTCTTCCCATTCAACATAATGAATGTTTGTGAGCTAAGATGTATGGTTCCTTATGTTTCTGCGACGTGAGATTGTCTGTTTTCATTTTTGAACTACATATTATAAAACTTTCTGCGACGTGAGACTGCCTGTTTTTATGCCTGTAACTATTATTAAACTGGCAAAGTATTTTGTGGTTTGATTTAAAAATTTAAAAATGAACACTACCGCAGATCCTGCAATAGATCTACTCTTGCTTACACAAAACTCGTTTTTTTATAATATTAACGAAATAATGATTTTCTAGGACGAATTATGAACAAATGTGAATGGATAGAGATAAAGGCATACTTTTCTGTTCGCTTTAAGCAATCAATTGATTGGGAAACAGGAGAAAATTAAGAAGAAGTTAAAAACAGTTAAAGTGGATAGTTTCAATGGCGGCCGGCGGCGGGGCAATGGAGAAAAATATTTCCACAGAACGTTGAAGTTCAACTTCTATTGCAATTTTTTTCGTGTATAGAAACTATAAGGGGCGCTTCTTTCAAGTTCGCCCCGGGCGCCGTTACACCTAAAGCCGGCCCTGCCTAAGTCAATATCGTAGGCCAAATAGTTCCGTTATAATGACCGGTTAAAGGGCAATTATAATGAGAATATTTTGCTTAAGTGAAACATGTAACGACTGTAATTTGGTGGAGATGTTAAGGGATACGTCCTAAAGCTATATCTGGGTTTTCGTATTTATGGGAGGCGATTGTAATAGTAAATTGCCTACTTATAGGTTAAATTTGCGTTTTTGCTTAATATCATTCTTATTGTTGACCCTTAAGTGAAATGGTAGAGGTTTTCTTTCTAATCAAATAATATATTCACCGGATTCAATATCATAGGTCAAGTAAACCCGTTGTAGTTACCAGTCAAGGATCAAAACAGTACAATAAATGGATATTTTCATTAAAAAAACGTGATGGCTCAAATTTGATGTATGTTAAGAGGCGAATCTGTTGTCTAAAACTGATTTTTCGTATTAGTGGGGATGGAGAAAGTTGGGGTAAATTGCCCATTTAAATGCGTATTTAGTGATTGCTATAAACTTCGCTATATCAAGTTGTATAAATGTGTGTTCTTGCTGATTGAATTATTATCTCTTAAACGAGACCAAAATCAAGCTAGGCCGATTAGCGCAGTCGCAGAGATCGTTCCAAAAAATAAAAAATTAATTTCTTCACATAGTCACTGGAGTTTTATTGATGCAACAACAGAAATATATGACTTGACTACCTCAATTTTGGTTTCTTAGATTGATTTTCTTCCTCTCTTCCGGATTCATTATTGCTTGCGCTACAATTGTGACCAGCTTCGTATCCTTCTGGGTTCGATGAAAAAAGCCCATCGTTATGAAGGAAGTCGTCGTTTTCCGTAAGAGTAGAAAAGTCAGTTATATTGCTACACGCGTTTCCACAACAAACCATTCAAATTGGAGAGCACTTTAATCCTTTCCGACACCCCCATACTTTTCCACAACCAGTTTTACAGACACACGAAATAACTCTTCTCAAGCAAAAAAAGCAAATTTAGCCTATAAATAGGCAATTTACTATAACTACCCCTCTGATATATACGCAACTTCATATATAAATTTATAACGCATCCCTTAACGACTCCACCGAATTTCAGCCATTACATGTTTTATTTATGCAAAATATTCCCATTATTGGTACTATTTTGACCTTTAACTGGTTACTATAACGGAACTATTCGACTGATGAAATTAATGTAGGTACCGTAGGATAGATAATTTGATTAGAAACAAAACTCCTATGCATCACTTTACTGTAGGGTCAACGGTAAGAATGATATGAACGAAAAATGCAAAATTCGCTTATAAGTAGGCAATATACTATAATTTCCTCCACCCCCACGAATACGAAAACTCAGTTTTAGATAAAAGACATGTCCCCTAACATATCCAGCAAATTTCAGCCATTACGTATTTTTTTTAAATAAACGGCCGTTTTGTGTCTTTAAATACTGTACTATCTCCCATAGAGAATCGGGTGAATGGATTGATACGTGTTGAGTTGTTGTTCGGGATTGTGCGGCAGAAAAATTATCGCCTCACATGTATGAATTGGTGTAAAAAAAATATTTTAGGGACTTTATGATTGTGTATCTAACGGAACTTGTAAGTGAGTTTAAAGATATACATATTTAGGGTTTTTTATTATATTTGATTAATTATGTTTTGTGATAAATTAAAATGTATAACTCGACGAAAATGAAGGTGAGGCGCCGCCTCAGTTGCCTCATCTGAGGAGCCGCCACTGGTGTTATCTTCGAAAAGAAAAATGCTACAAACATGACTTTCACATAGAATCCGCGGTAATTCAATTAAAAATTGAGAAATATTGCGCACCGCCATGAATTCTCAAGGAAAGTTAAGTTCCCCTGACCCCAATCCGGTGCAGTGTGTATTGTCGCATTGGGTGGTCGTGGTGTGAGGGTATCATATAGTCTACGAAATACCAGTAGACTACATTATAGTCCAGTACAATTGGTTCAAAATAGCCCCAAACCCAAACATCCAAAAAGAAAAGGAATTTTTGATGCCAAATTGTTGAATACACTGCTTAATATACGCAGTAAAAAGTTACACTAATTTGCGCTATGGGTTAAGGGGGGAGGGGGTGGCAAAGGGGTGAAAATTCAGTTTTTTGCAAATATCTGGAAAACTATGAGTCCGAGCTTGAAATGTCCTGAGGACGAAACAAACTACATCAAATTACCTTTGTAATGATATATAACACTCTAGACCTTTTCTCAGAAAATTATACCCTAGACCCAAAAGTATTATAGTAAATTTACATTTTTTGAGTTTTACATTTCGCACTGTAACTCTTGATAGAATAGACCTACCGTCATAAGATCTTGTCCATATATTGATAACAAAATTCATTTGATTTGTACCAAAAATTGGAGTGCTCCGACCATTGACGCCCCCCTCACTCCTCCTAACATTTTCCAAAAAGGCATGCCTGTATCTCCTTTGTAAATTGAGCCAGGCAGATCAAATTTGGTGGAGTGCCTAGTCTAAGCTCCATTATCCTCCCCACCAAAAATTATTACCATCCGATCAAAACTAAGGGTACCCCCCATACAAAGTAACCCAAATTTCTAACAAATTTTACATTTTTTTACTTCTAAATTCTATCTAAAATAGAAAAAAAAACTTTATCTCTTAGAACGTCCTTATAACAGTTAATTGTAGTCTTCTGCATGTATATCCAAAAGTTTGTACCAGAGCGTGCCTTACAAGTAAGAAAAATCGGGTTTAAAGCTTGCTAGTACATGTTACCCGAAATATTCGCAAATAGCCTTAAAACTGGTATCACTGACCTTCAAACTCAATTTTTTGATACTTGTAGCGTACGCCTTGGTACAACATACATGAACATACATTCACAATACTACAATTAACTGTTATAATGAGGTTCTAAGAGATACATTTTTTTTTCTATTTTACATAGAATTTAGAATTGAAAAAATGTGAAATTTGTTAGAATTTTCGTTCACTTTGTATGGGGGGTACCCTTACTTTTGATCCGATGGTAATAATTTTTGGTGGGGAGGATAATGGAGCCTAGACTAGGCACCCCACCAAATTTGATCTGCCTGGCTCAATTTACAAAGAAGATACAGGCATGCCTTTTTGAAAAATGTTAGGAGGAGTGAGGGGGGCGTCAATGGTCGGAGCACTCCAATTTTTGGTACAAATCAAATGAATTTTGTTATCAATATATGGACAAGATCTTATGACGGTAGGTCTATTCTATCAAGAGTTACAGTGCGAAATGTAAAACTCAAAAAATGTAAATTTACTATAATACTTTTGGGTCTAGGGTATAATTTTCTGAGAAAAGTTCTAGAGTGTTATATATCATTACAAAGGTAATTTTATGTAGTTTGTTTCGTCCTCAGGACATTTCAAGCTCGGACTCATAGTTTTCCAGATATTTGCAAAAAACTGAATTTTCACCCCTTTGCCACCCCCTCCCCCCTTAACCCATAGCGCAAATTAGTGTAACTTTTTACTGCGTATATTAAGCAGTGTATTCAACAATTTGGCATCAAAAATTCCTTTTCTTTTTGGATGTTTGGGTTTTGAGCTATCTCTGTACTAGACTAATTATGCCTTCTCACAAGTCAACATGGTACCTCCACGCTTGATGACCGCTGGAAACTGCGAATGATTTTTGGACGCTGGCTGAGCCATGGGGCCGGTGCTGCCGCACGATCCATACGGATTGTGCAAAACTCGATTCCCATCCCGGCCGAGTACCTTGGCAGTGGGCGCCTATGAAACTCTCCGCATTGGTGACACGGCGACTGGGTGCGAGGTTGGAGCTGGTGACTGAGGAGAGAGTACACCTGCGGGGTTCAGGATCCAAAACTTTACTTTGCTCCTTTTCATGCAACCAGTGAACCGCGGTCTACGGAGTAGCGATCCGTTAGACTGGGCGAGAAGCCTTGCATGCCTGGCATCAAGGATCGCAGGGGTGGAGTTACATGAAAGCCTACGGAACTTTCGGGTGGAAGCGAAGTCGTCTTCTTCGCGACCCTAAGAGAGAAAAGGATGGACGGATTGTTTCGGCACTCCTATGGGGGAGGGGAGTAGCGGGAGGAGTAACGCTGGCTCTTGTCTCGGCTGGGCTCCGAGAACGGGAAACCCAAACCTGAGGTTTGAAAAATATCAAGAATGGCAAATCAAGAAGACATTCAAGAATTTGACTGGGCGATGTTGGAGGGGAAGGACATCAACGACTCGCAAGGGTCGGAGATGTTAATCTCCGAATGCAGAGCCTTGGTGTGCAAAGGTGGTGAAGGAACGGACAATGAAGCGTCGAAAGGCGCGGAGAGGTTAGTTCGTAAAGGTACTTCGGTTGAGGATGACGCTGGTCGAACGGACAACGAAACGCCGCTAGGTGTGGAGAGGTTAGCTCGAGCAGTGTCTCCTGAGGAGGGTCTGAACGCTGACTCTAAGTTGACGCTAGAAGCTGAAAAGCGAGAAAAGCAGAGACTGAAGAGGAGGCGGAGGAAGGAAAGGCAGGAAGATCAAATCAACCTGATGGGTTGACACATGAGGAGACAACTCCGGAAATGGAAAGGCCAGTGCAGAGGTTTAAGGGTGTCAACCCCGGAACATCTGAGCCGGTTCAACCATTGAAGTAGGGAGCTCGATGTGAGGAGCCTGTTGTGTCGGGAGGACCTCTTGTAAAGGAGGTTAACCAGGCAAACAGGAATGAGAAGCCTAACCAGGGTAAGAAATCTTTGCACAGGTTGGATCACATCTTCAGTGTTACCGACGCGTCTTGTGATGATGTCGCGCATCTGAATGCTTTCAAGGCATCTCTTTTGTGTGCTCTAGACGGCCCTAGTGATGATGCCGGAGACATAGGTTTCATAGGCAAGACTCAATTGGTTGATGGGTTTATTTAACTGGCGTGTAGGAACCAATTGACCAAGAGCTGGATTATCGGCATGCAGGAAAACCTGACCAGTTTATGGGAAGGTGTCAGACTGCGTGTGGATGGTCTGCGAGTCATGCGCATTGAGGCGAGACTGATTACCCTTGCTCACGGTTGTACCGAGAGCAAGGAAGTTATTCTCATCCTATGCAGCAGTGGTCTGGTGGCCCAAGGGTAGCCAGAAAACTACTAGGCAACGGCTGGATGGGATTCAACGCATAGCATGTAAGCATATATGGGGCAATGAGAACCACGCCAACACATGCTATGGAGGTTATACGGGGATTACCGCCACTGGATCTTTTTATAAAACAAAGTGCGGTGCTCACAGCAATAAGAATGGTATGAGATGGCACATGAAATCACTTCGGTAGAAACGAAGGTCATAAGATGATCCTTGACATTGTTCGTGATTATGTCAGGGAGACTCATATGCCTTTGGATAGTATGAGAAGATGTAGGGTAGTCGAAAGACATCACATCACTCTCATAGAGGATTGTAGGATACACGAAGAGTATCCACGTAATGTTGCTATCTTTACAGATGGGTCTCTCATGGACGGAAGAGCGGGGGCTGGAATATACTCCAAGAAGCTAAACCTTGTATGCTAATTTCGTCTAGGAGAGTATGTATCAGGCGGAGATGCTTGGATTGCTGCACTGGGGCCGAAAATTCTAATAGCACTCGACAACCAATCGGTGATCAAGCGCATGCAGCATTCCAACATCAATTCAAAATTAGTACTGGAGTGTGTCCAGAAGCTCAATCAACGAAGTTACGCTAATGTGGGTTAAAGGACACATAGGTACACATTGGGGAACAAAACTGCCGATACCGTAGCAAAAGAGGGATTAGCAGAAAAGTTTGAAGGACCGGAACCCAAAATTGCTTTGGGAAACGGCATGATTGAAGCGAGGATACCTGGCTGGATTGATTCCATCCATCGGTATCGGCTCGTAACGCAATTACCAGTCCACAAGGGGTAGGGAGGAAAGCCAAGCAAGTACTCAGTTACACACGGAGTAGCTTCAGTTGGATAACAGCCTTAGTAACAGGGCGTGGTAATTTTAAGGCGCATCTATCTAAAATGAAAATCGTGGAGGATGATGTATGCCGACTATGTTTCGAAGAGGCTGAGACGGCAGCACACATTGTATGTGAGTGCCCAGCACTAGGTAGTAGGAGGCTAAGGATACTAGGTAAATCCGCAATAAGTGTGGAACCCATTAGGGAACTTAGCTTCAAAGATATGCTACGCATCACATGGGACTCAGTGATAAAGGAAGAAGTCGATAATTATCAGTCGGCATCTGGAAATCACTGAGGACTGTAACGGGATGAAAATGGAACCAAATAGTAGTGGTGTGCTTCAAGAAATCCCCAAACCATATATACTATATTGTCGCATGGCGGTCACCTATTCATGTTGTTTTGGCCCCCAAAGCGCCCCAGTTGGAGTTTTTGCATGGTATATGAGGCCAGCTGGGGATGCGCAGCAAGGAGCGCCCGCATGCCTCCCGGCATGTAAGTTGTATGTTGTTGTACAGTAGCTACCCAGCAGGCGATAAGAGACGTCGCATAATAGGAAGATTGGTCGTGGAACCACGTTTTTTTGTGCATCACGGGAAGACCATATTGATCCCATTGACTACAAAGACTGTGAAGGGAGCAGAAAACCCCATTTTATTCTCGCCATCACCATTAGTTTAATATGATTATCCTAATTTTAATTCCCTCTGTTAATACGGTATTTCATATTTCTGGAACCGAAGAACGTGTTGACACACTTCATTATGTATCTACTACATAACACATAACATCTCGATCCATTTATTTTTATAATATCCTCTTGTGTTTCCTCACTGTTTATAGTGGTAGCTAAGATAAGCAGTCGAGTTCAAAACAGCCATTTTCTTATCCTGATATCGTTTTGATTACTATATAGTAAGTCTACCCCTGTTGCTCATTCGACAGGAGTAGATTGTAAACTTGATAGATCTATCTTTCATCCTACGCCTGTAATCATCGTATTGAGAACACAACAAATAAACAAACAAACAACTCAACCTAATCTAATTCCCATCTTCCTCTTTTTCCTCCATATAACACAAAAAATAATGTGAGTGCCATCAAACGTCCCGCTCCTTCCCTTCCAATCACACCTAAGCCCTCCATCTCCTGACGGAAGAGTATCTTTTATTGACATCCACCATTTGCTAACGAGAAATTAGTACCAATCTATACGTTTGGGGCTTGGGGGGTGATTTTACTTAACGGATGAACTTTTCCCATTTATTCTCCTCAAACCTCATTCACCCCGCGTTAATCGAATAGCAGCGAGCACACACGTAAATGCCTTCACTTTTATCGCTCCACCAGCTAAGACCTGCCAATCCAAAGTTGAAGTGAAAAGAAGCAGCAAAAAAAAAAGAAAATCCGAAGTCTGAGGAAAATGATTCCAAATCCATACGCGATGGAAAAAAATAAGGAAGTCTCGAAGCGCGTTGCTTCGACATATAAAGAATGCGTTCCATTCTGGGAAAGATTGATTTTCAATCACGTACGAAAGGATCGGCTGATGGTGGCTTGGCGGCGTGCGGAGAGGCTTACACGCCTCCTTTAAGTACACCTGCAAGTATTTATTGTAGTACGTTAGCATTGCGTATTACGACGTGAATCTTCACAATATTAGGAAATAGCGACGATTTCTCTTCAAGCGATAAACGCTGAAGCGTGCTGAGCGTGCAAGTGGGTATTAAGCTGGTACCACGCATCCTTTCAGTAATCGAAATCCGTGATTTGACGGAATTGTAATGTGATGCCAGACAGGCACAACAATAAGCATGCTGCCGTCAACCACTCAACTCGCACAATCGTCTTCGTCGTTTCTACATCAATGTAATTTCCATACGCTTTTCCATACATAGATCCTTACGCCCCACTCTGCATCGGGGCCGCCATATGAGGAATATCCCGCAGCTCTTTGAGCCCTTCCGCTCGCACATTCGATGAATTTTCTCGATTCGTATTATTTGTATGCCAACATGAGGCGAATACGATGCAAATACGATTCTATACGCTACTACGAACCGTACACACGTAATTTTTTATCTATCACTCGAAATAATTTGGTTTCAAGTGATCCTATTTGCAACATTGATAAGGAGTGGAGCAAGAGGAGACAGCGTGGCGCGGTAATATACGTGGGAGCTTTCGCTTGTGGCATTCATCTTTTCGCCCATTCTTCTGTGCAGATTGGTTTTCACAAAGGGCTCCATTCAATTCGGATCAGATCTGTGTCGTTTTACGCAACACCAGGAGCATCAGGACGGTATTGTGTTGTGCCAATGAAATATTGAAGTATTGCTTGCTGATCGATTGCGGAACAAGAAGTTTTCCGTTTTTTTTTGTGTCTGGTCGATGTTGGATGAGTGCTTTCATTCAATCATTGTATGAATGGGAATAAGTGTGCAAGCAGGCTCTTTCGTATAGTTAGTTTGGATTTTTGTGAGAACCTATACAAAAATTATAATTTAATTCATGTTTCAATGAATCTTTAAGCGAACTTAAAGTGCGGTTTGCATGAAGATCCCGTCACGAATATACTCAACGTGACACAACGAAAAAATTAGCGGACGATCACACCACGGTTAACCGCACTCCGCACTTCGAAATAGAACGGCGTGAAAAAACCGATATCTCCACTTCCTTCACAAATAAAAGATTTCGGATAAAGTTCATGTGTTTTATTTTCAATTTTAAACAAGGTACCTGTTGCCATAACCGGCCGGACATTCGGGGCCCCAATTGTAGAATTCGACTTGTCGTGACTCGCACAGGGCGTTGTTTGATTTCAATTGCTTCACAGGATGCAGGACGATTTCGTTTTCTCGCAGGATTTGTGACTCGCACGTATGCCTCGCAGAACTCGCGCGACGATTTTGCAGGACGTGTTGCTCGCAAGACGCAGCCAATTTCTCATACTCACAGGACGCAGGACGATTTCGCTTTTCTCACAGGGCTTGTGACTCGCAGGACGCACGCATGCCTCGCAGAACTCGCGCGACGATTTACACGAATGCCAGGACTTGTCACTCGCACGACGCTGCCGATTCACCTAACTCATGCCTTGGTTACACAGTGCGAGCTATCGTGCGAGTTGGCCTAGACAGCTACTGCAGAGTAGCTACTTGCACCATGTGACCGCATCACGTATGATGCACCATGTGACCGCATCATACGTGATGCGGTGACATGGTGCAAGTAGCTACTCTGCAGTAGCTGTCTAGGCCAACTCGCACTGTGTAACCAAGGCATCACAGGACGATTTCGCTTACTCCCAGGACTTCTGACTCGCATGACGATTTCTCTGGACTTGTGGCTCGCAAGACGCAGGACGATTTCCGTTCCAGATTCCTCGCGTGGAAGGGACCTTGACGCGGTGCGGGGGCTTAGCGCTGCATACTGACCGAACACAGGACAACAAGGACAGTATACTTACAAATGACAGAACAGAACTTCAACACACAGCCAACTAACATCTTCCAAATCCTAAACCTAAAGCCTCAATCGCAATACTCCGTTCCGTTCCATTCCGTCAACCATCCAATCCGTTCCGTTTTGTCAAAATATTATTGCAAAGCGCAATGCTCCGTTCCGTTCTGGCAGTTGTCATACGTTTTGTCGAGTTTCTTGAAATGTTAGAATTGTTTTTTTCAATTATACTTACTGTACCCAATGTACGGCTTCGATGTACTACTCGTCATCCATATCCATATCCGTTTGTTATGCTCCTGAACTGTCATTTTCCATAAAGTGAGGTTATGTGATCCGTAAAAGTTGAATTTTGGTCAACTCTTCCGATCCGTTCCGTTCCGTTACAACCATTGTGTGCATTTACATGCCCAGTCCGTAAGTTCTACTTTTGACAGCTGAACGGAACGGAACGGAGTATTGCGATTGAGGCTTAAGGTGTAATGCGATCCGTGCCGATGGGTGAATGGCACCAGGGACAAAGGGTGTCACAAACGGAGCTTCTGAGGAACCGGGCGAAACCTCAGAATAAATAGCCTTGCGTGCTTAAGGGGTCACTGAGCACGTGTAGCTTCATTACCGCCATACTCGTGGGACCAAAATATGTATACTAACAAGAACAACACAAAAACAAACACACAAACAACAGGGGTAGAACAAAACCAACCCGCCCAAGCTGAAGGTAATGGTTCAACCATAAGCCTAGCAGCGAAAGGTGAGGAAGGCATGTCCCAACCCTCGACGACACCCTCTCAGGGAAGTGCTTTCTGCACAAGACCAGAGAGGTCCGACGTGACAAAAACAACAACAAAAATGGGCCAACTAACCCTGAAAAACAAGAAACCGACGCTTTCCGGAGCTCAACGACGAAAGATCGCGTTCGAAAAAGCGAGGGAAAGGGGTGAACCGATCAGGCCGCAACATAAGCGTACCCACGGCAAACCTCAAGACCAGCCCGAGGGGCCTCAAAACAACCCCCCCAAAAGAACAAAGTCAGAGTCCCAATCTCCCGCAGAAGGAGTAGAGAGAAAACGACCGAGCACCGGGAACAGAGAAACTCCGTCGACAAAACCCGGACCATCAGGGGGCACGTTCAAGGAAGCTCTCTGCTCCCTTAAAATCGCTGTGGTTCTGGATAAGTACCCAGCCGAAAAACTAACCACTGAGCAGGCTAAAGACATCCAGCGGGCTATCGTGTCGGAGGTTTTCAAGAGTGAACCATCGAAGGCTCCTCTCTTCACGAATAGCTACCCAGACAAAGGTGTCCTCTACGTAACCTGCGCAAATCAGGAAGCCAAGCACTGGTTGAGGGTCACAATACCTTTTATCAACCCATGGGAGGGAGCAATCCTTCGTGTGGGCGATGCGAGGGAAGTGGTCAAGACCAGAAAAATTATGGTTCGGATTCCGAATACGGACATAGTTGGTACGGAGGATCCGAAACAGATTCTAGCACTCCTAAAGACCCAGAACCAGGGGGTAAACACCGAGGAGTGGAACGTCGTTGCATCCACAAAAGACAAAACCGGCCTAAATCTGGTCGCGTGGATCGACGAAAAAAGCTGGAAGGCGCTGGAGGCCAGAGACCACATAGGTTACTTTGGTCTAAACCAAATAACCTTCAAAGCGATATCAAAGCGGCCTCGTGATGCTGAAGGTGGTTCAGATCAACCTTCAGCGCAATAAAGCTGCAACCGCAGCACTAAGCCGCTACTAAGCCTACCGTTAACATACTCCCACTACACAACCATATTTCCAGGGACCTAGTAGCGGTGAAAAAAACACAAAATGGGAGTAGTAATCGGGAGCTCATCCTCGCTGCCGCTTACTTCCCAGACGCCTCCACCACCTCAAGAGCTGGAGGAACTGATAATCAGCAGCGGAATGCACACACCGCAGCTCATCATCGGAGCGGATGCAAACGCTCACCATACAGAATGGGGGAGCTCTGATACGAACAAAAGTGGTGAGTATCTTTATGATTTTATAATCAAAGAAAACTTTGAAATTCTGAATAAGGGCACTGAGCCCACTTTTGTAACAACACGTCGAAGAGAGGTCATTGATATAGCTTTAGCCACCTTCAACGTATCTCCTAACGTCCGCCATTGGCGTTTCTCAGCCGAACCATCGCTATCGGATCACAGATACATAAGTATGAATTGTATCGAAATCCGAGAAAAACAAACTGGGACCTCTACAGAGAGCGTCTGGCTACCAATCTGAATGAAACTCCCAGACATATTAAAACTACACTTTGTGTGGAGGCTGCAGCGGATCAACTGCAAGACGCAATAAAAACCTCCTTCGAAGAGAGTTGTAGGTTAACTAGACGACACACCAATGCGAAATGCAAATGGTGGAACTCGAATCTGAACATCCTGCGTAAGAAGACACGTAAGCTTTTCAACGTAGTCAAAAGAACTGGGGATTGGGACACATACCGCTGCACCCTATCCCAGTATAGCAAAAAAATTAGGAAAGCCAAGAGGGAATCCTGGAGGAAGTTCTGCGAAAAAATAGAAAACTTGCATGAAGGAGCGAGACTCCAGAAGATTCTAGCCAAGGATCCAACAAATCCCATCGGGACACTTGAAAACTCCGATGGACACCAAACAAAAACAGGTAAGGAGACCCTGGAAGTCCTTCTAGGGTCTCACTTTCCTGGATCAACCATAACATCGGAGCGCACAGACCAGTTGGATGACAACTCCCTTTTTATCAGGGCCAACAAAGACGACTGGCGGATTGCGAACCAGATAGTAACCTATAATAGGGTGGAATGGGCGATCAACTCTTTCGAACCCTACAAATCACCAGGACCAGATGGTGTCTACCCAGCCCTGCTTCAGCAGGGTCTTACGACCCTGGCTCCGCTCTTACTAAGACTATTTAGAGCCAGCATTGCCTTAGGATACATCCCAATCACTTGGAAGCAGGTAAATGTAGCATTTCTGGCAAGGCCATGGCGTGACCAAACCCTAGCGAAATCGTATAGACCAATAAGTCTAACCTCCTTCCTACTTAAGCCATTGGAAAAGCTCGTCGATAAACATATCAGGGATAGGTGCCTGTCGCTTTTCCCGTTGCACTCAAACCAACATGCTTATCAGACAGGGAAATCATGTGAATCAGTACTACACCATCTAGTTGGGAAGATTGAGACCACATTAGAAATCAAAGAAATAGGGCTCGCGGCCTTCCTAGATATAGAGGGGGCCTTCGACAACACTTCCTTTGAATCTCTTGTACACGGCGCCTCGAGTCATGGAGCTCAAAACACCCTATGTCGGTGGATAAAATCAATACTTCATGGACGACAAGTACATGCAAAATAATTCGGTGAAACCATGTATACAGCTGTCCTCAAAGGGTGTCCACAGGGGGGTATCCTTTCACCCCTCCTGTGGAACTTTGTAGTGGACAGCCTACTGGTCCAGCTAAATAACACTGGCTTCTACACAGCAAATTTTATTTCCAGTAAAAATCCAACTAGACGAAATCCAGTGATTTTTTCTACTGATAAATCAGCAAAAAATTAAATTTTCACTTAGATTCTACTAAAAAAAAACTAGATTTCTAGTTTACACCTGAATTCTAGAGAAAAAACACTAGAAAATCGACTAAATTTGCTTCGCCACTGCTTTTCCAGTCCGACCCTGGTCTGGGATTCTAGTGAAAAGCTAAGATAACTAGAAATCCAGTAAAACTGTTTAGAAATGCAGTGAACTAAAAGTATAATCTAGCGAAATCCGTAAAAAAAACGTGACTTTCAGTTATTTTCACTAGACTTTCAATTCAGCATCTTAGAGTAATGAAAAAAAAAAATGTTAGGAAATATATTTATGGAGGCTATGCTACTCCCTTTCTAGTTCCCAACATCCTCAAAATCTAGTGAAAACAATTCATTTCAGTTTAAAAAACGAAATATAATTTAATTTCTAATGATTTTCACTAGATTATCAATTCTTAAAATTTATCGTTGGTTTGTTCAACTTCTTGCACGGTCTTGTATCGCACTCGCAGTTTAGCCGTCACCGTGCGTGTAAGTTTCAAAAATTAGTGTACGTGTGTGTTTCGCTCGCGTTCAAAACATTCGGTCGGTGCTCCTGCATTGGTTTTGGATTGTGTTATTAGAAATATGTTTGTTAATTGTTTGCCGAATAAGTGGAAAACAAGTGCAAAGTGTGAAGCAGCTAAAACAATTTTGGCAAAATGTCCTATGCGGCATGTTCAATAATTTGATGATGTTTTGATTAACTACACGTATGAAAAATAAAGAAAATACGAATATGTATTGTGCAAATTTAACGCTTGATTTTTAATTACGAACCCACTACAGAAAGGGTGTCCGTGTCCAGCTTAATGTCAATGCGGGCAACATTGTTTGTTTAAAAAACGATGGCCGCCCAAAATAGAAAACGTTCTTTAATTTTCAGCTTATGCTATAGAAAACGAACCCGAGGCTAATTTAGGGCGCGTCCGAAATTTGGATACCCTTCGCTCTCCTCGGGCTAAAAGTTTTTTCGGGCGTACCTACGACTTGTATTTAATCTCCCCATTCTTTTCCTTCCGTCTCCACAAAAGTTCCCTTGCGTTCGACGGATTATTATTTTCTACTACTGAAATTCTAGTGACTTTGAGGCTTCTCTCTCTAAAATTCCAGTGTGTTTTCCCTGCTTATTCCATTTATTTTACTAGAATATTGTTTCTAATTAGGGAGATTCTAGCGATTTTTCAGTTTCATTCACTGGAATATTGGTGTTTAAACTCCTCATTTTCTAGTTTATCTCACTGAATTTATGCGGAAGACCTACTGTTTATTCCGTTCACTTTACTAGATTTCGCTTTACAATAAATTTTCTATTCTAGCAAACTCAACTAGAATCTCTATAAAATTTTACTAGAAAACCGGGAAAAAACAACACAGAATTCTAGCGAATTTAACTAGAATCTCATGAAAAACCAACACAGAATTCTAGCAAACTCAACTAGAATCTCAATACAATTTTACTAGAAAATCGTGAAAAAACAACACTGTATTTCTAGTTGAACGTTTTTCACTAGAAATTCTAGCGGTCATTTTCTAGTGACCTTTTACTAGAATCTAGTTGAAAAAAATTTAGTGTGTATACCCTAGGATACGCCGATGACATCAGTATCCTGATAAGGGGAAAATTTCCAGGAGTTCTTTCTGAACTCATGCAACAAGCTCTAACCCAAGTGGATTTGTGTAGGAGGGTAGGCCTATCGGTCAATCCCGCTAAAACAACACTAATTGCCTTCAGTCGCAAACACAACTTGGAAGGGCTCAACGCTCCAACATTATTCAACCAACAACTGAAGTTTATCACGGAGGTAAAATATCTGGGAGTCACCCTTGATAACAAACTCACGTGGAAGAAGCAGCTGCAAAACAAAATTGCAAAAGGCAAACAGACCCTATATTCAACTAAAATAGCAATAGGGAAAACGTGGGGGTTAAAACCACGAATGATACACTGGATATACGAAGCCGTGGTCAAACTCGGTCTGACCTATGGCTCGATAGTCTGGTGGACTAAAATCAAGCAAAAAACAGCAGCAGCGAAGTTGGGATCAGTACAGAGACTGGCCTGCGCAAGCATAACCGGCGCCATGCGCAGTGTACCAACTTTAACTCTAGTGAAACTACTAGACCTGCCACCACTGGACGTCATAATCATAGAAGAGGCAAGACTCGCAGCGTACACACTCCAATCATCGAACATGTGGACACCTCAAAGGGTAGGACACTGTACGATTACAGAAATCATTGCAAACCCAATCCTAGATATGGGCAGCGACTATACCCCGGCCATGTACACCTTCGACTCCAACATCGAAACCTCAACGATTAGGGAAGACTGGAGTAAATGGAACGACAACCATCTATCAAATCACATCGTGTGGTACACGGATGGGTCGAAGACAAACGAAGGAACAGGGGCAGGAGTCTATACTAAAACCAACAACTATAGTATCTCTAAACCCCTAGGTCAATATACAACTGTTTTCCAGGCAGAACTTATAGCCATAAACCTTAAGACCAAACCAATAAGACCATATATATTCTCTCCGACAGTCAAGCTGCTATAAAAGCAGTTGCAAATCCAAAAACAACCTCCAAATTGGTTTGGGAATGCCAACAAAATCTCAAGAACCTAGCTACCCGAAACAAAGTAACTCTGAAATGGGTGAAAGGACATAAGGGGATCGAAGGAAATGAGAAAGCGGATGCCCTTGCAAGAGAGGGTTCCGAACTACCCTTAACTGGTCCTGAACCTGCAATCGGAATCAGTAAATCTACTGCCAGAATCGTTGCTAGACGATGGACCGAAGATAAATTCCAAGATCGATGGAGACTCGCTGAAGGGCTTAGGCATAGCAAGCGTATGCTGGAATCTAACTGGCATACCAGCTGCACCGAAGCCCTCATGCCTTGATTACACAGTGCGAGCTATCATGCGAGTTGGCCTTGACAGCTACTGCTGAGTAGCTACTTGCACCATGTGACCGCATCACGTATGATGCACCATGTGACCGCATCATACGTGATGCGGTCACATGGTGCAAGTAGCTACTCAGCAGTAGCTGTCTAGGCCAACTCGCACGATAGCTCGCACTGTGTAACCAAGGCATTAGTCTTAGTAAAACGAACCTCAGGGCAGTGACAGGCCTTATAACCGGTCATCGCACCCTACGGAAACATCTGTATACAATAGGGATATACACACAAGACCCACTATGCCGCCTCTGCAACGGAGATGAAGAATCAGCCTCGCACGTTATTTTCGAATGTCCCGCTCGTATGAGCTGGAGACAAAACTTCTTTGGGGCTCAAGCTACCAGTATGGGTGCACCCAAAGTAAACCTGGTTAACTTTCTTCTTAGCCTTTTACGTAGGACAGAACTCATAACCTGAAACTTTCTTGCTTAGATGGGAAATACAATAAGCCAGCAGGCTGCAGTATTGGGCGCTACCAGCCCAACCTATCTCAGTGCCATATCCATCCATCCATCCATCCGTTCCAGATTCCCCCGGCACGTCCCCTTGAAGATCAGTACCACTTTGGAGCTTGCCGTTTAACAGGACGAACCTCTCTCGATCCTGCCAAAGAGAAAAAAAGAGCGATCGCTCGTTCCCCGGTTCCCTTTATAGCTCTCGTCCACGTGTCGTTGCGAGCGCGGTCACGATCCCTCCTCGGCCCTCGTTCGCGTGTCGCTGCGACCGCGATAACGATTGATTAGCCGAGGAGAGGGCTGTGGTGGCGCTCATCATCGGCCATTTATCGTCTTCGTAATGAATATACGGACCGGGTGGCAAGATAAATTACAATACAGGGTGGCACAAAGCTTTTTACAATATTCAACGTAATTCCACATATTTTATTAATGATTGAAAATTTTATTTAATGACTGAAATTACTAAAAGCGTCGTGGAGACTGGTAATACGTTACGCTACGCATGGATACGGGGGGTGTTTTTTAGAACGTCACCAGCTTTACCCTATTTTTTCCGAAGTTTGGCCATTGTGTCTAAACTTTCAAGCTTAGGTAGAACTGTGGAGCTATTTAATTTGATAAGTTAGAATCGCTGGGTGAATTTGGCACCACGTTTTATGGTGCTTCCTCGTTCCAAAGCAAACTATCAAGGATACCTTTTTTGAATGAATTATTATAAAATTTATTTCATTCAGTCATGAAAAATTAAATACAAGAGAGAGAGAGAGCCAGAGGTCTTCTATTCTCAACTTTTACAGTTAAAGGAGCAACTTCAGTAAAAGCATTGTCACAGTTGTATTAGACTGGATTGGATAGCTTTGGGCCTCTTACTTTTATCTACATAGTCAACATCTTCCTGAAATGACTTCAAAAATGTACAGACTTATAAGTTAGTATTCTCCAATGCCATGGGTCTTTATTGCAGCGCCTGTAGTAGCTTATTTCAATCAATTTCCTTCGCATTTCAACAGCTTACATGATTTTCCAAATCCACACTGACTTACATCGAACAAATTCATCCTGAAATACCAAAAAGCCAACGCACAAAAATAAAAAACATAAAAAACAATACCATTAACGTGTAGACCCGAATAAACCAAAACTCACCAGAAGACATCATCATTGCCCAAGACAGCCTAATGCATATTTAAATTTCATACGTATACGGGTAGGCTCCATTAATAATAAATTTTCTCCAAATAAATATCATGTCATATGGCTGCGGCCGCGGCTTGTGGTTTCAGGAAATTTACCACCGAGATTTCTGCCGTGCGCGACAATCCTGACAAATTTTCTGTCGCGTCATCATACGAGTACCCTGTTTCGACGACGGCGATGAATTTTCGACGGCGTGTTGTGTCGTATGAGCGCACCGTTATACGCGAGTATCCTTTTTGGAAGTAGCTGAAACGTGACAGGCATACAATGAATTATTTACCTAGAAATATCCAATTCGCCGCCTCGCCCCGCATTTAGGAGTCGCGGCAAAAAGTGGTGAGGTTGCAGGGAATCCTCTTGGAGTTCGTAATCGGTATACTGTAGTTTGTATAACTACATCGCCGAAATCCCGGTGAAATATTTTTTCATTGGGATGTGTGTGTGGCAATCGTATGTATTTTCACTTCGTTCTGATTGTTTCCTTGATAGATTTATATGATTCTAAAAAATGCGAATGGTGTTTTTTTGTAAGTTCGCACACACTGATTGTGCAGGGATGATTTACCACGTTTAGAAATACAAGTGAGTACCTACCCTTTCAAATAACGTCGCTTTCGCACACTCATGTGCCTCGGCACTGTCTCCACAACATCCTTTTGCAATTATTTAACATCTTGACATGAGAAAGATTTACAATCTAATTGAAAAACGTCTGTCCTTGAACGAGAGAGCGCGCGAGCTTATGGTGTGTAAGACATGTGGATGTCAGAGTACTAAGCATGCCGCACTTGGCGCAAAAAAAAAAAACTGAAAAGTGCCTGACTTGAAGCATCAACAAGATTTTCAGAAAACGATATAATTCTCGACAATGCAGAAAGTGTATTAAAGCTGTTCTGGTGTCGAATTAGAATTTCGTATCTCTGAATCATTTATTTGCAATTTTGAACGATTGGTTATCCTTATAATCGTGAAGGTAGATTGCAGATTGCCTACAGACTCGTAAAACATATAAATTACCGAAGAGCTTTGTGCTGAAGTCGAGGGAACATCGTGACTTCTTGTTTTTTGGCAGTCAAAAATAAGAATGATTGTCTGGGAGATTTTAAAGGATTTCTAAGTGGAGGAACGATTTCCTTACACATTCAAGGAATTAAGAGATTATGTTGCCAAGTGCATCCCTCTTTTTTTGATTTCCTGTCTCTAACAAGAATAATGTTAGTAAAAGGGAGGCACCCGTATCCTTTTTGGTAAAAAAAGTATTAAGATGGTAGCGGAGTGCACAATGCCCGAAAGAAAGCCTACAAGTAGTTTCATCTCTGTTCTGCACAGATACTAAATATTTTAGTAGCTGAAAGAGTACACTAGATCCTCGGCAATTCGTATACCAAGTTAGTCAATCCAGTAGCACAATCTAAGGCACGGCGACCAGTTACCAATCACACCTCTTGCCGCTCTCCATCTCATTCAACAAACGGGTCTCAGGACCAATGAATATAAGGGATGAACCCACTCATGCTAGTTCGTCCGCATTTTCATTTCCACCCACACCTCTGTAACCTTAAGTACCCAAACACTTCAGCACTCACAACGTGTTCGGCCTTAGACCCATTCGTTAACCAAATGATGCTTCTAATATCAATACACGGGCTGTCGTTAGCCCATTCCGCCCGATCCGTGATGTGAAAGACAAATTTCCTGCCGAAGCACAGTCTTTTTGATCTAATATTAGCCCAGGAACCTGTTGTAGAAGGTAAATATGTGCTGATACGAGTATCAGACGATAAATGGATTTAAAGAGCGCTTATAGGACTGGCAACTGGCACCCGTATGAAAATGTGCAGCGGCGTAAGTACCCAGGCATGTGCACCATTTTCTGATGAAACCGATCCAGGGGAGTGCGTGTTCTCGAGAAATTTGAGAATATCCTTGTAAAAAAAAAAAACTCCGTTAAAATTAATTTTGGAGAAGGGTTTCTTAAGGCAAGCGGCAACAGGCAAGGATCTAATTTATGCACACTGTTTCATTTTCCCTTAAATTGCTTTATCAATGTATTATAATCCGTTAGAATGCGTCTGTACATGTCCCACTCCCCGCAGGGGGGTCGGTGTCCTTGTGACATCAGCCAGAAATGGCTGTATGTAGTGGGACAAAGATTTTTGGTGAGTTGCGCCACCACGGACCTAGCAGTGCAAGGGGGCCCCTGGTACAGTTGATACGCCATGGCGAGGATATATACAAAGACCATTCGGGCGGTAACGTTCCCGAGCTCCTGAGTTCTGTACGGGTGGCTCATGGCGTGACCTACCTCCTCCCATGACTTACGAGAGGGAAGTCACTAAAAGCCAAGCACGATTATGGTGTCCTCTGGTGGGGGAGTGCATCTTATGGAAATCGTGTGAGCTTCGGGGTTGACGGCTTCGCATAACCCGAGTCCTGAAGGGGCTAGTTAGGGAGAACGGCCTTGGTGGTAAATGCCTACGCGCCTATATCTAGCTAGTTTGTGGATTGATGACCACACTGCCCGAGTCGCATTGCTGACTAGTAAACTGAAGGTGCCACCTGGATGTGAAAAGCAGCGCTACGTGTCTACACAGGCTCGTAGTCACAGGTCCAACGAGCCTGGGATGTGCATGTCCGAATTCGACGTAAGGCTTAACCAATAGGGGGCCGAAGGAGGATCACACCTGCTATAGAGAAGTCTATAGCGAATAGTGAACTACGGGGATGGGCGTGCCCAGGGGACCATGGTCCATACCCATCAAGGTGTTGGCCTCGTATTGGCTGGAGGTTGTTACCCAAGTCATCCAGCTAGTGATGCAACCCCGGGGTTGGGTTCCTGATGGTGTATGCATACGCCGGACGGAGAAATCCCCATCTGACAACAACACCTTGTCAGTAAAAAGCCGAAGGTACAAACATTTAGCGGGACCGGGAGATAAAGGCCGAAAGGCTAGGTGCTCCCCTGACGGTATACCTCGTAGATGGTTTGCTTGAACATCTCCCACTAACTACAGCGCTTGAATGAGTTAAATAGTCTCCTGATCTGGGTCCGTTTTTGATCGAGAATACCATTCCACCAGGGGACCTTATATAATGTTAAGGTTAGGTTATAATGAAGGAACTCTCTTGGTAGGCGAAGATTGATCCGCAGCGAGCTCCCCGTCACAGGGGATTCACAGAAGAGCGAGAAGGCATTAACTGTGGAATGGATCAGGTCTTTGAAGAATTTCCAGTTTGTTTTTCTGGGAAACGTGGATGTGAACTGAAGCACTGGGCTCCCTGCAAGGTTGAATCTGATGTAATTACCTGTGATATGACAGGGACTCCTCGCTTGAAAAATGCCAGTCAGAGATGAACTCCAATGTCGGTCCACTGGGTAAGAGTAACGACAAGAGCCTCCTTCCGTGCCGCAGTGATGAAGGTGGGCTTGCCCATTGTTTTTTTTTTCTTGACAAAAAGTGAAAATGTTTCTTACCTCGCTTATTAACGCCCTAAACAGTGTGTTGGGCATTTGCGTAAAAATCAATAATCTCTCAGGTGGAATAGAGTCATCTCCGGTTAGCGAGTAGAGAGACGCAATAACTATTTCCTTATTACCGTACCTAGTATAGAAACCTTAACCAAAGCGGCTGCTAGATCTCTGCAAATCAAGTTTGTTACCGACAATACATAGTGACGTGATTGTCAAGAACGAGATATTAGCGCTATCGTGGATGTGTTAGCTGCGAAAGTCATCCACAGGATGGCCGAGTCTCCAGGTACGCCTGAAGTACCTTGACGGTAGTCGTCTTGTTGCGATACGTTTTTACTGCGATGTTAGTTCCCTCTCCTATGTTCGCTCTAGGGTAAGGACGATTCGCTGTCACTGTGACGATTATGCGCTGCCAGCGTGCTATACTCTCGGGTTGCTCAAGTTAAGAGCAGGGCCTCTCGGGTGTCGATCGCTGGGCCTCGGTCGGAGGCCGCTAGTGAGCTCCGATTGACGTAGGTTGCTGAATCTCGGGATGACGATGCTATGAGATTTGGAGGGTGGGTTGAGCATGGCCTCGTTTCGTGGATGGAACACAACTCTGGCTGGTAGAAATAGTGGGCCCTCGACTTGAGATTGTTGTTTTAAGGGCCTTAGTGTTCAACGTTTTGTGAACACGGACTTCGAAGTCTGTGATTTGGGCATGACACTTTCTGCCATCGACTGTCAGGTTCACCTGCAACAACAACTTCCAATTGATGGGTTTCAGCTTCGTAGATGATGCCTCGTTAATTGCAAGGACGAGGTGGACCAACTGGCCAGCATTTTTTCGATTGTGAACTATCCAGTACTCTATCGAGAGCCAGTTTTGCGCTTTTATGGAAGTGAAAATGTCTTCGGTCTTTAGCTCATTTCGTCTGGGCAAGTACCTCCGAAAAGTGTGTAACTTGGGAAAATTACCTTCCTCGGCCATATTATAAACCTACATTTTGCGCGAATGTGCTTTTCATTAGTTATGACCCACTCAGCAGTGGAGGCTGGTGGTGGCAGTTGGTGTTCCTTAGGACTGTGCTCCTTGGTAATGTTCAGGATGGCATTCTGTATCTGAGTCATTGATCATTCGAAAGGGGGGTTTCGAAATCTAGCGGGCGAAAAGCCAGCAGGAAAAAACTCCCTGGCTATACGTAGGTGCGTCTGTGCACTCTTTTTACCGTTTAGTAATGGCATGAGCCGAGGATCGCTCATCCGCAGACTCTACAGCCTGTTCCTTTTTGGCATCTTCAGCAATGATTATTCTATATCTGCAATTTCGCGCGGATGAACATCTCGGGAAGCTCGGATCCACCAACAGCCGCACGGACAAAGGAGATCCAGAAGTGGTCATTGTCAACTCCATGTACGTCCAAGTCAAAACAGTAAGTAACTGTGCCGACAGGACAGCGTCATCTCCGACTATTCGAGAGATTGCACTGCTGCACGCTAGTAATATCCTCAATTGTTTCAACGGAGGAGGTGTAAGGTTTTTCTCGTCCAGAACTCTCTATCCTGAAAATTGTTGTAGCATAGTTTCTACGGAGGAGGATCCGCTGGGTGTAATATCTGGAAATTTCACAAATGCCTGAGAAAAACGATTACCGACGACTTCACCTGTTGCCGCCGAAAGTCTTGATTAAAACTGCAGGTCGACTAATATCCACAGTCTGCTGTACTCTTATGGGCGACCTACGATAAAATTCAAGCTGCCTAAAAGCACTATGCAACAATAAAAAATGTTTGCAACTCTAAATTAACCACTACGCTGTGCACTTTTTTATAAAATATCCTTCTCTTATCTATTTCAAAACACTGTTCCCTGCTTTCTATAGAACGAAACTCAACACCATCGCTGCCAGTTCCCATATATCCTTCCTGAAATAATAAAATGATCACAACTTTTCAACATTTTTTTTTATCGCAAATAATTTAGTTTTGTTAGTACATGCTCGTATCCGGCAGGATAATAGTCCCACAACCCTCACACACACCTTTTTCGTGAATAAATCGCACCAAACGGAAAAAAGGATAAAACGCAACGACAACTATACGACTGTCAAAATGAATTGGAAGGATTCGAGAATTGTGTATTTTATTCAACTATATGTATTCGCGAGTCCTGGACCCTGGAGTGTACACATTTTTATGGCGACAGCCAGGCAAAAAAATGGATTAAATCGCCATTTTCGCTATCTATTCATGACAACGACATAAGAGTGCATCGCATAGTGCAGAGCTCGTGTTTGCATATTTTATCCGTTGGACCTATACAGTAGCGTTGCCCGTTGCATTGAGTTATGGCCAGCTTCTGTTATTGTCAGGCGGTGGTCCTTTTGTGTGTTTGCAATAGAGTATGGAGAGACGACAGCGTCACGGTTGGAATTCGACGACGAGTGTGATGATGTTGGCGCCACATCGTATCGGGAATTGGGTCAATTTTTTTTACTGTTTTGTTAAAGAATTTAATGAGAAAAAAATAAGGCAGACAATTGATCAATTGACAAATTTCTAGGGGTTATCTGGTATGTTTTACAATTCTAACCAACTTCATTTGTTTGACAATTGCAACTAACTTTGTGTATGTGCAAGCTCTAACTTCATAGCATATATCTATGTTCTTTTTGTTCTCTTCCGGTTTGTGACATGACAAGACATGTAAAAAAATTTTAGTCTCGCTAAGTGCAGTTATTTTATTCAAATACGCAACAAATTTTGATGTCAGAAGTGGGATAGCTTCAAAATGGCAGAGCTACCCGACGATTTCTCCAAAAACTTCTCAACAGCAATTGCCGTTGCATTTCAAACGAGCTCAGCAGCCAATCAGCCAACAGATGTAAAGCCGCCTTTTTCGATGCACTATCGATGGAACAACACTCGGCGATTATTTCCAAAGGTTTGACTGGGCTTTACAATTGTCGAAAATCCCAGAAAATCAGCACACCAACTACGCACGTGTTCACATGAGATCCGACCTCAAGAATGCGCTGAAATTCCTATTATCCCCGCGACTTCCCGAAAATGCCCAGCGGAGGGTTCTCCGAAGAATCTTCGGAGCCGTTCGTGATCGAGGTGAATGGCGCATCCGGTACAACCTTGAGTTGTATCAGCCGTCTGATGAGCTACAGGTGTCGAAGATCGTGAAACTGCAGCGATTGCAATGGGCGGGACATGTACAAAGGATGTACGATGATCGCATGCCCAAAAAGGTGATGAACGCGCAACGAGTGGACGGAGCCAGATTGCGTGGACGACCGAGAGCCCGATGGGAGCATTCTGTATGTGAGGACGCCCACCAGATGCTAGGCTTTCGGAACTGGAGGACAAGGTCGCGTGACCGCAACAATTGGAGGTTTTCAATCCAGGCGGCCATGGCCCGACGTCGGGCTATCGTGCCATAAAGAAGAAGAAGAAGAAAATAGAGAAACTGAAAATCTTTTGAAAATTTTCTTCAAACAATTTTACACTCTTTGGAAAATGTTAAAACAACAAGATTTTATAAATTATTAATTAGTCACCACTCTCTGAGAATTTATTTCGGACAGTTGATCAAAACACAATAGCACAGTGAATATCTGTATGTTGTCCAAAACACCCTTGAGTGCCTAAATTGATCGCTAGCATGAACAAAGTTGGGATATTAAGGTGGCTAAAAACAGACAAACATTTATTGTTATGTGGTGGAACAAATGTTTCCAAATGGTAAAGCTGAATAAGCTGCACCAATTCACCTCAAAAACCCGTCAGCATATTGTTTGTAGAATTGAGAAGAAGATTTCTTAGACTTTAGTTCAACACCAATCTTTAATTTTAGCGCTTTTGTGCCGATACATTGTGTCTCTTTGACCTGGTCGCGTCGCGGGCCGCACAAAACTACTTGATGCGCCGCATGCGGCCCGCGGGCCGTGAATTTGACATGTCTGCACTAGAATAATAAACGGAATATGTACATTACATATATGTATGTTTAAAAATATATAAAATAAATTATTCTTAATTTTTAATATAGTGCAGTATATGGAGTACTAATTGCTCCTTTAGCCAAAATATTGAGGGGACAGTTGCCCCCGCTGACCCCTGTTCCGGCGCCATTGGTAAACCGCATTTTAGTATTTTACTCTGTGCAGTCAAAATATCCCATTTCAGGCCTCCAAATAGAAAAAAATAGAGTAAGGCTATTTTTTGTGGTTTTTAAATCAGCAGGCTCCCAGAAATCTAAGACTCATTTTGCTAAAAAAGATTTTGACCGAAAAGGTCCCAAAAAGGATACTCTTTAATTGTTGACCGTAGGTCAGCATGTGGGGTATCAAATCAAAGAAGACGTCGAGTACATTGCATATCCGGTGTTTGTTTCCTGTTTCAAGGACACTAAATGGAATAATTCGGGCTTAAATGAAAAATTACGGCTTTAAAAACATGTATATACGAGAAACACGAAAATTTTCCGTTGGATCCCAATTTTCTCCTGTGAGGGTCCTTGAAACAAGTCATAAACGCTTCATATGGGATGTACTCGACGTCTTCTTTGATATGACACCCCGCATGCCCACGTTCGATCAAGGTTTGTATTTAGTGCCATTTTATGTCCTTTTTGAAAGCTTTCCGATCATTTTTTTCTTAGCAAATTTAATGGTAGAATCTTAAGCTATTATAGATTCGGAAAAGTGAGAAACGTAGTGACAATTTGAATTACTCTTGTAATTATGGCTTTGGAAAGATACATGGGAAACACGGTAATTCTCCATTTAATCTCGATTTATTCCGTTGAGGGTCCTTGAAACATGGAAAAAATACCGGATATGTAATGTACTTGACGTTCCCTTTGATTTGATACCGCACATGCCGACCTCCGGTTAAGGATTAAAGAGTATCCTTCATGGGCGTAGCCAGGATTTCGGTCAGGGGGGGGGGGGGGCAAGCCCAAAATTTTTTCAACATCATGATTTTTTTAGGAGTTGAAATTTCCGGTCGCAGAAATATTGTTAGCAAATTTTAGAGTCGCCTGGCTTGTGGTTGGAATGGTTCACAGGGTCATGGATTCCAGACTCACCGTGAACGTATTCATTTTATGGTGTTTTTCGAACTCACGACCTACGTGCAGCGCCCGCCCTAAGCGAGGGCAAGCCGGGCGGTCGCCCGAGCCGCCAAATTTTAGGGGCGGCTCTTTGGCCAGCGCTCGAATAAAAAAAAAGATTAAAAAAGCCGAAAGAAAAAAATCAATATCAACTTCGATTAAGTGCTGCATTTAGAATCCTAAAATGCTAAGTAAGCCGCGCAAATTTTACGTCTGTGATGCTAGCACCCGCCCTACTTTCGAAAAGTGGGACTATCCGCTCAGTTATGCGCTAACTAAGTTATTCTTTGGAAAAAAAACATATTAACTGGAGAATTACTTGTATGTGCAAATTTCGTCCTACGATTTAACATTCATTTCATTTTATTTTCACCAGAATTAAGGACCCTATTAAAGACCCTAATTTTTGCCTAATTTTCAGAGGACGAAATTATAGCACGCAATTCATTATTGCGATTTGATTGATTTCCGGTTTCCGCAAGATGATATCTCCCGAAGAAATTCATATGAAATGAGAAATTGGGAGTCAAATAAGCGCTGAAAACATTAAGGCATTTAGAACAGACTCCTCTGTGAGAAATGTTATTCACAATATTTTTTGGAGTTGTTTTCCATAATTTCCATCGACCCTTCGAGCATTTTGCAATTCAACTTCAATTCGCTAAACCTTCGCATGAATCGACTACTTAAATTGGTTCCCATTGCATTGATTCATCTAGCATTGGAGAACAGAACTACGAACAAGGTGTTTTGAATTTTCGGAAGATGAGGGATCGAACCAGAGCTTCCTAATTTGTGTTTGGACATGTTATTATCGGAATTTGGCTATAGGCTCAGCCGATTTAACTAGCTCTGACCTTATTCTTTTTAAAAATTCTCGAGATGACGCATTTATGAAAATAAGCCATGCACATTGAAAAGCCTAAAGCAATCCGGCTAATTGAAGTTTTTAGGGATTTTTGGAAAACAACTGCAGAGCGTTAGTAATGAAAACCAGCAAAATTTTTCGGCCCAAAATTTTTGAGGGCAGAGTTTTCTAAAAATGTATTGAGTATTTTACTGGAAAACGAAATTTCGCATCCATTCGCGATTTCTTACATCAAGCTTTAACATTTTGAAACTCCAAACAAACTCTAGAAGGCCTTGCCTAACTGTGGTGCGTGGTGGTGCGCTTAACCCTTCTGTCGGCACCTACTGCAATATGCATATTCTATACCCAATAGGTCTGGCTGGACCTACTGAGAAAAATTTTGTATTTTTTAGAAAAAGTAAAATTTTTATCGATAAAATCATTCTATCAATTCTTCACTGCAATTTTTCAACAATAAAAGCATCAAAATAATTTTTTTAAAGATACTGGAAACGTTTTTAAGGAGATATATTTTGAGGCGGTATTAGTACAAACATGTTTCTCCCTTACTTTCTTCTTTTTTTACTTCGCTATTTCCATTGCGTATATCTAGTAGATAGTTCTATCGAATTTTCTAATTCCAATATCTTTGGGGAAATATTTAGCACTTTGTTGGCAGATTTTACTTCAATATTAGTCTGCAGATTTAGGGAAATAGGTGGAAAGAAATAGGGAATTTTCAAGCGCGAAAATCATTTCATTCTAAATTTTTCGTAAATTTCTTGATCAAATCTATTTAAAAAGACGTTTGTAAGTCACTCATACTTAGTCCTTACTATTAGAAAGGAAATAAAACTGGTTTGAATTTCCTAGGATCAAATCTCAGTTGATTAGGTGATGTTATAAAACGTGACGAAATTAGGCTTACCCATTTTCGAACTTCACGGCTTTTTATAGAAAAATCTCAGAATATTTTATCGTTTATAGTACAAAATGAATTTAAATGACATTATTACATCATAAATAAGAGAATTTAATATTTGCACTTTTTATTTCAAGAGAAAAATGGGGAGAAAAACTATAGGTCTGGCCAGACCTATTGGGTATCAAAAAGCACTATAAATTGAAAATCATCAAAAACATACTCAAAACTTCAACCGATTTTTTAAAATTTTTGCAAAATGCTTCTTAACATATTATTCTAGGATATCATGAAATATGAACTCGCTGCGATTTCATCTTCTATACTTTTTTCACCAAAATATAGTGCCAAAGGTCTGGCCAGACCTTCGTGCCGACAGAAAAGTTAAGAGTATGAATGATAATAATAATAATAATAATAAGCAATTTGGACTTAACCATAGAGGTGGGCACTGCTACCTAAAAGGTATATTGTGCCATAGTCCCTTAATTTAGAAGGTCATCAACCCGTTTGATAAACGCAAGAAGATCCTTCAGAGAGGAGCACCTAATCATACTAGTGCTGAGTAAATCACGTCCAAGGAGTGATCTCCTGGACCTGGCGATCGCCGGGCATTCCAGTAGTAAATGAATGGAGGTTTCGTCTTCCTCCAGGCAAAGGCGACATTGGGTCTCCCTTGATAGACCTATTTTATGAAGGTGGTAGCGGAGCCCAAAGTGCCCCGTAAGAAAGCCTATTAGTAATCTGAGCTCGGTCCTGCGCAGACATTTAATATCGGAGAAGCTGAAGGGGCGCACTAACTCCTTTGTAACTCTTAAACCAGGGTGCGATGTCCAGTAGTTCTGCATCAGGACCGAGGACCAGTTACCAATTACGCCTTTAGCAGCTTTCCAGCTAATTCCACAGAAGGGCTCAGGACCGATGAGTGTGGAAGAGTATGAATGATAGCTGAACAGTGGTTTGAATCCCAATGCGATCATGAATTTTTGTGTTGTTTTTTAAAAAAATGTTCTTAAGTTAGCTGGTTTCACTAATTAAATTGTTTTGGAGCATCAACCATGAGTACAAGCAGTTGCTTCAAAAGGAAAAACCTCTTTGTATCGATTCTACAACAACCAATCTATACATCCAGATCAGTGATTCCCAAACTGAGGGTGCACCCCCTAAGGAGGCGTGACTATTAGGGAAGGGGGGTGCGAACACAATACTCTAAGGTTGGTGTCGTTTATGAATTATGGTTTCCTTCAACAACAATCATTCTGACTCGAACTTCTTCCGAAACTCACCAGGGGTAATCCGTTGTTGTAAAACGTTGCAAATTGCCAACAATTTTATTATCTCCAATTAAAAAAAAAATCGCTGCTAGTAAATGCGTTTGATGATATGGCTGATTGAAATTGACAAAGCTAGCGATTCTAAAAAGAACCGCACTAGTCAGCTAGTTATTGTATGGATAGAATGAATCCTTGGTAAAAATTTTGCGGATTTTGATTGATTGATTGATGGTGACGGCCGAACTTATAACGAAATTAAGCATGCGGAGATCACGAAGTTTAATTAATATGTACTTCTAAAAATTTTCAGTAGTTACAAAATATCGGCTGAACTAACAACTAAATTTTCAAACAATTTAAAATGCGAAAATAGATCCTGAAATATAAACCTATAAAATTAAAAGCATTCCTTGCCAACGCCAATTTTTTCACACCTATTTTCTTGGGAGGCGCCAGGATCAGTAGACCTCGCAAGGAGGCACGAACTGAAAAAGATTAGGAACCACTGATCTAGATAGTATGGATATCTACTATCAATCTGTTTGGTACAGTACCTAAGGGGCGGCAATTTGTCCTCTTGCCCGGGGCGGCGTAAGTCCTAGAGCGGGCGCTGCTACGTGACGGACTATGATGTCGCTCAGATTGAAAACAAGTATCCATTTATGGGGATAAATAACATTGCTGGGCGTGCTGTTGATCTCAACACCTTAACAAAACAGCAGTTTAGATCTTGGAAATTGGATGTCACACACACATCTGCGGCCCTATAGTTTACTGGTGAACTGCCACGCATCTTATTTTTTTTTTTTTTGATAATTTTAGAGTAAAATTTTTAAAATGGAGATGAGAATGATTTTCTTCTGCATTCTGATTACATTCAACTGGCCTCCAATATCTGCCTTTTAGAGCGTAGTTTCTCTATTTTCAGTGCATTTTTTGCATCTCGGACTGCATACTCCACTTGCGAAATCAGTTTGTTTCGTCTGTTACTTTCATCTTAGCAAAGTAGCATCGTTAGAATATTTATGAATCCTTTATTGATTGAAATACTAAGATTTCCTCTATCAAAGTATTAACAGTGGCTAAATTTTATTGCTGGTATGATTCAGCTAGAAAATAAATTTTGATTTAATAGCTTGAAAGACCCGCTCTGTGGCTCACTTGGTTGAATCGCACTCTACGATACTAGTAATCTAGAGGTTCGGAGATCGAATCTCGGCGTGGTCTCAAATTTCCGTACATGTGCGGATAGGAAATATATAGTGCCTGCAACATTATATACACCTATGGTACTGAGAAGAAAATGAAGAACTTGAAAGACACTGAAATATGAGACCCGTTCTTTACATGGTCCTTAACCCTGGAACGTCATGCTTATTTTTAGTACGGAAAGGTCATGCAACGTCGATTCGACGGCGCTCTACTTTGACGCTTCATACAAATCACCCTTTCTCAAAATATTTACAAAAGCTGATTTTCAATCGTAAGTTTATTTAGAATGAAAAAACATGGATTTTGGAGCCGATTTTTAATGAGTTCGAAATTCAATCTTCCTATAATGAGGAAGAATTTTTAGCCATTTTCCTGATTGAGATGAAAAATAATGAGAATTGTCACGAAAAATGGGATAAATTTGATGATGCGTACACCCAGAGAAAAACATCCCATAACCTGTTAATGGGACTCCTATTAACTTTTCGCCTCGGCTATTTTAAACAAGTTAATAGTTTTATCCTATTAGTTTAATGAGATTATAAACCATTGAATTTCTAATAGGACGTACATTTAAGACTTATGGGATTATCTAATAAGATTGATTCAGATTTACAGTTAGTTGCCAATATTTTAAAACGTATGCTTATGCATTATGATTAGAGGTACGGATATTTAGCAAAAAAAATGAAATTTCGCATAAACGATTTCTGAATATTGGAAATTTTGCAAAAATTCAATTCAAATGCAAAAATCAATCTGAGATGGAAAAATATTTTCTCTTAACTGATTTTTTGAAAGAAAATTAACTTATTCGTGGAAAAAGTACAAATGGGTGGATTTGGCATTTATTTTTTAAGACAGCAATTTTCGCTGAATTCGCTATTTTGTAAATTTGAAATAGATGCGAATTCGGGACTTAATCATGATTTTCATTTTCATACTCATACTCCTTATATACAATTTTATATGTACAGTGATGGAAAAAAATATTGTTCACCTAAATTTTATTTCAAAAGACCGCGTATACTATTTTAAAACGGCGTAAGATTTTGTTTAACTGGTTTATTAGTTCAATTCACACATGTAGTGATTTTTTTAATTTTATTTATTTAATAATGGTCCATTTTTGAACACTGGATTCCAACTTGTTTTTACTAACGTTCAACCTTTTCCTATTTAAACCCATTTCTTCACTGAAATGAATAATCAACATATCTCCTGTCGTGTTATTGAGAAACGGTATTTTCAAAGGGACATCCTATAAAATTTATATGAAATAACTATTGTCCTAATAAGAAAAAAATATTGTTTTAATAGGGTGCCCCATTATCCATATTATAGGATAAACTATAATTTCAATGGGAAATCATATTAATTTAATGGGATGTCCTTTTATTGGGGCAATAGGATAACATGATTGCATTCATAGGATATCGTTTAACATTAATAGTATAATATCACATTGATTTAATAGTTCGAGCTAATTACTTTAATGATGTTCCATCACATTGAATTAATGGTATCCTATTAACCCAATAATGGGATTTTCCCATTGACTAAATCCAATGGGATAAAATGGCTAATTCCTATTGGTTTAATGGGATTTTATTTCTCAGTGTAGTCGATTCGACAAAACATGACCTTCCAGGGCTAACAAAGCAAAAGCTGTATACCATTTGTCACCCTTTCAGATGAAAATAAGATGAATTCCGCTAACTTGCCGAAGGGACCTAACGGTTGAAATTGTGTACTCGAGCTCAGAAGCCATGAAATGAAACAGGAAATATGGGATCCACGCAGCCATAGTAGCACACTCACAAGTGTAATGTGTTGGCTGGTACGCAGCTTGCTTCAGTTACGAGAGGGCACTCGCTGTCATCTATTTGTATCCGCCTCCTCCTGCAAACTGCCCCAATCATGGTTTCTCCGGCAGCATTTGGAGAGGTGTGAAAGACATCTGCGCCAGCAGCAGACAATTTTTGAAAATGTTGTATAGTGCAGCGATTTTTTTACTGCATCGATAAAGATTTTTTTACCATCTTCATCGACCAGGGGGGGGGCGACCGCCCCTCCCTGGCTACGACCATGGTATCCTTTTATGTTCTTTTTGGGACTTTTCCGATCAATTTTTTTTTTGATGGAGCGCACTGATTCAAAAACCATAAGAATTAGCCTTACTCTATTTTTTTTCTATTTGAAATGCTAATATGACTGCACTACCATAGATGAGCACTTCAATAGAATCTAATAGGTGCTTCAGGGTAAACGTGATATGCTTGAGAGGTCCTAAATTACTTTGATTGTATCATGTACACCACATACTCACTTACGTATATATGCCTGCTACGTTAAACCTTTTGGGTGAAGTACGTATACGAGTACAACCGTAGGACACTCTGTACAACATTAATTACCTCCTCCGTTCATATTATTACATTAAAATCAAGAGAATATTGAAAATGCCACATTACCGTTATCCCATAATGAATCCGTACACAGGAGTCACGAAGCACGCGTCCTTTTCATCTTTCAAGTCCATTCCGAAAGTCATCTTTATGTAAATAGATTTTCTTCCGTAACGCAGAAGGTGTGTCTGTCTGTATGGGTAAGCACAAAGTATACATAGTCCATAAATCCGTTATCATACAAAGCTTTTAGTCGAAGGTAAATAGTCATCAATAGCCTGAAATCCGATTTATTACGTCTTCCGTCACTAACTATGTACTATCCTTTCGACTTAATTCCAAAGTGTCTATTAGCTCTTAAGGAACTTGGCATTTGCACAAGTGAAATTGACGTAGCTCTCTATGGCTTCCAGGTAAGATTTACTTCAATGAAATTTATCAGATATAGATGTCCGGACGTAATCAGATGAAGCAGGGAAAGGGTTCGTCTTCGTGCAAAAGGTAGCAAACCGACTTCGAGACATTAAATGGGTGGAGATGAAGTGGTCAGGATATTCATTATATGTATTTGTAGGATCTGATCTATGTATATAAACTAGAGTCATTGTTCGATATTCTGCTATTTTCATGATAATTCGATTACATAAGCGGATTTTGACGAGCGTTTCGAGTTACTTTCCAGAAGACTTCATCTAATGGTCGATTTCTCTGGAAATTTACGACTGATAAAAGGCCATGCTACTCGTATATAGTGTCGGCCATATGCTTCCCTGGTTTCAAAATACAAGCATAATAACTTGAAGATGAAATTACTGAATTTCGCACATTAATGTCTGCCGGCCAGGACATTTAATCTCCACTCCAACAAGCTGTACGTTTATCGTAATATCGATTGACCGAACAAACACTGCATAGTCATACTCATAGTCATAATCATCACTCGGCTACGCTTTTCCATTATAAACTCATAACCGCAATGGTTCATAAATCACCCCATTGCACTCAAATTACCCGCATAACACAAGGTGTGTGTTGTACTATTTGAAATACTCCAGGACATTACGTAGTACTCCTACCGACGAGAAGTTGGAAGCTCGCATAGCAGATCAGTCATATAGCTCCCATAATTCTTTGCGCCTAATTTAATTTTATTACATCTCGAAACATTAACTGGGTATATACCCGAATACATTACGCACAATTTTTACCCACTCCCCACTGAATTGCTTCTACTGCCATTTAGCAGACTACGTCCATCAGGACTCGGCTTGGTGTATCTGACATAAACGAACGAGCATCGAATGCTGCAGCTAATTCGAAGAACTTTTCGGAAAATTTACATCATTTTATGAAGTCTGCCCCAGTTGAGTCTCTATATTGCCAGTCAGGGCTGGGCTAATTGATCCGCGGCCGCTTTAATATAAATAAATACGTGAGTCGAGCGTTATCCTGTGGAGGTGTATAATTCAGTTATCGACCAAAATTGCCGATGACATTTGAAATTTTCCACCAAAAATTGTAGGTACGGAGTACGCCTATTCACGGCATTGAACGTTGGGAGATTTATGTCCATTTTTGCAGCATGTGTGGGCTGTAAAATATCCTGTCGCAGTACTCATTGATATGGGGAATCGGAAAAATGTCAGAGTCCTCAGTAAATTACTCATTATCTGCTTTATTATGTATTCGATGCGGAGAACACCTAGAGGACGTGTTATCGTGGATATAGACAGGAAATATATTTTTTTTTTGTAGCGAAGTTTGCACGAGTGGTGGGCGGTACCATGCCTTATTTTATTTTAAAGCTCTATCACGGCAATAAAAAACAAACACCCCTGTACAGTGGAATGTAAAGTAAAATTTTAATTTGTGAATTGATTTTAATATTGTAGGCCAGTCAATTACCGATTTTAGGTCGCAAAAAATTGCTCGGGTCTGGTTTTTTTGGGATATTGTTAGGATAGATACCAGAAGTGTACCACTAAGTTTGCAACTTCGAAAAACCTGTGCTAACCCCGTGACCATCAAAAAACCTCAAAATTTTCGGACTTTTTTCATATTTTTGTTTGTAATTTCTAAAAGGTGCTTCCTACAAGTAAGTCGTCCACTGCACTTTTAAAGCTAAGAAAATCTTCTTTAACTTGAGTGTAACTCCAGCTTTGTAGGTGCAAAGGATCCCAAGATACAGCACTTTAAAAAATGCGATTTTTTTGTAAAAAAGTCCGAAATTGTATTTTAGGAGATTTGTATGACAGCCCTATGACGTAATGTTCCGATTCCATCCATTCCTAGATATGTTTTGAGGCTTTACTAGGAACACATTTGGGTGAGGTTTGGTTAAGATTGGTTCATAAAGTTTTTCTTAGAAGAACCTGATTATCAGGGGTTGGTTTGTATGACAGCCCTATGACCTAGTGTTCCGATTTCATCCGTTTCTAGATATGTTTTGAAGCTTTACTAAAAAACACATTTGGGGGAAGGGTGGTTAAGATTGGTCCATAAAGAAAAAAGTTTTTCTTAGAAGAACCTAATTTCCAGAGGTTGGTTTGTATGACAGCCCTATAACGTAGTGTTCCGATTTCATCCGTTCCTAGATATTTTTTTAGGTTTAACCAGCAAAATACTTGGGTGAAGTTTGGTTAATATTGGTACATAAAGAAAAAAGTTTTTCTTAGAAGAACCTAATTTTCAGCGGCAGCCCTATGACCCCATGGTCTGATTCCATTCGTTCCGACATATATACAGCTAAGGAACTGGTTAATAACTTCATGTCACATGACTTTCTCTGTAAAATGCGCATTTAAGCCGATATTCAGCTCGGAACATGACTGAAATTACAATTTGGGATCCTTTGCGCCTACAAAGCTGGGGTTACACTCAAATTAAAGAAGATTTTCTTAGCTTTAACAGTGCAGTGGACAATTTACTTGTCGGAAGCACCTTTTAGAAATTACAAACAAAAATATGAAAAAAGTCCGAAAATTTTAAGGTTTTTTGAGGGTCATGGGGTTAGCACAGGTTTTTCGAGGTTGCAAACTTGGTGGTACACTTCTGGTATCTATCCTAACAATATCCCAAAAAACCAGAGCCGAGCAATTTTTGCGACCTAACGCCTTATTTTTCGGTTTATTGACTGGCCTATTGGTTGAATTTACAAAAGAAGACGGGGCGCAATAACGCGCCTTATAACAAAACATAACTTGAGAATCCTAAAAATGGATAATGTTGCGTATTTGAATAAAATGATTGCACTTAGCGGGACTAAAAGTTTATTTCACGTGTCTTGTCATACGCCATTTGGCCAAACATCGGAAAAATTAGGGGAAAGCTGGATTTTTGCATGAGCTTTCCTTTCGAGGTCCTAAACAAGACCCTAAAAGTCCCCGTTTCTACGAGTGTCGCTAGCGGTGCTACAGAGGGTCAAAGACCCTCGAAACCAGGTTAACGGTAGCATATAAAAAAATGGTGTATGGCAAATTTGAAGCTCTTATGCTTCTTCACTAAACGATGGAAATACCGAATACGTTCGGGAACTCCTAACGGTGCCAGGAGGTCTAACGGTATTTTTAACAAGGTTTCAAGAAAATAACTCGTACTAAAAACTTTTGTATGGAAATTTTTAGCCTCTAGAGTTCTGAAGCAGCCTTAAGGGCGCCACGGAGGTTCAAACCTTAAAAATGGTGCTTTTTTTTAGGGTTTTTCGTGAATGGCGGCGTGACCGGGGAGTGTGCTCTATGGTATTCTAGGAGAAATTTGTAGCTCCTGCGGCTGTTAGTTAGACGCCAAAAGTCCCCAAAGATGAAAGCCCCCTACCGAAGTTATGAGGGTCCAAACATTGAATTAAGCAGTTTTTGGGGAATATCTTTATAAGGGTAACGTGCACCGAAAACTTTTATATATAAGGCGAATTTGTAGCCTATACAACGCTTAATTAAATATCCGACTTTCAAATTGATGCGTGTAATGCTAAGGGCGCTATGAAGGCTCGAACCGTACAATAACGGTACTTTCCGTTATTTCGTGAATTTCTTGATAACGGGAACGCATTCGGGATGGAGGCCTGTAACAATTTGTTGTTTCTCTAACTTCAAATTAAAATGTCAAAACAACTCATCTCTGCGAGCACCCCTAAGGAATCTATGAGGGGTCAAAGTTGAACGAAAAACCGTTTCTCGGAAATTTTATAAAAACGGGAACCTCTTGAGAGAACCAATCTGAAATAAATTTGTAGCTCCTTTGGCTGTTCGAAAGACGCCAAAGATATTCCCCAAAAACTGCTTAATTGAATGTTTTAACTTCGTTAGGAGAGCTCCCATCTTTGGGAACTATTGGAGTCTAACTAACAGCCGCAGGAGCTACGAATGTCTCCTAGAAGACTATAGAGCACACTCCCCGCTCTTAGCGCCATTCACGAAAACCCCAAAACACCTTTTTTTTAGGGTTTGAACCCGCATAGCGCCCTTAAGGCTGCACGTGTTGATATGAAATTTGGCCACTTTCTTCAGAACTCCAGAGACTACAAATTTTCCATACAAAAGTTTTTAGTATGAGTTACCGTTATAGAGATTTTCGTAAAACATTGTTAAAAGTACCGTTGGACCTCCTGGCACCGTTAGGAGTCCCCGAACGTATTCGGTATTTCCATCGTTTAGTGAAGAAAAAACTGGTTTCGAGGGTCTTTGACCCTCTGTAGCACCGCTAGCGGCACTCGTAGAGACGGGGACTTTTAGGGTCTTGTTTAGGACCTTGAAAGGAAGGCTCAGGCTTTCCCCTAATTTTTTTGAAGTGAAATGCCAATTTTCCTGGGGTATCATGTCACAAACCGGAAGAGAACAAAAAGGAAGATAGATAGATGCTATGAAGTTAGTTAAGCTTGTGCATACACAAAGTTAGTTGCAATTGTCAAACAAATTAGGATGGTTAGAAGTGTAAAACATAACTACCCTCGCTTAGGGTTTGAACCAATTAGGCTTTCGATGAGTTCGAGCTGACCTTCTAGGCGTGGATGTTGCGACATCTAGCGATGGACTTGATCTTTGCGATGTTTCACTTCGATTCCGCTGAATATCATTCGGAGAGTAGTTAGTAGCTTCAGGTGGTAACGTTGTTGGACTTGGGACAATCTCTGAAGATGGCGAATTTTGAGGCTGGTGATAACGTAGTATCGGACTTGCAACATCATTAGGTTCCACGTCGGTACTCGAAGGACCGGCCCGTATTTGGTCTACATGGCGTTTGTGCTGGTTCCCGTGGTAAAGGATCTGGTACTGTAAGTCTCCGAGTCTACGTATTACTTTAGCTTTAGCGGGTAGCTCTGCCATTTCGAAGCTATCCCACTTCTGACATCAAAATTTGTTGCGTATTTGAATAACAGAAAGTATTCTAAATATTTTTTTCCTTTTAAGCAAAAAGTCACTGCTTTCCCATTTACGTGACCTCACCTTAAAGAAAGTATCCTAACTTGGACTAAGCAAGCAAACTGCCAGGTATTTTGAGGTTTTCCCCTTCTGCAGACTTAAACTAATCTGATCTATTACAATTTTAACAAAAAAGAAAACGTTTATGTTTTTATAATCGATGCCAATAATGAAAGTTGCTTATAAACAACATTGGCGGCGAAAGGGTTATGACGCGACATGAGAGGTATTGCGGCTAGATAGTCGGGTACATTCATCTTTTGCAGAGCGGCGTGAATACACTCCAAGTTCGCAGAATTCAATGCGTTTTTAACGTCTAAAGTCAGAACAGCGCAACAAGTACTCTTACATAGTGAGTGCATTTAGCGAGCACATATTTTGATATGCTACATATCCCCACCACAAGAAATTGGAAAACTGCTAAGTTTGTGTTCGCTGAATGGACTTGCTACACGAAATGTCAGTTCTCTCTAATCAGCTGATACATCCGCAGACATTGCGGCAATCAAAAATTCAAAAAACCTAAAACTGCACCTTTCTTAATCAAAATACGTCCTCTCATAGCACAATATTATAGCGTTCACTAAAACCTGGTTCAGAAATGACATTTTTCAGCTGAACTGTGAATAAACAATTTCCAGTATTGATGGTCGAGCAGCTGTGCGTGACAGTTGATCGAGCAGTCCAAGTAGCAGCTACACATCTAAATCTAGCATTCCAATTCAACGCTAAATAGGGGAAATTTTCGATACATCGCATGTGGACCGATTAGTGGGTGAGTGGGACGCGGAGGGAGAACACTTTCCAGTTGGTTTTTCCAATATGTGCTCGCTGAATGCACTCAGTGATTCCGTCGCTATAGTAGCTACAGTGCTTGTTGCGGGTACTAGGGATGTCAAAAACGGGACAGTTAGTCCGAAAACCGGTACTTTCAAAACAATTAACCGGTTTATTTTCGGTTTTTTCTTTCTCTGGTTTTAGCCCGGACGGTTGTTTGTTCATCCGGTTAAAACCGAAAAAAAAAAACTCTAAAATTCATACAATTTTTCATATTTTCTTGATTTTTCAGTCAGCAATTCTATTACTTGTCCCCTATAAAAACTTGCGTTTTCAAATTTCAGCCCTTAAACATATTTTCGAACACTCTCCTTATGACTGTAGGGGGCGCCAGAGAAAATTACTTATTTGAAGGGTCAATAAAAACAAAAGTAGGTACTTCATAGTTTTTGTTTTAATTCTTTCTATTTGAGAATACAATCTCCCAACTTTTTTTTTTATACAGTCTTGAAAATGACATCGGTTAAATGGCGACCCCCTTTGTGCATACACTGATTAAGTCGATTTTTGAAGTTCGTCTCCACTCTTTGCAGCATATCAATCGGTATGTTAGCAATGGCGTCGCGAAGGAAAGGTTTTTAGGTGAGGTTTAGGTGGTCGATCGACATAGGCCAGGGATTTCCAATAACCACATAAAAAACCCATGGAACAAATCTCGAGAGCGTCCCGGTCATGGGAAATCGCCTCTCTGAGAGATGAGGTGGTTAGGGAAGAGTTGTCCCAACAAATTTATTCAGCCTCGTGCAGTGTTTGCTATGGCTTCATTTGTGACTGAGACCACACGTCCCTAACGTTCGTGTAAAAAATCCGCGATCATATCCCTAGTGAGCGACCGTTAGAAAAGAAGCTCTCGACGGCGGAGGCCCGCTGCTCTCTACACCAGAGCATGATGGCAACTGACTAGAATGGGAAACAAACTTGGGAACTTCCCCCTCCAGATACGCCCCCTCTAACCCATCTACCCGCCCAACTCACCGCTCGGATTTTTTTTTTTTCAAAAAAGTTAGTTTCTCTGGGCACCCTGTGCATGCATTTTGATTTGATTTTGCATACGATACGAACACCACCATTACGAGTGTGTTTTTACTACAATTCTAAGCAAATCAATGAAAAGACTCGGTTAACCGAAAACCGGAGCCCAATTAAAACCGGACGGTCTAACCGGCTTTGCATAAAACCGAGAAAAACCGAAAACCGGGTTATGGCCCGGTTTTTGACATCCCTAGCGTCTACCGTAGACCGCGCTCGTTTAAAACCGGTTATATATAATTTAATTCTTTCAACACTTTTCCCGTTGTGACGAGTAAAAAAATTGGGCAATAAGAGTTCGGCTCACCTGCAGGCTTACTTGGTTTGGGAATAAGCATCAATCTATGCTTTTTCCATGATTGCGGCCAAGTTCGTTCTTCTAGGCAGGTTCCAAAGACGTCGATGAACTTTCCGGGCGTCGTGAGAATTGCTACCTTCAACGCCCTTAGGGACACTATCAGGGCCTGGTGCTTTACCATCCTCATCCTGGATGTTGCCTTTAGAAGTTCGGACTCTGTAATCGGAGGTGTGATGCCAGTAATCGCTGTAATATTCCAAGTAGATACTGGTGCACTGGTGTTGGAGTTGGTAGAAAAAAAGAATGGTGCACCCGTGTTGGGAAAAAACCGGCCTATAGTTAAAAAACTGGGTAAAAACCGGTGCACTGGTGTCGGAGAAAAAACAGGCACTTGGTTGAAAAAACCGCACAAAAAACCGGTGCAAACCGGGACCGGCCCATGATTGAAAAAACCGGTGCACCGGTGTTAGGGAAAAATCCGGGACCGGCTCATGGTTGAAAACCCCGGACAAAAACCAGGATATCGGTACTTCGAAATATTGGTACCGGTGCTGATTAAACACCGGTTTTAAACCGATGTACCGGTGTTAAGACTAAGTGTCATTGCCGAGAAAAGTTGCGTTGTAAAAATTCCACCCATTCCAGGGGCGTAATTGAATTTTGAGTATTGTGAAGGGAGGTGCCCTTCATTATTTTTGTTCGGCCAGGGGGCCTCAAGTCGGGTTTTTGTTAATATAAAGTGAGTCTAGTTTGGTGGGTACCCATCGCAATCCGGGTCCTCAGAGCGCGGATAATATGCCACCTTTGTTAGTCGGCTTAACCCTTCAGTGGGCGCGCGGGCTACGATTGTAGCCCACACTTTTTTAAATGGCGATCATTTTCAGGATATAAACCGAATTCCTTTGAACTGCTCAGTAGCTGTTAAAATGTTGCTTCTTAATCGAATAAGAATATTTTTGATATTTATTGAGCCTAGAAACTAATATTTTTTTGCGATCAAAGTCCACTGGGCTACAAGTGTAGCCCGTGCGCCCAATCATGTTACTTTTTTGGTATTCATAGATATCCATTAAAATAAAAATATTATTATAAAACATTGTAGAAAATAGCAACAGTAAAGTGTTTGACAAAGAAAAACGGTTTCAAGATAAATCTACAAAAATTCGATTTCTATTTTAACGAAAAACCTGGAGTTGAAGTCAAAGTCATTTCTTACAGCGTGGATATGTTACCTGTTAACATTACTTAATTTATGGATGGACTTTTTATCAATTCTAGCGTAAATATTGCGAGAACAGTCAATATGAATATTGTGAGTAAAAATTCAATCAGTTTAACTTACTATATATTTAGCTTTCTAACAAGAAACTGTACTCCCAGTTTAAAAAATTGTGAATATTGGGTACCCAAAAATGGGCTAAGTTTGAAATTCCACCAACTGGGCATTTTTAACTGCATTCTCTCGCTCAGTGTTCCATTTCGAAGGTTTTTTGTTGATTTCTGAAAATAAAAACTTTTTTGGGGTTTTCATTTTGAAACAAACAACAAATGGGTCCGCGCCTAATGAAGGGTTAAATATTCACGATTTTTCCTGATTTTAACTACCTTTTTTGTAAAGTGTACCCAGGCATGCGATATCCCTTTGAGTTGTAAAAAGACAGTGCAACGAGTGGCACAAACCCCACCCGTATCTTCCAAAACTGAGCTACAGCAAGCGCATGCCGCTGATTGCTCGATGAGGAGCCCTATCTTCGTTGCCTAACCTGCACGGCTGTAGAGACACTGGCTCCGTCCCCTGGGACATCTTCGAATGGCTAAGCACTTTCATTACATACTTCCTAGCACGGTTCTTCCTCGGTGACGTTTTTTATAAGGACTTCAACTATTGTATCGTTTTCTAGGTCGGCTAACAGTGGCTCGTAGAGAACACATTTTTGTATTGTATGGTTTCATTTTAGCAAAGTATGTCTCCAGGATACTGCGACCCTAAATTGTATTTCCTTAGTTTGCACCAGAAAGTTTTCAAAATTAATTCAGATAATTCAATTCCGAGGCTTGCGGATTTTTAGTATGTTGACCTCTTGAATAGCTAGTTATGTGAAAACAAAAGATCTACAGGTGCGCGTGCGTTGCTGACTAAGGACCAGGAATCACAGAACCTTCAAGTTCGCGCATAACTTTTTCGCTTTTCGACAACAGCGAAGCCGCTCAAACCCTTACCACTCTGTTGTATAGTTGGTACAAGGCACAATAGTCAATATTCATATTTTTCCCCTTTAAATATAAACTAATGGCAACACTTAGCCCATGAACGTATTAAGGCGCCTTTTTTCGACACCGCTACTACTAAACCACTCAAAAGTAAATATACGTCAATTACTCAACAATACGCATCAAACCAACTGAAAAATTACTTCTCAAAATCAAAACATCAAACCATTTCCGAATTCAATTACACGCGTTTTATTTTTCTGCTTATTCCCGTAATAAAAGCATCCTTAAATCTCCGCTCAAACCTCCACCACACCACCCCCCCCCCCATAATAATTTATCTCTATTTGTCCAGCGTAGCCTTAATCAAATATATCGAACGACATCGCAAACGAGAGGAAAAAAAAAGGCCCCCGGACGGAAGGAACCGGCCTTCATCGAAAACAAATTAACTTCCATAGTGAAAATAAAATGAAACTGAAATAGGAGTACAATAACTATTATGCCAGAAGATCGGAATTGCCTTCAACAATAGCCCAGGACGAAGAGCCGTAGACCGTACACACCGAAGTGGTGGAAGTTAACCCGGCCGCCCCGCATCCTGCTCGGCACTAGGCTCCATAAACTTGATATACATTTCATAGGGCGCATAAAATCCGATTGGGAATCAGCATGCCTCTGCCATGCCGTGGGAACGACGCAACGCGCCACAGTTCTGTGGGAGTTCACAAACCAACCGACTGTACACTCTCGTAGTATATGAAAGCGTTGGACCGATCCAGAACCTGAATGTCTTCTGTTCAATACATTTTTCTCGCTTTATTGATTCTTATGTCTTCGATTACGTTCGCCGGGGCAAAAGTAAAAATTGATAGAAGCGATAAAAAACGTTTGGCACACAACGAAAAATATCGAAAGAATATTCTCCGAAATTTGCTTCCCGCACGACGACGTCCTAGGACGAATTTTAAACCGAACCGAAATACCACCCCCGTCTCCTGGGCAGAAACAGTTATTTTTTCATTCTTTACTCCGAAGCGGGTGTCTTCGTCTACGCCCGATATATTTCATATTTCAAAATGAAAAAAAAAAGAGTCTACTCCTGTGGAAACTTTGCCACCTTTTATGCGGTTTCCATCCGTCGTCCATCGCACAGCACATTTCGTCTGTAAGTGAGTTACACGGCTGAGAACTCGGCAACAAAAAACCTCAACTCAGTCTGTATAAGAAAAGTCTAGTCAAGTGTGAAATTTACTTACTGAGTTATCGGCTAAATATTACGTTTTGACGTGCCATCTACTGTGAATTGGAATTTAGGCGACACAATTGGATGCCGGGGCCTAGGAAGGAGCCTAAAGGACGTTCATATCGTCCCACTGCGCCGCCCGCCCATTGGCATTCCATCGGTTTCGCTTATCAAGTGGCTGTTTCATGCCAGGCTAAGCTGAAAATATCCTTTTTTTGTCGTAATGAAAAATCCCCAATGATTGACATGCCCTAATCTCATCACGACGAACATGTAAACAAATTTCCTTTCATGACAAAAATTTCATATTGAACGAGGCGAGAGCAATTTTGAAAGAGGCAAGGATGCGACAGGACATTTTTGCCGCACTGTCTCTCTGTGTATGCTGTGTATTAGGTGGCAGGCAGATCAAAGCGATATCGAGACATTTTGATGGGCTATGGGCATTCAGAGCGGAGACCTGTTGTTGTCATAGGCAGCTGTTATGCGAGTATAGCTGAATGCAATTTAGACGGAATTTTCCGAAGAATTTGGAGCTTCAGGTTTGTTACTTTTGCAGATTGGTTCCTTTGTGGTAGAATGACGGTTTTGTAATTTTGGTAAAACCGAAAATGAATGTTTAGGAAAGTTAACATTCTACTAAGCTTAACCCGCTGTCGGGGAATTTAATTAAAGTCAATAAGCAATTGAATAGTAAAAGATCCGTTGGTCGCAGCTTTTGAGATCCTTCGGTCGGTCACAATGTACCAAAAAAGCATTAAAATTGCTGTAAATTCCGTTCATCTCAAATATTTGGTATGTCCCTTCACACATACCATCTTTAGGATCTATAAGGGAAAGAAAAACAATAAATTTAACAAATAAAAATTGTATTATTCAAAATTCAAAAAAAAAAGTTCAAAATTCACGTTTTTTGGACACAGCCAAATAGTTTTTCAGAAATGTGGCCTAAAATGTCAATAAAGTATTCAAACTGAAACTACAAATGACAAAGCATTTCAATTAGATGTTTGTGCAATAATTACGCCTCAGATTCTCCCTCTGAACAGTCATCAGAAAAAAGCTGCCATGCCGGCAGTTTTGAATTCGCCTCAGCACTTATTTGCATGGCTGTTGCATATCAGTTTCTTGCAGATCATGCATTTCAGTACTGTTACCCTTCGCAGACCAATCTCAGCAGTACTCTCTCTCTCTCTTGATTACCGTAACTCCTAGTGGAGCATGGTGCGTTGATGACTACCGTGTGTAGTAGTCATCAACGTTACAAAGACAACTGAACTCGGAGTGTCATACGGTTGTCAGCCATACCACTTCCTAGTCGCATTGTTAGTTTATTATTCTACGATAATAATATTTCTTAACATCTTCTTCTGAATAATAAACTTGCGACGAGTCGTGCCGAGTTTGGAAACTCGTTTCTCTATGAGTGTCTATTTCACAGAGTGGCGACCGAACGATCACGGCCACAGAGCACGACTCAGCAGTACAGGTGATGGTTTTTGTCATCACAATTATCATCATCATGCCCATTGGTGTTGAATTTCCTTAGACAGATCTGGAGGCCTAAGGGGATTCCAAGCTTCTTCTGGCTTCTTTTGTTTACCCCAACTTTTGTTGCGTTATAGAAGGTGATTATCTGCGGCTTCCTTGTTTCTACAGATGAAGGATCAGTGACGACTCTCATTATGAAGGCATGAAACGAGGATAACGTTTTTTCGCTGACCTAGGATATACGAAACCAGGGCTTTTCCATCACTGAATCCAAACATGCTGTGGTACTGCTTTCTTCCTTTTCATACAAAAAGTCTGGTGGCAACTCTCTTTCATTTTTCGGACAGTGTCAACATAGGTTAGCTTCTGTTTCTTAAGATCATCAATTAACGAGAAGTCAGAGAACCAGAGGTTTCGCCCGGTTTCCATATACATCTGCCACTTGGTTTCCAACCTAGGTTACAGGTACGTGGTACGTTACTACACAATTGCAACATTCCGGCAATCACGCCATTCACATTCTTGCAGCCTGGTACTGCAACCTGCAACATGCCTACAAATCACTTATGTTCCTGTTTTTTCGCAACCAGTTGCAGATGTATAAGGCCTGTTATGGTAAGATTCTGACAAATTTGCAGTTGTCTTTTGTATGATTTGTAGGGTTTTAAATCGCTTAAGTATCATGTGGCAGTCATAAAACCTATATGTTCTTCAAAACGAAATTACCTGTAGGCAATCTTTGTGCTGAATTAAAGATTTCATGTTAATAACTTCATACAAACGAGCCCCTGGGTGTTCGCTCTCTGGATAATCTGATTATGTGCTTGTTTTGTCGTAGTGGGGGATCCGATTCTGAAACAGTCTTTCTTACCACCAATAATTCAAGCGATAATTGGCTTGTTGTTTATTTTTTTTCAGTCGAGCACACACATACGCAGGTAAAACTCTTGGCTAGGTTACCAGACGTGCCAGATGATGTTATACACTCTGGGATCTGGAGAGTGCTATTGCCCCTACTATGAGTTAGATGAACTCATCCAACTGACTGACTTCGATAAATCGATTCAGCTGGGCCATATTTATAGTGGCGATATCCTCTTCCAAGGGAAAAGCGATACCGAAGCATTCCAAACGGCGCGCCTTGCCAGCCTTTCACACTCACACAGGATGTGGGGGGCAGTTTCGTCGTCAGCCTCACAGAAGCGACAGCTGGCGTCCGTAACAATGTATAAATGACCATATAATCCTAACCCTGTTTCTGCTCGGTTTCATCAGACCAAGGGTACCATTGGGTGTGTAGCAAGCAACAAAAAGTTTTGACTGCCTAAGCCCTGGAAGAGATTCCCAGTTTGAGGTGGCCTTGGCTTTTTCCCACTCACTAATTACGTTTCTGCATATACAGAGTGGTAGTCCACAATTAGGTTCTGGACCATAAAAGGGAGTAGTGGATGCTCTTCTTGCGAGCTCGTCAGCCTGCTCGTTGCCTGGAGAGTAATTTGGCTTGAACCGAATCAAATATTGCCGACATAAACAATTGACCGTAAAAAGTTGGGACAAATCGCTAGGTTTTTCCGCTGATTTACTTATCTATTTCAGATGGGCTGCTGATGTTCCCCCAGAATTTGGTTTTCATAATACTTTCAACGGTGAGTGTTCTTTTGGGGCTCCTTGTGCTTTGCTTTTGGAAGCATCAGCACCAGGCTTCGACGCCAACGTACAAAAATATCATTACCCGCGCAAGTCATTTTCAAGGGGCCCAGAAAAACAACCGGCTTGAAAGCAGTCGCTTATTGACGGGAAGCATCGGGACATGATGCTTCCCGTCAACTTTTTAACGTGGCTATATTATCACGTCGACGGCCTGCAGTGAGAACCATCAAAGTGCGTAATCCAACTATATATGACACGCTCTGTGGCTCACTCGGTTGAGTCGCACTCTACGATGATAGTAATCTAGAGGTTCGGAGATCGAATCTCGGCGTGGTCCAGGAAATATATAGTGCTTGCAACATTATATACACTCCGAAACTATATGCAATGTAAAGTTGACAAACAGCTGAGTGACGTACCATGCCCCTCAAGCGGTTACGATACAGAGAAGAAGAAGTGAAGATATTGTCAGGTCGACGGCCTGGAGTGAGAAACTTTTGCCTTATTGCTGCCTCCTGTTAATTAAGGCCGCTTCTTCCCTCAATTGCTAAGTTCGCTTCGCTTTTTTTAAGCCGGCCCACACCGACCGGAGTGTGCCAAACCCCGTGCAAAACATTGATACGAAAGTCGTCCAGCAGCAGTGCATCAGTGTGGTTGAACGAATCCAAGGTATCGCTCTTGGACCGGTCTTTTGTGCGATGTTTGCCGCACTCCGCCCGGCTTTAGAGTTACCGAGTGCTTTTGCAACTTCAACAGAGCCGTTTCGAGTGAAACGAGTTTGGATCTAGCCCTTGATCCTGTTGTGTGATGTAACGCTTACAGCCGGTGCCGATAAGTTCTTTTTTTGCCACCGATTTGTAGCTTTATATAGCGTTTACACCATTTGGTCCTTTTTCAGCCCTAGCAGGGCTTATCAATGTCCGAAATATGTTGCTGCTCGGTTACAGCGTTTCTGACTGCAATTCTGTAGCTTCCCGCATAGGAGCCTGTGTCGCATGGAACACATGATGTCAGAGTCGCATGGGACACTTTTGGAGAGTTGTGACACCACTACCTGAACAGCACAGGTATGGTTGATACGCCATTGCGTGAATCTGTACGAATACCTTCTAGACAATCCTGATGCACTCAAATCATGCAGGGTGGCTGACGCTTAAGTCTGCTTTAAGCAGAGGACTAGTCACATGCACAACAATTATGCGGCTCGCGAGCCGAAACCTTTAAGGGGGCCAATGGATGATCACACCCACTATCGAGAAGTCTTTAGCAAATTATGTTCGGGGACAAGTGTACTCAGGGAAAGGGGAACATGGTCCCTTTCCAACTTGGTGTTGGACTCAAGGTCGTCGGTGGTATTAGACAAGTCGACCAGCTAGAGTCGCAGCCTACGGAAAGGTTCCAAAACCCCTGCGGTATACTTTCCGCCTTTAAGTTGGAAACCGCCGCCTTTCCCGTAAGGGAGGGAGGTATGGCTTAGATACTCCTCATTCATGTGTAGTAAATCGCACAGCAACTCTGTAGCCATTCGTATGATCAGACGAAGTAGAGACCCATTTCTCTTATAGTTTTGCCCCAAAGTATTAGTTTTGGTTTCTGTTGTTATAAATTGGCTTCATATTTGAATCCGATCATTAGCTTGGGATCCACGGAAGCAGTGCCTGCTTTATTCGGTAAGACTGGCAGGCCTTGGACGACGCCCGGTATTCACAATCCGGGTGCTTCATTAGAGGAGATCATTTTCACCCCGATCACTTTTGTATAACACTCTGGAGATTTTGGCTTATACGGCACAGTGCCAGGAGCAAGCTGATCCTGAGTATTCTTAGTGTAGTATTACCTACCCTTACGCTGTGGGTGGTTTATTCTAACTCCACGCTACAGTGAACCTCTGAAATTCCTTCTGCATAGCTAAGGGTCTCAGGGCCGGATTTCCCATATGGGCAACCTGGGCAGTTGCCCGGGGCGGAAAATTTTAAAGGGCGGCATATTTCTGAAACTTTCATTCTTCTGTGAAATATACACATTTCGATATCCGTTTTTGAGGAGGAAATTTAAATAAATTAAAATTAAAAAAAAAATAAAGAAAACTCTGCAAAAGTCATTTCTTTGGTCAGTGACGGACTTACATATCTGATGTCAGTGGGCAATTCGACTTTTGCCGCTCTACCGACCTTGTCTCTTATTTTTACAATCCAACAACTAATCGATTGATCCTTAACTTCCAATTTGTTTCAATATGGCTGGCTAACGAATTACGCGAACACTTCTAAAATGGGAATGAAGTCTCATCAGTAAATATTTTTTTTCATCTGTGCACGGCGCGTTAAAAATACCGCCGTAGGCTTCAGTCCGCCAGTTAACCACTATAGCTTTGGGAATCGCACGTGGGAGAAGTAACATACACTCGGAACCAAGAAAACCGGACACTTACTTTTTTTGCTTCTACCCTATTATAACCAATGAACGGATATGTTCCCTGGATCCACTTTCTTTCTCCTTGTATAGCATACCCCTACCCTGCCCCTTCCCCTGCCTCCTCCCGGAAACTACAAATTCGGGCTGGTTTCATTAAGTATTGAAACGACCATTTCGTGGGGCTGCAGCTGGAGAACGGTTGTGACTAAGAAAAAAACTACTTAATACCCATTGCTCGGGAGTCAAGACCTTTCTATTGACTTAAATGTCACTAAACGTTACGGAAACGCATACCGTACTAAAACAATTTAGTGGGCTATTACGGGAGAATCCCGAGGAAAAACAGTTCAGATCCGCTCCTAGGGCGTCAAGACCTTCCGCAATAATAAAATAATAAATATCGAATAAAAAGTGCCCGTTTTTGGCACCGAGTGTATGCAATTAGTTTCATATTGCCAGCTCTAAGGAATCGAATTACGTTTGTCTTATCATGTGGTAGCTTTAGGGGTTGCTTATGCATCCAACGCGTAAATTCAACAAAATATTTATTTTCAAATATTCTTTTGAGCTCTATGGAGTAGGTATTAAGGTGACCAGACTCCCGAAGGCCCAATGCTGTACACGTTGCGGAATTTGGCTTTCAGACAAACCCTCAATCATACTATTTGTGGTGACGTAACTTCAGAAAGGGTTCTCTTGATACTAAACAGGACCCATAAAGGAGCCCTCAAGTTCTCAATGTTCTCATTTACAAAATATCATCAGCATGTGAAATAGAAAATGTAAGCTATAATAAGTAAGGACTGCGTAGCCAGGATCAGAAGGGACAAGCCCAAAAATTTTTAATTTTTAAGACCATGGCCCCGGAATTTCCTTGGGGAGTTGGGGTAGGTATATAAGTCAAATCTAAGACAAAAAGTAAGATTTCCCGTCAGTTTAAATTGGCGGTCCAATTTTCTTAGAAAAGATTTTGCACATTTTAAAACAATATTTCCAGAAAGGACAATTGTTACGTTTTAACGATAAATTACCTCATGCATATGTTTAGCCTTTACCGCTTGGTTATATCCAATTCGCCTACGATTTTAAGACAGTCGATACTCAGTGCTTTTTCAACTTTAGAATTTCAGTGTTCGAGACTGCAGTCTCAGCAGCCTTGTGCGGATGATGATAACTCTTTCCCTATCCCTGACTATCCGAAGCCGCAAGACAGAAATCATGTAGTTGTTTATTTGAAGTACGGACATTTTTGTGCCGTGCTGGGGGTCGAACCCGCATTTTCACGCTCTCTAATATCGTAGTGATTTCTCGTAGGATGGTACAGAAGTAAAAAAATGCCGTGATAAACGGCCAGCGAAGGTGTTCAAGCACCCCTCCCTTTTTTATTTAAAAACTTCGTTTCGTTTCATTTATTGCAGTAGATAAACTGATACACCATTGGGCAGAGAATTCTTAAGCGGTTGGTGGCGGTCCTGGCAATCTACGGAGTGGAGTTCGTGGAGAACCTCCCAGAGCGGTGGAAGGATGGCTTATCTTGGTTGCGATGTTCCAGGGAGAGAGAATGTATTCCTCCATGGATACCATGGAGACCATATATGGTCCCCTGAGCTCTTATTGGATTTGATGGACATATTGTGGGAAAAAACTTTTTCTGGACATCCTAGCAGAGTCCTGTAGTATGTATTTTTCTATAATGGTTTATAGGGGAATCGGATGTAGTACAGTGATTTCTCCATCGTTTTGTGAATAATTAAAATCGCATCTTTCCAGTTCTGGATCTTAGCAGCTCTACATGCTTGAACTTTCTACCTTGGGCAGTGCGGTGCTCGATACAAGTATGTCAAATTTCAAAATTTTCCGCTAAAAAATTTGCGAGTTAATAACATTTTTCGATTAGAAAACACGAGTGTTGGGCAGCTGTAACTCCCGAACGCGGATCGGAAATGTCAGTGCTAAGTAGCTTAACCTTCGGGCGGGCGCAATGCATCTGACAGATTAAGTGTCCAGTTTTTGTTGCGCCAATCAGCGATATGAAAAAGGAGAAATCTGAAACTCACAGTAGCTTCATCTTCATCGATCAACTACCCAAAGCCGTTTTCAGTTTCTATCTACCATATGTCTGAGGGGCGGGAGGGGATGAAATAATCTCTCAGATGTATTGCGCCCGATTGTGTTATTTTCTCCTTTTCTATGAAAATTTTCACATGTTATACTCTTCACATTGTGTAATAACGTTGTGTTGACTTTTAGGCTCACCAAATCGTTCAATAATGTGTTTTTAGTAAAATAAACTCACATTTTTTTAGCGGTCGAGTTGTTTGAGATTTTTTAAATATTGAAGCTACTGAAAGCGGAATATTCTTAGAAAATTGAAAATGTGAAGGGTATTAAACTTTGTGAGCCAGTTTTTGTTTATAAAATTTCGTAGAACTGTTTAAAAAAGACAATGCAATAATAAATAAGAGTCTAAAATATGCAGAAACTTAGTTTCATCCCTTTTTCTTGACTTAATCTGTCAGATGCATTGCGCCCGATCGTGTTAGGATTAGTATTGCGCCCGCCGGAAGGTTAAGTGTTCCAATTCAGAAAAGTCGGTAAAAGCGTTCCTGAATAATCGAAAATAAACGATTGCCAAATATACAGCAGTCAAACTTTTCATCTTAAATCTCATCTTTTGACGGTTGTAACTTCTGAGCCTTGACAGCTAGTGCCTTGAAATTTTCAACAAATACGGACAGTGCGGTGCTCAAAAAAACTGCGAAATTTCAAATTTTATGGACAATTTTTGATTAGAATAGACAAAAGCGCGGTTTAGATAGCTGTAACTGTCGAACCCGGATAGATAGGACCTTAAAATATGAAGGAAATATGAGCTCCAAGTAGCTATAAGTGTGTAAGGTTTAACGATCGATCAAAGAGTTCCCGAGAAATTTTCGTTTGCCAAATGAAAGTGCAATTATCTTGATAAAAAAAAAAAGACAAGACTGACCACAGGCTTCACCGAGGAGCTTATTATGCAGTGATTTACGTTGCTTTTGTGTGGCATTGGGAATGCTGTATATTTTGCTGTACGACAGGTCAAAAAGCTGTACTGTACAGCAAAATGCTGTATGTCTGGTCAGCTTAACCTACCTATACCTATACTTCTGAACATTCACTTTGATTAGAACTTCACTCCCAACACCACAGTTCTGAAACTTCCGAAAACGCCGGAAACCAACATGTTTAAAAAATTGACACCTCACATGAATGCGATTGATCTGCTTTAAGCTTAAACTAGTGGCGGAGGGCGGCAACTCGACTACTGCCCAGGGGCGCTACAGAGGGTAAATCCGGCCCTGAAGGGTCTACAGTTTTTCTATAACTGACGAATCAGCCTTTGAACTTATCTCTTCCCTTAAAAAAATGGGATATAGGGAGATCAGTCATCATTCGGGTCCACAGTTTTACTACAACAGAAGAATTGGAATCGGTCTAAGCTTTTCAAACTATCTCTTCCCTTACAAAAATGAGATGATTACGACTGTAAGGCTTCCGGGGACATTTTCTATAAAACTTAACCAAGACAGAATTACTCTCCTCGGTTGAAGGACCTGACTCTGGTAATATGCAATTACTTTGTTTTTCGTGAATTACGATTCCACGTGCTGTTTTTGAGCTCGGCACCAAAATGTAAAGGACCGACCCATATGGCAAGCAACGAGCAGCGTTGTGCAAGTAGTCTACTCCGAGGTAATCTACATCGTTGTCGACGCGTAGAGTATGTATGCAGACAATTGACCATTTGTCTACGCGAGTGGTGTATAGGTACAATGTAAATAATTAAAGAGTTTTGCAGCGAGATGGGGTAGCTCCATTTTTATTGGCTCTATGAATTAACGCCCCAGGAACTATCACCCCAAAACGAAAATGAACTATCGCCTAAATTTTGGGGCGATAGTTCATAATGAACTTTTGCCTCAAAATAAAATGAACTATCGCCCCAAAATTTATGAACTATCATCCTAGAACTACCGCCCAATTTTGGGGCAATAGCTCATTAGAACTATCACCCCAAATTTGGAATGAACAATCGCCCCAAAATTAGGTCATCTAGGGGACATTTCAATATCTGCGGCGCCAAATTTTGATGATGCCACTTCGTTAATATTAGCCGTTTTGCCAGGAAGAGTAGCGAATTTTCCATAGAAAATGTCAAAGCCTATTCAGACTATCGAGCTGTGCGCAAGAAAATGCATTGAAAAGGGCTACATAGACAAGAAAATAGCAATATTTACTGCCAGCCAAGCAGCAATGAAAGCACTGACGAGCTTCACTGTCACATCGAAGCTCGTGTGGGGTTGTCAGGAAATCCTCCAACAGGTATGCTCTTGTAACAGTCTTACCCTTTTCTGGGTACCTGGGCATTCGGGTTTCGAAGGCAATAAGCAGGCCGATGAGCTTGCCAGGAGAGCGTCTGCCACTCCCCTCATTGGCCCAGAACCCTACTGTGGGATACCACTCTGTACATACAGAAATGAAATAAGTGAGTGGGAAAAAGCCAAAGCCACCTTACACTGGGAAACTCTTCCAACTACTCACCTAAACGTACCTTAGGGTCTAATAAATATGAGTAGAAACAGGATTAGGATAATTTGCGGGCTCCTTACGGGGCACTGCCTTCTGAATGGACACTTAAAGACCATGCGCATTGTTACCGACGCGAGCTGTCGCTTCTGCGAGGCTGACGACGAAGCGGCTGCGCACATTCTTTGTGAATGGTAGAGGCTAGCAATGCGCCACTTGGAATGCTTCGGCTTTATGTTCCCTTTAGAGGAAGATATCGCCTCCTTGAACATGGGCCAGCTTAATCGGTTTATCGAAAGAAGTCGGCTAGATAAGTTCATCATCATCACCCATAGTTTGGGCAATGGCACAATAGGCCAACGGGCGCAATGCCCAGGGCTACCAAACAGCCACAGCCCATATCAAATCTAAATCTAAATCTAAATCTAAATCTAAATCTAAATCTATATCTAAATCTAAATCTAAATCTAAATCTAAATCTAAATCTAAATCTAAATCTAAATCTAAATCTAAATCTAAATCTAAATCTAAATCTAAATCTAAATCTAAATCTAAATCTAAATCTAAATCTAAATCTAAATCTAAATCTAAATCTAAATCTAAATCTAAATCTAAATCTAAATCTAAATCTAAATCTAAATCTAAATCTAAATCTAAATCTAAATCTAAATCTAAATCTAAATCTAAATCTAAATCTAAATCTAAATCTAAATCTAAATCTAAATCTAAATCTAAATCTAAATCTAAATCTAAATCTAAATCTAAATCTAAATCTAAATCTAAATCTAAATCTAAATCTAAATCTAAATCTAAATCTAAATCTAAATCTAAATCTAAATCTAAATCTAAATCTAAATCTAAATCTAAATCTAAATCTAAATCTAAATCTAAATCTAAATCTAAATCTAAATCTAAATCTAAATCTAAATCTAAATCTAAATCTAAATCTAAATCTAAATCTAAATCTAAATCTAAATCTAAATCTAAATCTAAATCTAAATCTAAATCTAAATCTAAATCTAAATCTAAATCTAAATCTAAATCTAAATCTAAATCTAAATCTAAATCTAAATCTAAATCTAAATCTAAATCTAAATCTAAATCTAAATCTAAATCTAAATCTAAATCTAAATCTAAATCTAAATCTAAATCTAAATCTAAATCTAAATCTAAATCTAAATCTAAATCTAAATCTAAATCTAAATCTAAATCTAAATCTAAATCTAAATCTAAATCTAAATCTAAATCTAAATCTAAATCTAAATCTAAATCTAAATCTAAATCTAAATCTAAATCTAAATCTAAATCTAAATCTAAATCTAAATCTAAATCTAAATCTAAATCTAAATCTAAATCTAAATCTAAATCTAAATCTAAATCTAAATCTAAATCTAAATCTAAATCTAAATCTAAATCTAAATCTAAATCTAAATCTAAATCTAAATCTAAATCTAAATCTAAATCTAAATCTAAATCTAAATCTAAATCTAAATCTAAATCTAAATCTAAATCTAAATCTAAATCTAAATCTAAATCTAAATCTAAATCTAAATCTAAATCTAAATCTAAATCTAAATCTAAATCTAAATCTAAATCTAAATCTAAATCTAAATCTAAATCTAAATCTAAATCTAAATCTAAATCTAAATCTAAATCTAAATCTAAATCTAAATCTAAATCTAAATCTAAATCTAAATCTAAATCTAAATCTAAATCTAAATCTAAATCTAAATCTAAATCTAAATCTAAATCTAAATCTAAATCTAAATCTAAATCTAAATCTAAATCTAAATCTAAATCTAAATCTAAATCTAAATCTAAATCTAAATCTAAATCTAAATCTAAATCTAAATCTAAATCTAAATCTAAATCTAAATCTAAATCTAAATCTAATCACATAATATTAATCAGCCGGCGTAATAATGGCAGTCTAGCTAATAGCTATCAATTTCGTAATTTTGAAAACAATTTCCTGCTTTTGACTCTTCCGCTCCTTTTGCCGAGCTTATAATTTGTCATAGACCCAGTTCAAAACGTTAATTACAAAAATTATAAAGTCTTGAAGTCGTTTCCTCTCGCCATGATTTCGAAATTCGACTCTATCACTCCCCAAGGATATATTAAAACAAACTAATGTTCTGTTTTCCGGCACTACGCACCACATATTGTCAAGGATTCGCCTCTTACGCTGCCACTTTGAACCGCATAAAATATCGAAGACAATGTTCTCTCGAGTGGCTTCTTCGATTACACGCACTTGGGGGCTTGAGCCATGTGGCTTTCGCCTATTCGCTAAATAAGATCAATGTTGTTAGCAGGCGTTAAAAATTACATACAACGATTAGTCCTGGCGACACTCAAGTGCACAGTGTCAATGATAAATAGTCGGCAAAACTTTTCTAATGGCACATGATCGATTGCACCCTCATACGTTTATGATAAACTTCGAAAAAGAAAATTTCCTTTTTGGCCGTGGTGTAGCGGGTGGTGCGGATAAGCTACAATCAACTTTGCCACTGACACGTCCGTTGAGCCTTTTTGGAATCCGATATAACGCGCGGGTTGTGACGCAAGGCACAACTTTTCGCTTTTCCATTAACTTGGCATCGCCATACCCGGACGAGGACGACGACGTTCGACTTTGAAGAACACAGAATCCTATTAGTGTCCATCAATCATCGTCATGAGACACAAAAATGTCATGTCATCGAGTTGGGAAAACGCGAATAGAAATTGTTGCCAAACTACCAAGTGTCTCACGACGCGGAGACATTGACGCGACGTGCCAATTCGCCTCATTCCCGTTATGACAATAGGTCGACCGTTCGGCAATAGTACCGACCGAGTACCGTGGGTTAAATCAAACTAAGCAGACTGATGGGCGGGGAGGTATTTGCCAGGATGGGACTCATTAAGACTGCGAGTTGAGTTGAGTTCCTAGACAGAACCCAAAAATAGCAGTTTATTTATTCAGTGGAGAGTTAGCTAGGGAATCTTTAATATGAGTCCCGGAAGTACCGGAAAACAATAGGATGTCGAAATAAATCCAGTGGAAAATAAGCTGGCAAACAAAAGGAACTTAATTCCCGACGACAACGACAACAGTACGTTTGCGAAATTAATTAAGCAGGTGAACGATAGCAGATTCGCCAGGATGGATTGACTACGAAGAGACTTCGTCTGAGGTGTATGCGTGTCAGATTGTTTCAAAATTTGAAGAGTTAATTCTTTGATACACCTGAGATTTTGTTTTGTTTTGATGTTATTGAATAGAGATAATAGATATTATCTAAGGGCAGGGCTATAGAGCAACAGCAACATGATCACGTGAATTCCGAATCCTATATCTTAAGACCTCAATGGACCATCATTGCAATATTAAAATCCCCAGAAATAAAAACGTGAAGACAGTCGAGGCACGTGTTTCCAATACTTAAATTTTCTAAATGCGGCAAATCCTTCCTGACGCAGATGCTCTCAAATAAATAAGACTCTTGGCTGAGAATTTTCTCTTTTCATAGCAACTTACTCGTCGGGTCTCGCCTCATCATCTCAATTGAAATTCCCACACAAGAAAAAACTGAAAATAAAAATAAAAAATATGTTCTTAAAAACATTCGTAACTTTTCTCAAAATATTCTATTGAATGTTTCATCTCTTCAGCCTTCAGCAAGAGCGTGTGCTACTTCCTGATAAGAAAGTTTCGCGGCAGTACTTTGTGACACTCTAATTCAAATATACGACTTGGTAAGCATCCTGGATTACGCTGTAAAGTGAACCGAAATGTCTCGTTTGCCTGATGCTATATGCCGACTTTGGTCGACCATACGAAAAGACGGCGACGACCGAACGAAGAAAACGCGCTCGAAAGTCAGGACACAGTTTATACATCACATAGCCTCGAGGGTGGCAAAACAAGTCGCCATAAGTACATTTTGCCACAGTCGTTTCGTTTCGTAACTCCTTTACTCCTCTTCCCAAAAAAAAAGGACATGTCATTCAGTCCGGAAATTGAGTCTTGCGAAACCCCAAAATGAATGCCTTTACGGCCAGCCCAAATACACACAGAAAGACACAACTTATGGCCACTAGGAGCAATATTAGTGGAACATTACAAGTTGCGCTAACTTTTAACAGTTTTTTTTTTCCTTTTTTTTCGGTCATACCATTGCCGTAATATGAATATATGAGCATAGGTCTGACTTTCAATTGGACCATAGTTGGATTTTGGAGAGAAGTGGTCGTCGTAGTATTCTCACTTTGTACACCACTAACGTAAAAGTTACCCAACAACGATATTACATTTTGTTGTCCATTTGAGTGCAGAGTGCATTCGGCATTCCGCAAAAGGATATGATATTTGCCTCGGGATATTTTAGCTTTATACAACGAATTGATACAGCCGAGTAAGGACTGTGTTGGAATTAGAATGGTAATTTGCCAACCGCTTTGTGGATTCACATCCTTTTCGGGCTGTGGATGCCCGCAATGTTTCATAACATGTGTAGGAACGTTTCGTTAGCATTGCGGACATTGGCGTTGAATGAAATAACTAATTTAATTTATTGGGGTTGATTTGGATGGTTTAATTAGGTTTTCGAAGCTAGACGGTTTCTCGTGTCCACTTTTTTTTCCTTATAAACGTCGAATATAATCGTCTTACTCGCATGTACATTGTCGTCTGCGATTCGCGTTTGCTCACAGACGACACAAGTCGAAAGAATCCTTCTCAGAGGCAGTAGCCTGGACTATGTAAAATGGCATGCCCCAATATCTATGTTTTTAACTAGGTGGATATAGGGAAGGGGGTTTTGGCAACTCTTGACCGTTATAACAACAAAAAGCTTCGGGACGATTTACATCGAAGAACCCACTGCCCTAGGGGCATTTTTATAGTGGCATATAACACACACATCAATGGTGACAGTGGGATTCGAACCCATGCTATGGCAATTCATTGGTAGAGTGTCCACCCAATGAGCTACCGAATGCCCCTAAAATCGCTAAGATAAAGTAGAACAACAAATAATCTCCGCGTAGCTCCATAATGTTGTCTCAGATGTTTTCCCTCAAATTGAGCTGCAGCTCGTACAGAAGAAGATTATTCCCATTCTTGTTATAAAGGAGGATGATTTTTAGCCACTTGGGTTATGATAAGTGGAGAACTAAAGCTCCCGATGGAGTCCTTAATAAAGCGTTGAAAATAACAATATGAAGGTACGATTCCTCTGAAGCTTGTTGAAATACTTAAATTTTGGATGGCTGGTGGCATAGGACCTTTTCGAAAATATGTAAATGAAACAGTTGCTTCTCCTAAATAAACCGGCAAGAGAACCGAGCTCATCATTGTTAACCTGTCTGACACCTGGACACCTTAGGGAAAAAAACAGAAACGGAAATGCTGCCTTTGGGCATGATATTTCTCACAGGAGTTTGTTTTAAACGCTTTTATGGGCTTAAGGTACGTTGTCCTCGACGCGGCCGCAGCGACTCTAGCGACTCCAGCGATTCTAGAGCAAGTTCTCTACTCCAAACAGCCGTCGCCCGAAGCCTACAAACAAGCGAGTGCCCCACGTTCACAATTCGTGCATGCATTACGTACAACAAGAGTCCCGCGACTGCTTTCTATATACAGACAGATTCGTGTATCAGCCGAATCAGTACGACTATTGTGCGAAACAACAACCCTACCCCAAGCAGCCGTCGCCGGAAGCCTACAAACAAGCGAGTGCACCACGTTCACCACTCATGCGGGCATTATATACAACAAAAGCCGCGCGGTTCATTCGACGATAATTTTCATTGTGGAGCTATGCCAAGCGATTATCAACTATCCGTCTCTTTAAGGACTGTGCTCGTAGAAACGACTCTTGTGATGATCGCTCAGCGATCGTAGTTCTGTGGTTTTCTGAAGCAGAGCGGGTGCTAGCATCACAGACGTACAATTTACGTAACTCTAACTAAGCATTTCAGTATTCTAAATGTAGCATCATTTCACAAGGACATTGCATTTGCAAAGCACAACTTTCATAGGAGAACTAAAGATACATTTGTTAAATAAATGACTCTTTAACCCTTTTGTTTTTAATTAAAAAATTGATGTGCTTCTCCTTCTCTACATTAAAAAAATAGAAACCCCTATTCCTTATTTTATTTTTCCCCTTTTTATTTCATTTGTGTGTTTCTTTTCCACTAAAACGACGTTGAAATTTAATTTTTCCTTCTTTCTTTCTTTCTTTTCATTCGAATGCTAGCCAAAAAGCCGCCCCAAAAATTTGGCATTCCGGATGTTGAAGCCAACGGCAACGTTATGCCACTGAAAGAAGGAAACGAATCGGTTATGATTCCGCAACGAAAAAAACTTCACTCGCCTTGTCATTCACCGCTTTAATTGATGATAAATTCATCAACATAATCGCACCACTTACCATCACAAAACGTAAACAAACACGAAACAACACAGCACAAATGAGAGCACGATCAGCTGATGACATCCATATACATTTATACGAACATGCAACATGATGCTGTTCAACATGCACTCAGATGCATTGTTGCAACTGAATTTATAGTACATAAGAAATATAGAAGTTAACCGTGATCTTGAAACACGTTATACATAGAATGCTAACCTCAAGTTGCCTTGGGAAGTGGCAGAGAAAATAAGGTTCACTTTGATTAGAGAAGCCGTTGTGACTAGTGTGCACTAGTGTAAAATTTGAACATATGTACTTTGGATTTGATTTTGACCATTGCTTTACCCTTTTGATTTACTGATTGGAACATTTGTACTTGGATTAGCATTTAGATTTGGTTTAGTTTTCATAATAACGTTTTCAAGTAAAAAGTGCGTTTTTGTGCGAAAACTCTCTCCTGGAACAGGAGTGGTCCGTCGGGTACTTGACCACACATACTTGGAACAGGAGTGGTCCGTCGAGTACTTGAACACACATACTGCGCCCCAGTATCGAAAAAGTTAAAAGGATGGTTTCCAGCAGGATTTTATTAAAGGAGTAAAAACGGTTATTATCTCTCTCTATGGTTACATATTTGACATTGAAAAACGTTATATTGTTCTCTTAAGAACAGTCGCGTCTACTAGCAGATTTACCTCCTTGTTACTAACGGTTGACTATAGCACGTTTTGTCATACCTAACGGTTTTTGTTTTGTACAAGATGAAATCTTGTATCATACTTTTCTGTTAGATACCTACAATACGAGGAAGTTGGAGCACCGTAATCGAATATTATTATTATTGGACTTCTCTATCGAAGTCATTTCATCTTGTGATTGAATTCGATATTTCTATGATAGTTTTGAAAAAGGTTTTCTTTTTTCAAGTTGTATGAAATGGGGAGGGGGTGTGGGCTGTGGATGGTTTTCTACAAATGCGAATGAAGCATTAGTCTCTCCGGATCCGGTCACCTTATTACAGCGAAAACGCGTGGAGGGAGAATCCGGCAAGTTTGATATAGTAATGCGGGGCATGCGTGACACTTTGCGTGTTTTTTGCGGCAATTTCAGAAATTATTTTAAGGCGAATCAAACCTATAGCAGGGACCAGCTTGTCGATTTAGGCTTTCCTTACCAAGTCTAGTTCCTGGGAAGGGGTAAAAGTTAAACTTACATTTAACATTTTCAATACAAACTGTACGCACAAACAAAACACGATGAGTCTTTTCAAATCCCATCTGTAATGTTTCTTATTCGCCAAATATGTAGCTACCAATAATTTCATTATATGTATATGTATACAATTTCCTCAACCGAATTCCACTATACAGGGTGTCCCGCATTAGGTGGTCAATACTGTAAGGCTTGATAGCGTAACTTGTTTCAGCAATAAAATTGCCAATACAATCGGAATTTTTTTTACCGTTACCTTGTTATCGCTCTTTTTGTGAAAGTCATCGAAAATCGTGACTCGTCATGCAAAATCATAATTTGCAGCCCTCCTGATAACTTAATCCAAGATTTGATTTCAGTTTCAGGAATAGCATAAAATTTCACAAAAACAACAAAAAAAGAAATTTTAAAATAGATTTTTCATCGAAAATTTAAATAGTAATTTCATAACGGTGCTTTATACGTACAGCTCTGCAAAGTTGATAAAAGTTGCTTCAACATGTTAGCTTTCCAACGGTATATATTATTAAATATATTTTTATATTTTTGCATTCACCATGGGGAACGTTGATGATGATCCAGATTGCTTTAACCCTTCAGTGGGCGCGTGGGCTACAATTGTAGCCCACACTTTTTTAAATGGCGATCATTTTCAGGATATAAACCGAATTCATTCGAACTGCTCAGTAGCTGTTAGAATGTTGCTTCTTAATCGAATAAGAATATTTTTGATATTTATTGAGCCTAGAAACTAATATTTTTTTGCGATCAAAGTCCACTGGGCTACAAGTGTAGCCCGTGCGCCCAATCATGTTCCTTTTTTGGTATTCATAGATATCCATTAAAATAAAAATATTATTATAAAACATTGTAGAAAATAGGAACAGTAAAATATTTGACATAAAAAAGGGTTTCAAGATAAATGTACAAAAATTAGATTACTATTTTAACGAAAAACCTGGAGTTGAAGTCAAAGTCATTTCTTACAGCGTGGATATGTTACCTGTTACTAACATTACTTAGTTTCTGGGTGAAATTTTTATCAGTTCTAGCGTAAATATTGCGAGAACAGTTAATATGAATATTGTGAGTAAAATTCAATCAGTTTGACTCACTATATATTTAGCTTTCTAGCAAGAAACTGTACTCCCAGTTTAAAAAATTGTGAATATTGGGTACCCAATAATGGGCTAAGTTTAGAATTCCACAAACTGGGCATTTTTAACTGCATTCTCTCGCTCAGTGCTCCATTTCGAAGATTTTTTGTTGATTTCTGAGAATATAAACTTTTTTGGGGTTTTCATTTTGAAAATAACTATTTTGTTCACCTAAGTAAGTTAATGTCAAAAAAGACTAAAAATAGGACTAATCTGCATTTTTCCCTCTTTTATTATAAATATTTTAATAAAAAATTAAAGATTTTATATTTTTTAATCTGTACAGTAATCAAGAGACCACAGACCGGGCAAGAAAAAATAAATAAAATTGAACAATATTTTTTTTTTTTTATTTGGGCTACAATTGTAGCCCGCGCGCCTAACCACGTCACAAATGGGTGCGCGCCTGACGAAGGGTTAAATGTAAGAAGCAAATTTCTGATAAGAAAGGTGTATGCTGTGATGGATTCTGCTGTTCCTGGTTTCACTTTGAATGCGCTAACCTTTCTAAGCAAGAATATGAGTTTCTTTCATCGTTAAAAAATAAGAAAAACATTATGTGGATATGTGATGCTGATAAGAAAAAGTGGAATAAGTATAAAAAGGGAGAGTCGCATTACGTGGACGTGATAGAGGCAAGTCGAGTTATAAAGGAGGCGGCGAAAACATTAACAAGCCAATTTGAAAAGCCACAAGGAATAACTTATTCTGAAGCAGTAAAAAGCGGGGATGAGAAATCTAAATCGAGAAATGCAATAATAATAAAGCCAAAAACAATGAAAACTTGTGACGAAACGAAAAATGAAGTAAAAACAAAGATAGATATAGCTAAAGCCAAGTCAGGAATAGCCGGTGTCAATAAAATAGCCGAAGGCGGAATAATTGTGCATACAACAGATGAAATTGGACATAGAGCATTTGTTCAGCAGGCAAACGAAAAATTGAGTGACGACTATGAAATCACAGTTCCCAAAACAATGCTACCGAAGGTTGTATTAAATGGTCTCAAAAAAAAATACGCAGAGAATGACTTGAAGACCGAACTCATAAGTCTTAACCACAATATCGAAGAAAGCGACCATCTGAAATTACTTCACTCTAGACTAGAACAACAAAGAGGAATCGATATTTGTATATTTTGGAAGTCGGAGGTAAACTCTATAAAAAAATAATCAACAAGGAGATATGTTTGGACTGGGAGTTGTAGTACACCATCAAAGATGACAACAATGTCCTGCGCTGCTACAAATGCCAACGTTACCACCAGAAAGCAGAGAATTGTTCAAGCACAAATGAGAAAAATGTTCCAAATGTGCTGAAAGCCACTCGTCCCTCACTTGTAAGGTGACTGAAAATTTCAAATGAATTAACTGCGTTCGTATGAGAGATCATGGTTTAGATTGTCAAGTAAATCACAGAGCAGGATCAATGGAGTGCCCAATTCACCAGAAAAAGATTGAGGAAGTACGAAACAGGACAAATTTTGACGAGTAACATGGAAAAAGTTTCAAATAACTTAAAACTGATGTATCTAAATATACGAAGTGTAAGATACAAAATGAATGAATTGGAAATAATGACTAAAATGAACTCAATTGACATCATAGGCTTAACGGAAACATGGCTATCCTCATATGAGACCCCAGCAGCAATTCTTTCAAATTATAAGTCTGTATTCAACTGTCGAGATAACAAGGGAGGAGGAGGTTCGTGTTTTTTCGTTAAAAACGGAATTGATTTCAAAGTTCTTGAATCTGAACCCAACTACAATTTTTTGGTAGTCAAACTGGAAAACATTAGCCCGAAAATCACCCTTGGGATATTTTACAAAGCTCCGAACGAGTGCAGTAAGCAATTTATTGAGTATGTGGAAGAGAAACTTTCTAAATATAACGATATTATTTTAATCCGCGATGCTAATATTAACGTTCTTAGTCCCAGTAATCCAATTACACAACAATATTTTAATATACAGGGTGTCCCGTTCATGGTGGAGAATCTTTTAATGGTAGATAGTGTGGCTTATTTGGGGAAAATTAATGTTCTACGAGACACCTCTATTTTGAACCGTTACAATGTAAAAGCACTTTTTGTAAATTGTGTCAAAATACCTGACTTGCCGAACTAAATCAAAATTTGCCAAACCACCAAACATGTCATCCGAGATATGACTTCACTTTCCGAAACTACATAAAATTTCCTATAAAACGACACCTCGTCCGTTACGAAGTTGCTCGTATCTTCCGAGATACACCAGTTAAAACTTTGAAGAAATTTTAAAATCGGTTTTTCATGCAAAATTAAAATGATAAAATCGTAACGGTACTTTGAACTGACAAATCTGCAAAGTTGAAAAAAGTTGCCTCATTATGTTAGCTCTCGAACGACATATAAAAATTAAGGGCTCACGATTTAAAAATTTGCGAATTTAACGTTTCAAAGGTAAAAAAAATGTGGTTTCAATGTAAAGTTTTTTCGCCCAACAAAATGAACTGTGTTGATCGTACAAATTTATCTTCATCATATCAGATGATTTGCATTACACGCGTTTTTCCAAACAATGTACAAAATCTCAAAAATCTTACAGTTCTGGTTAAACTAATGTAGCGAGATTCCATCTCGAATTATAATAGCAGTTGTTTGTATTTTTCGCGTAAAGTGAAAATTGTTAGCGATTCCACTGAAGCCTTGTCACGATGTTCGATGACTTCCACAGAAAAAGCGATAACAAAGTAACGGTAAAAAAAAATTCCGACTGTATTGGTAATTTTCTTGCTAAAACAAGTTGTGCTATCAAACCTTACAGTATTGACCACCTAATGTGGGACACCCTGTATACTGTACCACTGTTAGTAATTTGGTAACTTCTCATAAGCCCTACGGAAGATCCGGCTATCAAGGAAGATTCCTGGCATCTTCCGGAAAGCAAATATCGAATGTCGGAGACTAAATCTTAATTATAATCAACTAACTGAAACTATGGATAAATTCATGTCCGCTCTATATGGGCACAAGTTGTACAGGAGCATTTCCAGAGAGACGATGCTGTATCTTGTATCCTTCCTTAGAGTAGACCTGTGCACAACATCAGACGTGTCCTGTACGAAAGGAACAAGTAGTTCAAGAGATGCATATGGAAACATAGGTTAAAGCCGGCAGATTGATGTTAAACTTTTTAATCACCTCGAATTCATGGCAAGCAAATTGAGTTACATTTTGGGTAGTTTGTGTGGACGAACACGAATAGGTAGATTGCTACTACAAGAGGTGAGCAATTGCTGCACACGTATGAACCTTATCAATTTACTTAAGTTAAAGATGTATGTGCGGCTTGAGGCGATATTCTTGCGTTCATAATGGTTTTGATAGATAGTTAGTTATAGAATTATAACTAACATGTCTTGGGGTTGAGTTGAATTGTTTTGAGGAAGTTATATGTATTATGAAGGAAATAATAAAATAGATCTGTTACAGGAATATGCAATATGCGCATGATATAATTTATTATGATGAAACTTTTCCTGGAATATTGGATTCTCTAACATTTAACTGAATTTTAGTTCAAAAAAAAGTTTTCCTGTTTGCTAGATTCAAATTTTGAAAGCTTGTTAATGCTTTGCACCTTTTTCTAAACGCACTCTAACCCCTCTTTACTGTTCAGATTTCAAACTATTTTAATTTAGGAGGGTAACCCATTTCGATATTTGGCTTTTAATTGGAGGCTCTTCAAAATAATCTGCCCTAAATTCTCCATACGATTTCAGAAAAGTTCGCTTTATAATTAATTCCATTCAAAATAAACATGCATTCATGTTTTAATTCCAGTTCAAGTATATTCGTAGTATGCATCGCCTCCACCTTAAGTCAAACTCTAAACTGAATCAACACTTTTCCGGGCTTTTGTATTCTGTCGAAACTTTTTGAAAACAAGACAAATTCCTAGATGCATTTACGGAAGAACTTAGTAGTGCAATGATTTTTCGAAAATGTTCATTCAGTCGAACGTTATGTAGTCTGATGGTCCTGGAGTACTTTGCTAAGATTCTTTTATTTCTGCCTCAAGAGTCTCCGGCGGTCATGCATTAGATGCTCATCCATAATGCAAAAATTCAAAAAGCTTCTAAATATGATTTAGAAGTTTTTACCTCATCGTTTTGCAGTACAGTAGTAGTAGTAGCAATGTCTACATGCACTGTTGGTAGTGTACTTCATCCCAAAATGCATGGGGATGGAGATACAAGAATTTATTAGAAACGCATTCGCTTAGCTCAATCCTTGTAAAGTTTTAGTACTAAAAACTTTATTCTCGTGTATAAAACACGATGGACTGCGACATGTGTGTGTATCCGTGCATCGTTTGTGTATCTGCAGCACCTACTTTCATCTGCATTTTTCAGTACTTTAGTTCCGAAACCGGATATTCACTCGGCGAACTTGTCCCTACTTCGTCGTCGCCGGTTTCTTTTTCAGATCCTTTTTTTTCTCGACTCTGCTCGTCTAATCCAAAAGACTGTATGTGGACCAGAATTTTAATTTCAAATCAAACTGTGAAGTATCCTCCCGGAACCCATTTTGAGTGTATGGTGGTGATACCATGCGAGTCCTGGACCTGATTGTGTGTTGGCTCCGCGTGCAATGAAAGTTTTCTCTCTGTAATGGTTTCACATTTGAAAACTTGAAGAGTTTAAGGGGTTCTTCATAATATGAAACCAAACCGATCTAGTCGTTGAGTATCTGTTGGAAAATTATCTTCTTTTTTCTCACCATACACTTTGCAGTTGCAAAAATGCAACTTTTTTGTCGGGCAAAGAAGCTTTGTGAGTGAGTTTTGGTCCTGGGAGTTTCCACTGTCATATATGTATAGGGAAACATGTTAAAAACGGGCCGTGCTGGGTGTAACCTAAGAGTTCAACTGATTTTGCTTGTTTAAAAGTAGTTGTGTGTATCTTCAAAGGCGGCTGATAGGAAATCAGAGCCAGTTCGTTATCATTGCAATGGGTTTGAAAATAAATTTGGCAAATTTAATTTACACGTTTCGTTAAGTGAATTTAAATTTTAGTTTAAAACACAGAAATAAGCAAATGATCAACTTTCCAAAAAATACGCCTGTTGAGGTGGCAGAAAGGTAGCATGTATGTAATTCTTAAAAAAAACCCAAACCTTTCCTTTCGTTTTTAACGCGTTCCATATCGTGTTAAAAAAAAACACAATAGTATGCATTTCTCTCTGGTGCCTTTTAACCCTTAGTGGGGCATAGGGCATTGATTACGCCTCTTTTCCACCTCTGCCTATTAGCAGCCATCGCCTTTAGCTGGTCCCACGATTTTCCTATATAGATTTTCCCTCAGCCTCAACAGATCTTCTCCATGTACAATTTTTGAGTTTTCCAAACGACGGTGACGTCTTGCATCGGTTCCCTGAGGATTCCAATCTAGAGCCAGTCTTGCAATATTTTTTGGCTCTTTTCGAAGTGTGTGACCTATATCCACTGCTACTTCCGCCTTTCGATGTCGATGCCTATCTTATTTTGGCCAGTAATTTGGAGGAGGTCATCGTTAGAGATTACCTCAGGCCAGCGAATTTGTAAGAGCATCGAAGGCACTGATTTACGAAAGTTTGTAGTTTGGTTTCAATATTAGTGGTAACCTTCCACGTGGAACACCCATATAAAAGCACGGATTTTACATTGCTTTCGAAGATCCGGATTTTGGTATTTCTGGAGATGTTGTAATCACACCATCCGTATATGAAACGGCAATGGTGGACGAGCGCCGAAGAGGAGTCTTCAACCCTAGAGGGCACCTGCTGGCTGGGCTGCTCATTGAAAGAGGTATTTTAGTCGTGGGTTTAACGAATCAGTGTGACTCGGCTACGCTCGTCGATATTACAATATCAGGTGCCAAGTAAAATTCAACATAAACTACAAGTGTGAGTAAAGTGGGTGGGGGGGGGGGGTTCATGTTAAGTGCCTCTATCTCGACGGTCCACTCAAGATACGCACAGAGCACTGAAAAGAAAAAAATTGCAAAAACGATGTAAGTAAAACCTCCCTAAGGTACGAACTAAACAACGCTGTCGGGGTGTTGTTTCGGCTGCGCTAGAGCCCTAAGGCCCAGGTTCGGGGCGGAAGCATTTTGGAACGTTTGGGGATGGGCTCTGGCCGGGTATCTAAAATCTTATTTTCACATAGATATACCAAATTTATTAGTTCTAGTTAAGTTACAAGTTACATAGCAATAAAACAAAATTTTCTTTTTTATTCCAAAAAAAAAATATATGCCCTAGACTTACTCCTTTTTTTAAAGAAATGTGAGCATGTATTGATACAAATATTTGAGCTCTCCCTCAAGCCGTAGGCAGAGAGCTGCTTTAAAGGGTTTTACATAGATGCTATGACACTACGCATTCAAACTTTGTTGACAATGTTGAACTTACTTGATGCTTATGAATGACGACGATGAAAACGCATCCAGTGGCGGCCGCTACTGGAGGTGATCAGCGAAGTTTGGTGGTATATTAAAAGTGTCTGATGAATGTGGAGTACATATTTTTTTTATAATAGCAAAATTAGTTAGTAAGGGCATATGTCTAACATACATGCAATATATCACACAATATTTACAACAAAACGAGCTCGGTCCTACGCGAAAAATCCTCCGCCTCCCTTGCTCCAGGGCCATGTTGATAAAAGAAAAAGGAACGGGATGATGCGTTCTCTGGAACTCCAATCTCCTCCTCAAAATTTCAAGAAACACCTCTAACGAGGTTATGGTCCGCTGACACACTTTTGCTACAAAATCGAAACGCAATCTCGAGAAATAAGGAGGTTATGGTGCGCTGATACACTTTAAAGACGAATCCAATCGCAACCTCGAGAAATAAGGAGGTTATGGGGCGCTGATACACTTTTAGTGACGACTCCAAGCGCAACCCCTATCGACAAGGAGGTTATCGGGCGCTGACACACTTTTGTGGTGGGGCCGGAACACTTTAAGCCTCCGCACGAACTCGGCCCGCAGCCACAGAATATGAGCGACACCACCCTAAAAAAAGCTCATAAATCCGTAAAAGCGCTGCTTCGTTTCGAAAAGATGGCGCCAGCTTGGCCACGCGGTTATTCAAACGAGTGTAAGACTCCCGATTACGGCTCAAAATCTCACTATATCACAGACGAAAGGAAAAAAAAAGAAACTTACTTTTTTTATTAACTAGTTATTAAACTCAGCATGGAAAATCCTCGGACAGATAAGAAAAAAAAGCCCGTCGGCGGGAGCCACTAATACGTCCACCTCCTTTGACCAGCTCACAGCAAATGCCAGCAAGGAAAAACTGCGCCAAAATTCCGTTCTGAACGGGCGTATTATCAAATTGGAGCAAGTTGAATGTAGAAAGGACCCAGGTAATATACATACGCCACAAATTTGGTCCCATACAGGAACAAGCGTTTGTATGTAGATAGCCGTTCCATATTTTACTTATTCCGAACAATGGTAATATACAAAGCCACCTTAATACAAGCCCGGAAGCAGAGCACGGTCATATACTGAAACGACAATTCATAGGCCTGTTCAGATCGAAAATTTACAATGCGGTAAAGGCAAATCGGGTTGGGTCGCGGCAAACTTTACACGAAAAGTATTGGTTCCCGGTCGATTTTCGTCGCGGAAAGTGCAATGTGTCTTGAATTGAAGTGTCTATAATGCAGCGAAAGAAACAAATCCCGATAAAAAGTGAATTTTCCACGTGTTTTCGCGATTTTTATCAGAGCAGACACGGTTTTTTTACATGCGCTGTGCTTGTGTTAGTGCATCGTGCAACGTATATACGACATATTCATAGGCTCGCTTTGTGTACATGTATTGCTGCTTCCCGGCTTTCTAAATTAAGGTGGCTTTGGTAATATAAGTTGCTTCAATGAGTAAAAACGAAAGGAGAGGCTTAAGCGGCAAGGCAATATTGACAACTGTCAATATGCGGGCGCCTTCATGAGAGCTTAGTGCTTGTGAGCAGATTTTAAATCCTCCCATTACAATGTTTTTGTTTTGCCAAAGAGGAGTCAAACTAAAAAATACTGCTCGGGCTTTATTTATGCGCGACTCTAAGCCCCACCATCCGCTGCTACTACGCTCCCAAGGTAAGTAAAGTTCTCTGGTATGCCTCTCCTACTTAAGGCTGTCCAGATATAAGCCCGGTCAACGCTGTCAAATGCCTTTTCGAAGTTATTGAACAATAGATGTAACGGGGATCTACATTCAGCGGATAGTTCAACTATAGTTGGGAGGGTGTTTTGATCGCTACATGAAAAGCCCTCACGAAAACCAGTTTGTTCATTGTTCAAAGTGCGGTTAATCGTTTTCTTGATCTGGTCCAAAATTATTTTGGCCATCAGTTTAGAGACAGATTCCACGCCAATTATTACAATTCATGGGATTTTCTTTCTTAGGGATTTGGATAATGACGCCCTTCTTCCATTCTTGAGGGAGAGTTTTAGTTGTCCATCACTCTTGGATCAGCAGAAGAAGAATATCCGCTGTAGCGTTGATGTCCGCTTTCAAAAATTCCATCGGGACACCAACTGCCCCGGGGCCTTACCAGCTTTCTTTGAACAGGGTACCGCCAATGACAAGTTGACGGGAGTTACAGAACTCCACAAAAAAATCACTATTTTCGTTCCTGACACTCAGACCGTGATTGCCCATTAGATGTTCCAATCCAACGTTGTCAGACCCAACTGTATACCATTCGCTCATAGAGTGAAAGGGTATTGACAGATTAACTTTGCCATGAAGTTTGTAAGGCATTGAAGGAAGCACTTCAGGCCCTATAAAAAATATACGTAATATGATCAGCATGACTTGGGGAGTCGATTTGGCGACGTCCGTCTGTCTGTCCGTACATCTATTGCGACGCGTTTTACTCGGGCAATGCACAAATACTTCTTTTTACTGCATGCAGTTTGTATGTTTGAATCGATAAAATCGGACAATGGCTGCCATACAAATCCAACCCCCCAAATTAGGTTCTTCTAAGAAAAACTTTTTTATTTGTGCACCAATTCGAACAAAAGAAAGAATGGATCAAATCGGACCATGGGGTCATGGGGCTGCCACACAAACCTAACCCCAAAAATTCGGTTCTTCCAAGATCCCGCTTGCTGTGATTCGGCGATAAGTTACAGGCATGTCTTGCTGAAAAATGTAAATAGGCTAAATATGGGTACGCTTTGTCGTGGCAGCCTGAGTCTGCGTGTGAGGCAGCTATGTATATGTTGATGGGAAGAGTTATCTCAATTATACCATGCCTCCAATTGAATTACTTCAGGAGCTAGAGCGCCAAACGTAACTATCGAAAAATCGAAATTACACCGGATATTTTTGGGTCTAGTATATGTGTAATCTGCCAAGACAAGGTGTATAGTATAATATATTATTGGAAAGGGAATTGCGTAGTTTAAATCATCCTCAGAACATTTTGTTAACAAGATATTGGCGAAAAATCAATCATAATTTCACCCCTTTTCCACCACCAAATGTGACGCGCAAAAAACCGTAAGTTTTTACTGCGTAATGGGGTCAGGCCACAGAACAAATTGAAGTCAAAAGTCAGCTCTTTTTTTGGGTTTCATCATTTTTTCGACTAAAGCCAAAAGCCGCTTTAAAATCGTCGCTGACGATAGAGAGGCGCCGCGTGTATCAATTCATGCAGTTGCCCGTGGGAGGGTCGCTGGAAGGCGCAATTAATCAATCGACTGCGAACTGCGTGTAAGAGCGAAACAGTCGAGATGGCTAGTGAACTGGATAATGGCGACGACGAGGCTGATAGGCAGTGGCGTAGATAGCTTTTCAGAGAGAGGGGGGGGGGTGATCATTTTGCAAGATTATTTATACTTTTACGATTATCAAATGTAAATTTCAGAATAACAATTTCTGTTTTTATTACACTTCAAATTAGCCGTTTTTTGACCAAATGTTGGCTCAAAATAGATAGCAATTTGACCATACGGAAAAAAAACTTAGTCCTGAAAATATTGGCTTTTTTGCTACGGTGAGTGAATCCACAGTATTCAAATTTTCGTACAAATTTTCGCTACTGTGATTGGAGTTTCAGAACTTTATATTGGGTTAGATCAGTGGTGTCCAAACTTTTCAGAGTCACGCATCGCCGCTTTTCTGGCCGTAACACCTCAAAAGAGGGATTAATATAAATCATATCCTTTTCAGGACATATAACCGTTTAGACAAGGGAAAATGTGAAGACGAGAGATCGTTGGGAATGCCCAGTACATGTGGATAAAGTACAGCTTTTGTGTTTTTAAATCGAAATTGTTAATTTTAGCTCGATTTCAATTCAATTCAAACTGTCCCTAAAGAAATTTGGGAAAATTTATTTAAATTATATCAAAATCGATCCAAAATTAACTCCAGTTTTCTGCACATAAGGCATTAAAACTGTTTGAAAAAACGGAAGAAAGAAATAATCATTAAACTTTGTTTTCTGGGACACACTACTTCATTTTCCATTTCATATAGTAGAAAGTTGTCAAAGAAAATCAGTAGAGTTTCTGATGCTGGTAAAATATTTTACAGTTAAGTTGATTTCTGGTACAGTGTAGCAGACTAAGCTTCAGAATTTTAAAACTTGAAAAAAAAATTGTTTTTCAATGGATTGTTTGCTTTTTGTTGTCAAAAGATCTTTCTACATTTTTCCTATTTTTGGATATCTTCGGTAAACCGATGAGAGATCTTCACGGAATGCTATGGTACCACGGAACTCCGTTTGTTTGTTTGTTAATTTGTTTTCAAATTTTGGAATTTTATAGAATATTTAATTAAAAAAAATATTCCAGTTTATAGCTTTGAGAGTTCGTATAAAATTCAATAAAATTGTGAACAACTAGAGAAAGTCAAGACTAGCTTTGCTCTGGTATAAACGATAAAACCTTTCGTCAAGTTTTAACTTAAAAAAAAAAGAATGTTGATAAACTCAAACAATAGATGCTAAAAAATTGGAAGCAGCTTTGCAGCGTTTTCTGCTCATTCGCAATAGCTTTGCACTCTCCTGAAGAAATATTTATAAACTTATGTTACTGTATATTTCCCCATTGTAAATTGCGCTTCTTTTGAAGAGCACTCCGTGTTCCACATTATTTTTAAATTTTTGAACCGAACATTACGATTTTCCGGCAACAAATTTTCAATCAGTGCTTACATTTAATCTTTGTAGCATCACTTCTAGATTACTTCAGTAGAGCTTGCCTGTGCGAAACTCCAGATCTAATGTGAAAAAATAGATGAACGTAAAGCCCTGTGCTGTAGTGTTTCTATTCAATCGATATACATAATTGGTAAATTTTCTATTGCAGTTCTGAAAATGGTTTCATGTTTTTATGAAACACTAGACACATAGAAGGTTAGTTTTGCTTTGTTTTACGTACCTAAAATAATAATAAACGAGACCGAGTTCTAATCGTGCGAATAGCACGATGAGTGTATACCCTATACCCATGTACAGACCTAGAATGCGCGTAAAACCGAAAATATTCAATTTAATTTTTTTTAAGGGGGAGGGGTAGGTGGGCTGAATTTCGCACATCTTTAATATCTTATAACGGCATCCAGCAGCTATCATTTGCGATAAATTTCAAGTTTTTCGGGACATTCTATCAGAAGATAGGGCGGAATATTGCTTTGTATGGGATGTAGGGGTAAGGGAAGTCAGACCTTCTCCACTTTCCACTAACTTCAAGCATATGTCACAATTAGGCATTGATGAACATTTCAGGTCCCTAGCGACATTCTGTCGAAAAATATGGCCGGATTACACTATCACGGAGAGGTCATTTGTATGGGAGGTAGGGGAACCCTTGGTCCGATTTGGCCCATTTTCAATACCATCCAAGCTTTTATCAAAGCAATCATCTGACCGAAATTTCAAAACGCTAGCTTCATTATTTCGGGAGTTATCGTGCGAACTGACAGACACACGGACGGACAGACAGACAGACAGACAGACAGACAGACAGACGGACATGGCTTATTCGAATCAGGGACCGACCCTGATCATTTATATATATACTTTGCCATACCCCCGGTGGCTCCTTTGAGGTGTTACATAAATCGTCGTAACAAAAACAATATACCCTATACCATCTTATGGGTATAGGGTATAAAAATGTGTGACCGTGTGTGACCCCTCTTAGCTACGCCACTGCAGATAGAACGGGTGAAAGTGAGTCGGAAAATGGCGCAGGTGAGATCACTAGAATCACAAACGAAGTTGGCGAAAGCGAAAGCAGGTGCAATCGTTAGCATCGACGGTGGCCGCCATTGCCGTGTTCCACGATAACCGGACGAATCACATATGCCGCACGTGTTTACTCGGCAAATGTGTACGATCGAGGAGTAACGGAGAACTATTGCCTTCAATACCATGTCCAACGATAATCGGACTAACGACCCTCACACAAGTGCCGGATATGTTTACTCGGCAAATGTGTGTGAACAGAAAGCAAGGGAGATCCCCATACCCGTCAATTCGTGGCCGAACGACCTTCATATAAATGAGGAACACGTTTATTCGGCAGATGAAATACTCCATTGCCGCTAGTACGGTGTCTTACGACAACCGACCGAACCATGCACATACTAATGTCCGGCGCGCTTACTCGGCAGAGTTATGTGTTCAGGGAGCAACGACAAACTCGAACGCTGAATGTGTCGTCAACGAAATGTGCGAACGGAAAACGATGACAGCTGACAGCATAGCGGGACGAGTGACAGGGAGAGCACTTGTCCACTCTGTGCGAGAAATCATTGACGTTTTGCCAACATTCGACCCTTTAAACAAAACGTCACTGTCACCTGACCAGCCTGTTTTCCGGGTGCAAAATCTACGGCGAGTATATTGCTGGAATGAGCGATCGCTAATGTGTGCGCGACCAGCTAAGCTATGCTATGGATACGCGAAAATATGGGTGCACGGCCTGGATCTGGTGAGCGGACGATTGGACGAATTTGTTGAGGGGTTCGCCAGAAAATTCCCGCGCAAAGAAACGTCTGCCGAAGTTCACACACGAATGTCGAAGGTGATTAGGCGACAGAGCGAGCCGATGGAGGAGTTTGTATACAGAGTGATTGCAGCGGGAGGGAGAGGGAGGCTCACCGACGCGGACCTTATATTTTATTTACACCAAGGAGTCAACCACCATGACATACAAATGGTGTTGGTTGCAATTGCAAACCATTTCAACGATATCCTGAAACTGTTAGCCGAAGTCCGGCGATTCAATAATAGACCATGCTACCATTGCTAGTAGGATGGCTGAGCTGTCACGTATCGAGAGAGTAGACTCCGACTTCAGGAGAGTCAGTCTTCGTTCAGTCTTCGCCTCGGGCAGACATTGTAAGCGATATTAAATAATAAATAAATAGTTTCATTTGTACGCGCCGCGTTTCAGATTCATTCCCCATAATCCTGGCACTAATGAAAGACATTTCTTGCATAAAGAGGTTAAATAGTAGGGATGTGTGTCGAACGAAAAGGGATGGTGAGAATAGCGCATTTTATAAGTTCAGTGCGAATTTCGTCCTTTGGAAGCCGCAGCAAAACTTTTAATCCTATTATGAAACTTTGAAAATTTTATACTTTTTAGCATCATCGGCAACATTTGCCTAAAACCAAATTTTGATAAAGTAATAGTTTCGCAAGGCTAGGACAAGAGATAAGCAAGATACAGCCGAATGCTTTTGGTTATTTCATCCAGGGCTAAATGTCCTCTTTCGCCCTGAAAGTGGTACATAGTCAATATGGGTATTAAAAGACAGGTTTTTTTTTTAAAGAGGAGTTCCCCTAAATGCTAATGGACGCATTTTGATAAATTTAGTTTGAAACAGAATGCTCAGGAGCAGTGGCGTGGTGTTTTTGGAAGCAAGGGAAGGATTGCTTCCCTTCATTGTTGTGAATTGCGTCCGAAATTGGTGGAGACGGAAACGTATCAATTGAGTCGCAATACTCCACTGAATATCTTCTTCATCGTTATCCGATGGCAAAATTCGTTTCACGATCTCTCTTCAGAATGCAAGCATTCGGTGTGACTGGGTGCATACCAGCTGGCAATACTGCGCTTGTCTAGCTGCCTATGCGCACCAGTCAGTCTGGCTTTAGACTTCGAAGAGTCACGAGTGCAAGTGTGCGAGCCGAGTAGCAAGTAGCAATAAAAGTTAGTTTTTTAATATTTTTCCAACTATAACCGGGCGTCTCATTTAACAACCTTTTTCGGTTTCCTTTGGCCGAAACAATCTCAAACTTTTCCTTTAAAGTCAAAATTTCCGCGATTGGTTTTCAACAGATGATATTTTTACAATTCCAAAAAGTTAAGAAATATTCAAACAGACTAAATGGGGGAAGCCCCAATAGTATAACAAACAGTTTGTTATAAATGGGCAACGTTTTGTGGATGTGGAATTGTTTTCGCAATATACGGAAAGTTAATGGTAAATGACATGTTGCAACAATATAAACTGCTAGAAAACCGTGAGCCGTTTCCTAGAGTTTTAGCTTTATTCTTTGCCTACAATTTCTTCTCATCGCCAGGACTACAAACACTCGAAATTCGATCTGGCACAAAACAACTTTATAACATTTCAATACATTTCTCCGAATTTAACTCAATTTTCTTTCAACCGATTTCCATCATCAAAAATCACTGAATCGAATTTGTCAGACTAACAAGTATCCAAAATGTTCCATAACGATTGTATCCTTACGCAAACTGTACTTCTACCACATATACACTGCCTGTCGTCTATCATCACAACTTGCAAATATGTTTGTCCCGAATGTGAATTTCTATCAGCCGAATCCAAGGAGACAACTTCATAAGGGCAAATAGCTCCATAAGTACCCATTTCCTTTTGAATTTACCCAAGTTAGATAACAAGGAAGGCAATTAAGTCGTAACATTAGTATGCATATCGGGAGCAGACATGTGTGCATACAAACAGACACAATACCCGTATGGGACACGTAACGCCCGTCAGCTCTTACACAGGATAAGGAAGCCACACAGCCGGAGTCCATAGAACCAGCGGATCAAGGGTCGAGCCTACAATAATTTCATGCTACATACATCGCTACTGCCATCTTCCTCTCCGGAGTTCCGGAGAATATTCGGAAGACCTCTAAAGCTCCATGCACGGAAGCGGGCCGACATGAGTTTATATTTCAGCAGTTAAGTCATGGATTTTGTTCTCCATGCCGTACTGTTTCCGACCATGTCTGGCGTTCTCTGACTACATACACAGTTTACGGTCCGTCATATTTACTCATTCCCTTGGCATTGTGATGTCTATATGTATCCGTTTTGTTTAGCCCGAGGAAATAGAAGTCCTTCGTCTTTGTCGGCGTTTATCTATTGAACTTCCTCCGAAAAAAAACCAACCTTCTGATAGAAATCAGTGTTCTTAACGCGGGAAACGTTCTTTCGGCCACGGAATTTTGGAATTTATCCCATTTTCAATTTGAAAGGGGAATGAATGGACGCGGCATGGGCTGTGAGTGAAAGGCATGAACAAATATTGCGAATTTATCAAGAGATCACTGTACTTCAAAAGCGTTTTCCCGTGTATCCTTTTTATGCTATTTATGTAGATATACCTAAAAAAAATTCGAAAATCTGCTTGGAATCTTCTCATAAAACTCGTAGGCCCCGTAGGGTATCGGTGAAAAAAAATCGCTTTTTATCATATTTTTTCCATATCTTCTTCTTATCATTTTTTGTTTTTTTTTTTTTTTTTTGTTATCGTTATCCTTTCAAACGATTATATCCGCTTTCTTACGATTTTTTTCTCCCGGTACATTGCGTTCTCAATGCTGTTGTCAATGTCTTGTTGTCAAAATTATGGGAAGTCCTTGTGCCTTGAAATTGGCACAACTTGTGGAAACGGATACTTGTATGCTAAGTGGCAAAAATTACTACTACGTAAGCAACATGCCGAATATGGCGAATGATATTTGATATTTTTTTCAGAATTTTCAGTGAGACTGTTGCCAAGGCAACTTGACTGAAGGCAGACGTCCCATTATTCGGCGACATTGCCTAGCGTTGCAATTTTGAAAATTACATTTGTGGACTGAGAGTCGTTTTTGTCTATACATTTTTGAAGGTCATGTCATCACGCGACGTGAGCGTAATGCGATCTTATTTTTATTGAACGAAATTTTAATGTGCAGAGATAGTCTGCTGGAATAGTCCCTATAGGTCTCTCTAGGATAATGGGATCACTATGGTTATTATTTTTATTATAGAGATTCAGATTTAATTGGGATGAAATTTAAGTTAAATAGCCTTGGTGGGTGGTTTTGAATTAATGCGATTGGAATTTAATGAAATCTTCTTTTTCTATTGCGATTTAAGCTAACAATTATTATTAATTGTTTATTAGTGCGTAGAATAAAGCAAGAATTTTCTGAAGCTTAGACTGACAAATTTAATGCTTTCAGCATGCTAGATGCTGTTAATTGTATTGAAAGTTCAGATTTCTGTGACCTGATCAAAGAAGATTCACCGCGATAAGCGTTTATGACTCTCTAACCGAACCAACCTTATGTCAAAACGTTTTTCAATTCTAAGATGTTTTTTTTAAGCAAAAAGGGCAGCTCAAAAGCCTTCTGTTAGTGACAGATGCCATACAGCGTTGCCGAACTTCCGTCGACTAAACCAAAATAGATACCTCTTTCGTTGCCTGTCCTGGGAGGCATATTAGTATGGACGTCATCAAGAGACGCGAGAGCGTATCGTCCGCCAAAGGAAAAAAACCAAAGCGAACAAGTGTATGATTACCGGAGACAACTTGCTTTTTTGTTTGACAGGGCTACAGCCTTCCAGGCAACATCCCCCAAGAAAATTTTTTTTACCAAAATATTCCCCATATTGTGTTCTACTGCCTTTCCAAAAAAATCTTCGATCGGCACAATAACTGGTAAGATATATGCAATAAACGGTGAAATTTTCACCCTCACAGACTTAAGCGAGTAACCCAATTTCAGACTGGAATCTACAGTTGCAGAAAGACTTGCTTCTACTGTCTCTCTCCGTGATGGGATTTTTATGAAATTTGGAATGAATGATCCTGGTGGTCCTTCCAAAGAATCAATGTCTTCCATTTAGATAAGTGAATGAAATAACGGTAAATTAATTAGTAAAGTTAACAAAAGATTTCCAACAATTGCGTCTTTCGGCTCATCGCATTGACAATTTTTAAAAACACACTGCGACATTGGGACACTGGGAGACTAGGATCTTGGGGCAGTGGAATATTAGGAAATTTGGACATTGGGGTCTTGGGACATTAGGACATTAAGATATTGGGGCATTAGGCACACTGGGGAAACTGGGACGTGGGGACATCGGGATATTGGGCCATTGGGACATCTGGATATTGGGACAATGGGACATTGGGACATTGGGACATTAGGACACTGGGAGACATTGGGGCACTGGGATATTAGGATATAGGGACATTTTTATGACTTTGGGACAATAGGACAATCGGACATTGGGAAACTGGAACATAGGAACATTGGGCCACTGAGACATCGGGATATTGTGACATTGGGACATGATGATATTGGGGCACTGGGATATTCGACATTGAGACATTAGCACATTAGGACTTTCGGATATTGGGACATTAGACACAGTGGAAAAAAAGACGTGGAGACATTGGGCCACTGGAACATGGGGTATTGGGACATCGGGATATTAGGACATTGGGATATTGGAACATTGGGATATTGGAACATTGTGACATTGGAACAGTGGGATATTGGGTACTGGTACGGAGTGGCATTGGGCCACTGAGACATCGGTATGTTGTGACATTGGGGCACTGGGATTAAAGGACATGTGGACAATAGGGCCTTGGGTCATTAGGACATTGGGATATTAGGATATTAACACATTAGGACATTGGGACATTAGGTACACTGGGGAAACTGGGACGTGGGAACATTGGGCCACTGGGACATCGGGATATTGGGACATTGGGACATCGGGATATTAGAACGTTGGGACATTGGGATGTTGACACATTGGGATATTGGGATACTGGGACATTAGGGCACTGAGATACATGGACATGGGGGCAGCTGGGTGAGCTGGGCATTAGGGTGGCCACGTTTGAAACCATCTAGTAAGAACTGACCATAAACATAAGCTCCGAGTAATATATCGATTTTGCCAGGTGTGTATTAAGGATCCGCGAGCTGGCAGCCACGGATGTTTTCTGGTAAGGTGATATTGATCGAACATGATGGTATAGCGGAGAGGTTATGGTCCCCAAAACATATGGGTTGACGTTAATAGTTTCGGTCTTGACACGACTCCTCTAGTAAGCTTGTCGTTGCCGCCAATTCCTGCGACGCACAATTTGGCGTCGGTTCGCCAGATACCCAACAATTGAACAGCAAACTCACAAATGAACGATTTCTGCGAACTAGAATTAAAAAGAGTTCTCAATGGTATGCGTTCCCCATTTTAATTTTTAACCTGCATAACTGTTGTTCCCTGTATAACATGGGTGGGTTTGACTTCTAATGTTTACGTAATGGTTGTGTATAGGTTCTTGCTGCAACAGCGTGTTGTGTCGCTTTTTGCACCTGTTGCATTGTCGCCTCGATGGACATTTATTGGCCATGTGAGTGTCGCTCAGGCAGTTGAAGCATAGTTTATTGGAATTGATGACTTCGTGTCTGTCGCACTGGAACAATCGATGACCTGTAGTTTCGCATAGTGCGCAAAATGGTTGGCTGACTACTTGCGCAGAGTGCGATGATACAGTCGACTAGGCTTGATGGAGTTTGCCATATTCAATGCGTTGTTTGACGAATTCTAAAAATGCTTGAAGGGACGTCCATGTGGCTGCTCAGGGTCTTCTGCCACTGCCACTGCTTCTTGCTCTCCTGGTCTAGTAATAGGTTAAGAAGGTAGACTTCAAAAAGGTCAAACGCGTTCAGTTCCACAATCTTGATGCTTGTCTGTAGCTGCTTGGTGAGATCGAGAATGCTCAAAAAGAAGTCATGAAATGAAAACCAGTCGCCATAGTTCCCGCTGAATGTTGGAGCTTTGATTCCCTCTAATTTAAGTGAATCATTGGTGGCTGCTGCATGGCGTAAATGCAGTTTGTGTTTGAACAAGGTGATATGCTCAACCGCTGTTTTTCGACTTCGGCGTACTCCTCTATGCACGCCATCAGCTTGTCTTCGTCGGTGGTGCAGAGCTGGAAGGTCCTCGCAATTTTTCCAAGCGGCTTATAACCTTTCAATTCGGATCTCGAAAAAAGCCGCGTTGTGACGACTCGAGCTGTCCTTCTTGTAGTTGGAAATTTGCTTTGGACTGCAGCTATGTTGATGGTATGTCATGATGGACGATTGACCTGATGCGATAAACTGGCGTCCCTGATGACAAACGATCGACGCTGCTCAGAGTTATCGGTGATAAATCTGAGTACTGATGACAATTGAATACTGATCTCATGATGTGCTGTTGCTCTAGCTTCCAATGCGGATGACAAAATGAATGCTGGTAGAGCCGCACTGGATGCTGATCTGGTGATGTGCTGTTGCTAAAGCTTCCAATGTAGTTGGCAAAATGCTGTGGCTCGACGGACCAATGGGAGCTCAACAAGTGAATCATTTAGCGTAGGTTACCAATAAGTTTGTATAAATATAATAATCAATTACTTGAATGAAGTGGTCATGTAACCTTTGAAAACCAAGCCTTTTAATTATTGTCTAGGGAGGCTGTTAGCAGGGCCGGATTTCCCATATGGGCAACCTGGGCTACTGCCCGGGGCGGCAGAATTTGAGGGGCGGCAAATTCTTAAATTTTTTCATTGATTTAAAATTAAGGGAAATATGGATTTTGAAAACTCAAACATAATTGTAGAAAATATTTTTCTTTTTTAATTTATTCTATAGTTAGATGTACATAATCGTCTTAATCCAAAGCAACAAAGCTTGAAGCACACACTCATTCATACTCTAAGTGGCGTGGCCTTTAGTTCAATTAGAGTAGGAGTATAAATCATATTTGGCTTCACCTTAATTGCATTCTTCTTCAGTGCGAGTGTTTCAAACATTCTGCCTGAATTACATTAGATGATATAAATACGCGAGTATTTGGCTCCCAGCTCCTGTTTCCAAGCCTCTAAAAATGCCCGACACTTGAAGAAAAAAAAACAAAAATATTTTTTGTGATAGCGATCCTTTGGAAAGTTCAAAACGCCCCAAGCTAGTAACTCATCTAATCACACATTTTCGTCTGTTCAATTACTTCTTAAATTTGTCCACACATCAAATTCGCTGGGAAGCAAGGATTTGATTTCGGGAGAGGTCCAAGTCTCGATATTAGAAATCCGGCATTGGCAATCCAATTTTTGAGTTTCTATCGGGTGAATAGGTTTAACTAAACGTTTAAGAACTCTTACGCTTAAATTTTTGAATTTGCAATTTTTTGTTCAGCGAAAAACGGGAAATTCCACCGAAAATAAAAAATAATTTAAAATAGGTGAAATCAGGAAAATCTAGAACTTTTTAGGCACCGAATGTTTTTTCCTTAATAACATCAGTAAGTGCTTTCCCAATTCGTTTTCGTTAACTTTATCACCGAAAACAAATTAGGTCAAGGTGTGTTTAAGATTTACCGTAAGCTTTCGTAATTTCGGGTTTTCTAAAGAAAGTGAAAAGCCGAATGTAATAAGAATTGTACAGTTTTCTATGTTATCCAGTGGCGTAACGTATGGTGTTTCATGTGTTCAGTGGAACATGGGCCCCCAAGTCACAGGGGCCCCCAAGGCCGAAAATATAAAGAATATTATTTTTTTAGATCCTTGGATAACTGTTCTTTTCAAGATATTTATTTTGATTAGTTTGCAAGACACAAACCAGCTGCAGAATCTAACATATAGAGACAAAACATTCCGAAGAGTGGCGTAACGTTTTTGAAAATCTTTGTGTTCAAACTTAAATCGGGATTCCTTTCTTTGTGCAGTTGAAATCCCACTGTCACCATGAATGTTTGTGTTGTCTTCATAAAGAAACCCCTCCTGCGACATCCTGATCAAATTGACGAACTCCTAAATCAAATTTACCAGCTTCCATGTTCAATTGACGAATTTAAAAGTTGTGTTAACAAATTTCAATTACAAATTGATAAGTTTCCAGAATAAATTGACGCATTTTAATTTAAATTGTTATACTTCAACATCATGTTGACGAATTTCCATGTCAACTTTACGAATTGTTAAATCATTTTGACGAATTTCCATGTCAACTTTTCAAATTGTCAAATCATATTGACGAACTTCCAGATAAAATTGACGGATTCACACTTCAAATTAGTCTTGATTTCTCAAGATATTTGTCAATATGGGATAGTCAAATTGTATCGGAAATTCCTTCACAATATTTTGAAATTCATCAATTTAACATAGAACATCGTCACTAGGACACGAAAACTGGTCAATTTATAATAGAAATTCGTCAACATCATTTTTGAGTTTGCCAATTCGTCATGGAAACTCGTCTATTTGGAGCATGTTTGTGTTAATACTTTTAACTGAAAGCATAAATTTACCTTAAGGCAAAAATCGGCGAAAATAGTTCGGCACTTTTGTTCCTGCGGCTTTCTGATCTTGACTCTAATGAGCATTTGAAGCAATTCGAAACAAATATGGATTTTGGCCTTTGGGGACCTGTGCTCCAATGAACACATGGGACACCTGGCAATGGCATAATTTTGCAATAAAACTATGAAGAAAGTGTCTGACAAGCTTATTGAGTGGGGATTTATCTAAATATCAGCTTTTCTGGGTTTTGGTAAAGAAATATTGATGAGATATAAAGGTTTGACTTGTAAAAATGAGTGTTTACCTTAAAGGCTCTTGCTTCAAATTGAGCCATTGTGATCCAGTTCGTTGAGTTCTTGAATACTGAAATATGTTCACAATGTTGAGGATCTACTTGTCGAAAGATCCTTTTTTAAGATTTTTTATCCAGGAGTCATAAAATCAAGAAATATATGCATGCCGCTAAACCCTTCTGTCCAGATAACGGAACAGTCGTTTCTCCTACTGGACACATTTTTCTTTGGAGGAACTCTACCATGAATCGATTAAATTCGCCATGGATACACCAACTTAGCCAGGGTTGTGAGAGCAGTGTGCCAGATGGCTTGATCCTCAGATTTAGGGTAAAAAGTTCTAGACTAGACAAGGCGCACGTCTTGAGGTGGTGTTTTTTAGTAGCTTATATTTAGGTTAGTGATAAATATTCAAATAGGACATGTAGATCTTTGCAAGTTCTCCAGTTTATTTATTCAAATTTAATTTGTTGTCTCAAATTATAAAATGTTGGAACATGTTGCTTTAACAGATTGCTTTTTCTCATTTGTGGACTGCTGTAAATGCATTTCTGTCAATATTTCCTGCGGCTAAAAAGCTTATGTGGGGGGGGGGGGGGCAACTCCAATTTCGAACACAAGAAATTCAGAAAACGTTACGCCACTGATGTTATCATTGTAGTTTCAATCATTCCTAAAATAATTTTGGGAGGTGCACGGAACACATGGATTCCTCCCTTGGGAAGCAACATAAAAAAATTTCAAGCAATCAAAATACGCTTAGTAGTAGTAAAAAATATGAAATTTTCAATTTTTCACATACGCCCGCTAGCGTTTTGCCTAGATTTCCTTTGTGAGGTGACAACTGCTATCTTCATGCTTATCTAGTGGCGGAGGGCGGCAAATTCGTTACTGCCCAGGGGCGCCATAGATGCAAAGTCCGGCTCTGGCTGTTAGACACCCAACTATTGCTTAACCCTACTACTACTTAACACCAAAATCGTCCCCCAATTCAAAGTTTTCTTGGTCTCTGAGAAAGGCTCTTGGGGCACCCAAGTGGGAACCAGAACCTTGTTAACGGGTTTTACCAACAAGGAAAGTGAAGTGAATAAAATTGAAGGCTAAACTGATGAATAATGAATACTGAATACGGTGGAAATGGAAAGAGACGTAGTTAATACGCTTTAACTCATTAGAGGTATAGATAAGGAGCCAGAAACATCAGAGCGAGAGAGACATAGAGCTTAGTGCTGCCATACAAACGGCTGACACTGTACACTCATGGGATTCACTGCTTATGCGACCTCTTTCCAATTTGAAATCATTAAAAATGAATTATCTGAAGTTGTTATTCAAAGCAAACATGACTTCAGATTATTTACTTGTATCCAAAAAAAAACTGCGAAAAAATTACACAAAAATAGTCGAAAAACACCCAAAAGACCAAAAGTCACTACAATCATTTTTCTCCATTATATGAAACATAATATTTTTGTCGGAATCCGAGGCTGCAGATGTTGTTGCCTTCTCTCACGGATAAAATTCCCATAAGGATAGTCACACACACAGCGCGTTCGAATGAATGAATGAAACAAGCATAAGGAAGAAACTGACGAAAATCTCCATAATATCATCGAATTTGTCTTTGGGCCTTCATTAAAAATGAATGTATGCCAACGTCAAATTGGAACAAATAAAAAAAAAGTTTAGTGGAGGATTATTATCGTGTGATTGAATAAATGGGCTGAAATCTGTCATATATACGCGCGCTGGAATTCCAAACTTAGTGTTTCCTGTTTTTCAGCGAATGATAAATTGTAAAATGTCAACTTGATTTTTAGGTCCTCAGATTTGTGTTTGTTTTTCGCTCCCTTAGGAGAGTCCAGTATGACTTTTTAAGCATAATGTTAATAAGGGGAGTTTTCGTGAAACTCAAAGTACTTCTTTTGCCGGAAATTATGCGGTTGCAGATTGATATAAAAAATTTTGTATCCTTTTTGTTGTCAGTCCATAAGGTGCCTCCATTATGGGAAGTGCTCACAGTACCTCCACGAGGTGGCTGCTGGAAACTTCACTCTCGAGTGAAGGCCAAACTGTGAGGGCCGGTTGCCTGTTGAATCTCAGTTCTGACAAGGCTCATCGTGTACTTTTCCAGATACAGGGTAAGCTGGAGAATCGAGAATCCACATGTAACCGCCATACATCCTTGCTAGGGTGCTACATTCATCATATGTTTGTAAACTACGCTCCCGGATGTTAGATTTGTCCTAAATCCTCGGGATGTTACGCGACCCGTGCCCATCGAGGGAAGATGACCAGGGACGTAAATGGTCATCTCCAACGGAGCACTCTGAATACCTGTCGACCTTCAGTTTTAATCAGACTTCCGGCGGCACACCGGGTGAAGTCATCGGTGACCGTATTATCCCGGATACTCGTGGGAATCTTATGGACTCCGTAACAAATCATGAGCCTGATGCGGCTCTAAATGCAGCAACCCAGGCAGCCATCGGGCTTCCTACTCACCTTCCTTCCTGCGAAGCTCCTGTGCTCGCTAAGGAAGCGTCGCAATCATTAAAAAGTTCTGTCCACTCTTCTTCTTGCGAAGCTCCTGTGCTCGCAAAGGAAGCGTCGAAACTATCCTACAATTCTACCCACTCTTCTTCTTGTGAAGCTCCTGTGTTCACAAAGGAAGTGGCAGGGCCATCGAGGGCTATGCGCCAACAAACCTTAATCAACCTGTCCTCATCAGACTATTCTGATACGTCCGACACTGGGACTTTGGTCTCGGGTGAGGATGCCTTCACCGATGATGCAGGTTCGGTAAAATCCGGCCTCTCATCAATAAATGGTGCCGTTAGCAGAATGGGAGTTAACGAGGCTTCTAGCCGTGTTAACATGTCCGGAAGCCAAAGGCGCCGCTTCAACCAATCATTGGCCAGCGGGTGTTCTAGAGACGAAGCGCTTCAAAGAGCGTTCACTACACCCGCCACGAAGCCAGTCGTCAAACGAGGCCGCTCAGAGGAGCAGTCTCCGGTTTTAGCCAAGGCTAAAAAGCTCAGCAGGCTCATTCTGTGCCTAACAGAACTTCATACAGCCAGATGCTAAGGACAGTCAAGCTAGGATTTTGCTCCCATGATCAAGGGAAAGATTCGTTGACTGCTGAACAGGTCGCCTTCACAGCACCCCGACGAAAAATGGTGAGCCTGGAGCCTAAACCTGCATCCCATGGGCCGACTGCAAGCATCAATTGCCAACTTCCAACAAACAATGTCCCCGTCGCATCGAACAACAAGGGAAACGCAGAAGCGACACCTACAGCGTCAAACTTGGACAGTCGCAATAAAAATACCACTTCGGTATCCGTCTCCACCTCACTTAACCTACAACCCGATCCGAGTAGAACCATCGGCCGCGGCGCTTTGTCGTTCGGTAATTCCTCTGGACAGTCGACTGGGCGTCCATCCATATCCACTTCATCACCACAAAGGGGCAGCAGAGGCGGCAAACGCGACGTAGGCGGCAAGTCTAGACAAGGTAAGCGAAAAAGCCTTGTCGACCGCTCTTTCAACAACCAATAATGAGCACCTTAAAAGTGCTACAAGCCAACCTACACCACGGGAAAGGTGCATCGGACACTGTGTGCAGGTTGCTCGCCGAAAAACAAGCCACACTGGCCCTTATACAAGAGCCTTGGGTGGCCTCAGACGGCCGCGTGCGCGGTCTAAACACCCCATCGAGTAAATTAGTTTACGACAGATCTACGGACTGGCCTCGGGCTGCTCTTCTGATCGACAAACACGCCCGCTTTCTTCCCTTAACTAAATTCATTTCCAAGGATTTAACGGCGATTCTTCTAGAGGTTTCAACTGCGAACGGTTGCGGTTACCAGAAAATAGTTGTTGCCTCCGCCTACTTTCTCGAAGATATAGACACGATTCCTCCGCTTGAAACGCAAGAGCTTACTGACTTCTGCGTGCGAAACAACTACCAATTCATCATTGGCTGCGACGCCAACGCCCACAACAGAGTATGGGGTAGTAGCAACGACAACAGGAGAGGTAAATATCTCCTTGAATATTTCATGCGAGAACAGATATATGTCATGAACAGAGGATGCAAACCCACTTGTGTCACCAAGAACAAGGAGGAGGTTCTGGATCTCACCCTGGCAAGGGGGAACGTATCGAGGTCCATTACGAAATGGAGAGTATCCGACGAAGTGTCCCTCTCGGATCATAGACACATCCGTTTCGAAATCCTGGGAAAATCTGAGGCTCATTCTACACGTTTCTGCCCGAAGAAGACGGACTGGAATCTTTTCCGTGAATCAATCTCCTGCCATGCCGATCAATTGCTGAACACCATCGACACAATCGGCGAGGTGGACCTAGCGGCGGAAATGGTAAATGAAACCTTAATCTCCTCTTACGACAATAGTACGACCCCAAGTGGTCCGACCACTACTCGAAGGGTTCCCTGGTGGAACGATGAACTGGTTCGCAAACGAGCTCAAGTAAGAAAGAAGTTTAATAAAGCTAAACGCTTAACCCAGTGGGATGATTATAGAAGCTCTCTTACTGAATATAACACCCTTATCAGGCGATCTAAACGAGAGTGCTGGAGAAAGCACTGGGAAAGTATCCAGTCATTGCCGGAAGCAGCCCGCCTACATAAGGCTCTATCAAAAGAGCACTCAAATGGAATCGGCCTCCTAAAGAGACAGGATGGTTCTTACACAGAATGTCCCAAAGAAACACTGGAGCTTCTATTACAGACCCATTTCCCTGGTGCAATTCAAGCGGCATCACAACCGCCTGATATCGTGGAAAACATCCATATACCGAGTAGCCGGCTAAAAAACCTTGCTGGAGTTATTTTTGACCTCAGGAAGGTAAAATGGGCAATAAACTCTTTTGAACCTTAAGGCACCTGGAGCGGATGGTATTTTTCCGGCCTTGCTCCAAAACTGCCTTGGGATAATTAGTTATCCCCTTATTACTCTCATGAAGGCTAGTTACACCTTGGGGTATGTACCACGCGTGTGGAGAGCGGTTAACGTGGTATTTATCCCGAAACACGGAAACAAGCCAGAGGATCTACCTAAATCCTACAGACCAATAAGCTTGACGTCATTTCACCTAAAAACGATGGAAAAATTATTGGACCTGCACATAAGGGAGAAGATGGACTGTGACCGTCCATTGCATAGGACTCAGTTCGCCTACACTAAAGGAAAATCCACTGTGACTGCTCTACACAAACTTGTAAGCTCAATTGAAAGTACTCTCGAGGACAAGGAAATTGCTCTGGGTGGTTTTTTTGATATCGAGGGTGCTTTCGATAACATAGGCTATGACAGTATATTTAGAGCCCTTACGGCTAGAAACATACCTTCGTCAACGATCACATGGGTTGGGAACATGCTACGTGGACGTGAAATTAGATCAACACTTAGCGGCTCTTTTGTTTGCGTTAACGCTGTCAGAGGCTGCCCACAGGGAGGTGTCCTCTCTCCGCTTCTGTGGTGTCTTGTCGTTGATGAACTCCTCCTTAGACTCTGCGAAAACGGTTTCGAAGCCATTGGTTATGCAGACGACATCACTATCATAGTCAAAGGCAAATTTGATTGCACAGTGAGTGAGGTAATGGGCTCAGCTCTAAACCTGGTTCAGCTTTGGTGTGCGGAAGTTGGTTTGAGTGTCAATCCTCAGAAAACTATACTAGTACCATTCACTAGAAGACGCAATCCGGACTTGGGGCCAATCACCCTAGCCGGTACGCTGATCAATTACTCTGAAGAGGTTAAATACCTAGCTGTAACACTAGATAAAAAGCTAAATTGGAACACCCACATAGAAAATGTGACAACAAAAGGGACTCGTATTTTATGGGCCTGTAGAAACCTACTTGGTAAAAACTGGGGACTCTCCCCTAAAATTGCGGACTGGCTCTATCGCCAGCTGGTACGTCCGATCATATCTTACGCTGCGCACGTATGGTGGCCCAAAACCACAGAGATATCCGCTGTAAAGAAGCTGAACAAATTACAACGCCTGGCCTGCATGGGCATTACTGGTTCAATGCACACTTGCCCCACAGGTGCAATCGAAGCTATCATAGGCTTAACCCCGCTCCGCCTACACATTCAGGAGTGTGCGGCTGTTCAGGCCCTCCGACTCAGCCTATCATCTGAGGGGCGCGTTCGCGAATTTGCAGGTACCTAGCACGCCGTTCTGCAGTAGTTCAGATTACATGACAACGGTACTTTGCTTCAGCAGGAAGTTTTCGGTCCTCATCCCTGAACGTACGGAATGGGTAAATGGCAACCCTTGTTTGGAACCTGGAAGCTTAACGTGGTACACCGACGGTTCCAAAACAGAGCAAGGGACTGGTGCTGGGGTCTTTGGACCGATCACCCGGATCTCAATCGTCATGGGTTCGTGGCCAAGCGTCTTCCAAGCCGAGATCCACGCCATTGAGGCCTACGCTGGAAGAATTTTACTGAAAAAATTAAGAGGCGCCCACATCGCAATCTGTACGGATAGTCAAACCGCCATCAAGGCACTTTCCTTGAATGCTATGACACTCTACAGCACCTTGCCACTGGCAACAAAGTTACTCACAACTGGGTACCCGGCCACCAAGGTGTCCACGGAAATGAAGTAGCGGATGAGCTGGCTAGGCAAGGCTCCTCTTCATCGTTCTACGGACCGGAACCCTTTTGCGGTCTTGGCTGGTAATCGGCTAAAGCCGTTATAAAGGATTGGATCACCGCCAAAAAGCTGCAGCGTTGGAATTGCCTTCCAGGACTGCGCCAATCCAAAGCGTTAATCAACCCCACCAGCGGCAACAATGTAATGCACCTTAGCAGAGCAAATTTAAGGCTGCTTGTAGGTTATCTCTCGGGTCATCACTGGGTAAGGTATCACCTGAACAAAATAGGTAGGTCAGCTGAGACAGACTGCCGCCTGTGTTTGGAGGACATTGAGTCCACTGTGCATCTTCTTTGCAACTGTCCAGCGGTTGCGCGCTCTCGGTACTCTCTTATTGGGAGCACCAGTGTAAGCTCTGCTGAGATTAGGAACATTCCTCTGGAAGATCTACTGGCCTTTATAAGGCTAGTCGAGGGTCTTTTAGATTAAAAGGACTATGGCACAATAGACCACTATTGGTCGCAGTGCCCACCCCTTCCGGGTACTTAGTCCGACCCATATTTCATTAATTCATTCATCCTTTTTGTTGTGTTGCTGATCGACAGAGTGGGCGAAGCTTAGTATCTGAGTGACGCACTACGGAAAGTTCCAAATTTAAAATCACTTCGAAAACTCATCACCTCAGTATGGTTTTTGACTTCCTAATTCCTTCCGCTAGCTCAATTTCATTATAATATATTTAGTCTAACTCCAATACGTATTACACAAAATTTGTAAAAGTTGTCCTCTCTCTAGTCCTGTATCCGGACATAGTCATCCTATAAGCCACCAAAACTCACCCAAAGCATATTTTAATTTTCCTTTGTATGTACATACAACATTTTCGGAATATTTGCATTAATTTTCCGTCAGCAAAAGGATGCATTTTTGTGAGCTACGACTATAGTTCCAAATAGAACAGGACTACAAGTTCAGTTGCTGAAATTATATGGTATCGCTTAAACCAGAAAGAGGGAGTAAGTGCGCGAGTACAAATACGAAACACCACAGACAGAGTCAACAAATCCGCATGTGTACTCTGTGCTCACTTTGTGCTTGAGAAAATTATGAACATCTCTGAGAAATATGGTGCAAACTAGCATTAGTCCCAGTTCCAAGAGCAATGCGGGGAGTTGTTGATTTGCTACCATACTTTTCGCAAGCAACATATGTTAACGCGCGCGGCACATTCACAAAGTCACTGATCCATGTCGGGAACCCTATGCGACATAGAAAAGAGCAAACCGATGTTAAACCGGAGAGCTACTTCTCGTAAGTCCGCATGTAAATATCCCAAGTACGAGCTAAAGATGCAAGGATTGCATCCATATGCACTCAATTCGAAGTAGAGCTCCGAGCTCATACTTTGCAACTATTCATCATCAATGGACTCTCCTTCGGGGTACAGGATGCACCTCTTGGAAGAATTATGTTTTATAGTAAAACTTGTATCCTTTGCTGCTTTGTTCGATGATGTATTAAGCATTTGAGAGGACAATCGAAATAGCACCGGGGCGTCAAGAGATGGTAAAGGTGAAGTACCATCGGCGTTACGAGGATGTCTCAGAGACACGAATGTAGCAGTAATTGGATTTAGAATGGATAAACGATGTCGGAGGGATCAAATTGTCCAGAGGGATCAAGAGGATAGGAAAGTATGGAATCAATTAGGTTCGTGTACCTTGATACATGCAGACGCAAAGCTGATGGCTATTAAAAGGGACTACGACACTTTACCGACTTGCTTCAAGGAATGCATTTTGTTTGATGAATTTAGCAGTGGATAGTGCCGATAGGATTTAAGTTAGTGATTTGGATTGAATTATTGAAGAAAACCGGCTGGGTCTTTTTTTTTTTTTTTTTAATTGTAACTTGAACTGTCATTTTGCGGCGGTGAACGTTCAAGAGCATCATTCCTAACAACTGCGGAGCTTACTGTGAAGAAGAGAAGTGCGGTGGGCTGAGTATCCTCCACGCATAGACACGGGCCTTTCCAATAATTATGGTAATTGGTGGCAAACCATTCCATATCAATTGCGATTTAACAATTAAGTACACTTCGGGTGATACCAACTGAAGACTACTCAAGTAATACCAGGAAGCTGCTCTATGAATCGCCACAGGGAGAGGTGGCGATGTCATTTCTGGACTAAACCATCAGGAATGACAGTAGCTGTCAGTATGTAACTGTAATCGTCTACTATAAAAAAGTATAACGTAAATTTTGCAATAGCGACCCGGTTAGCAGGAGCACCTTTCGCAGGCTACCCATAATGAGGCTAGACGGTCAACTCCAAAAAACAACGGGGATATGGCAGCAAGTCTTTCCCATCCTACATCGTTAAAGTCTTGGGAGTAGATGGCCGTGGCCTACTGCAATCTTGGCCTCGCAGCACTCGAAATGGCAAACTGGGAAAGGGTTGATGCTTAGGTTCGATTTTTGTTTCAATATTTCAATAGTTTCCCCGTGCTTGTTTTGCCTATTACCTACACAGGAGTTCTGCGCTTGTTAACATAAGCGGACAGGGACAGCGAGCGGCTACAACTATGACCCTCCTGAGCTTCCAGCTAGCGCTACTCGTCGGCCAAGAGGTAAGACAGGCGGTCTAACAGATGTGTGATTGCTCTTCTGTCCGTAACTGTCTTGCCCTTGGCAGTGCGACCTTTACCCCCTCATGGTGGCGAGCGGAAGCAGGGTTATGACATTTGGTGAGTTTTTAACTCTTGAAATTTTCAGAGAACGCGTTCAGATCTGAGGCGTACTCTGGGAATGTGAGTGTTAATTCTATAAAAAATAAATGTCATAAGTGCTGACTAAATTTTGTCTGGCGGGAGCGGTATCTCCTCATAAGCGTACCGCAGCATACGCCGGGGGATGCATGGCTAAGAGGGTTCTTGGTCGCTAGTATAAGCGAACTCTGAATACCTTCAGTTTCAATCTAGACTTCTGGCGGCAACCGGGTGAATTTGTCAGTGACTGTTTTTCCCGGACACTCGTGCGATCCCTATGAATAATAACAAAAAAAACAGAACTTCGGATGGTGCACCTAGCACATCCACCACCGTAACTTCCATGCTACAGCACTCTTCAGTGAAAACTGTAGAGCCAACCCGGGATGAGAACACATTCAATCCGCTAACGGTTGCGGATATTAGTGGCGTGCAGCAATGTACTGCCATTCCATTGGATAGTCGGACATAGTCTCCGTCTATCTCGTCGTATGACTGCAGCAGCCATGACGACGCTGGTACAGTTACCTATTGTACTGACTCGGACGTCGACTACAGGGTCTACTCTTTCCGCATGGACTTTCTCAAGGACACGAAGCTCCTGCGTTTTTCATCAGCGGAAAATCGCAGATATAGAAATGCCATTGCCGAAGGTGCCATCAAAGAACAGGCTGTATAGTCTGCCTTGGTTGGTAAAGCTCCTAGGCGCCCACGCTAAAGAGAACGCAAGGAGAATCGCCCTCCTGCTTCTGCCTCGGCTAAACGGCATAAGGAGTGCACAGGCACGCCTAGGCCCCCACGTTTAGCCAGGCTGTTTCTTCCATAAAGTTGGGTTTCTGCCCGCTCAACTTTGAAAACCATCTCTCAAATAATCAGATGGCCCACATACAGAAGGTGACTAGGGAGCATAGCCCCAGAGAGCACCAAATAATCTTCCTATCCTGTGTCGCAAGATCAGGATGTTTAGTTTTATTCTGCAAGGACTCTCCCACTGCAGAGTGGGTTAGGGCCAATAATAATCACATTCGTGCGAAATGTACGTTTGACTATACTTTGGTTGAGGAAAGTAATTTTCCCAAATTGCCCACTATTCAGGGGTACTTTCCCAGAAGCAGTGAGCAAAAGACCGAAGCGCAGAAGGCTACCGACTGAGAACTGAATTGTTCACAATCGGAATAACTCCGGTCACGCGGTCCACCTCGTACTTGGAATCGACGAGGCAGCCTTCACGAAGTTGAAACGGCCAAATGGGAGCATCAGCTACGAATTCTCCCAGGTCACGATGATAATCGATGGAAAAAGCCGCCGCGACAAAACTGTGGCTCGACCACGTAATGCGACAATCACACCGAAAAGGCCTGTGCACGAGCACGCTATCAAGAACCGTTGCCAAGAACCGACACAGAGCATAAGCCGAGGGTCCACCCCACCAGCAAGAGCCCAGTTCCCTCTACCAGCCGCGAACATGCCCCGTATGCTCAAGGAAGCTCAGCTTCAGCATCAGTACCTCAAGCTACGCATGTCAAACCTGCTGCACCCGAAAGAAGTCTGGCGTCACCCATCGACCGTGATTGAAGAGGACATGCTGCTTTACCTTTCCGGGACTCACGTTCTGTAGACCGGGTAAACAACAACAAAACGGCACGCAAACACCACAGCTTCACCTCAAAGGGAACAGTGGCGTGCTCATTACCCGTGGACTAAGGTTTAAATTTGTTGAAAAAGCGCTTCCGAATACCGGGACCATAAGCGCGGCAAAGACGAAAGAGGCGGGCGATCTGGACAAGGCAAATGTAGCTTCAGCATCAGTACCTCAAGCTACGCATGATAGTCAAATCAAACCTGCTGCACCCGAAAGAAGGCTGGCGTCACCCATCGACCGTGATTGAAGAGGACATGCTGCTCCACCTTTCCGGGACTCACGTTCTGTAGACCGGGTAAACAACAACAAAACGGCACGCAAACACCACAGCTTCACCTCAAAGGCAACAGGGGCGTGCTCATTACCTGTGTACTAAGGTCCAACTTTGTAGAAAAAGCGCTTCCGAATACCGCGGCCCTAAGCGCGGCAAGGACGAAAGAGGTGGGCGTTCTCGACAAGGCAAACGTAGCAGCCTCAACGTAAATGGCTCCCTCAACAATAACTGAGTACCATCAAAGTACTCCAGGCGAATCTGCACCATGCCAAGGGAGCATCGGCCATCTTGTGCAGGACCTTCGCCGCAACCACAGCCTCGATAGCGCTGTTACAGAAACCATGGGTGGCCAACGGCCGCATTTGTGGACTAAGCATTAACAACGGTAAGCTGATTTACGACAGGTCAGTAGACCGCCCTCGGGCGGCGCTCGTTGTTGACAATCAGGTCAATTTCTTACCACTAACCAACTTAATTTTCAGAGATTTAGCAGCCGCTCTGGTTAACGTGTCTACCGCGTACGGCAGTCAGGAAGTAGTCATAGCAACTGCCTACTTCTCGGCAGGCGATGACTTTATTCCACCAGAGAGAGTCTCCAGCCTAATTGCACTATTGCAATCCAACAAACGACAATTTATTATCGGTTGTGACGCAAATGCTCAACACACTGTGTAGGGTAGTACGGTTGTGAACATGCGAGGTATGAGAATTCTTGACTTTTTAATGTCCAAAAATGTGTTCGTCCTCAACAAAGGGTGCAAACCCACAATCATCACCGCGGCGCGGGAAGGGGTTCTTGACCTCACTCCTGCCAGTGGACCCATATCGGAGTTTATCTCTGATTGGCATGTATCAAGCGAGGATCCTTGTCAGATCACAGGCACATAAGCCTTAATCTCGCAGGGAGCTCTATGCTCCAGGCTGCATCCACGTGTCCCAAAAAAACCAATTGGAAATTGTTCAAAAATCTGGTCCTTTCCAGGGTCAGTACTCTTCTTCTTCTTCCTTGCCTCGTTCTTTATACCGCTCCACAGTTTCGCGTTGCTCGACCTGCGGTGTAGGCACAGGGTCAGTACTCTGCCACTGTTATTTAAATCCCCCTGCAATATAGAGCTTGTCGAAGATCAGCTAAATAGTGTACTCATCTCCGCATAATAGGAGAGCTCTTTCATTCCAAATTACAGGTCTACCCGTAAGGTCCCCTGTCGGAATGATGAACTCGATCGAAAACGGACCTAGTCACACAGGCGCTCCTGAACTGAATACAACACGATGATTAGGCAATCTAAAACGAAGTGCTGGAGGAAGCAGTGTGAAGCAGTTCAGTCTTTACCTTTACCACGGCTTCACAAAGCCCTCCATAGAGGTAACTCAAACGGAGTTGGGTTGCTCAAATGCCCTGATGGTTCGTTCACGACTGGTCCCAAGGAGACCTTCCAACTTCTCCTCGATACTCACTCACTTCCTGAATCTGTCTCCTCAGACAGTCGTCCAGAACACATACAAGGTTATACATGACAACCGGCTAGATGGTTAGTGAGGCTTTCTGGGGTAATCTTTGACAAGGACAAAGTGAAGTGGGGTATTCTGTTCTTTGATCCATTTGAGGCTACGGGGGTAGATGGAGTATTTTCTGCTATCCTTCAAAACTGTTTACTGATGACTCTAAGACCGATCACGGTGTAGGTGCTGGAGTCTTTGGACCCAATACCAGAATTGCGTGCAATCGAAATCTGTGCCAGGGAGATATTGGGACGTGGTCTCCGTGGCGCACATATCGCAATTTGCACTGATAGCCAGGCAGCAATTAAGGCGCTAACTTCACACAAGTTTACCTCGAAGAAGGTCAGCGAGTGCTTTGACCTCCTTCAGAGCCTCTCCAGCCGTAACTCTGTTTCAATCTATTGGGTCACAGAGGCGTTGAAGGAAATGAATATGCGGACTAATTAGAAAGAGGGGACTCATTTTCTACACTCATTGGTCCTGAGCCCTTCTGTGGAATTACACGTACACACCAACACACCAAAAAAATTGCTAGTATGTGTGAGAAGCCCCAAGTATAAATACGAGTGCGCTTCACGCACTCGAGGCAGTCGATTGTTAACATTTATGGAATAAAGTACTAGTTGAATATCACATGTTTCACCTTATCTTCCCGAAGTAAAGTTGCAAAGAGCAAACCCCCTTTACAAAGAGCAAACTCCCCTTCCATCCTTCGGTTTCAGGTTCCATTACAAATTCAGAAGTGGGATGAAGCCACCATAGCGAACAGCATGCCGGTACAAGATATCGTCAAGCTGTCCGTAGCCGAGCTGCGCCGACAACTGAAGAAACGGAAACTTCATCTGTCGGGCAACAAATTGGCGTTACAATCGAGGCTAGAAGAAGCACTCCAGACGGATGTCATCGACTTTGAAAGCGACAAGGGAACCGACGCCGACGACGATTCAGGGAGCGATACGGAGAGAAGCCAAGTAGCGAACGACCTCAGCAGCTTGAGGCAAATTGTCGAAACCCTTGCAGCATCAGTTGCTGAGTTAACGTTAGCATGGAAAACGAAAGGGAGGCATCGGCGAGACGACCAAGCGTATCCAACGGTGGTGTTGCCGGCGAGCCGAACACCCAGTCCACAACGGCTCCTCAGTGCGAGCACACAAGGCAGGCAATAACGGCTCCTCAGTGCGAGGACACGGTTGTCGCTGCCAACAATTCGAACACTCAGTCAACAACGGCTCCTCAGTGCGAGCACACAAGGCAAGCAATAACGGCCCCTCAGTGCGAGCACACGGTTGTCGCTGCCAACAATTCGAACATTCAGTCAACAACGGCTGCTCATTGCGAGCACACAAAGCAGGCAACAACGGCTCCTCAGTGCGAGCACACAAGGCAGGCAATAACGGCTCCTCAGTGCGAGCACACGGTTGTCGCTGCCAATAATTCGAACACTCAGTCAACAACGGCTCCTCAGTGTGAGCACACAAGGCAGGCAATAACGGCCCCTCAGTGCGAGCACACGGTTGTCGCTGCCGACAATTCGAACATCCAGTCAACAACGGCTCCTTATTGCGAGCACACAAGGCAGACAACAACGGCTCCTCAGTGCGAGCACACGGTTGTCGCGGCCGACAATTCGAACATGGCAGCAGCACAACAGGAAACAGCAGGTCAACGGAGTGATGCACCGAATTTCATGCAGGTTCGCGACGTCATCGCTATACTGCCTGAGTTCGATCCATCCTCGGAATCTAGTTTAACGGCGAGGCAATTCATATCCAGGGTAAAACAACTCTGGGAAACGTATTCCTGGAGTGAGCAAATGTTAATGTGTTCCATCTGGGCGAACATGAAAGGAAATGCGAAAGTCTGGGCTGACGGCGTCGATGTCACATATACGCGCTTCGTGGATTTTGCGGACCGCCTAGTCCAGGACTTTCCGACCGACGATAGCAGCGCTTCAACTCATCTGCTCATGGGCAAATTAATACGACGAAACGGCGAGTCGGTGGAAGACTATTTCCACAGATTAAACGCAACGGGACGAAGGGGTAATATGTCAGACGCTGACATTATTACCTATTTCAGGAATGGCGTGAGGCACTCAGCCTTACAAAACGGGATTGCGGGCACACATCTTACAACAACGACGAGCCTACTACTCACGGTGCGGCAATTCCTTAGCAACTTTCAACCGACGCAAGGAGCCATTGAAACTTGTAGTAGCAATATAAAAACAACAGCAAACAACGATCGAGAAGCAAGTGGGACAGCATCATCAAAACGAAGACACGATCAAATCACGTGCTTCAATTGCTCCGGAATGGGCCACGAATCGCTCAACAACTGCCCAAAGCCAGCGAGAAGACCTAGGTGCCACAAGTGCTTCAGGACCAACCACCGCACGGAAGAGTGCAAGTCGAATCGACCCATTCCTTAGTGATAGCGACGACGGCGGCAGCGACGTAAAACTCGAGACGAGTTCTAGCAGGACGGCCGAGCTGTCACACGTACACACCAACACAACCAACAAAATTGCTAGTATGTGTGATTAGCCCCAAGTATAAATACGAGTGCGCTTCACAAACTCGAGGCAGTTGATTGTTAGCATTTATGGAATAAAGTACTAGTTGAATATCACATGTTTCACCTTATCCTCCCCAAGTAAAGTTGCAATGAGCAAACCCCCTTTACAAAGAGCAAACTCCCCTTCCACCCTCCGGTTTCAGGTTCCATTACAGACCTGAGTCATAACTACTGGACATCGCACCCTGGCTTAAGAGTTACTAAAGAGTTAGTGCGCCGCTTCAGCTTCTCCGATATTAAATGTCTGCGCAGGATCAAGCTCAGACAATTAATAGGCTTTCTTACGGGACACTTTGGGCTCCGCTTCCATTTTCATAAAACTAGTCTATTAAGGGACACACAATGTCGCCTTTGCCTGGAGGAAGACGAAACCTTCACACATTTATTACTGGAATGCCGGGCGATCACCAGGTCCAGGAGATTTACTCAGCACTAGTATGATTAGATGGTCCTCTCTAAAGGTTCTTCTAGCCAATATTAAACGGGTTCATGACCTTCTAAATTAAAGGACTATGGGGCAATATACCTTTTAGGTAGCAGTGCCCACCTTTATGGTCACATTATGTTTATTATTATTATTATTATTACCGCCAGCCATCTCCCTGAAGAAACCTTTTATCGTATTTGCTCCTTGACGATCAACTCGCTCCCTTGGTTTCGACGTGTCCATTACAATTACCTCTTACTGATTCAAATAAAGGACATTATAGCCAGTACCGTAAATTACTATAATACGAGCTTTTCAATTCGTTTAAGGAAATCTCTCAACGACATGAATTTAGTTATTTCAAATAAGCAATAATTTATTCATTACACCGACAGTCCGCCTCGGCCAGCATCTTCATAAAAGTGCCATGTGCTGTCGTGCTCCTTCAAATAACATTCAACAATTCACAAGTTCCAGCTATGCTTTCTCGAAAACTTTAAGGACGCGACAAACAAGGCAAATAATCCAAAAGTTTTATAAACATTTTCACCGTACAAATAAAATCTCCATATTCCCCATGGGGTGATTGCGATGTCTGAGACAAGGACGTCAGTCCTTCGCTGTCAATGTTTGTCGTTTACTTTTCCCTTCTGCTTTACCAAAAACCCTTATTTTTCAATGATAGACCTCCATGCACAGAATGAACGAAAAATGCCTTTAGTCGGCCTGGCCAATGGACATTTTATCGAAAGTAGAAAGCGCGTTAAAGCTTTATGGGGCGGAATAATATATTTTTTCCTTGGGATCACAATGGACGGACACAAAACGAAAAAAAAAAAATGTAAAACGCTTCACATACACGGAAATGAGCCATACCATATTTACTTTTGAAATTCCATCCCGAAACCTTCTCCGTAACAGCCGCCTAAAATCACTTTTTTTCATTTCGCCATTCCCGTAATAATTCCGCAAGGATATTATGTTCGTATACGGCTAGCTCACCGGGCACCCGTCTCTGTATGATGGCTGTTTGCCTATGGCCTGGCCGTAATGGTTTTCCTGGGATCGACCGAGTGCTGGTGGTATGGCGCGGATTTTGAAATTGGTAACTATTGAACCCGAGACCGAAGCGGCCGAAGTAGCCTGCTTTATACGTCTTCTGGCTCCCGTTCTGCACCAGTAGTCTTTATAGAGCCACTATTTTCGGGGGCATATTCTTCGAGCGTGTGCGGCTGTATTGCGAAAGGAAGTCGGGATCCGTTTGATAGGGAGCAATTGGATTGTCCGCCTGGCTGCCCGTCCGCGCCACCCGAACTGATAGGCCACTTTGTCATAATTTCACATCGTTTTCATGCAAATCAGGACTATCAGTTGAATACGAATGGTCGAATATTCTAAGTAAGTGGAGAATTATATACATTACATATTCGGGACCGAATAGATTCTGAGATATTGTGGAGAAAGTTTTGTGGCCTCGTCGAGTGGAATCATGAACGATAAGTACACATAATTGAAGTCGTTGTAGTTTTTTTTTTTTTTTTTTGGGAAGAGACCCGATCATTTCTGGCACAAGGACAAGACAAAGCGTAAAGTGAATTTGAAATCTGGGTCCGCCCGACAGTATATGGTGGCCATAAATATTCTAAACAATGATTTTGGGTCGGACGGTATGTACGGAAGAAAAACAAATTTGCTTATACCATTGGCTAAGCCATGTCCTTTCTCTGCGAGAAGTGTATAAAAACGACGTCGTTCACCTGCTAACATTTTTTTCCCTGTGTTTCTGTGGAACTTTAACATAGGTGAAGCTTAGAGTTGAACATGCTCTTTTGTTTGTCCCTTCACCAAATGGACTACTGCCGCAACCCAAAAATAATTTCCGTACTTCATCAAGACGACAAAGTATAGTGAGGCTCTTTAGCTTACTAACGACCCTAACCTACCCGACAATTTGACTCTTGTCGGTGCTGTTTTTTCCCCCGCAACGAGACTGACAAAAGGCCAGTTCAGGCTAGAGCTAAAACGTCTGCCGTGGGACAAAACAAAACAAAAGTGTTTGCATTCACCGACATTCCAGCACACAAAGCAAACATAGGTAGGTACACATACGTCGACGATGAGTGCAGTACAAAAAGCCCCGCGGAGCGAATGAAAAGCTAGCGAAAAAAAATGTATAAATCTCCCTACACGTTACCAGCAATTATCCTTTAAATTGTGGAAGTTCATTTCCGTAAATATTAGGCAATGAGTAGGACTGGAAATTGGTGGAAATTTATTATAGCTTCGGGTAGTTGTTTTACAAGACCCCAGACGATAACGACACTGTATAGCAACGCCGACGCCTAACAAGGAGTCCTAAATTGTCACCGAGACGTGTCTAAAAGCATTACAGTAAAGGGATAGCGTTGAAGACATGCACGACACAGGAACGGTGTTCGAGTGGAAGCACCATATAATGTACCTATCTGCACAAGTAACACGGTAAACTTATGGGATGTTTCTTGAGAAAAAGGGTTGGCAGTATGGGCAAATCAAATTTAATTTACAAGTTCTGTGAATCAGTCAGAAGAATATTCAAGCATAATTTTTATGAAGACACTTGGAAATCGAAGCGCTTACCTCTGCGGACATGTAAGGTTAAAATGGAAATAAAGTTGAATGAGAGATAAAAACGTTTCTATCGTAGCGCTCCAGAAGGCATTCCAAGGCGCTTATTTTCCTAGTGGGTCTATCTGGATGACTATCATGAGCACAATGAGGGAATAACCTCAATATGACACATCTTTTATTCCGCTTCGTTATACTATATCCCTAAACCCATAAGATGGTATAGCTATATTGTTTGTATAACGCCTCAATTTCAAAGGAGCCACCGGAGATATGGCATATAAATATATAGAAATGATAACAAGGGCGTCAGCTTCTCCTCAAGGGCAGTCGTATGAGCAATCACCGTGGCATCATCCGACAATTTGTCCACCGCAAAAATTTTTGCCGGGTTGAATCTCGAATGATGCACCGAAGAAATTCTGCACCTATAAGTCGCCTTCACCATATAGTGGCCAGAATCAATATTTGCTCCACGATAGGATCGAACATCCATTATGTTCGGTGCCCATCTCTTGCAGACCAAGCCGTGAGCAATTTGGTTGACGGTATGTTGATCTGGAGATCTCCAGGTCTGCCTGTGAATGCGACGATGCGGAAAACGCGTGGAGCTAATGACCATATTTCTGCTGGTCGCGAAGTCTATTAGTCGGTGGCCGTTGTCGTTAGTCTTCATGGAGGCTGTACCCTCCAGTAATCTCCCTATGCCAACTTTCGTTTCCGACTTTGGCGTTGAAATCCCCCAGCAACAATTTGACATCATTTGATTCAAGTGAATCTAAGAAATTTTCTAGGCGGTGTTAGGGTGGCCAGATGCCCCGTATTTTACGGGTTACCCCGTTTTTTGGGCACCGAAAGTTCGAAAACCCGTAATCCAAAAAAAATAAAATACGGGGCAAACAATGGATGAATAAAGAAATTTTTTTTTATTGTATTAGTCAACCAAATACTTCGAAATTTACCGGGACGCGAAAGTGAAGTAATCAAGCTAACACGGTTTTCATGCATGAATGCGTTGCAGTATTTGGAATCAGGATTCGATTTTTACCTGTACCGTCTGTAACCCTTAAATTTGCAGCACAAACTGAAATTTAAGCAACTGGAAAGAATCGTCGGATGTCTAAACATAACTACCGTCATCTTGGATGAATTTTATGAGGAATTTTGTGTAATTCCGCCCGTGTAAATATGTTCAGGAGATGAAGAGATGCCGATGAATTGATAAGCCCTGATACACGGACAAAATTATTTTAAGCTGTCAATAATAGCACCAAAATATGATTCGAATTTTAAAACTGGTCTTTTCTATCCTGGCAGCGTATTTAGGAACCCTTGTTCAGTTCATCCTCACGCAGGTGACGAAATCGATCAGCTTTTCTAGTGGCTAAGTACCAAAAAACCCTTATCCATTTCGTCAAAAACAGCCACAAAGCATTATTCAGCCCGTACGAACTTTTGGCTGTTTTCGACGTTAAATGTACTCGAGCTATGCCAGCTGGTCCACTATCGACGAAATCAATAAGGGTTTTGGGTATTTTTGGCACAAGAAAAGCTAATCAATTTCTTCACATATTCACACTGTAAAGGCTGAGCCTCAAATAAAATATAATTTTAAAATGACATTTAAAGATTTTTGAAACGTTATATTGTAAAATGAAGAGTTTTGCCCCGTAAAAAAATCGGAAACCCGTATTTTATACGCTAGTGACCCTTAAATCGAAGGCAGGCAGGTGGTCACTCTACAGCGTGTATAAAGAATGGTCCAACGTGAATGCACGAAGTTAATTGTTAATAAAACAAAAAGTTTTTAGAGAATTATCTATCTATGGCAATTATTTGTGAAACAAAATATCGGTCAAATGCTCGCCATGGCTACCGTGGCATACTTCTATCCGATGGTCCATATTTTCAATGACTCTGAGACATAAGTTGAATATCGTTAATGTGCTGAATTATCTCATCCTTTAGCTTTTTAATTGTTTTTGGCTTATTGACGTACACTTTTTCTTTTAAAAATCCCCAGAGAAAGAAGTCCAACGGTGTCAAATCACATGATCGTGGCGGCCAATTAACATCGCCAAGACAAGAGATAACACGGCCATTGAATTTCTCGTGCAAGAGAGCCATTGCTCTCTAAACATAACATGTTTAGAAGCATTTTGCAAAAAATTAAAAAAATCGGTTGAAGTTTTGAGTATGCTTTTGACGGTTTTCAATTTATAGTGCTTTTTGATACCCAATAGGTCTGGCCAGACCTATAATTTTTCCCCCCATTTTCGTCTTGAGCTAAAAAGTGAAAATATTAAATTCTCTGAAAAATCTCCTAATTATGATGTAATAATGTCACTAAAATTCAATTTGTACGATAAACGATAACATTTTCTGAGATTTTGCTTTAAAAAGCCGTGAAGTTCGGAAATTGGGTACGACTAATTTTATCCCGTCTTATAACATCACCTAATCAACTGAGATTTGATTCTAGGAAATTAAAACGAGTTTTATTTGCTTTGTAATAGTATGAACAAAGTATAAGTGACTTACGATGGTGGTTCTTAATAGATTTAATACAAATATTTACGGAAAAATTAGAATGAAATGATTTTTGCGCTTGAAAATTCCCTATTTCTTTCTATCCATTTCCTCCAATCTGCAGGCTAATATCGGGGTAAAATCTACCAACGAAGCGCCAAGTATTTCCCCAAAAATATTGGAATTGGAAAATTCGATCAAACTTTCTGTACGGATACGCAATGGAAAAATAGAAGAAAATAAGGGAGAAACATGTTTGTACTAATACCACCTCAAACTATGTCGTCTTAAAAACGTTTTTATTATATCTACAAAAACGGTTTTAACGATTTTATTGTTTATAAATGGCTGTAAAGAATGGGTAGAATGATTATACTGATAAAAACTTAACTTTTTCTCAAAAATAAAATTTTTTTCTCAGTAGGTCCCGCCAGACCTATTGGGTATAGAATATGCATATTGTAGTAGGTGCCGACAGAAGGGTTAACTATGCGACTGGGGCCCCTTAACCTTTTCCCCAAGAGCGCGGGCCAACAAAAGGACAAAATTCTTGTTCAAAAAAGTTTTCTATATTTTTATTTTTTAGAAATAGAATTTATATTCGAAAATAAATTTCGTTAAACCACTATAAAGAAATAATAAAACGAGACCGAGGCTAATTTCGGGCGCGGCCGAAATTTGGATACCCTTCGCTCCCCTCGGGCTAAAAGTTCTTTCGGGTGTACCTCTGACTTGGGTTTAGTCCTCCCCGCTTCCATGCTTTTCCTTGAATTTTCACATAAGTGCCGTGGCGAAGATTTATTGGGTGAAGCGGGGGACGTGGTTTTCTTAGAAGAACCAAAAAAGGGGAAGGGGCTTCGGCAGCCCTATGAACGTATGGCCTTTCCATCAATTTTTACGTATGTTTGTGGCATCAATCAAAACACAATTCTATGAGATTTGGTTGAAATTGGTGGACAAATAAAAAAGTTTTTCTTCGAAGAACCTAATTTGGGGGTTGGGTTTATATGCCAGCCCCATGACCCCATGGTCCGATTTAATTCATTTTTGCATATGTTTTGTAACATCAATAAAAATACATTTCCATGAGGTTTAGTTGAAACTTGTGTCCAAATAAAAGAGTATTTTTCAGAAGAACCTAATTTTGGGGGTCAAGTTTGAATGGCAGCCCCACGAGCCCATAGTGCGATTTCATTTATTTTCACGTTTGTTATGTGGCATCAATAGGAATATAATTTTCTGAAGTTTGATTGAAATTGGTGTGCGAATTAAAACGTTTTTTTTAGAAAAATTTGATTTGGGGGGCTAGGTTTGTATGGTAGCCCCATGACCACATGGTCAGATTCCATCTATTTATACATATGTTTTGTGTCATCAATAGATCATTTGTGTGAAGTTTGGTTGAAATTGGTGTATAAATAAAACAAATTTCTTAGAAGAACTTAATTTGGGGAGCTAGGTTTCTATGACAGCCCCATGACCCCATGGTCTGATTTGGTTGATTTTTACATATGTTTTGTGGTATTACTAGAAACACATTTGTGCCAAATTTGATTGAAATCGATGAGAAAATAAAAAAGTTTTTCTCAGAAGAACATAATTTGGGGGACTAGGTGTGTATGGCAGCCCCACGACCCCATTGTCCGATTTGGTCGATTTTTACATATGTTGTGTGTCACCAGTTAAAACACATTTGTGTGTAATTTGATTGAAATTGGTACATAAATAAAAAAGTTTTTCTAAGAAGAACCTAAATTTGGAGGGTAGGTTTGTATGGCAGCCCCACGACCCCCCTGTCGGATTTTGGCGATTCAAACATACAAACTGCCTGCAACAAAAAGAAGCATGTTTGCAAAATTTCAGCTCCATAGCTTTTAAACTGGCCGAGCAAAACGCGTCGCAACAGACAGACAGACGGACAGACGGACAGACGGACAGACGGACATCATCCAATCGACTCAGCTCGTCACGCTGATCATATATATACATATTTTATATGGTCGGAGATGCTTCCTTCAATGCGTTACAAACTTCATGACAAAGTTAATATACCCTTTACGCTTAATAAGCGAAGGGTATAAAAAGTGTTCGCACTGTATTCGGCCAACCAGCTCTTTGGTATCTCTGCAAGGGACATTCGACCCTATGCTGCAACCAAATATTTGGGCAACGTGGAGAGAGCAGTTGAGCTTGGACCGTTGCAGGCATAGCAAGCTGGTGGCTGCTATGAGGCCACACTTGGCCATAGTTATTATTTTAACGGGTTACACGCTCTGTGGCTCACTTGGTTGAGTCGCACTCTACGATGCTAGTTATCTAGCTAGAGGTCCGGAGATCGAATCTCGGCGTGGTCCAGGAAATATATAGAGCTTGCAACATTATATACGCTCCTGTATATGCAATGTAGTGATGGGCACTATCGAATATCTATCGAATAGTTATTCGATAGTTTTTACTATCGATAGTATCGATAGTCAAAAATAGTTATTCGATAGTTTTACTATCGATAGTCTTCCTATCGAATAACAACTATACTTTGTCAAAAGGTTCTTCGAAGATTTTTTGTTATATTTATTGCACAACTTGACAAAATTGCGCAAAAACTGGAATACAGTTTTTTAGCGATAAGGCCACCTAGAACTTCAGATACAATACATTTGTGTGGACGGACTATCGATAGTACGGTAATAATTGTCCGTTAAGTCGATTGCATTTCCACAAACTCTTGACAATTAATAGCCCGATAGTTTTCAAATTACATACTATTGCATAATTGGGCTCTTGACTATTATTGAAAAGTTGATACTAAATCTAAACACAAACTAATCGTACTTTACAAATGGATTTAGATACCGATATTGGTTTTAAGGTTCATATTAGACGACATTGTTTATAATAAATGCATTGTATTAAAAAATTATATATATTTTCATGAACCGAGAGTCTAGAAGACGTTAGTTCAGTTCTTGAGCTAAACTAAGCAAATAAAGTAAAGAGTGAAGAAGAAAGTTTCTCAATTTATAAAGTTGAAACAAAAAGGAGTTCTAATATAATACGTTGTCAAAGCATTTGATTAATTTTTATATATACCTATACAAACTCAAATCAGTTAAAATGAGTAGTAAGAGTAGGGTGTGGCAATATTTTGAAAAAAAGACAGACAAAACGGTTTTCTGTAAATTGTGCATGCGCGAATTTAAATATTCCGGAAATACATCAAATTTAAACGACCACTTAAAGCGAAAACACCCTACGGTTACGTGTGCTGCTCCTCCTAGAGATCCCGAACCATCTATCGAAGAAGAGCCTCTGCCATCTACATCGTCTGGAGTAAGCAGAAAAAGGCAGTTCGTCCAAACAACCCTGACGCACAGGGCACCATCACTGCCGGAGCACACACCAAAAAAAAATCGACGAGTGCCTCATCGAAATGATTGCTGAGGATTTTCAACCCTTATCAATCGTCGAGGATAAGGGATTCAATAGGCTGATATACCTTTTGGAGCCGCGATACCGTATGCCGAGCCGACGAACAGTGTCCCGCGTTTCATTTGCAAAATATGTTCGATTCTATAAAGGCAAATATTCTAGAAAGCCTCACTAAAGTGTCCGAAGTATCCTTGACAACCGACATTTGGACTTCTAGCGCGACAGAATCCTTTATCACCGTATCATGTAATTTTAGAAACAATTTTGTTTTTAAAGTCAGTTGTGCTAAAAACTAAAAAAACTCGATGAATCGCACACGGGTGCATATATAGCCGAAATTCTGGATGACATTTTTCGCGAGTGGAATATTCAAGAAAAAGTGTTTGCGGTTGTAACGGATAATGCGGCTAATATGAAAAGTGCTGTACGGTCCCTTAACAAACCAAATGTGCTTTGTGCTGCCCCATACACTGAATCTCGTAGAACGAGCGCTATTGCCGCAGAATGCAACAGTGAAATAAGCAACATAATTGCAAAATGCCGCAAAATTGTATCGCATTTTAAAATGTCCACAATCGCATCTGACAAATTAAAAACTTGCAGCAAAATGGGATTGACGGAACTAACATTGAAAAAGGATGTTCCAACGCGATGGAATTCAATTTTAATGATGATGGAAAGGCTGATATTTAGTAAAAGAGGTATTGTCAGCAACGCTCGTGGCTCTAACAAGAAGCCCCGATGGCTTAAGCAACAGTGAGTAGTGTATTTTGGAGGACTGTGTACCATTGTTAAAGCCGTTTGAACGTGCCACTGTCCAGCTATCAGCCGAGAAATACGTTACCGCATCTGTTGTTGTACCAATTGTCCGTACACTTGGAGCGACGTTGCGATGTCACCGGTGTAACACGGAGGAAGGCAAAGAACTACACTGAAAAAAATGGTTTAGACTTTTTATCTAAAGTGAAGTAGTTGACTTAAATTTAGATAGTTTTACGAAAGAAGTAACTGGAGAAGTAACATCAGTAGCCACTTTTTTGGATCCTAGATTCAAAAAACGTTGCCTTCAGCGATCAATCGAACGCCGCCCATGCCGAAGACATGGCCAAAGCGAAAATCAGCGAAGTGATTGTCAACCAAGTACCAGGCGTGGCTCAACCTGCAACTGAAGGCGAATCAAGTGAATCAACTGACGATTTTTGGCGGATGTATGACAAAGAAGTCGAAGAAGTGTCCGGAAGCCAAGGCAGTGCAATGGATGATGCGACAGCAATTTTAAAAACATACAATGACCTTCCGCGAGTCGCACGGAGCGGGAACCCGTTGGAATTTTGGAGCCACAACGAGCAACTGCTGCCGAAACTAGCGAAAGTGGCAGCAAAGTATCTTTCAGTACCGGTGACATCAGGACCATCGTAAAGAGTTTTTTCTAAGGCTGGTCTGATAACAAAAGATCGGCGAATTAGAGCTAAGGGAGAAATTTGGATATGTTAATCTTTTTAAACGCTAACTTGGAAAATAAAAATTAATTGGTAATGTTATATTTGCTATATAAATACATTAATGTATAATTTTAGAATAAATGTACGGAATTTTAACGGGACAATTTGTAAATTACAAAATGAAAAGGTTTATTCCGTAGTATGGTAGATAAATATAATTGATAATACTTTCATGTGATGTTAATATTACTATGTAGTCGGATATAAAGTGGAACGGACGTTCGGCTTGATCGGCGGCTTCAACGGCTGACGACTGACTGCCTCGATGCTCTCCGCTCATCCACCATTCTCTCTTACATAAATAACTCTCTAATAAATAAAATACAGCTTTTTCTTATGTTAATGGAACATGTAGGTATTTAGTGGCCCGAGGATTGTACAGGGTGTCCGGAAACTGCCGCATAAACGCACCGGATTATGATTCCTCAGTTGATTTCCAGCAAAAAAATTGTACTGAACATACCCCCTCAGCTTAACCCTTTAGCTGCCACAGGCATTTGAAGATTTTTGAAAAAATCATTTTCTCGAA